>JAGFMF010011694.1:4743954-4765947 GCA_019455555.1 Galemys pyrenaicus
AGCAGGAGAGGTCTGCCGCACCATGTGGGTCCCCCTCCCTGGCCGGCAGCAGGGATCGAACTCGTGCTGCAATGGCTGCGGTTTGCTTCACAGTGCGCTAGAAGCAGATATTCTTGTGTTGAGTTTTTTAACAGTGAGAAGAGCGATCAACCTACCTTTTATTAATTTTTATTTTTACTTCCAGTTGTATTTAGGGTTAGGAGGTATTTTCCTGTTGTATGGCAAATCTAGTTAATTTGCTCTGTAGCTGGGTTATTACCTGCTTTGTTGCTGTGTCTGATTTGGAGGCGTGTCCTTTGTCCTATAACTGTGACCAGACAGGGACTGACTTCGTGTTTCCTGTTTGGAGAAGATCAGGGATTAGAAGTTCACTGAGTCCTCACCTAACGTACTTGATGGTTCTTGGAAACTAACTTTAAACGAAAGGACGTAAACAAAAGCAGGTCCTCTAATAACTGTTTTTCCTTCTACATCGACTTGGATGGTGTTCTCATCAATATTATAATTAAACAGCATCATTTGAGGCCATGCAGGTTATTTTCCTGAGGGAGGATAGTAGAGCCGATTTAGGGTGCATTAAAAAGGGGGAGAAAAGGATGAACCTTCTGCGTTAGCAGTTTTCAGGGGCTACTTTCACCACAATATGTCATGACAGGCATTTTCAAAATTGAACTGTAGGCAGCTTTTGGGAGCTGAGCTGGGTGGTCCCGCTGTGATCCTTGTGTGCTCTTGCACCATGGCTGTTGTGCATTATGTCTCCAGCTCCAGCTGGTGGATAATGCATTTTATTTTATTGTTATTATTTTTTTTAAAGATTTATTTATTTATGCATGCAAGCACTGGGGTACAGGCCAGAGGTGTGGGGGGTGAGAGGATTCACCAGACAGAGAGCTGGGAGCAGAACAGGCAGATCAACCAAAGTACACTGCTGAGGGGAGCAGCGGGCACAGCAGGAGAGGTCTGCTGCACCATGTGGGTCCCCTCCCTGGCCGGCAGCAGGGATTGAACTTGTGCTGTAGTGGCTGAGGTTTGCTTCATAGTGTGTTGCTTAACCCACTGCGCCACCAGGGAGGCCCGATTGTTATTATTTTTAATTAATTTATTTTTTAACAATATTTGCTTTGTCCTCTCAAGTGTAGTCCCCATAGAATTTCCACCACCAATTCACCCACACACCATCACCATGATCCCCTGTGCTCTTCCCACCCTTGTCTTCATCCCTTTCCTCCCCGCTCCCCTGCAGACTGGGAGACTGCATTTTAAAGAGGCCTTCGGATGAAAGATGTCAGACTTGAGGGGGGAGTGACCATTATAGAGTAAGCAGTGGTCTTTGTAGGGCCCAGTCCTACATCCCCCCTGCAGTACCAGTGTGCGGTGTGTTACTTGGACCTGGCCACTGCAGGCTGCTTTTTTTCAGATGTTGGCACCTTCAGCCTTATTGAGATATAGTTCACATACCATGCCATTTATCACATTTAAAGTGTGCAGTTCAGTGGCTTTTAACGTATTGACAGTTACGTGTCTATCACCACTATAAATTTTAGAATATTTTCATCACCCAAGAAGAAAACCTATAACCATTAGCATTTGCCCTTTTTCTCCCTCCCCACAGCCTCTAGTACCCACTTCTGTACGGATTTGCCTGTTCTGGACATTTCATGCAGAATGAAATCCATTTGCAGTCATATACTATGTGGTCTTTGTGACTCACTTCTTATCATAAATAATGCTTCAGAGGTTTTGTACATATTCGACTATTTATCAGTATTTTAATGGCCAAATAATACATTTGTTTATTTGCATATATCACATTTTGTTTATTCACTCACTGAGCTGTTTGTAGTCTTTGGCTAGTATGAATAGTGCTGTTGTGAACATTGAGATAAGTTTTTGTGTGGACATGTGTTTTCATTGCTTGCGATTCTCCCCAAGAGTAGAATTGCTAGGTCCTGTAATTCTATATTTAACCACTTACTTTGTAGGTAAAGAAAACCACAAAAAATTTGTTTTCAGTGTTTGGAGAATGAAGAAATGAGGGAGAAAATGGATATGTCATTTTTGAGAAGTACTTGTGTATGTTCTGTGAAGAAGAGCTTTAATGGGAGTCCTAATGACAGCTTCCTCTGTTATCCTCTTTTTTCTTTATTTCCTTTTTAGAAGGAAGAGATTGTTGTGACTCTCTTACCAGCAGGTCATTGCCCAGGATCAGTTATGTAAGGGCTCATTTATTTTGCCATTTTGTTGTATATAGATACGTATTATATTTGTAGAAATAAAATTTTCGGGTCTAGAAAGTAATATGTATGATTTGATTATTCTTTTGGAAATATTTGTAATTTGTAATCTTTGTTTCCAATTTAAACTTGGGTGCCTAAGACAAAGATCAGGTTTGAAAGGTGGTTTTCTTATAGTGGAAGCCTTCAATAGCCATTTCTCCACTGACTTTGCATTTTCCAATCACATGGATTTTTCTCTTCATAAATAGGGATGATCTCAATATACAGTTGAGAGTGCTGACATATATTGGAGATAGCCATTGTGTTACTTTTTTTCTGTCCAGGGAAGTACTGGCAGCTGAGTGCCAGGTATGATCTGGAGTCACTGAGATTCCATGAACTCTGTTATAGTTGCTTTTTGGCAGGATATATTTGCTGTGGGTTTAGTATGTATTTGCTTTATTAGGATTTCTAGAAGTCACTGAGCTTTATTTCCTTTTCAGGTTTTTATTTCAGGGCTATAATGGAACTGTCTTGTACACGGGAGACTTCAGACTGGCAAAAGGAGAAGCTGCCAGAATGGAACTACTGCACTGTGGGGGCAGGTACAAGGCCTTACATAACTCATGATGGAAGAGTGTGTCATTTAAAAAAGTTTTGATTGCTTTTCTTCCCTCAATATGTTTTTGTTTCTCTTAGAAACCAGACTTGAATATTTGCAATAGTAAATTTTCTATTTGAAATGGGGTTGATTGGGCTGGTAGTTACACAAATTGGTCAAAATTTACTGAATCACATATGCAAACATCTATTGTATGGTATGGAAATCATTTTTCTACAGAGTTGATTTAACTGAAAAATTTAAAATGGAATGGGAGACCTTGTAAAACACCTGACATAGATTTTATGTTACATCAGATCATTAACACAATTTCTTTTTTGTTTTCAGAGTGAAAGACATCCAAAGTGTATACTTAGATACTACTTTCTGTGATCCAAGATTTTATCAAATTCCAAGTCGGGTAAGTCTCTCTGGAGAAACAAGGTGATAATCTGGCTGTAGCCCTGCTTCTAGTTGGAGGTTTGCAGGTTAACAAATCAGGTCATAATTGTCCCCATTTAGCATTTATACTTGTAAATGCTGGGAATGGACAGGGTGACAATCTTAAAATTGTTTAAACATCTCTTAAAACTCCTGCCCAGGGGGAGTGTCTGAATGGACTAGTAGAGCTGGTTCGAAGCTGGATCACCCGCAGTCCCTACCATGTCGTGTGGCTGAACTGCAAAGCAGCTTATGGGTATGAATATCTATTCACCAACCTCAGTGAAGAATTTGGAGTACAGGTATGGTGATGGCGCTTTCTTTTCTGTCTGTCCCTCCCATCCTCTCATGCATTTCCTTCTGGGAGGAATTCAGAGGCCCATATGGCCAAGAAGAGCCCTTGGGTGTAAATGTCCCACAGGAGAAGGATTTTTTCAGATTGTAGATCAAGAATTAAGTTTAGTGATTGTGACCAGCTTTGAAAATAAATTTGCACTAGAAAATATCTGAGTGTATTGCTTACAGTGATGTTGTGTGTGAGTGAGTTGCTGCCCCATTTCTGCAGTGCTCACACAGGGAGTGGCTTCTATTCTAAAGGTTTTTCTGGTAATGACCAAACAAAAGGAAGTGCTGGAAATGGTCAGACATTTCACTGGCTACTTTGTTTTTTACCTTTTAATACCAAACCCTCAGCTAATAAACTTGTGCCCAAAACTTAATAGTTACATGTGTAACTTAATAAATTTAAAAATAATATGCTTTTCCATCATGTGAATTCATTCCCCAGTGTCCTACCACCCTTTGTTAATAAGTGTTGAGGAAAAACTGAGAATCTCAAAGCATGACCTGTGGTGCTCAGTAGTAAAAAAAAATCCTTTCTCCCTCTGTAAGTCTTTACTTCCTGAGTCATTCTTCTCTTTAATTTCTTCCATTTGTAAACCTTTCTGTCCAAGTGTATTAGGGTAAAGTTGGCAATTCTCCAGTTGAGGAAGGATTTGCTTCCCTTTTGAGATTGTCCTTTCCATGTTTCTTGATATTGAAGTGGTGTATACTTACCTATATTACATGCTTTTTCCCACCCGCTCATGTCCTCTCCACAAAATATAAAGACAGCAATTACTTACTGGTCTCAAATTTACTTTGTAAATCTCAGTGGTGTGTAAAGTCACAAAGATGCAAGCTCCTGCACTAGAGGTCTGGCATGAGGGAGCCATGGGTTGAGGGGGCAGCCCTTTCATGGGGCCTCAGAGTCGCCCTAGAGGCAGCCTTTCCTGAGGTCTCTTAATCCCTCTTCAGGAATAGAGTCAATTTTAGATCAGGAATTGAAAAGGGGACAACAATGGGGTTTTTGAGTAAAGGACCACAGGAAATGATGCATGGCAATTTTTTAGGTTTTGTATTTTTGTGAGAATTAAAGTTTCTATCTCTTTCCACATATATCTCAGAATTTACCCCGTAGTCCAGAAAAGCAAATTTACTGTTAATTCTTGTTAGTCATTAGTAAACAAGTGGTGAGAGGAACAGACTGCGGGATAAGTAAGCAGTCACTCTTTTTACACTTGTCTTACATTATTCTGTTTTGTTAGACTTCGAAATAAGAATTTTTTCCTTCCAATCATTGTCCTAATATCCATTTTGGTGCTTGTTACTTCATAGTACCAAAGAAAAACAGCTTTGGGTAAAACAGACACACTGGCTTTAATATTTTAAATATATTTCTTACAATTTGAAAGAATCCCACCCCCCCCCACCCCCCCCTTGAGTCTGTCCTCTCCTTTTAAACCGGTGAGTGGTGTGTGTGGTAAGGGAGTCTTGGGTCTCCCACTTCCTAGTGCAGTTGTCATTTTCCTACCAGCTGCCAGTAGATGGCGTGTTCTATTTCTGTCTTTACGAGTAAGTTGGTCTTGATCATTTTTTTTTTTTTTGAAGATTTATTTATTTATGCATACAAGCACTGGGGTACAGGCCAGAGGTGTGGGGGTGGTGAGAGGATTCACCACAGAGAGCAGGGAGCAGAACAGGCAGATCAACCGAAGTACACTGCTGAGGGGAGCAGCGGGCACAGCAGGAGAGGTCTGCCGAGCCATATGGGTCCCCTCCCTGGCCGTCAGCAGGGATCGAACTCGTGCTGCAGTGGCTGCGGTCTGCTTCATAGTGCATTGCTTAACCCACTGCGCCACCAGGGAGGCCCCAGTCTTGATCATTTTTATCTGCTGTATTCCCAGTATTTAGAAAAACTTTTCATCTAGAGGAGGTGCACAATAAATATTAATGTACAGTCTCTTGATGGACTGAGGACAATAATAGTATAATCTATTGAAACCCACAAACTGCACCTCCCTGATTTCTTATTTCCACCAACAATAGTTGGTATTCCTCACAGGTGAGGGCAGATCTTTGCCCTTTACCTGCTGACATCTGGCAGAATACAGATGTGCACTGAAATAGTTCAAAAATTAGGGTTCAAGGGCCCTCCCTGGTGGCACAGTGGGTTAAGCAACGCACTATGAAGCAAACCGCAGCCACTGCAGCACGGGTTCAATCTCTGCCGCCTGCTGGGGAGGTGACCCACATGGTACAGGCAGACCTCTCCTGCCTGGCCTGCTGCTCCCCTCAGCAGTGTGTTTCAGTCAGTCTACCTGTTCTGTTCCCGGCTCTGTCTCTGGTGAATTCTCTCACCGTCCTGGATTCTGGCCTGTACCCTAGCTCTTGTATGCATAAATAAAATCTTTAAAAAAAAAATTAGGGTTCAAGAAAGAAAGAATTGTCACTAACCAGATGATTTTTCCCAGAATAATTACCCTTGAAAAATTTGTAGGAAATACATTTTCCAAAATAAGCTTGTATATTATTTTCTTTAGGTTCATGTGGATAAACTTGACATGTTTAGAAACATGCCTGACATTCTTCATCATCTCACAACAGACCGTAGCACTCAGATCCATGCGTGTCGGCACCCAAAGGTACAAGGGTGAATTGTTTTTCTTGTTGTTTGTGTTATCCATGGCAGACAATTTTACATCTAGAAGGAACCTTAGAAATTTTATTTTCTAGGTTCCTGGAATTAGACATAAAAATTGAATCTGAGATTCCTAAAATTTTAGCTCATGGCCATGCAATTGTACATTGCTGTATTCCACTACTGTAAACTTCATGATTCTTAAATAGACACAGGTTACTTGTTTTTGAAATAAAAGATATACACATTTGATACATCTTAATAATGAATTAAGTAATGAACAACTTGCAGTCTTCATTCATATCCCCCAGTCAACACTTCCCCTTCCAATACATTTGAGACTCAGGTGCAGATTTTATGACTCTACTGGAGAAGGATGTTCTCACACAGAAGCACAGAACTGCCCACTTTCAGATTTGACATTGATGGATATTAGATAGTTCATAATCAGATTTCCCCAGTTGTCCCAAAATGGTCTTTCATAGTTTGTGGTGTGGGGAAGAGGAACATCTAGGGTTTAAGTAAGAATCGTGTAGAATTCACACCTCTTTTGTTAGGCTCCCACCTTTTAAAAGGCTCCCATCTTTTAAAGGTTTTCTTCCAAGAGTCCAGGCCAGATATTTTGAAGAATGTTGCTTAACTTGGAATTGTGGTCATTTCCTCATGTATACATTTTTTTCATGTCTAAAAACTTACCTCCATTTGTTCTTGAGACTGCCCATAAAAAGATTTAATGAAAATATTGAATTGTTTTTTCATATATTTTAAAATCTCTTTTAGGCAGAGGAATATTTTCAGTGGAATAAACTACCCTGTGGAATTACTTCCAAAAATAGAATTCCACTCCACACAATCAGCATAAAGCCATCTACTATGTGGTTTGGAGAAAGAACAAGAAAAACAAATATAATTGTGAGGTAAGAAAGCAATGTTATAAGTCTTTTGAGAGCTGTCTCACTTTGTGGTAAATTGATAATAGTTTAAATGCAATCTAGTGTAAGTCCAAGGAGAGAATAAATAATTGTGAGGCAAAGTTTCTGAATTTAACCTCCATTTAAAGAGACTCTGCTTCTAAATTTGTCTAATGCCTACTACCCATCAGTCTATTTCCTGAGGCCTGCTCTGGTTAGGTAGATAATATGGTTGGAAACTGTGCATGTCTTGTTGAGGGGTTATAAAATTGATGTGGGGGACAGAAGCCTTTGGTGGGATAGAGGAATACTTTAAGATCGTCATATTCTAGCAACATACTCATATTCATGTTCATATGCAGCAGTTCTTTAATACTGACTGTTCTTGTCTACAACATAGTCACATTTTTGGAAAGAATTCCCCTCCTGTCATTATTATAGGTGGATTCATTGGAGCAGCCTAACCATGAAGGCTCAAAATTGAGAACTTGGTTGGTTTGGATAAGTGAACTTGTTTTTTCATTCCCTTTTAGGACTGGAGAGAGTTCATACAGAGCGTGCTTTTCTTTTCACTCCTCCTACAGTGAGGTAAGAGGATTGTGTGTACTCATAAACATCACTGCTTACTGTTCGAACCTTCATGGCTGAGAACAGTAAGTCCCCTTGACTTCTACAGGCATCTTTTTCTACTGCTGAATATTTATTGTGGCATTTCCTATAGAAATGCAGGGAAAATACCTCAGTGGATGAGATAAAGTACACAGGAAGTTTCTGTTATCTCCTGTTCTCAGCCTAAATGTTGGAGAATGTTTGATTAAGGTTTTCTGCCTACCTTGCTCCCTAAATTTATTTCTAACTTCTCTGCTTTAGTAGTTTTGTTCATCTGTCATGAATGAACCAAAAATCTTATTTGAGGAAGTACTATAGATAAAAATCTCACTATGACAAGCCTTGAGGAACTGTCCAGAGTCTGTTTTTTTTTTAAAGATTTGTTTATTTATACATACAAGAGCTGGGGTACAGGCCAAACTCCAGGGCGGTAAGAGGATTCACCAGAGACAGAGCAGACTGCAGAACAGGCAGACTGACTGAAATACACTGCTGAGGGGAGCAGCGGGTAAGGCAGGAGAGGTCTGCTGCGCCACATGTGTCCCTTCCTTGTCCGGGGATCGAACTCACACTGCTGTACCGCGGATGCTTCACAATGCGGCACTCAACCCGCTGCGCCACCAGGGAGGCCCCACATTTTGGTTTTTTAATTATTTATTTACTTATGCATACAAGAGCTGGGGTATAGGCCAAAGGCATGGAGAGTGAGAGGATTCACCAGAGACAGAGCGGAGAGCAGAACAGGCAGACTGACTGAAATCCACTGCTGAGGGGAACAGCAGGTGACAGGAGAGGTCTACTGCACCATGTGGGGTCAGCTCCCTGGCTAGCAGTGGGGATAGACCTCATGCTGCAGTGGTTACAGTTTGCTTCACAGTGCTGTGCTTAACCTTAACATTGTGCACCAGCGAGGCCCCTGATTCTTGATCTTTTCCAAAGTTTCACTGTACTGAAAGCCGTTTAATAACTAGTCCTGGATATTCAGCAATGCAGAATAAAGATGATTGAGATACAGACCTTCTTAAGAACATTTTATAGTGGAATTGCTCAGTTTAAGAAACCTTAAAATGTTGTTTGGTATGGTACTTTTTATATAGGAAATTGATCTCTACTACACCAGGAAGATGATATATGTAATTTATTTCCAAAATACTCATGTATTTTCAAAGTATTAGCAATTTCAGAGATTCATTAATTTCATGTATTAGATAAAAAGCAGTATAAAGCAGGCTTTTTTTTGACACTTTTAGGTCTTACATAATTTTAGTGGTACCATTTCTGCACCTAAAATTCCCATTTCCCTAGTAAATGTTTTTTTTGTACTTGGGATACATAGATATAGCACCTCAGTAGTGAGCCATAGGTGTGTTAATGATTTGAACAGATGGAGTCTTATAAAGCAGTAGGTAGCAGCATTCTTATCAAGTCAGCCATAATACTGTAAATAATTCTTCACCATATTACCAAAATATTACAGTGACATCTTTATTAAATAACTAGCCTTAACTTTCAGGTAAAATTTCTTTGGGAAGTAATTTGTTTTGATGGGATAATTTTGCTTATAACCCTTCCAGTCAGTACTAGTGGGGCTCTGTGGTCATTTGCAGACATGCACCAGAGTGCTAAGAAATTTGAATCACCTGCAGTGTCTCTGATTAATAGTTGCCTTTTAATTTTGTTGGGGATTTTTCAGAGATCTTTCTGTTACTGATTTCAAATTTAATTCCAGTGAAATCAGAGAACATACTTTGTGTGACTTTAGGGGTAGGGCTTAAACATTGGGTATTTCTTTTTTTCTAAGGTCCCCAAGTGATTCTCATGTGTAGCCAGCACTGAGAATCACAGCGATGTGAGTTTTGCCTCTCTTAGCCCTGATCTACGTTGAATTGTTTCTCTGACACTATGCTTTTCACTATAGAGGTCATCAGTCCAGGTCATTTTATTTTCTTCTAGATTAAAGATTTCTTGAGCTACATCTGTCCCGTGAATGCATATCCAAATGTCATTCCAGTAGGTACAACTGTGGATAAAGTTAAAGAAATGTGAGTAGTCAATGCCGGTGGAATTTGAATTATTGAGCAGGATGGACCCAGGCAGTAGTTTTGAGCCTGAGAATAGAAGCAAGGATGAAAATTGATGTGCCTATAAATATATCAGGTTGGAAGCATAATGGCGCTGCAAGGGGCTATGTTTAATGCTAAAGGCTTCTTGGAATCTGGCATAAGGATGCAGCTGACAATGAGACCCTCAAAAAAGGGCAACACATCCTCAAGTATTATCTTTGTATCTCCTGTATTTTATCTCCACCATGTCTTAGCTTTCAGTCTGTAGAATAGACAGATCAAATTTGTGAGATTCTTGCAAGAGACAGACCACAATAAACATGGAAGGAGACACAGCTAACTCTACTATCTTCCCTGAATGGCAGAAGATACCATTACTGTATTGTTTAGAACAGGGACCCCTTTCTGAGTTGTTTGCTTTCCCTCAATGCTACAATTAGATAAGTATCTACCAGATTGTTTTAAAATGTACTTTACTGGTGATTAAATTTTGCTTTTAAGTTTTTAAAAGTTGTTTAAAAGACCCTTTAAATTTTATGATTTCTATAAATGATGCTTACATTCCAGCAACTTTCAAGAGGGAAAATATTTGTGTTCATTTTAGCTTAAAGCCCTTATGCCGATCTTCCCAAAGTACAGAGCCAAAGTATAAACCACTTGGAAAACTGAAGAGAGCTAGAACAATGCACCTAGATTCAGGTAAGAATAATGATCCTGGTTTCAGAAGTATGGGTTTCCCTTCAAGATTGCTTTTCAGGGTGCTCTGGTCTGGTCAAAGCTGCATGGGGGAGAAGTGGACTGGAGACCCATCATAATTCAGACTTGTCACATGGTCTCAGGAAGTGCTTTGTCTTGTATTTTCAACCTGTAAAATCAGGAGTTAGATCTCTATCACTGGTTTAAAGTTGCCTCGCCCACTGCTCCCCTCAGCAGTGTGTTTCAGTCAGTCTGCCCGTTCTGCTCCCCACTCTGTCTCTTTCGAAAAAAATGCTCTAGGTTTAGTAAAGACCAAAAGGAAAGGCTGTTATCTTTGAACATTTCCTTTAAGACACTAGTAAATGCTGAGAATGGGAACTTGTCACTGTTTCTAGTCAGATTGATCAGTAGTGCTTATACAAATAAATTTTCTTATATATTTTCCTACCTTCATTACCTTCATTTTCCAGTGAAGAGTGGTGGTAAGCTCTGAAGTGGAAATCAATTTCAGATTCTTAGCAAAACTGCTGTTCTACAGCAGTCAAAGAGTTAAAGAATTTTCATTGTTTTGTTCAAGAGCCAATTATTATCATACAGCTTAGTATATTTAAGTCATACTAGAGAATACTACTACTTATTAAACTTACTGTATGGCAAACATTATGTTAGGGTTCTTTACATATATTATAGCTAAACCTCAAAACAAACACGCAAGGGGTAACAATCCCAATTTTACCAATGAGGAAGGTACATCGCCTCAAATCCAGCAGAAGGTGTCAGTGCTAGGATTTGAATCCAAACTTTTCTAGCTCCAATTTTTTCATTTCCTCTCATTTAAAATTAAAAAAAAAACAAAACAAAACAAAACCAAACCAAAAAACATTTAGATGCCAATTCTAGGATTGATATAGTAAGCCTGTAACTGGTGGCTGAAAAAAAGCATGTTTTTTTGTTTGAGTACTAACAATGCTCTAGGAAAATAACTCCATTAAATCAAATGTTAAGCCTATCATGTAATACATCTTCTAATCCTTCATACATATATATATATATACATATACATATATATATATATATACTTAGTTTTGTTTAAAGACAACTTTATTGAGGTATAGTTGACATACTAGAAATTGCACATTTAAAGTATCTCATTTGTGGGTGGGCCTCCCTGGTGGCCCAGGGGTTAAAGTCTCAGTGCTATTAAGCTATTCCAGCCACTATGGCATGAGTTCGATCCCCAGTCAGGGAGCTAACCCACATGGTGCAGCTGACCTCTCCTGTCTCACCTACTGCTCCCCTTAGTGTGTGTTTCAGTAGATCCACTTATCCTTCTTCCCCACTCTCTGGTAAATCCACTTACTCCCACACATCTCTGGCTTACACCCCAGTTCTTAAAATGTATATTTTTAAAGATTTACCTTATTTGCTATTTTTGCATTTCATATACTTGAGAAAATATAATTTAAATGAAAATATCAGCTTGCCAATTTATAAAATAATATCCACTGCTGGGATTCTGAGTGTGTTAAATCTAGGGAGCGATTTGAGAAAAATTAATCTTGAGCTTTCAGATCCATGATTATGATATCTCATCTTACTTTAAGTCTTCTTTCAATTTCTCTTAATGTTTTTTAATTTTTAGTGTATAGGTCATGATTATCTTTGGTTAGATCGATCCATAAGCATTTCATTTCTGACACTGTTGTACATAATGTCTGCTATAACAAAAGATCCAGGTTAATGGCTTAAACAATAGAAATTTACTTCCCACATTTCTGAATGCTGGAAATTTCAAGATCAGTGTTGTTGCAACACAGGTTTCATTTTGAGAACTCTTCTCTTGGCTTTTAGTTGCCTGCCATATTGCTGTGTGCTCACAGGACCTTTATGGGTACGTGTGCCTGGGGGTGGGTGTAGAGGACTTACTGATGTCTAGTCTCATGAAGACACTAATTATATCAGATCAGGGTCACGCCTTTATGACCTTACTTTATTTTCTTAGTGGTATATCTCTAGATATAGCTATATTGGAGGTTAGAGTTTTAACAGGATTTTTGTGGGGGTAGGACGTATTTAGTATATAACATGATAAGTATGTTTTAACATTTAGGAAATAGGAAAACTTTTTAAAATTTGAATACATTTTGGATTGGAAGTAGGTAGATTAGGATTATCCCAAATATAGTAGCCAGACATCTTAGTCTCCGTAACTCCTTTCAAACGAGATGAATAGCTGCTTATTTAAAAACTATATTGTACTTTAGAAAGCCAGGCACCACAGCTATCTAGTTTTTTTTTTTTTTTAAGTTATTAGCAGAATAGAAAGCTGTCATATACAGTAATTTCATGAGCATTTACTTTCCTCCTTAGGTTAGGTGCTATAAAAGGGTAGGAAAATGTTTCTTCCTCAATTATGCACCTTTTAATTTATGGTAATTTCACGCTCCCCGTAAGGATTCTCATTGGAAGAATTTAAGTGGACTGGGCTAACTAATACCTACTTTCTTGAACACAATGTGGCTATTCAGTATTTTGGTTAAAGATCTATCTATCATGGCCTTTAGTACTTAGCTCTGGCTGCTCTAACAAATACCAGAGACCAGATGACTTACTAACCTTTATGTCTCAGTTTTGGAGGCCAGAATTTCCAAGATCAAGGTGTCAGCAGATTCTGTCTCCTGGTTTGTACATAGTAAGAAGGTATGCATGTGCTTACATGGCTCTTCCTTTGTGCATTTGATGGAGAAATGGCTTCCTTTTCATACAAGGGCAGTAATCCCATCACGAGATTCCTATTTTTATGAACTCATAGAAACCTAATGATTTTCCCCAAAGATCCATCTAATCCCAATACCAATTCATTAGGATTAGGGCTTCAAATTATGATTTTTGATAGGAATCAAAATGTGTATGGAAATTAACTTTGTTACATGACCCAAATCATTGAGCTATTTGTAGAGCAAATAATCTACAAACCTTTCTTCCAGTCTAGATGATTCACAAACCTAGCTGATAGATTTAAAAACAAAACAAAAACCCCAAACTACTAGATCTTACTTTCAGGGATTCAGTAGACCTGAAATGGGATGTAGAAAGCTACAGTTCTTAAAAAGTTCTCTAGATAATTCTAATGTTTAGCTAGGTCTAACAATGACTGTTACAGGCATTCTAGTCTTATTTGGGGAATTCAGACTACACTCCCAAATAAGTTGAAAGATGGTAGTTAAACTGTTCCATATATCCCAAGAAGAGTGACCTCTCTATTTACAGTTCCATGTATTAAAGTAGCTAAAATGCTACCTGCTGAATTTTTACCTTTTATTTATTTGTAAAGATTTATTTATGCATATAAGAGCTGGGGTACAGGTCAGAGGCATGGGAGGTGAGAGGAATCACCAGAGACAGAGTGGGGAGCAGAATGGGCAGACTGACTGAAACACACTGCTGAGGGGAGCAGTGGGCGAGGCAGGAGAGGTCTGTTGTGCCATGTGGGTCCACTCCCTGGCTGGGGATTGAACTTGCAGTGCTTCATAGTGCGGTGCTCAACCCCTTGAGCTACCAGGGAGGCCCGAATTTTTACCTTTTAAAGCAAAAATTGGCTCTTGGCACTTTGTGTTTCTTATATGCCTGTTTTGCTTGTCCCACAGAAGAGGAGGAAGATGATCTCTTTGATGATCCTCTGCCATTACCTTTAAGGCACAAAGTTCCAAATCAGCAAACTCTGCACCCTGAGGTATTTCCAATGACTGCAGTATTACAAAATCAGCCTGAAAATCTAAGACAAAGTTTAGGATGCTTCAAAGCAGAAAGTACACAAGCCTCTCTTTGGGCAAACTTTGTGGATTGTGAAGAATCCAACAGTGAAAGTGAAGAAGAATTACAAATCTCACCTTCAGCTCAAGGAGATCTGAGTTCTGCTACATGTCACCAGCAAAAGACTGATGTGGAAGTACCACAGTGGGAAGTATTCTTTAAAAGAAAAGATGAAATCCCAGATGATGGCTTGGAAAACTGCCCGTCATCCACAGAAGCTGGGGCCTCTCAATCACCAAAGCTTTTCAGTGACTCTGATGGGGAATCAACTCACATCTCTTCTCAGAATTCTTCTCAGTCAACACATATATCAGAACAAGAAAGTCAAGGCTGGGACACCCAATCTGACACTGTTTTACTATCTTCCCAAGAGAGAAGCAATGCAGATATTACTTGCTTGAACAAAGGTGGCTACAGATCAAGAATCAAAGAGAATATTCCCGCCTCTCAGATGGAACAAAACGTATTTTGCTCAAAGGATACTTACTCTGATTTGATAAGCAGAGATCAAGATGTAAATATAGTTCCTAGTGTTGGAGAACCAACTACTTTAAGCAGTGGGGAAAAAATACCTCATGAAAAATTATTGCTAAATCCTAGTACCAATACAGATTCACAGAGCTCCTCTGATTTTGAAATTCCCTCAACTCCAGAGACTGAACTACCTAAACGGGAGAATTTAAGGTATTTCTATGAGAAACTTGCAACAGGTGAGAATATAGTAGTTGAAAAAAGAAAACGTTCTCTTTCAGATAATTAGGGATTAAAAACATTTCATTGTAGAGCAACTAGTAAAAAAAAAAAAAAACCATAAAAAGAATAGTCAAAGTCATAATAAGTGAAAGCAATATATTGAAAATATATAATGTAATAGAAAGCAGAGGGAACATAGGAACCAAACAAAGGGAAAAAACAAGATACAGTAGACCTAAATCCAAATATATCAACAATTATATTAAAGGTAATATGGTTTAAACAAAACAATGAAAAATCCAATTATATTCTGTCTTTAAGCAATTTACTTCAAATGACACTGGGTTTTAAAAGTAAAAGGATATAAAATTGGGGCCTCCTGGTGGCGCAAGGTGTTAAGTCACAGCACTATGAAACTGTCATCAGCCATTGCAGCAAAAATAGTTTGATCCCTGGCCAGGGAGCTGACCAACATGGCGCAGCAAACCTCTCCTGTCTCTCCCTATGTTCCCTTCAGCGTTCTGCCTATTCTCTGCCCGTTCTGCCTATTCAGCTCCCCACTCTGTCTCTGGTGAGTCTTCTCATCCCCCACATCTCTGGCCTGAACCCCATCTCTTGTATGCACAAAGAAATAAAACTTAAAGGGTAAAAGGATATAAAAAGATATACTATATAAACATTAAAAGAAATTGGTAGTATCTATATCAGTATCAAATTACTAATTATAAAAGGTCCAGTTCATCTAGAAACCACAATTTAAAACGTGTACGCACTTAACAGTTTCAAAATACACTACAGAAATAGCAAAGACAGATGAACTGAACACCACCATTAACTAACTGGATCTAACTGATATATAAAACAGTCTAGCTATTTTTTCATATCACATGGAACTTCACCAAGATACACCTTATCCTGAGTCATAAAAAAACTTCAAAATGTCTATAGATTTATGTCTAAAGATGTTATAGCAACTTAAGAATAGTGGTGTGAAGTAGTAGTTAAAACTAGAAAAATTAGGATTAAAAAAAAAAGAATGCAAAAGTATGAGAGTTCTGTGAGTCAACATCCTGGAAGTCCCATCAGTAGGTTGTGCGTTCACATAGTTATGTCGACATTTCAATAATTTAGGAAGCAAAACAGATTTCACTTAAAATGAGCTTAAGTGGAGTCTCTTTAAAACATTTTTCAGATTAAACTAAATGACATGCATTACCACCAGGCTGAATGGATCCACAAAACTAATTAGAGTGGATACACAGAGGAATCAATGGCAAGAGGACTGAAAATCGGCTTTCTCATTTTTCCAGAAGTAAATGTTCCATTCCCAGATGTTATAAAATAGATTACCCCTTTTCCATTTGTGTTGGGGGCGGGGGGGGGAACTGGACAGTTATGATACATGGTGGGTGTTTGTATACGTGCCTGTAAACATTCTTCTAAATATATTTTTGACATCTTATAATCATACCATCAATTTAATATTACATATTGCCACATTTTTATTGTTTTGTGTCTGGCATAATAAATTTAATAGATTTTAAAAATGTTTATAATACAGAATTGCTAATGGTTGTATATGGTACTTTGTCATAATGTTTTACTTAGAAAAGTAACCCTTTATTTGAGGTAGATAACATTTATTGTCCCCATGCACAGATACGGAGGCTAAAGCACAAAGAAATTATTACTCACATAGCTGCTAGGGGCTAAGTTAGGACCTGGTAATGCACTGTAGAGTCCATTTTCTTAACTTGTATGCTTTCACCTACAATGC
The DNA here is from genome assembly GCA_019455555.1 of Galemys pyrenaicus. Lineage (NCBI taxonomy): Eukaryota > Metazoa > Chordata > Mammalia > Eulipotyphla > Talpidae > Galemys > Galemys pyrenaicus. The sequence goes on from JAGFMF010011694.1 coordinate 4,760,734, forward strand.
CTCTCAAAATGCAGGATTAATTACAGTGGCTATTTGATTTTTACTTCAAGAACTGTAAAGTATAAATGCAACAGTGGAAAAAAAAATTGCATAGTGCCAAGATATATCGCAAGAAACCCAGTAGTTTGTCATGTGCCTTACAAAGAGGTATCCCACAATTTAGAAGTTTAATAGTAGGTGCTGATTTTTAAAGTCTCCCTGGAATTAGTTTAATGTTAAAAATTAGGTCTAGTTTACGGTCTACTAGCTAGCTGATCTTAGGTATGTTAATGTTACCTCTCCATTGTAAATCTATTTCTGTGTACCACAGGGGCAACAATCCCAGTCTCACAGATTTATGAAAAACATGTGAGTACATATGAAGAACTTAAGACTTGCTGAATGAATATTAGCTCTACTTTAAAAATTCCTTTGCACTTTACGACAGAAGCATAACAATAATAAACTTTTTTAGAATTTGTTACAAGGAAAATAACACTGATTATATAAACCTTTGCTTAATCTCACTAGCAGGTTGGCAGGAATTTATCAGTATTTTTCTATCTCACTTGTAGCCTCACTGGAAATGACAGTATAATATTTAGGAACAAAGCTAAGTCATGAGAAATAAAATTCAAACTAAATTTATTTTGTGAAAGAAAACTTGAAGTATAGGAAACTTAAGTGCAGCATGGAATTTGCATGGGGAGGAGGGGAGAAACCCGAGATTACCACTTGTTAACGTTATCACAATCCTATGTAGATATGAGGGAAAAAAAAACAACTTAAACATGGATTAATTTACAGTCAAGTTTGATCCAAATATTGTCCTTGAATATTGGCTTTATACTGAGAGAATTCTAACTTAGGAAACTAAAAAAAGCTAAACGCTGAGTTAAAATATTTAAGGCTCCTAATAGCTTCAATTCAATTTTCTATTTTACTGTTTGAGTTCAGCATTTTACTAACATAAGGGTAACAAAGGTATTTAAAAGCTCAGAGGTCCATTACATTTCTATAAAAAGGACAAAACAAGTTTATTACAAAAAGTCATTTTCCCTTTGCCCTTCAGTTTTACACTTTTTTTTTTTAAACACAAAGGAGACAACATCAAAGAGTAAAACACTTTTAAGAATGTTAAAATTAATATCTTTAAACTTGTAGGAACTATCATTCAAAGAAAACTTGGCCACTGGGAGCAACTTCTGTGACCCTTTGTCACCACTAATTTTTCAAATGGCACTAAAAAAATGCATTTTCCCTCAACACTTGCAATTTTTGGTTAGCGTATATACTCTTTGAGGCTCTTTCATGTAAACAACCCTACACTACCAAAGAGCAAAGTCATGTGACGGTTGTAAAGCAAAGAAGAATAAATTGAAGCTTCTCTCAAAAAAAGAGATTAAAGAGTAAGGGTGTTTGAAGTGCTACATTCTTGAAGTCAGTTCAGTTTTACCTAAGCTTATTTTAGGTCATTAAAACGAGGACAGTGAGCTTAGGTAGGACTTAATTAGGAATACAGAAAGCCAGATAATTTGCATTTACCTTTATGTCAGACATCATGATTAAAAATCCCAGAGTGAGAAAGAGATGAAAACAGTTTTTCCTGATTGAAGTTTTACTACGCAGAAAAAGAAAAAGACAATATATTCCATTTCAGTATATTTCAAGTAATAAATTGACTTAAAATTCACTTGGGCCAAGGCAAGTTTAGCTTTATCACATTTAAAAAGTTCATGTATAAAATTTCACTTCAAAATATAGATTACTTTTTAAGACCAGTCTACAGAAAATACAAAAATGATTAAATTTGGTATAAAGAAAATGTTAAACCTGCCTAAAATTCAGAAGATGTAAAGTTAAAATACTGTGTCAAACAATTATAATTAGCTACAGTTGCTCTCAGGGGTACTCTTGTTTTACTGTTTAGACCAAAGGTACCCAGCATGGATTTCTAATTCATGTTCTTATGAGGGGCCCTTAAAGTGCTCCATTCCCCTACCTGGCACTCCGAACTCCACCCTGGTCCCACTGTCCTGACATTTCAAAGAAACAATGGTCAGCCACTGAAGAAATTAGAAAGCTTTTTAGGGATTTTTCTTCCACAGGGTTAATTCTTTTAGAATTCTTGGCTCATACGTATACCCCTCATATGAAATCAAAAGATGAAATTAAGCTGTAAAGTTTTTAACATTTAATTTTATACCTTAAATTCCTTTGTCACTGAGATCTTCAGAAGTACAAAATAGAGTATAATTCAGTATCACTTATTTGTCTCAAATACAAGCACAGTGAGAAGTAGGTAAATAGTAATGACAACATAGTAACAAAAATAGAACTTGAGTATTTGCCCAAACTGAATTAACTCTATTTCTCTAAATCAAGGTATATGGCAAGTTCAAAGTTAGATGTTAGCAACTGTTACATTATCAGTTTAACACTTAAAACACTGAAGGGGAGGCATCTCTATTCACATAGGCTTCTTAAGTATATGTATACTGATTTGGAAGTAGTTTTTCTTCAAGTTTGGTATCTCACACCAAACATATGTTCATTTCAAATTATTTTATGTGACCTTATAGTCCTCTCTTCAGAAGCATCAGATTTGGCCAATGATGTGCAAAATGAATTGTAGTTAACATAGCATATAATCTTAAAAATATGAAAAGAGTCGCAAATATTAGAGAAATAAATTTAACACGAGGGAAAAACAAAACTACAAATATCAGTTCTATTTCCTGAAAATTCAGTTGAGGTAACCTCTGCAAGTCACAGCTCCACATTTGCACACAGTTCTGACCCTCTTTTTGGCTGGGCTGTGGTCAACAGAATCTGAAGATACATCTCCAGAACCTGAACACAGAGAAATATAGGAGAAGTGAGTTAATACAATTTAGGAAGAGTTACAAATTTTCCATCAGCTTTAAAGTAGTTAGCCATGTTGCTTACATATTCAAGACCATTATAGGAAATCAACTTCTAAGGAAATCTAAATTCTTTTATATATATCAACAAAAAAAAGTTTTATGAAATAACACCCATGAAACCGTACTTGGAAACCATACCTTTCATTTGATAATCAAAAGTGAGTTCTTCTCCAGCACTTATGGTTCTTGTGGAAAATAATGCTATTCGGGGAAGACGAGTATCGAGGTTATCAATGAAAACATTGAACACTTGAAGATTTGGGTCACACTAAAAAGGAATATTAGATTAATTTAAGTAAAAATGATATGAACAGCTCTTCTACATGCTGTATGAAACCTTTAATTTTTCAGAATATTACTTCTACTGGAAATTTTAGTTGCACATTGTTTAGAGGTCTTTGAAGCACACATATTTAAAAAGATTTCACTAACAAAATTTCAGATATACAAAGAACTAGAGAAAATAAATTCACATGTGTCCTCTCTGTAGCTTCAATAACTGGCCAATCATGTTTCATCTAATCCTTCTGAGTTTTTCTGGATAATTTTAATGCAAACCTCAGATACATCACTTCATCTGTAATTCAGTAAGGAATTTAAAACTACAATATTTAGAAGTCAGTCAGCACTTTAGAACTCTAATTTCCTACTCCATGGAGTTTCACTGCTTAAATTTTTATTTGAAATTGTTCGGTATCTTGAGGATGCAAAACTAAATTATGGAATATGCAAGAAAGATCCAGTGAATTATACAAAGAAACCAAGTATTTTGTTGAACTTGAATGAAATACACTGAGAGTATCTCAGATTTGACATTTAAAAAAAATTAATGTTAAAATGGGAAATCTAATGAGGAAATCAGAAAACGACATTTTACTACAAATTATAAACTAGTTTCTTGGTCTGAACCCTATCAAAAGTTTAACATGGTCTGCCTTATGTGGTCAGCTTTACTACACATTGGGCACATTTTCCTTGTAGTCTGTAAAAGTGGAGGTAATGTCAATCTCACTGGTCTTACCACATCGTCAACTTGACATTTACTAGTTTATACTACGTAATAAATTACTATTATTAACCTCTCTTACTTTGAGAGTAGTTTTTACAGTATATAAGACTCTAGAGCTTAGGTTCCAGCTTTATTCTAAATTCTTTTAAAATAATTTAAAATATAGGAAGAATACTAATTTGTAATTTAGAAAAAACAGCCCAAAATACTTCAGTATTCTATAAATCCTTAAAGTTTATAAAAATGTTAATTAACATATTTATATTTTTAGAGATATCCCTATTTTTAGTTGTACATCCTAAAATTTACACTTGATCTTAGCCAAAAGGCCGAGAAGTGATAATACATCCTGAAGTTAGATGTAAACTTCTGAAATAAACTTAAATAGTTGTGATTCTTAAATTTTTTACTTAGCTCATTTGCTCATTAATTTCCACATCTGTACATGGGTAATGCCTACCTTATAAAGTTGGAAAGTTTAAATGTAGTAACTTACAGAGACTTTTTCCAAAATGTATTTGATAGGCACCTCAAAGAATTTTTCTAATACAGCAATAATACTATGACTTAACAGAAGAATCCCTCAATAGTACAGTATTTTGGAAATGTTAAAAGGGTTCATAATTTAAATTATTCCTCAACTATGCAAAAATCACCAAAAACAATACTAAGTTAAATTATTAGTCCTGTCTGTATTTCTTACACTGTGATTCACAAAATGAGATACGTTTCCATAGCGAGCTGCATCTACTGTGAATTCATCAGATTCATAGTCCAGATCAAAGAGATATGTGATTCCTTTGTTGTCATATAACTGCCCCCGTCTTTCAGCTTCTTCACTTGTGATTACCTAAAAAGAAAAAACTGTATTAAATAGTTACTGCTGAACTGAAGAAAACATTCATAAATTCATTAACATACAAATGTTTAAAAAGTAAGAAATTCAAGTGCCATCAAAACAAACATTCACATAAATTTGAAGGAAAAGACAGAAAGAGATGGAAAAACAAGGGGAGGAGAATAGTGATGTACAAGACTTAGGACTGTTTAGGCACTAAGAAAATTCAGCAATTAAGTTGAAACCATTATAATTTATCAAGATGTTCAAAAAGCTATGTAACTATAGCTCTCTGTAAGACATAACTGAATGTGGGGCCTCCCTGGTGGTGCAGTGGGTTAATCAACACACTACGAAGCACAAAGCAAACCACAGCCACTGCAGCACGAGTTCAATCCCTGCTGCCAGGAGGGGACCCACATGGCGGAGCAAACCTCTTCTGCCCCACCTGCTGCTCCCCT
>JAGFMF010011694.1:4766632-4818038 GCA_019455555.1 Galemys pyrenaicus
TGCCTGTTCTGCTCCCCGCTCTCTGTGGTGAATCCTCTCACCCCCCTACACCTCTGGCCTGTACCCCAGTGCTTGTATGCATAAATAAAAAAAAAAAAATGACATTAAAAAAAAAATAGAGACATAACTGAATGTAAAGGACTAAATTTGCCAAGTGTATGTGCTCCAAAGGCACATTTTTCCTGTAACTAATTTGTATGCAGTTATAAATGGGAGGTTGTTACAATTGTAGAATAATTGTGTGTTGTTTATAATCAACTATATGGAAAGCTTAGTTTTGTATAGTAGGTTGTTTTTCATGAAATTCTGAGCTCAAAACCATCATCTACAGTTCTGCTCTTAAGCACATAGCTTTTCCAAGTGCTCAGCTTATAAAACCAAAAATGAATCATGGTATCGATGAAGTTTAGCTGCTGCATTAGGGGAAAAATGGGGCGGAGGGGTAGGGAGATAATTTGATTATATAAGATTCAGTATCCTGCATGATTAGTAATCTGCCATTTTCTAAAAGTTTAAGGATCAAAACAGATCTAATTTAATCTCAGAATTATAGAAAAATCCATATATAGATGATGCAAATCTGAACAATTTTAAAATCAGTCAGATTTGACAATTCTACATGATAGTCACATTTATATTTTTCTAGTCACAGCTTCACCCACCATTCAGTTTGATGCAGGGTGGTACAGGCAGAGGTAGAAGGCACTAATTTTGGAGCCTTGCTTTTGAATCTTGGTTTTTTACTACTCTGTGATCTTGGGCAACTTGTTCAATTTTCTGTGCCTCAGTTTTCTTATCTATAATAATGGAGACAATAGTACCACCTCAGAATTGTTGAGAGAACTGAGTTTATAATGTGCTTAGGATAGTATGTTGTACATGATAAATACTATTTTATATATACAGTATTTGTATAAAAATAAGTTTGTTAGTGATGGTAATTTAGAGAATGGCAAAGTTATAGATACAAAAGTATGGATTTTCAAATAAATGCACGTTTTTATAATATATATTCAGTTGGTCTACTTTATAATATCTTTTATGCTGACACAAAATTGATTTTTGCCAATTATACTTACCCATTATTTAGACTAATGAAGTAAATGACAATTTAAGTTTCAAACTCAGCAAGTATTAATTTTCTTCTTAGGACTTTTGTGCAAAGATAGCTGTCGTATTTTAAAATTTACAAATGCCAGTTTCCCTGATTATGAATGAATATTTCTTGAGAGATATCAATTTCTACGCCATGTGGGTCACCTCCCTGGCTGGGGATTGAACTTGTGCTGCAGTGGCTGTGGACAGCTTCATAGTGTGGTGCTTAATCCCTTGTGCCACCAGGGAGGCCCAGATATCAATTTCTGTATCACTTTCCCTTAGTTTATTTTTTGCTCTTATTCAAAACTGTACCGGGGAACCCTTCTTTCATATCTGAAATTCCTACTTGCGAATGATACAAAAATTTAACAAATATTTGTTACCTAGATAAAATGGGACCCCTTTGAAAGTTTAAACGTTAGGTGCACATTATTTGCTATGTGGCAAGTTTAACGTACCTCTCCAACGTATTCCATAACAAAACTCATTCTCTTAATCTTCACAAGAGTTTTTACACCCCAGCCACAACCATTGCTAGTTCGAAAGATGCAAAGTGAATATGGTGTGCCTTTTTGTACAATCCTATTGGGACAATCTGGCCCACACTGACACCTTGAGTTGCATTCATAAATGGGGGTGCCAGGTGGGATTTTAATTTGTTGGTTTTTATTATAAGCCAAAAGAACTCCAGCTTCTGCAGGACAACATTTCTCAAAGAAGCAATCTGTGCATGAACAGCCAAAAGTAGCTTCGTTTACTAAGCTGATTCCAGGAGCTGGTTTGTATTCATTTATGTAGAAGAAGTCTGAAGGTGGGCCTTCCAAGTCCACAGTATTCTCAACAAAAATCATTCCTTTATGATTCTTTTTTCTGTTGAGTTCATCTTGCCATCTCTGCAGTGCTATCCTTTGTTTAGCCTTCTTTACAATGTATTTGGCAATGGCAGGCCTCAAAGCCTTGTTATTGTCTTTTAGAGTTATTGCTTTGCCTTTCTTTACCTGAGATAAATAATTATGCTTGTCTTTAGAGAACTGCTGAAGTAGTAATGGGCACTTGAGATTTTGCAAAGGTTCCCAAGTATTTGTAGAATCTGGCCATCCTTTCCATTTTACAAGATAATATTCCATATCCTTAAAATATAAAAGAAAATGCAAATCAGATAACAATACTTATTTAAAATAATTTAATATCCAAAGAGTAAGGTATCCATTACCATTTTGCTTAATAAAGTTTACAGTTATAGGTCTTTACTTGATGACGTTTAAGTCATAAAAACAAAGTGTTCCCTTTATATTACATAAAATATATATAGAATTTAGATGTGGGTGATTTATCATAGGCTAAAGAGTTGCACCTAGAGAAAAATAATGGTACTAAAATTGCTATTTTACTCAACAGTGATTAAGTGAAACAAAAATTGATCATGGGAATAAGAAGTTCCCAAAATATTAATGTATGCTATGATACTTACATGACAAACATAAATGCCAACTTTCTCTACATTGTACATGATTACAATGTACAATTTCTAACATCATGGGTACACATCTCCTAGATATTCTAGAGATGCACTGTCCAATACAGACATTTCTTATGGCATTAGCTCCTAGGTCTGAAAAATGGCTAGTCTGAGTTGATGTGTGCTTTAAGTGTAATATATTGAATTTCAAAGACAGCACAAAGGGAGAATGTAAAAAACATTTTAACTTTTAAAGTTTACTGACGTAAAATAATATTTTTTTGATTAAATATATCATTAAAAGCAATTTTACCTGCTTCTTTTTACTCTTTAATGTGATTGGCACAAAATTTAAAAATCTACAGATGACTCATATTTCTCTTGGACAGTATGTGTCCATACAACTATCTTATTTAGACTCACCCATGACTGAATTAGGTAGCAAGCATTCAAGTACCAAAGATTAAATAATCTGATTTATTCATTAGTGGTCACCTTGGTACTGGCATCCTGCCTTCCTACCTCACTTACTTGACTGTTTTCTTCCCTTTAAGTCAGGCAGTGCCATGTTAAGTTTCCCTTAAAAAGATAGCTAAGTGTGCAAGTGTGCATAATAAGAAAATTCTGAAGAAAAGTCTCTTTTTCTTTTGCTCTTTGAATTAAATAACATGTACTCATCTACCCTAAAGTAAAATGCCTTCTGAAATATGAAGGTGAGTAAACTACATTCTAGTTTTTATTTTTATTCATAGATATTGGTAAAACTTAATGGGGATATACTACATTTTACCTGAAATTTTTATTTATTTTTAGCTTTATTATAAAGTAAGGATACACATGATCATTGTTTTACTATTTATAATTAATGACCTAGGAGGTCCAGGACATGTGGTAGTAACACATGTTGTTGAGGCATGAGTTGGTCTGAGGTCGCTTTACAGGAGCAACTGTCACCTTGTTAGTGAGTGTACTTATTTTCTCCCAAGTGTCTACATCTCATTGTTTTACTATATCCTCTGCAATAAGCAATTCTCTGAATTAAAAGAACTTTGCTAATTTATTAAAAATGGTCAAAAGGTTTTAAGCATGTGGTTAAATTATGCCAAAACTGTACATCCATTGAAATATAGGTACGGGGGTAAAATAAAGGTACAGGGGTAAAAAATACACATAGGGGTGTGTATAAAAAATACACATAGGTTAGATTAACACCAACTTAAGTGTTAAACTGGCTCATTAAGATATAAAATGGATGTTTCCCTTTTGTCAGGTAACCACTACAATTTGGGATTGTTATCAGCAAATATTTGCCTAACAAGGAGATCTACTTGGCAGTATCTAATATATCTATTCTTTTTAATTATAAACATTTAAAATTTTTCTGATTACAAGTAAAGCAATGCACCCCTAGAGTCCTCTTTTTTTTCTGACAGTTTTGTTATCATAGTCCTGGTATGAGAAAAGTCGCCAGCAAACAATGAAAGAAACAAACACTGGCTTCAAGTCAGATGAGTATGGTAAATTATCACTTGACTAAACTGAATGCACCATGTCACTGAAGTTTGCTTCCAAAATACTATATTATTTAATGAAAGTCATTTTCATTTTTAGTGACTAAGTTTTCTGTGTTTATCACTTTGGCACCTACTACTACTTTATGAATAGTGAAGATGCTTTAAAACATCAATGTCTTTGGGAAAAGCATAGAAATAGCTGTAACATTTTGTTTCTACTTCACAGACTTTTATAAATATATTTTACTTTTAAAATATAAAAATGGTATTTCTGTTTTGAAAAATAAGAAATTTTTACACAGGAAAATCAGTTTGACTTAATAAATTCAATTAATTACTCTAAAATTCCAAATAAAAGTAAAAAGTTAATAAGCTTCATATATTGCTATACAATCTTCTTATATGCAATCAACTCTTGATTACCTATAGAAAAGGAATACAGTCATGAAAATTATTCATAAGTTACTCCTGTATAATTTGAAATGCATTGTAAGAATTTTTTTTTTTTACATTTTCCTCCACTATGTTTGGCTTAAGTTAAATTCAAATCTTAGTATTTCTAATAAGTATGTGAGAGTTTGGTCATTAGGGGACTTGATGAAATTTAATACTATTACTAGCCTTTAGAAGTAAAATGTCATTGAGAAAAGAAGACAATAGTATGTGAAATAAGTGGCAGTGCTAGGCAGCACACTTTTAAATGTCAAAACCACTAATAAGTACCACTAGCATATAAAGAGTGGAATCAATATAGGTTAGACAATCAGAAAAGGGCACAAAGAAAGTAAAACAAACTACACCAAAAAAAAAAAAAATTACTATGGTAGGGGACAGGGTAAGTAGGATGAAAAACGTGAGCAAAAGTTTGGGCCTAAGATTTGCATGAAGTAAGTCAGAAAACAGAGAAAAGATGGACTTTACTCGCTTTAAGGTTCAGAATATTGAGGCAAAAGATAAGATTGTAATGGTGAGACAAGAAAAAATTTGAGACAGCCTTGAATACTTGGCTGAAGCACTTGTACTTTATTGTAGGCTTTTATAATTCTTAGGAAACGATGGTGTTCTGTGGGAAGCTTCATAAATACAAATATACTTAATTCCACCTTGCTTATTAGGAATAATTTCACCCATCTTCTAATTGCCAAATCAAGATTCTAGCCCTCATCTTACTTGATATCGTAATTTCACATTCTTGTTCCTTTTCAGGCTTCTTTGCTGAGACCACTACCCATGGCCATCACAAACAGTATAGATACTGAAGGCTTTATCCTTGGCCCCCTTTCATACTAAACAAATGCTTATCCCTTCTGAAAATAAAGTTATGGACCATCTCCTAACAAAAGTCACATATATAATATCTTGGGTAATTTCATAGTATTTGGATTACAGGCTAAGTATTCCGGCTCAAAATGCCCTCTGGGCAACCTCTCCCTAAATTTCTTCTTTTGTAAGCCATTATATCCAATAGCTTACTGGGTGTCCAACAGTTTCTTAAATCAATCTATCTACTGGAACTCACCACTCCAGTTCTACTGGAACTCTTCCTAAACAGTTTCTTTGTATATTGCATAATGGGTAATATAATTCTTCCATCTTGTCACATAAATCACAAACAAGGAGGTCAATCTCAATTCCTTCTACTCAACCCAACCCAAGTTTCTTTAATTACTTATCCCATCCATTTCTATTACTATATTCTATTTCCCTTCCTGTCTTGTCATAAATTTCTGGCTGGGTTATTACATTAATTTCCTAATTGATTTTCTTGCTTCCAGACTAACAATACTCTCAATGTATGCTTCTTTATTAAAATGTAGCATTTTCTCAAAAAGAAGAAAATCCAGGTCCTCCCTGGTGGTGCAAGGGGTTGAGCGCGCACTGTGAGGCATCCGTGGCACAGCAGTGTGAGTTCGATCCCCGGCCAGGGAGGGGACCCACATGGCACAGCAGATCTTTGTTGTCTTGCCCGCTGCTCCCCTCAGCAGTGTATTTCAGTGAATCTGCCTATTCTGTTCCCCACTCTGTCTCTGGTGAATTTTCTCACCCTGCCCACACCTCTGGCTTGTACCCCAGCTCTTGTATGCATAAATAAATATTTTAAAAAATATTAATCTAGTGTTAGATGTGGAATATCCTGTACGTATCATGCAATATAATGGTAGTTCCAGAATTACCTGGATATTTTAAGAAATCAAAGCTTTGGGTAGAAGAAGCCCTACCAATGAACAATGGGGATCATGTTCTTCACTAGGCTAAGTAGGTTAACAAAGAGTACCCATAGTTTCGTCAGAAAATTTTCCATATAAATGACATGGCAAGAACATTGCACAGGAAAGCCACAGAGCACTAACTACAATTTATGTCTTTTAAGCTCAACTGAATCTCCACATGAACTCTTAATAACAGCCCTGTTGTTCTAGTAGAAAGTCTTTCCATTTCCCAAGTTGACTATGAGTCACTTTGTGGCTCAGACCTCCCTCACTTTGCTAATTCCTTATTCTTCCCTGTTCAGTAGCACATGCCATTGTTCCCAGAGTAAACAGAAACTACCAGACATAAATTCCTTTCTAGACTTCCATGGACATGTAACTAGAGAAAGTGGATGCAGACACAAAAGAAAGGATGTACTTCCTCCATCAATTATCACTCCTCCTGTCTTTTCCATTTCTCTCTCTTCTGATTCTTACTAGTATTTAAGCCTCCTTCATTTTTTAAAAATAAAATCAAACCAAACCTCTTTTGAGATGTAAAAGCTTGACTATGTAAGGAATCTCTGGAAGGTAGGATAAATTACTAAAGTAGAGAGACAAGAAATAAAAAGATCATAGGGGTGGAAGACATCTTTTTTTATATATAAGGTCTGTCATCTACTTTTTTTTTTTAAAAGATTTATTTATTTATGTACACAAGCACTGGGGTACAGGCCAGAGTTGTGGGGAGGTGAGAGGATTCACCACAGACAGAGCAGGGAGCAGAACAGGCAGATGGACTGAAACACACTGCTGAGGGGAGCAGCGGGCACAGCAGGAGAGGTCTGCCTCGCCATGTGGGTCCCCTCCCTGGCCAGCAGCAGGGATCGAACTCATGCTGCAGTGGCTGCGGTTTGCTTCATAGTTCGTTGCTTAACCCACTGCGCCACCAGGGAGGCCCCTGTCACCTACTTTTTAAAAAAAGATCACACTCATGTATTTACCTAATTCGATTTATAAAAAAATTTTTTTTTTTTTTTCAAATTACAGACACCCTTATACCTTACACTGCTGACATTGTATCTCCCTCAGGCTTCCATGATTGACTATTAAGAACTCCTCCCTACCTTTCTTGTTAGTCTTAAGCCTCTCTGACAGTTTTTCCTATGAGTCCAGAGACCTTGATCTTCTCATCTTTTCTTTGCCTGGATTTCCACAATAGTCTTACCACTTTCAGTCCACTCGTGGCTAAGTAGCCAGAGTAAGATTTTTAACATTTCCATTTCATGACGTCATTCCCGGGCTCAAAAATACTGTTTTCCTATTGCCATTAAAATAAAGTTCAAGGGGCCTCCCTGGTGGCACAAGAGGTTGAGGTGCAGCACTATGAAGCTATCCACAGCCACTGCAGTATGGAGTTTGAACCCAGGCCAGGGAGGTGATCCACATGGCGGGACAGACCTCTGCTGTCCTGCCCACTGCTCCCCTCAGTAGTGTGTTTTGGTCGACCCACCTGTTCTGCTCCCTACTCTGTTGCTGGTGACTCCTCTCACTCCCCCCTACCCCTGGCCTGCACCCCAGTTCTTATATGCAATAATAAATAATTTAAAAAAAAAAATAAAGTTCAAAATCCTTTTCTTGGCCTATTTGCAGTTGCACTTTCTGGGTCCTGCCCAGAAAAGCCCATCCTTTCCATCTCATTTCAATCTCTCTTGCTATTTATTTTCTACACTCATTTTGTATTCCTTTAAGAAATTAGGCTATCATTGGCCTCAAGACTCTTCCCCATGTATCTTTTCATCCTCCATTAATAAATTTAAATATTTCCTCACAGTATCTGCCTACTCTCCATTTTAAGTGAGATCCTTCTGTTACATTAGCATTTACCTCAACAATAATTATGTACTTTATACAATTGCATTTATTTCTATCCTAAGATAAAATCCATGGTATCAGAGACCATACTCCCATATCATTCATTACTGAGACCCTAGCATTTATCATATGATATGGTAGATAGTCAATAAACTCTTCAGATATTGAAAGGGTAGCTGTGTCCATTTCCAGGGCATTACTTGCTATCTTCTTGCTTCGAGGTCTATGTTTCCAGTTAGTTCTCCTGATTTAGAGCAATATCCCCCACTAGATACTGTTTATCTCATACTTAAAATATTCTTGCCATCTACAAACCCAAATTAGCACCTCTTCCTATATTTCTGTGTCTTGGAGAACAGTATTATCTATACCACTCCAAGTCACAAACCCATGTTTCCCATGATGTGGCTTCTTCACTGTCATTCCTCCAGCCAACTCTGTGACAATTAAACTAGATTTGTAAGTTTTACATCTTTACTATCAAAGTTACGGCTTTAGTTAAAGCACCTAGATTATTACAACAGCCTTTTTTTCAGAATGTGTAGTTGGCAAATGTGTAATTTCCCTTTTTGTCAGTCCACTTTCCTTACTCTAGAGAGAAAATTCTCATTTACAAATTTGATTGTGTCATTCTTTCAAAATCTTTTAAATGACTTCCCACTGTCTAAAAGAATGATCCTTCAATCATTTCATTCTTTTCCACTTCCCAGGTCCTACCGTTCCATTCTCTGTACCAAAGCCATAATCACAATATTTGTCTTTTCAAACCCTAGGTAGACACTGCCTTTTCTGGAACACTTTCTGTGATCTGGTTTAGATATGCCTCCCACACATCTTGTAGTCACGTCAGCCAGAGCACTATACTGCACTGGGTGATTAATTGCCAGTCTTTCTCTTTTTTTATTTATATATATTTGCCATCAATTGTAATCCTCATGTATTCCCCATCACCATATCACCAGTGCACCTTCACCTCAGTCCCCTGTGCTCCCGTCTGCCCTCAACCCTCCCCCTGCAAATCTTTCTTATTAGCCTGTGAATTACTTAAAATGAGAGATAGCTCTTAGTAATCTTTATTTTCCCAGTACCTAACAAATATCCAACACAATGAAGAAACTCAAATATTTATGAGTGATAATACAGAAAGAAGAAACAAGAGATAATAAGAATTATTATCTCCTTACATGGTTACAGTATTATATATGTCCTTACTATTATAATTATCACATAAATAACTAATAACTAAATATTTTGCTGCTTTAATATAAGTATGAAGCTATGAAGGTCTAGCCTAGAAGTGATTGTGAGTACTAAAAGAATCACTGAAGTGAAAAATTCAATTCACTAATCACTAATTAAATACTTGTTATGTACTATGGACATAGCAAGACAGTCCTAGCCATCAAATAACTGACAAATTAGCAGGGTATGGATGATACAAAACTGTAAAATGTGACAAATTCTAGAATGATTTAAAAAAAAAAAAGTGCTTTTAAAGTTTCCAAAGTAAATCAATCAATTTTGCTGGAAGTGGGGAAGAGAAAAAGACTGTACAATAGGTGGTAACCTTTCTGATGAATGTTGAAAGCCAAGAAACATTTTTTCCAAGGACAAAAGAGACATGGCTGTATTCCAGAGAGAAAACTGGATGAGAAAAGCAAAAGGAGGGGCCTCCCTGGCGGCGCAGTGGGTTAAGCAACGCACTATGAAGCAAACCTCAGCCACTGCAGCACGAGTTCGATCCCTGCTGCCGGCCAGGGAGGGGGACCCACATGGCACAGCAGACCTCTCCTGCCTCGCCCGCTGCTCCACTCAGCAGTGTACTTCCGTGATCTGCCTGTTTTGCTCCCTGCTCTCTGTGGTGAATCCTCTCACCGCCCCCCAAAACACACACCTCTGGTCTGTACCCCAGCTCTTGTATGCATAAATAAAGAAATCTTTAAAAAAAAAAAAAGAAAAGCAAAAGGAAACAGGGAGCATATGTGTTCAAGGAATCAGAATAGAAGCTATATCTGTTTTTAAGCTATGTTTCCAATGCTTTGAATAGTGCCTGGCTGATGACAGATATTTAGTGAATCGTATCTAAATCAAAGAATCGACAAGTATTTCAATATAGATAGAAAATAGGATATGTGACAAGATGAAGTTGGAAAGATTACTAGGGGCCAGATAATAAAGAATGAAGACCCTTAATCCAAAGTGTCCAGCTTAGACTAGTAGACAACAGGAAGCCATGAAAAGGAACCAATAAAAGCAAGGTTCTAGGCCTCCCTGGTGGTGCAAGGGGCTGAGCACTGCACTGTGGAGCTTCAGAGGCCACTGAAGTGCGAGTTCAATCCCTGGCCAGGGAGGTCACGTGACAAACATGGTGCAGCAGAACCCTCCTGCCTTGCCTGCTGCTCCCCTTAGCAGTATTTCAGTCAATCTGCCCGTCTGCTACCCACTCTATCTCTGGTGAATCCTCTCCGCCCTCTGCACCTCTGGCCTGTACCCCAGTTCTTGTATGCATAAATAAAAATTTTTTTTTTTTAAAAAGCAAGGTTCTAATCAAAGGTTACAATGAGAGTTGTATTTTAGAAACAATTTTAACGGTTTTGCAGAATATGGTATTGTCTTTTTAGAGAGAAATGGAGGGAACTTATAAGTTAGAGACAGGGTCACAAGATATTTCACCTTCCTTGAGTTTGAGAAAAAGAGTGGTGGTATGTTGAAGCTGACTTTGTGTTAAGCAGGAAAGAAATGGGGGATAATAAATAGACCAATGAGTGCAAGGCTTACTTACTGCAAAGCAAAGAACCAAATGGAATAATGAAAAGGAAAAGAGAGTAACACAACAAAGTTACCCAAAACCAAACTATAACACTGAGAATTATCTAGAAGAAAGAATCTTGGTAGCTCCTTTGTTGTAGTATGGATGCTAGGTAGGTAACTCTCTCTGTGTAAGTATAATAGGAATGAACAAGAGAACACACATAGAAAAGCAGAGATAAGAATCTAATGACCAATTAGATTCAGAAGGCAGAAAGGAAGAATTAAAGATTTATGAAACTCTAGATTAGGTAACTAGTAGTATTATGATTCTGTTAACCTAGACAGGGAACACTAACTAGAGCAGGATGCAGATTTGAGGGAGGAAAATGGGTACAATTTTGAATATGTTGAATACCTGTACAGTATTCAGTTAAAAATGAAGCCCAGAAAGAGGTCAATACTTCACAATAAATCACAAAGATTTATGAACCAAAGAGATATAAGTAGAAATCATTGAGAAAGGGGTAATCTACACAAAGCAGCTCCAACTTGAGATCTTAGAGGATCAAAGACAGACCTTGGAATTTATCTACATTTTTGAGGAAAGACAGATAAGAGAGAAAATAAAGGCGAGTCAGAAAAAACACAGTAACAAAAACTGGAGGATGAAAGCAGAAATAGAGGTAACAATACAGAGGGCAAACATATATAGCATTATCATCACAGCTCAGTCTCTGTAAGCATTTAATCTGTATCAATTCATTTAATACAGATAATAACCCATGAGTTAGGTACTTTACCTAGTCTCATTTCATAGATGACAAAACTGAAGGACAGAGAGGCTAAGTAATTTTTTGAAGGTAACATGACTAGGTAAGGTGGAGCCAGACTTTTAACCAAGGCAGGACTCTACAGACTATTTCAATGAAGACACGGTAGCCAACAATGTTAGATATGGTAAATAAGTGGAGTAAGATTTGAACTCTTTAAATTTTGCAATTAGAAGGCCATGAAGGGCTAGAAATAAAAAGTGAAGTTAAAAAGTTAGTGAGAAGTTAATGATAAGAACACAGGATGAAATTTTGCAAATTGTGTAATTGATAAGGGATTATGTAACATTTAAAGAAACATTATGACTCAATAATTAAAAAAAAACCCCAGTTTTAAAAATGGGCAAAGAATCTGGACAGCTCTCCAAAGAAGATATACAAAAGGCCAATAAGCACATGATAAGATGCTCAGCATAATTAACCATTAGAGAAATGCAAATCAAAACAGCAATGTAGCATGACTCCATATTCCCTAGAATGGCTATACTCAAAGCGAGATAATAACTGTTCTTTTGGTGAGGATATGGAGAAACTGAAGCCCTCATGTACTGCTGGTGGGGATGCAAAATGTAGTTGCATTGGACAACAGTCTGACAGTTCCTCAAATGGTCAAACACAGAACTACCATATGACCCAACAATTCAATTTTGCAGTATATCACTCAAGAAAATGAAAACATGTCCACACAAAAACTTATACTTGAGTGTTCACAGCAGCACTTTTCATAGTGGCTCCCATACAGAAACAACCTAAATGTCTATCAAGTGATGACTGGATAAATTAAATGTGATAAAGCCATACAATGGAGTATTCAGCAATAAAAAGGAACAAATGGCATATGCTACAACATGAATACTTGAAAACATTAGGCTAACTGAAACAAAGGACTATATATTGTATGATTCCATTATATGAATGTCTAGAAAGGAGACTCTTTAGAGAAAGAAAGTAGATTAGTGGTCACTGAGGTCTGGGTAGAGAGGTGACTAGGTTCATTCAGAACTAATGGCTAAGGGGTATGGAGTTTCTTTTTGCAATAATAAAGACGTTCTAATATTGATTATGGTGATGGTTCCCCAATCTTGAGAGTATACTAAAAGCTTTGAATTGTACACTTTAAATTGGTGAATTATATGGTGTATGACTTAGAGCTCAATAAAACTGTCTTCAAAAAGTTTAACGGGAAATGAAGTGGAAGAAAAAACCAGAAAGTGCTTGATCAGAAAGGCAAGGTCAAATGACTTTTGAATGCTAAGGAAGATCTGAATAGGATTACTGATTAAGATAAATAAGCGAAAAAAGAAAAATGGCAATGAACAAGATACAGTTGAGAGGTCATATATTTTCCACTTAAGCAGTAGAAAAGGCGGTCTTTAGTTGAATACCAGAAGGTTGTGGATAGAGTAAAAAATCCTAAAAAAATAATAAAAAGTTGAGAAAACTGCTGTTAAGAATATGAAAAGAAAAAGATAAAAAGTCTGTCAAGCAGAACTGAGTAGTAAGCTTTAATGGAACCAATATGCATGATTATATGATACTCTCAAGCTAGACTTGTCAGGCCAGATCTTATATACTGAACTGCTTCGGGGTTGAGTGTAGCTGAAATGCCTGATCATAAATCCTTCTGAGTGAGAAAAACAGTGATACCACAAGATGGACAATTCAAAAGAATTGGTTTAATGACTGAATAAATACAGAAGATGAGAAGGAAAAGAATGAAAGAAGAATCTTGATTAATTTAACTGGAAGAATTGACAGATTTATGACTAAAACAAAATTCCTAGAAAGGGATAGGAAAAGGATAGTGAAAAAAAAAAAGTAGTAATTTTAAGGTTCAGACTTAAAGATTTCTTAGAACAACTGTCATTTTTAAGAGAACTAGAATTAAGTGAGATCAAGAGAAATTTAAGGACTTTACTGAAGTTGCAAGGTTCTAAAAAAAGACTAGAAATAGAAATGACTTTAAACTTCAGTCCATTCTATTAAACCACAAAACCTCACTGACTACTGGAGTTGGACATGCTGGCAGGAAATCAAATTGTGATGCTTCTAGAAGAGATTTAGTAACATTAAAATTGGTTTGGATTTCTAAGTTCCTTTTAACTTATAGTGGGGAAATATGACTCAGGAAAAAAATGAATGATAGCAGAAGCCAATTGGAGATAAAACATTTGGTAACCGCATGGAGATAATCAAGAGTTGGATGTAGAATGATACAAGCACCTTATTCTAGTGCAAGAACATTTCATGCTTCAAAATCCTCTCATGTTATTTGGCAATACAATTAACAGGGCATATAAATTTATTAAGGCTTAGAATTTTAAATAAAGAAGAGATTTGCTTATTTTTAAGGTTCTTTTTAAATTACAGAAATATGAAATACTGAGTTAAAGTCTGATTAGGTCTCTTTTTAAGGGGCTAGATATTTGCCTTACCTTTACTACCTTGTAGTCACACAAGTATTCCACCTCATAATTGTTTAGATTCCTTTTGGTGATTCCAATCGACTGACATGTGAGTTTTTCTTTTCTACATAATTCCTGAAGAGTATCAAGTGAAACTAGGCAAGGCACACACCAAGCTACAATAAGAAAATAGAATGCTTTACTAATGAAATAGCTAATTAGTTAAAACAAAAAAAGAAAAACTTAAGATCTCTATGTCCCCACCCTTCAACTGGCAATTTTACATGACTAAAAATTCATAGACAAAAATCATTTATGTGTTTTAATGAAAAAGGTTAGCATTACATAACTATTTTGGTAAACCGGTGTTGGGTTTTATCTTGGGTCTCTATCTTACTACTTTTAATTGATGTCAATTTCTACTACCTCATTTGAACAAAATGTTTCCTATCTATAAACTTTCTTAAGATTATACATAAATGCAAAGGTCAAAAGAAGTAATAGCTTTGACTTATTCATTATATTCTTACATAGAACTACTATTTTTTATAAAACAGGTCTCTAGGACATATTAGAAATATATCAAATGTAGTTTTAAAATAATATAATTTGTTAAAATTAACTTTCCTCTTTTAGTTGGAGAATAAGAATTGAAGTCCAATTGACATATAGTACTATAGTTACAAACTCATACATATTATGTCCTACTTTTCCCACTTCGAAAAACTGCATGAAATTTTAAACTCCATGTCTTTTCTCCATGCTGCAATGTTAACAAGATGAATAAACCCAAGAGTTATAATATTCAAGAGCACATTGATATCACTATCAAGAATATACTGATTTTCTTAATACTCATTTCATGAGTATTTAATATTTAAATGAGAATTTAAAATCAAGAATCACAAAAAGAATATTCAATTTACATAATCCATATACCAAACTTAAAGAAAATCAAACTTACAACCAATCTTACAGAAGCCAGTAACTATGAAGATTTTACCCTCAAATTTCTATAAACAGTAAAAATAAATCAACACAAATTGTGTGTAATAAGATCGATATGTAGTAAACTTAGTTTTATGCCTAAAGTTATGGTAAGCACTAGAAAAGATGATCAAGACCCCTCTCAGCCTTCCCCAGGCCACCTAGTAATATAACTTTAGTGAGTTTTTCCATTTTTTTTGTTTCAGATTCACAGGGGCAAGGGGTGGGGGGAGGTTTGAAGTACACGAGATCACCAAACAAAATCTATTGGTAAACTCAACTTTTACTTGGTAGCTCTCTAATAACCTTTGTGTTTTGAGATAACTGCGGAGAACACAGCTGTTCTTAAACATCCTTTCCTCACCCTCCTAACTCACTTTGGACTTCATTGTCAAAATCTCTGAAGAGGGATTTCCATCCTACGCTACCCCTATGTCCTACAATGTGAAAACTATAAAAAGTGAAAGGGATTCACCCGCACCCCTCAGCCAAAAAAAAAAAAAATTGGGCTTGGGGGGAGAAGTTGCTTGCTTTGGAGTGGAGCTTTGGGGGTAGGAGGATGGTAGAACATGGTCAATTAAGTCCCTTCACTTAAAAACTAAAGGATGTTTTACGTTAAGCTCATTATGTTGATCACATGCATAAGAGGTTCCTCTCCAACATCCAGTTAAGGTGTATTTGTTGGTAATAACATTTTTATCTAGTTGACCTAACGTAAAGATTTAAAACCAATCCTTGATACAAATGCCATTTTTCAGAATAAAAAAAAATTGGAACATAAACTGTAAAGCCTTGATAACAATTCCAATTGTGTGTAATAACTTAGGGAAAAAATTCATCGGCAAGAATAAACATTTCATTACTGGCACAAAAACCTTTTCATTAATACACACTAACTAACCCCTAGTGGAATAAAAGTTGGGGAATAATGAGTTTATAATATATATGGTAAGGAGGAATGCTTGAACACCTTTAAATTCTAGAATGCACTGAAAGTTCCAGTATTTCAGAGTGCGCGCGTGGCACACCCCTAATTCACTAATTCTTTGATGTCCAGGTAACTCGCAAGTTCTGGGGGGTGGGGGGTTATAAAAATTAACCTAAACCAGAGACTACGTCCTCAAATACCCACTTACTGGGATCTTCTCAAACGAGGAACTTAACCTGCTGCGTCCGAATTTAGGGTATCCTCACTTCTCAGCGTTCATACTTTAGCCCCAATTTTTTCCCTGATAATAGGTCACGTTTATACTACCAAGCACGTCCATCTTCCCGGTTGCAAAGAGCCCGACCACAAACATACCGTATGCTCAAATCATCACAAAGGAGTCAAGCCACAAATATACCCAGAAGACCCGAGCCCCCCCCCCCCCCCAGAGGATTACCCGGAGCCGCTGCGGCCGCCCGAATATCTCCACTCGGCGACCAGGCGGGGTGGGGCCTCGGGTCCAACGGGCAGCGGGGGTCCGGCCATGGAACCCGTAAGACCTCCACGCGGGGAAAAGGAGTCGACGCCAGCGCCGTCGGGTGCACGGGCCCGGCCCCGCGGGTGCTGGGCGCCGGTGATTGCGGGCAGCTCACGGGCCGAGTCGCGAGGAGGGTCAGGGGCCGGAGTAAGGGTGAAGCCCGCGGCGCGCATTTAGGGGCCAGGGTGTCAGCAGGGCGAGAGGCGGCGTATCGCCGCGTAGCTCCCAGACCGACCCGGGCGCACCGGGCCCGCTTTCCAGACCTCGGGAGTTTGCCAGGAGGCACAGTGAGGCGCGCCGCTCTCCAGCCCACATCTCCCCGCGCCTCGGCCCCCGCCGCCGCCATCTTGAGGAGCTTTCATTCAAACTGGCGCGGTCACACCGGATAGCTCAGCTGGCCCAACGCCCCGCCCCTGCCGGCCGCGCAGTAGTCGGGGGCGGCGGCCGAGGGCTGGAATGCGCGAAGCGTCCTGACGTCATGGAACACTGACCCCGCCGCTGGGGCGAGCGCGCGTGCGCCCCACGTCGCCTCTCGGCGCGCCGGACTCTGCGAGTGGGGGCGGGGCGACAGGCCGATTCAGGGTGCGAAGCGCTAGTGGCCGCCACCTGCCTGGCGAGCTCGCTTCACGCCTGATTTGGGAGTACGGATAACAGGCCTTCCGACGCTTTTAAGTTCTTTTACATGGGCACCTTGTACAAAATTCAGAACGTACAGCGGAGCCTTAAAATGCAGCGTACTTTTACTTTCTTGTCTGTTCCTAGTCATCTAAG
This sequence comes from Galemys pyrenaicus, assembly GCA_019455555.1. NCBI lineage: Eukaryota > Metazoa > Chordata > Mammalia > Eulipotyphla > Talpidae > Galemys > Galemys pyrenaicus. The sequence continues at coordinate 4,783,978 of JAGFMF010011694.1, forward strand.
TCCAGCAAACCATTGTTTCAGTAACAGCTACTCCCCAGATCAGTTCTCAAAATTGGTCCAACGTTAAGTCACTTAAAAGATTTTATTTGGGGTCTCCCTGGTGGCGCAGTGGGTTAAGCAACGCACTATGAAGCAAACAGCAGCCACCGCACGAGTTCGATTCCTGCTGCCAGCCAGGGAGGAGACCCACATGGTGCGGCAGACCTCTCCTGCTGTGCCCGCTGCTCCCCTCAGCAGTGTACTTCTGTTGATCTGCCTGCTCTGCTTCCTGCTCTCTGTGGTGAATCCTCTCACCCCCCACACCTCTGGCCTGTACCCCAGCTCTTGTATGCATAAATAAATAAATCTTTAAAAAAAAAAGATTTTATTTGGTTCCATTCGCGAGGATTCATTTAATTGTTACAAACTGTGCTCTGGCCTTGGCATTTTAAAGCTCCCTAAGAGAGTCTGATGTCTAGATCAGAGTTTCACATATTTGAAAGAGCAGAGGTATCAACCCGATCTTGTTAAAATGAGATTCGAATTTGGTAGGTCTAGGGTAGATCGGAGATTCTGCTGTGCTGGGTGCTTCTAAGGTATGTTATTCAACCCTCAGCTCCTGTACCTGAACAGCTCCAGGAGTTCTTAATTAATCTCCACTACCACCCCACCTGCATCCATTGTTTACACCGTATCCATGGTGATTATTCTAAACAATCTAAAGAACTGTCAGAGTAGTAAATCGTTAAAACTAAGGTAGAATGTCATTTGACATATACCATGGATTAGAAAAACCAAACATGTCAAAGCATCATGTAAAAATTTGAAATATTGGCAGTAAACACATTAAAATTGACCATTATGCAATACTGTCTAGTCATTAAGAAGGTCTTGATGAAACTTTCTATATCTTGGGAGAAGTGTTGAGTACATCAAGCAAAACGGAAACTCAAAATATAGTTTTTTTTTTAAAGATTTATTTATTTATGCATACAAGCACTGGGGTACAGGCCAGAGGTGTGGGGGTGAGAGGATTCACCAGACAAGAGGGGGGAGCAGAACAGGCAGATCAACGCAAGTACACTGCTGAGGGGAGCAGCGGGCACAGCAGAAGAGGTCTGCCGAGCCATGTGGGTCCCCTCGCTGGCCGGCAGCAGGGATCGAACTCATGCTGTAGTGGCTGCGGTTTGCTTCATAGTGCGTTGCTTAACCCACTGCGCCACCAGGGAGGCCCTCAAAATATAGTTTGAAGCGTGTAAGAAATAATGTATAGGAAGATAACTAAATGTAAAACGTCTGGGGCATGCTTTCCCTTTTGGCTTCTCTTTACACATTTAACCACTTCCTATGAGCATCCGGTAAGGAATAAAGGGTCCTATCCAATCCCATCGCATGGAAGGCCCTTTTTGAAACTATTTCGTGTTCATTTTTCAAATCTCACTGCCAACCATTTCCTCCTGTTCTTTTTACTTCCTCTAATATTCCCAGGACTTTGGTGAACCGTTTTTTCCTGCCTTGAAAATGTCTCCCATTCCCCAATTTTAGCTAGGATTATCCCTACAAATCCTCTAAGACTTGGATAGTCTCACCTCTTTCCCAGGGCTTCTCTCCCTCTAGGTCCCAAAGTGTATTCACTACCTCTTCTATGTCTTCATAGGAAACCCCCTCCCCCAAAGCATCAAACCTTACTCAACTTTTTAGTTTTTCTTCTACCTCAGTAATACTTTCCTTTTTAGCTCCCTTTTGTCTGTTCAACCTAAATGTCTGGGTTCTTCAGGGTTTGGCTCCCAGACATCCCTTCCAGCCTCTCCCTGAAATGATTGCCTCAATTCCCACATATTTAAAAGCACTTTCATGCTTGAGATTCCTAAGTTTTGTCTCCAGCTCTGATCTCTGCCCTGAATTCCAGACTGCCTAGTTCATATAACCACTTAGGTGTTCCACAAACATCTCGGACTGCACATCCTTGTATTCTTGAATTTTGCCTTCAGAGCTGGTCCCCTCCACTGTAGGGGACCATGTGTTCTAGAAGAAAATTTAGGTGTTGTTTTGATTCATGTTCCTCTCTCCATTAGCAAGTTTTATCAATGTTATGAGCAAAACACAATTTAATTCTGCCTCTTTTCTCCATATTTATTATTGTCTTAGTTTATGCCATGAAATGTCTAACTTGTTCCAATACCACTCTTGCTCCTCTTCATTTTGCATACAGCTAAAAAAGTGACCCTAAAACATAAAGTGAACATGTCCTACTATTTTATTAAACACTTCCTCAGTACACCTAGAATTTTAAAATTACAAGAAGCTGATGAAGCTTCTTTGTGTAGCTTGTTTTGTCACTCTGCTGTTCACCATTCTCCATTCAGAAGACTTTGCATCCCTAGTGCTAGGCACTATATGAGGTGCTGGAAATATAAGTGTGGAGAAAAGGAAAACGACTATGTCTTCATGAACAGTATAACAAAGCAGGGAAATAATTTAAGGCAACTCTAAATTACTTCCTGGTTCAGAAGATGTATGCCTCCCTTTTTTCATAAGGCTATCTTATCATTTGATAGTCAGCTTAAATGTCATTATTCAGAAGCCTCCCCTGGATACCCTATCTAAAGAAGGTAGCTGTTGTCTTTCTATATCCTTAAAAAGTCTTCAAAATTTGTAGCTATGTTTTACAGATCTTGACTAGTTTTAGTAAAACTTGTAAGTTTTATACTATTATCAACTTGTAACAACTCTAAATTGACAGCTGTTTTTTCTAGGCTTGAATACCATTCCAGAACACAAATTAAGCCATGTCTCTGTAACATTCAGCATGGTATCTACTGTCTAAAGCAAAAGTTCCCCCAAGTATAGTACAGGGGCCTGGTGACCCTTCACAAGGTTCATAAGAATTCCAAGATGTTATCTGCCTTCTTTCTTCTCTTGAGCACACAGTGGAATTTTCTAGAGGTTAGAGTTTGGATATTGCAATAGACTGAAGGAAGGAGCATCAGATATCAGAAGAGAGATTTTTCTTAACACAGACATAAAAAGAAAAACTTGAAAAAGATAAAGCAATTCTACCTTTGACACTGATATTTTTCATAGAAATGTTACTCATGCTAACATGTAACATTTGTTATTTAAAATTGCAAGGGGTTAAGCACCACACTATGAAGCATCCACAGCCACTGCAGCACGAGTTCAATCCCTGGCCAGGAAGGTGATCCATATGGCAAAGCAGACCTCTCCTCCCTTGCCTGCTGCTCCTCTCAGCAGTGTGTTTCAGTCAATCTGTCTGTTCTGTTCCCCACTTGGTTTCTGATGAATTTTCTCAACCCCCACTCCTCTGGCCTGCACCCCAGTTCTTGTATGCATAAATCTTTAAAAATTTCTTGGTTTTATATGGTAAATAACTATATATACATGTACACCTATACGCTACACACACACATGATGAAGCTTTTTGGTTTCTGATAATTTTTAAGAGCATAGGGGAATGCTGAGGCTGAAAAGCTTGAGGAGTTCAGCAAATGCTGGCTAAAAATGGAGAGGGAAATAAAAGGCCACGAAGAGGGCCCTCCCCTGGTGGCGCAGTGTGTTAAACAATGCACTATGAAGCAAAACAGAGCCACTGCAGCACAAGTTTGATCCCTGCCGCAGGCCAGAGAGGTGACCAGAGAGGTGAGTGAAATACACTCAGCAGTGTATTTCAGTCAGTCTGCCTGTTCTGCTCCCCACTCTGTCTCTGATGGATCCTCTCACCCCTAGCACTTCTGGCCTGTACCCCAGTTCTTAATATGAATAAAATAATAAATCTTAAAAAAAAAAAGGCCACCAAGAAGCATAATCCATTGCCCTCAAGGGAAAAGTATAGAATTAATGTCCCCTACCCCTGAATTTTTTTTCATAAATACCACAGAAAACATAATTTCTGGAGGTTCATCAGGTATCTTCTGCTCCATTTAAATAACTGATTTTCTTTAAAAGGGTGACAATAGGATGGACAATAGAAACTAAAAATTTAAATGAAATACATATTAACATGCTTTATACTAGTTAGCAATCAAGACAAATTTTCTCCGAAGAGCATTTGAATATGGTTCAAAATTTACCATTTATTTAGAGAAGTTGGGAAAGATTATTTAACTTCTCTGAATACAGTTCCACTTCCAGAACACAGAAAAATTATCTGTCATAATACTATGTAGTAGTATTTTAATACTGCCTATTACAAGTAGTCATGGAGTTGTTGTAAGATCAGTTAAAAGATGAGAAAATGAATTAAAGAAAATAAACAGTAGTATTGTTATATTACATACATATGTATGTTACATATATAACAGTAAGTTGCTATTATTTTAGAAATCCTGACCTTTTCCTGAAGAACTTGTTTTATAAGCTGTTATGATTTAAAAAAAATCTTTAAAACCACACATAAAAGCTTTCAGGTTTTGATGAAATGTATCACCTCCTAAAAATTTCACTGTATTTTATATATAGGCATTTTTCCTATGCTTCTACTTGACTCTCCTTTAGACAATGTCAGACATGTAATTCAGCAAAATTATAATTTGACATTATCTTTTCCCCTGTAAAGTGCTCAAGTTTTTAAATATATATGTAACACTGCTAAGGTAACTGGCAAGTGCTTGAAAAGATTATCAAGATGTTCACCAAATGTATCAACAATCGTTACTCTGAGTAGTAGAACATAAGACATTTGTATTTTCTTCTTTAACGTCAATTTTATAATAAACACATACCATTTCATAATCAGAAAAATGTATATGCTGTTTTCACCCTGAAAAATTGTTTCAGAAACTAGAAATTTTAAAATCGACAATTTCCTTTTTTACATATGCAGAAGTAAAACACTCATCACTGAGGACACAAGAAATTTGGGTATATATTTCTTTAGGCAACAGAGCACATTTAATAACAACTTAAAATTTGGTATGTTTGGAAAAAAAACTCATACAAAGCTGACAAAATTGGCGTAGTGGTTTTCTTTACTAGGTTTACCATGTTTCTAAACAAACTATAAAGTAAGATAAAGACGTAGGCACTGACTAGTGTCCTATAGGAAACGAAGATGATGTTATTTTTTCCTTCCATGTAACTTGCATGAATTACAATGTACTGTATAGGTATTGTTCTCAGAGCCCTATATAATGGTGACTAAATCTGAGACTGGCTCTTCTTAGTAATCAAGTAGGGAAAATGGTCAAATACGTTAATTTCTGTTAAGAATATGGGAAAAAAACTCTTGAATAAATTTTTGTATTTTATTCTGTAAATTTCAATAATCTATTTCAGAGGTTGACAAAGTTTTTCTGTAAGAAAGGGATAAGCAGCGAATGTTTTAAGCTTTGTAGGCCACACAGTTCTCTGTTGCAACTACTCCACTCTGCCATTGTAGTTGAAAACAGCCATGAGCAATACAGACATGATTGACCATGGTTAGGAAACAATAAAACGTTAAAAACAATAAAACAATAAAAACAGGCTTGGGGTAGAACTGACACATTGGCCATAGCTTACCAATCTGTGATTTTTTTAAAAAGCTAACAGGGGTGGCTGGTTAGAGAATGGTGCTAACAAAAAGCTAAAGTAAAACCTTAAAGTACTTTTTCAAAGCATACCTAGAAATATTTAGTGTTAGCAGTTCAAATAGTTCATCTGATATTTTCTGAAAACAGCTTATACATGTATTTATTTCAAAACTTTTTATAACTTTGGGAACTACCCTAAGAAGTAATCAACTTTTTAGTCAAAAGGGTATGCCTTTGAGGCTGCTGGTTTGTAGACTTATGATCAGGTTTGAATTCTCTCTATGGTTCTATTCAATAACTGTTGATGCAGAATAATCATGAAAAAATTAAAAGTTTGGTTTCTTTAGAAACAGGATATTGCTACCTATTGCCACCTAAACAAACTTTATTAATAAAGCACATATGCAAATTTTGAAAAGGAAAAAAAAAAGCAGTTTTTAAACCTTACCACCATTTGTCTTCTTAAGTCCATTGGGAACCAAAATGAGAAGTGAATGGAAAATTCTCTTTGTAGAATCTAGTCTGTTGTGCACTGCTTAACTTTCAACTTTCTCCCCTCCAACAGGGGCAGATTAGTTCTCAGGGTTTTTTTTTTTTTTTTTTTTAATTTAACTTAGAGAGTGTCATCATTAACATCTCAATGAACTAGTGAATGTTCTCTAAGAACAAAATATGGCTAGGCATCTCTTCAAAATAAAAAAAATATATACATTTTAATGGCAAAAGAAACATGTTTGTTAGAGGAAAAACTCAAACTAAACAAAATTATAAAAGGAAAAGTGCCTTCCTATTATTTCCTCTCACAAAAGCAGCTTTTTAGACTTTGGCTTTTGAGACTTTTTCTGTGTGTATCACACATGCAAATACCACTGCTGATTTTAAGACTTTACTTTTTAAAGCAAAAATGGCATCTTTGCATATGGTTCTTTGAATTTTTAGATCTAATACCAACTTGTTTTTTTTTGAATGAATGTAGCAGTGTTTTTATTTTCTCACACGTCACAATCAGAATATTTTCAATACCAGAGAACACAACCACACTTCTGTCTATTCTCTTGTGTTCCACTGTAGTTGTGGTAGGTTATAATATCAAACTTTTAAAACACTCTCTTATTCAGTAAGAATCAATAAAATACTTACTGAAATTAGAAACCACAGAAACAAAATATTTAAGACACAATGCCAAATCAACTTAATTCTAAATTGTTTCCTAACAAAAATGTTTCTTAGATTTCCTGCTAAGAATATTTCATCTTGAATAAAAAACAAACAGGTTACTAATGTATTATAGCTTAATAGAAACACAAGTATAAAGTTCATCCAAAAAGTATTTTAATATAAACATCACATATAAACAAAACCAAATAATGTTGATATTCTGGTTTTTAAAAATTCATGGTTTTTCTAAACACTAAGATGCCACCTCAATAGTGATTGCTTCACATTTTCCAGTTTCTTGATCTGTGCATGTCACATGTAATGATCCATCCCTAAACAAACAAAAAGTAACAGTTCATAAGCTCATTTTATAAAACAGAAAGTCCCTAAGAAATTATTTGAGGACTGAGTAAATAGGAGAAAGTTTTAACTTTTCCAACGAGGACTACTATGATAAACAATTTTTCAGTCTCTTTAGTATTATACATATTAGATGGTGGTCCTTACAAGTTTCCTCCTAGACCACTGAGACAAAAGTTGTATTCCTTGAAAAACCATGATGATAAATATATCTTACCTTTAAGACTTTATGTAAGTTCAAGACGTATCATGCCACTTTCAAGCCCAGGCCAAGGGAAACCCACCCTAATTTTTTTTTTTTTAAGATTTATTTATTTATGCATACAAGAGCTGGGGTACAGGCCAGAGTCCAGGGAAGTGAGAGGATTCACCAGAGACAGAGCGGGGAGCAGAACTGGCAGACTGACTGAAACACACTGTTGAGGGCAGAAGCGGGCGAGGCAGGAGAGGTCTGCTGCACCATGTGGGTCCCCTCCCTGGCTGGTGGCAGGGATCGAACCTGTGCTACAGTGTCTGCTGTTTGCTTCATAGTGCATTGCTTAACCCACTGAGCCTCAGGGAGGCCAATGAATTCTTTATTCTTTCTAAGAATGGCTGACTGAATGAGTGGTTTATGTTAATTTGGAAGTCATTTACTTGCAAAACACAGTGGATGAACTATTGTTAGGGAAATCATGGTAATAGCTGGATTTAGTAATTTTTTCCCAGAGAAATTTCTATAATAGAGAAAAAACTTACTCCTTTGCTGGAAATAATATTACATAAACCTTAGAAAATTATGTTTGAAACGGATAAAAATTATGTCATTAATAAGCATGGATCAGTATTATAGGTTGATTACATCCAAAATAATTAGTTTATAAAAAATCCATAAAACAAATGACTTGAAATACAGTTTGTAAAATATAATCACTCTGAAGGGTGAAAAATGTAACTCACTGATGAAATGAAAAAATAATATTAAAAATTATTTTTAATAAGTAATTTTCCCAGAATGAAAATGGATGGAGAATCAGCAAGAGAACAAAATGTAGTCTCATAAGTAGTATAATTTTTATACCTTTTCATTGTAAGGACAGCTAATATGTCACGTAATCCATTTTCTTTTTTATCTAAATCCTGGAGTACGACCTGTTTATGCAAAAATAATACAAAAACAATTAATTATTTTAACGTATTAATGTACTGATGATCAAATATTCCAATAGACTAAATCTTACTATTACAAAACTAAACCGTTTAAATGGGGCAGTCTCAATTCTCCTACCATTTAAACAGAATTCAGAGAATAAGAGTTAGGTAAGGTATTCTTAACTAAAAATGTGTTCTCTAGGAGAGGCGTGTAAGATAACTAATATATTTGTTCTTCTTAAATGTCACGTCCTAGATTTAAATGTTTGTTTCTATGAGGTATTATTTGTCTCAGAAAATAAAGACTATACTTTTAGGTAATTAGGTCCTTACCAGTAAAAGGTAAATTTTTGTTAACTCTTCTATACATACTTATAAATACAAGTATTTTAACAAGTGTGGACAAAGTCTTGTGCAACAAAAATTAATTTTTTAGTAAGAGATACTAACAAATTTACTACAAAATACCCTAGTTTCCTAAGAAAAGTATACAAATAAACCAAACTAGGTAGTGATTCTTCAGATTTTTGCCAATAAAACCTAAGTTTTACCACTTTGGGCAAGATCCTAACTACCCTGGTTTACTCATATGTAAAATGAGGTTAGAACTGACAGGATCTCTAAATGATCCTTTTTAAATTCAGTGTTCTGTGACTCTCTCCTTTTGGCATCTCTAAGTTAGGATACAGTGATAGCAGTTGCAGATTCAGAATAGTGTGTGAAGACAAAAGGGTAACAAACGTTCAGCTAGTCAAACAGTAACACTGACTCCTTTATCCCTGAATAATAAAAATCTGGTGAATAAGTATATGTTTAGGTTTCCGGGTGGCTAGGGGTCAAGCCTCAGGACTATCATCACTACAGCCTGAGTTCCATCATAGGCTAGGGAGCTACACCACATGGTGCAGCAGATCTGTTTCCTGTCTGAAAAGCTGCTACACTCAGCAGTGTATTTCAGTAAGATCTGCCTGTTCTGCTCCCCACTCTGTTTCTGGTGAACCCACTCAACCCCACACCTCTGGCCTACACCCCAGTTCTTCTACGAAAAGTTTTTATACAGTACTACACTACAGAACATCTTGAGGAATGTTTAAAAATTTTAACTAAGTTAACTCAGTAGGTTCCAAGATGTTAAGTGTGAGGTGGAGCCCAAATACATTATATATGTGCATGTTTTTATTATTCTTTTGCTGGAATTAGAAATAGACATAAAACTAGAGATTCTATACATTTTCATGTTGTCTACATTTATTTTTACTAAAGTAATTTATGCTCATATCCTGTGTTTTATATTTAAAAAATGTGGTATAAAATGTTAGAAAACAGAAAACCCCTCTTGGAATCCTCAAACCTACCTACTTACTAAATTTCTTGAATACAGTTCAAGTACCTGTAATCTCCTCTGTATCCATGCATGGATATCTAAATACACATAGCTACCCAAACACCACTCCCCTTCTCTTTCTCTTTTTATTTAAACACAAATAACATCATACTGTAAGTATGGTCTATTTCCTGTGTGTGCATTTTAATGTAAGTATATTTCTTGGCATATTTCTATGCAAATAAAATGGCTCCATCTCATTCTTTTTAAAGGATTCAGAGGGCTACATAGCTGAAATATACATGTGACACTATGGAAAAGCAAAGTTATCCTGTACCAGAGGCAAGAGGGTATAATAGCATGAATATTGATCTGTAAGTAAAAAAACAACCTGAGGATAAATCTTAGCTCTGTACTACCATGAGCCTGTATGTATACCTGGCATTTGACAAACAAAATTCTGTAATTTCTCCTATCACTTACCTTATTAACAAGGAATGTTAAGAGCATATAGAAACAATAAAAAAACAAATTATCTTTTGTTTCTATTTTCCCATAGCTCTTTCAAATTAAAATCACCTATTTATTCTCTCTTTCAAAAATGAGTAAGTAGAAGTAATCCACTTGTAAAAAATGTATTAAATATCCTGTATATATCTTCATTGAAATTAAGCTCAATCTAATACAGGAGGAAAAGCTAAGTAGTTTCTTGTGACACATTGTCTCATTTCATGTATTTACCTGTGCAAACTTGTTTTCCTCTTTTGCAGAGTTTTCCCCCTCAGACTCATAGAGTTCAAGGCATACCGATGATATACTTCCAGGGGCTTGTAATGTATGCTGTCTTCGAGCTGGCAAAGGAGTCCCTGATGGAAACAGTACTGTGAAACTGTTGGCTCCTGATTCATCCACTCCCTAATAAGGAAGAAAATAACATGTACACTTATCTTTGCAATTAAAAAAACATTCACTATCATAAATGTAATATATATTCCTTGCTGATAATCTAGAAACTATACATAAGCCAAGAGAAGAAAATAGAAATGATCCTTAGTCCCAACCACTTTATTTAAAAAAAAAAAACACCTGAAACACACATACATACCTATCTGAATTAGAAATTTAGGGTTAAAATTACACAGTATTGAGAAATTAACATGTTAGGTAAGTACGAAGCATGAGAATAGAAGAAACTTATTAAAAGTAAAATTATAGGGTCTCCCTGGTGGTGCAGCAGCTAAGTCTCAGCACTATCAAGCTATTGCCAGTTACTACAGCACAAGTTCGATCCCCAACCAGGAAGCTAACTCACAAGGCACAGGAGACCTCTTCTTTCTTGCCCACTAGTCCCCTCAGTCACATTATTTCAGTAGATTTGCCTATTCTGCTTCCTACTCTGTCTCTGGTGAATCCTCTTACTAATCCCCACTTCTGGTCTACACCCTTGTTCTTGTATGCACAAATAAATAAAATAAATCTTTAAAAAATGGTGAATTATAAATTTAAATATTTTTAGTAGCATACAACATTTTATTCTCAAAACATGGTATGTATGAAAACTTATGGCAACAAATTTAAACTACTTTTTAAAGTAAAGCTAAACACACCTTAACTAAAATATCTTTGGCTGAACACTCTATCTTAAGGGAGTCTTCCACTGAAAGGCTTTCTTTCCCAATAAGAATTCCTGCTTCTATAGCAGCACCAATAGGTATAACTTCATCAGGAGGAATGGAATTTAGAAGTTCAACAGCTGGGAAAAGATCTTTTATCAGTTGCTGTAGCCTTGGGATTCGAGACGACCCTCCACAAAGGACAACCTAGAAAATAAATTAATTTTCTGTTTTTTATTTTTTGTTTCTCATTATTGAATATTACAGGTTAGGCCATCTTTATCACATGAAAATGGTAAAATAAATGTCACATTAACTAACATTATTTTGTTATATACTATATAAAACCACACACAAGTCTTAAACACAAATATTCATTTCAATTTTAATTAATACATTATAATGTTCTATATAAACATTATGGCATGTTTCTGACAAAGTAATGCCATTCTCTTTGTGTTAAAAGAGAATTCTTGTTTTCATATGAATGAACCAATTGAGAACAACTATTTTCTTGAAGAAAAAAGTTATTTTACAAAACTGCACCTTAAGCTCTTGGTACCATTTAATTAATCTGTTGTCACTGAAGAAGTTCATATAAAACTTCTCCTTTAAAAGCTTGTCCACACATCTAGTGCCCCAACTTGTCACCTGAGGGATGGGCTCCCAACTGATAGTCAATGGGGCTTGCATTCGTGAATCCCACAGGATTACAGGAAACAAAAAACTAAGACTAGACTTCAACTTCTAGAGAAAGGCAATGGGTTCATAAGAGTTGAAGTGTGGGTTACCAAGGCAGACTGCCTGAGTTCCAGTCCTAGCTCCCTCACCTGCACACCAGCCTTATGACTTTAAGCAGTACTTAACCTCTTCAAAATCTCTTAATTTCCTCACCAAAAATAGAAATAGTGTATACCTTCTGGTGCTATAGTGAGGATTAAATATTTTAATGCATATAAAGCCATCTTCCCCTCCCTCTTCCGTTTAAGAGGATTACCCATCCCCACCCATTACCATAGTTCTGACTTTGCAACCCTTCTCTGTAAGTGGGGTAGATTTCCATGTCCCATTGTCAGGTCTGCCCCAATCTTCAGCTTCGGTTAACTATGAAATGTGAGTAGACTGAAGCACACCAAATCTAAGCTGAGAGCTGTACTGTTCCCTCGCTCTTTTCCCTCTGCCATCAGAACTGCATTTCCTATACAGCTACTACTCTACCCTGGCTCTCAGAATGAGAAACATGTAGAAAAGAACCATAGCAGTTGACCTACATCCAACTTCCAACATGTATCAAAGGTGAGAAAAAAAAATGCTTACTGCAGAAAATCACTGATACGGACATTGCTACTGGAGCAAAGTCAACAAAATAAAGAGATACTCTAAATTTTAAATTCTTAAGTGGTTACAATTTAGGAGTATCTGGAGTAAATCTTTAACAACAATCTTAATCCCAAGGATGTGTTCAATTTTAATTCAAGCAATTGAGAATAGATTCACCTATGAGACCTAAAAGTTAGGGCTTAGAAACCAGTTAAGGAAGGAAGAAAACTTATAGTAACCGATCACTACAATGTCACTCACTGTGCCATATATGATATTTCATCTAATTCACGTAGCAACACTACAGAACAAGTTATAATACTTTAATATAAACTTTCTAACTGTAGACAAAAGGAAAAAAATAGTATCAAATATCTGTTGGATCAAAAATTCTATCTGAACAAAGATGGAATATATGAAATTAGAAACTCTGAAAAAAATCAGAGTAACAGACCAAGAGATTTAAAATGGTAAGTAAATAAAACTTCTCTATATAAAATGCCTTCTACATAACAGAACCAAAATTAAACAGTGAACTGCATGCCTCAAAGGAAGACAGCAGTAAATGATAGCTAATATTCTGATGATATAAAGTTAACTGCACAAATAACAAAAAAAAAAGATTTAAATGATTAAATAGGTAGAAAATATGAAATATTTACACACAAGGAAATAAACATTTGTTAAATAAGCCCCCCAAAACAAAAAGACAAATAATCCTCAAATAATTTAAAGTAAATAATTATTTTTTCCCTATTGTATTCAGTGGAAAACATTTAAATAAAAATCAGTGTCAGGAAAGTAAAATGTATATTCTTGGGTATTAACTGATAGGAGTATCAGTTAATTCAATTCTTAGAAGGTAATTGAAGGTAAATGTAGTCTTAACTATTTATACTCTTTAATCCAATAATTTCACTGTGGAAGTCTATCCTAAGGTATAATCCTAAATACAGTAAAAGCTGACGACAAAAGATGGGCATCACTGTTCCAGGGCATAGGAGAACCATCCACAATAGAACAATGAAATTATTCATGGTACTTTTTGTTTTCTAGGGTATTATGAATTTTTAAAAAAAAAATTGTGCTTATAAAGTCTATGCAATAATATGGAAGATTGACTTTAATATTACATAAAGAAAATAAAATTCAAAATTATATATACAAATTAGAATAGTAGAAATATTCTAAAATATAACATTGACTGACTTCTGGTATTTCTGAATTTTTTATACAAATACTTGTTATTACTTTGGTAATGAAAATAAAGTTTATACACATTTAAATGAACAAAAATAATCTTGAAGGGAAAAGGAAGACATAAAAAATTTGGGTGTTTCTGAACTCTCAAATATTATGTTAGACAAGCCAAACAAAAGCAATTGGTTGTAATATACTGGGTTAAATTCTGGTTCTACTACTCACTAACAGCATGATCACCAGAAGTTACCTATTTCTCTGTACCTTAATGCCTTACTTATAAAATGGGGATAAATAATAGTGCCTGCTTCACAATGTCATTGATGAGTTTTCAATGAGTTTGTCTGTGTAAAATACTTTGAAATAGGAGTTGGCACATAGTAAACATTCAAACATCCATCAGTCTTTGCTTACATATTTTTAAAGAAATGTACAGAAAGGAACTGTTTATGCTAGGAAAACAAATATACCTAACAAAGAGTTCACCACAGCCATTAATCAAAATATCATAAATTTCCTTACTCATTAACACAAGCTCAGAAAATGTTTAAATTCATAAAAAATATTTTTTCAGTACTAATGAGCTATTTTCTAGATTCCAAATTTGAAACCACTCCTAAATTAAGAAAAAAGTATTAATTACCTTGTTGATATCATCTGCTGAAAATCCACTTTGTTCTAAGAGTTCCCTGATTGCATCTATGCATTTATTAAAAAGTGGAGAACAGAGAAGCTCAAATCTTGCTCTGTATACACACACAAACATACAAGAGATGAGAAAGACACAGAGAAAAGGCTTAATATAATTAAACAAGACATCTTTTTCTTGTGAAGAGCTAAGTCAAAAACTAACGAGACAAGTTTTCTTAATAGGTTTATGACCAGAATAGGAAATATAATACCTAGCAGTGCAAACCCATGGGACGGGGGGTGGGGTGGGGGAACATAAGTTATTTATCTACAACTGTATTGAAGACATTTAATATCAAATTCAGGTGAGGGAGTCCTGATGTGGACTATTTAAGACCTTTCGAAAAACTAGACACACACTCAAAGTATGGCATTCTCAACAATGAAAATCAAAGTTTTGCAATTTTTATGAGTTTTCTAAAATTTCTTCTCATTTTTTCATAGTCTGAGACTATGCTGCACATAGTTCTTTTGTGTTGCCTAAGAAATTTGAAAGTCACCTGTAATTTCCGTAAAGCTACGTTCATAAAAGACGTACTCCCTATTTCATACAGAAGTTCTGAATGCAGACTGATTTTCAAATTTACCTGTACTATCTCCAGATACTGAAAAAACTTTATGGCTGAAATATTAGTGATAGAGCCAAAATTATCTTAATGAAAAATTAGAAATTATTTCCTTATTAGTAACAAAGTATTTAATAATTTCTTTACTGATAAATTCTACTTTTCATTAATAACAAAACATATTCTGAGTACTTGGATAAACTTAGCACTAAGTTAGGAATTCTGGAAATAGAAACAGTATTAAAAAATACTCTGTTCATGGAAGAGATTTCAATTCAACACCTTTTTAAGCATCTGGTTTATAGACTGATCTCTCTAGAGCTGTGCTACCCAATAGAACTTTCTGTGAGCGACCAGTAACATGAGACTATTGAGCACATGACCTTTGATAAGTGTCACTGAGAAATCAAATTCTTAATATTACTTACTTCTAATTAATTGTAAATAGATCCAAGTGGCTAGTGGCTGTTATTGGGCAGTACAGATAAAGCTAAAATATAAAGCTCAGATAAAGAGAATTTAAAGAGTCACTGTTCAAAAATAGTATAATAAATACAATTGCGGAAGTTTTTATTCTGTCACTGGCTGTTGGGAAGTTTAAATAATGTTAACTAAAGGTAGTTATTATTATTGATAGCAATATGTAAAACAAAATGATATGGTAATGTTTTCCCTTTGGACTTTCTGGGTAAAGATGCAAGCCCATTAATAACCAAAGTTTTGGGTTACATAAAAGACTTAAGTATTTAAAACAATTCTAGACACACTAAACGTGTGCATGGGTAAGATCAATTCTGTAAGAGAAATTTTAAAATTTCCAACTTTAAATATTCTCTGAACTTTCTTTAAAAGCTCTAGGGTGCTTTTTTCACACACTGCTATTTGCAGCTGTAAAATAATAGGGAAAGAGATCACAGCTGACATAATCACTTTGGGAACAGTTTAGTGTGACAAAAATTAGATCCCAGATAAAGATTAGGAAAGCTCCCCTATTGACTGATAGCTAATATAACTCAAAGGAACAAACAAAACACCCAGCATGGGAGAATTACACCTAAATATGAATGCACTAGGAATTGTTAAAAAATTTTTGAACTTTAGTTTTACCTGGATACATTGCAGTCAAAATCCTGACCTTCATATAATGAATCGAGGAAACAATTTGCACTTCCTAAGGTCGACAAAGAATGTTTTGCAATGTCAGCACTGTTCATCAATTTCATCATGGCTCGGGCATTTCCTTTCACATCATGTTTGAAAGATCTAAATTAAAAATAGTCTTTGAAGTTCAAAAATTACTAGGTCATTTGGAATTTATTATAAAGGAAATCTGGATAACCCTATTAGGATAATAATAATCTCTTGAATAAATATTAATACTAGATCGAATACCAGATTTTAGTATCTGTCTTTCCCTTTTTTTTTTTTTTTTAAAGATTTATTTTTATTTATGCATACAAGAGCAGGGGTACAGGCCAGAGTCCAGGGCAGTGAGAGGATTCACCAGAGACAAAGCAGGGAGCAGAACAGACAGATGGACTGAAACACACTGCTGAGGGGAGCAGCGGGCCAAGCAGGAGAGGTCTGCTGCGCCATGTGGGTTCCCTCCCTGGCCGGCAGCAGGGATCGAACTCATGCTGCAGTGTCTGCTGTTTGCTTCATAGTGCGTTGCTTAGCCCACTGCGCCACCAGGGAGGCCCCAGTATCTGTCTTTCAACCCTCTAAAATTTCCCTGCAATTAAAAGAAGGATCTCCTTAAGAAAAATTAATTAACTAATATACTTAAAAATTGGAGTTGCTTGCTGCACTCTATAAGCATAATCACAGAAGAAAACAGAGTGGTCATCTTTTTGCAGGTGAAAAAAAGGTTGAAGATTTATGTAATTGGGTCAAAGTTCACACCTCACTTTTTGTAATCACAGCGCTCATTGCTTAATATCATAAAATTGCTGTCCAGCATTAAAAAAAAAAATTGCTTAGACCTTCCTAGTGGCACATGGGGTTGAGCGCTGCACTGTGGGGCTTCCGCAGCCACAGCAGCGCGAGTTCGATCCCAGGCTAGGGAGGGGACCCACATGGCACAGCAGACCTCTCCTGCCTAGCCCACTGCTCCCCGCAGCAGTGTGCTTCAGTTGATCTGCCTGTTCTGCTCCCACTCTGTCACTGGTGAATCCTCTCACCCCCCGCATCTCTGGCCTATAGCCCAGCTCTTGTATGCATAAACAAATAAAATCTTTTTTTAAAAAAGTGCTTCAAAGAAATTGAACAAAATATCTCCAAGACAGATAATTTTTAAAACTCACTCTAAGTAGTGATCAGTGGCTCAGTTTTTAAATATGTTTAATAACTGAACTTGTAGTAAAATTAACAATGTCCTACAACTTGAGTTGGAACACCTTTATAGCATAAAGAAGTATAGGTATTTATTAAACAAACACTTTTTCAAGACTTTTAGTCAGTCACTTTAGTCAAATTGGTAAAAACATTCTTTCAGCTAGCTTATTTTTTTAGAGTTGTGATGTGCAAAATACAACCTTTATATATCTGACTTTGATGCCCAAATAGGATTAGAGTATATGTAGCACAATACTACAGTATTCCTGTGATAGGTATATTATGAATTAAATGAACACTATATAAAACATTAAGTCACTGGAAGGTGACTAAAATACAATGCAATCTCCATCAGACCTAAACTTTTAAAAACAGTTCTGAAGCTATTGAGTTCTCAGTGCCTCTTTTATCTAGACATAAGAGTAGCATGTGAAGGATTAAAACACTGATCCAAATTCACATAATTCAATTTCTGGTGGTCTCTCACACTAAGTACAAACCCAAGCACACTGCTGGGCATCTGTCTAGACAGACCATTTAATTCTAGAGACAAATATATCCAATGCAATGAAAAAACACACCCTCCTCTGAGCCGCTGAAGCAGAGCAATTTAAATAAATCAGGAATAAAGAAACTTGAGAAATTCAATCAAGATTTATCATCAAGCCCATTAATACCCACCTCTGAAACTCAGAAGCTAGATACTGTGCTAAGGTTTCTGTGAAATGTGTACCTCCAATGTTGTCATCAGTATTTGTTGAAAGAACTCGATATATTCCACTGTTAACTTCAATTACACTGATAGATAAGGATGTTCCTCCAAGTTTAAACACCAAAATATTGCTTAAAAGAAAGATAGCATGAGTTAAGTTATAAAAGAATTACATTTTAAAGCTTGGTTGGGCATTAGATGTCATTTAGTTTAATCCTTGTAAATCACAAATGAAAAATTGAAAATCACATGAATAACAAAGTTGACTCAGTGATAAATCTAGAACTTAGATCTTCTAACTCTGAGTCAAAGGGGGCTTTTTTGTTTGTTTCATTGTGTTGGTAAAACTATATTCTTCTGAGTAAACAGAATTCAGAACATTAACTTTTCAAAAGAGACTGTGATTATATGATTATAACAAATTGTAAGGGGGTCGCCCAGGTGGCCTAGAGGTTATGCCTTAGTGCTACCACTGCTACTGCCTGAGTTTGATCCCTGGCAACAACAGTAATCCACACGGCACAGCAGACCTCTCCTGTCTCACCACTGCTCCCCTTAGCACTGCATTTCAGTAAATCCACCTGTTCTGCTCTCCACTTTGTCTCTGGTGAATCCTCTAACTCCCTACATTTCTGGCCTATATTCCAGCTCTTCTGTGTAAAAACAAACCAGAAAGCAAATTTTAAGAGAATCAAGTAAAGAAATTTTGTGCTAATATTATTCAAGTCATTATTGCAATGACACATTCTGCAAAAACAGAACACATTCTGCAAAACTAGGAGTTAATTTCCCATGTATCAAGGTTCATAATTTCTGATATGCTACATTTATCTAGCTAATTTAAAAATAATTTCCCAGTGATATACACATATTAGATTCTCTGAAATATGAGAGAAGTAAAATAATCAGGAAATATTAAAGCATCTGAACTAATTTCTCTAAAGTTGCGCGATGTCAGGTCTGAATTAATTTCCCCCATAGTTGCATGATATGCCAGGTCTATTAAGGCAAATTTGGTGACTAAATTAGGAGTTTGTCATACTATTTCATGCAAAAGAGTCTTAAATTCCCATGCTAGATTTTACCCCATCATCTACCAAGACAAATACCTATAAAAGCATTCACTTTTTCTTAACGTGTTTAATAACTGGAATTGGTAATAAAATTAACAGTGTCTTTGTTTTTTTGTTTGTTTTTTTTGCTTTATTTATTTTTTTTATTAAAATATTTTAAAATTTACATATACTTGCCATTAATTGTATTCCCCATCACCATCTCACCAGTGCACCATCACCTCAGTCCCTCGTGCTCCCATCTTCCCTCAACCCTCCTCCTCCCCTCCCCACCAAGTGTCCCCAGTCTGTCCTTATCTCCTCATTTTTGGTTTCTGTGTCTTTATTGCTTAACAGTGTCTTTGAGTTAGAAGTTGGCTAAACTTAAAAATTTCAAATCTTCCTCCAAAGAGAAAAAATGTGGGTATCAAAGGGTAGAAAAGTTCACTCTTCCCTCTTTGTTATGCCCTTTCTCTGCTTTCCTAGGACAACTTCTTCATCGATTTAGAAATGCTAAGTAAGAGTTCTGATGTCTTTTCAAACATGAAGGCTTGGAGCCAATGCATTACAGAACAATCTCTATTGACATAGTTGCTATAATCTAAATTTTTTCTGCAATGAATAGTTTGAAGCCGCAAACATGGTTTTTTACCTTTTTCCAGTTGGGGAGTCTTGCCCAATTCCATAAGCCAGAAGAGCTGCAGATGGTTCATGGATTAGTCGCAAAACATTAAACCCAGCAGCTCTGGCAGCTTCCCTGTGAATAATTTGCTTTTGATGAATTTAATATAACAAGTTCAAATCTATCTTTTTAGTAATATTCTGCTAAAGATTTTACAAGTAAAACATGAAAATTACTGATCTTTAGAATAGTACAGAAATGGAAGTATACAGATCATTTTCTGTCTAAATAGTAACACAGAATCTGTATTCTTGACAAAGAAAATAAAACATGCTTATACTGAATGAAGAAAAAGAAAGCCCTCAAAAAGCCCATGCTTACAAATTTTAGAGATTAACACAGATCTTTTTTTTAAACTTCTCCAATTTCTTTTACATAGGATGATAGTCTTTGACATTCTGTCAGTTCAAATAAAAGAACTCCTTGCCCTAGAAATAACTTAAGATATTTCCCAAAGGCTCATATAAAACTCTATATGCAAAAGTATGCATGTTCACCAATTAAATTTACCTAGTGGCATATAAAAACTAAATGCAACTTTTTGTTTAGGTATTTAGATCTAAGGAGAAAAAAATAATTGCAAATATTTTCTAAAATTGCATATTTTATATAATTTCCACATAAATGTTAATTGTATGAAACTAGGACAAAGTAATCCACAAATATCAACTTACCTTGATAATTAAAAACATCTACAATCAAAAGAGCTATGAAGCTATATCTACCATTATGTTATTTTGGTATTTCATAAAGTTAGGAAATATTAATGTTTGTTACACTATGCTTTTTAGCAACTATCTACCTATATAAATATACACATGTATTTACAAATATAATTTTATTGTACAAAGTATTTCAGACACAATTTGATCTTTTACTATAATGATACTGTGAAATTTGTATTTCCTATAACTGAGCAAAAATAAAGCCCATATTATACGTACCCAAGAGCATTTTTTTGCTTTTCCCCAAAATCAAATGGAACAGTAATAACAACATCATTTGCATCTGAGCCCAAGACAGAATGTGCTGTTTCTGTATATAAAAAATATATAAAAATAAATTTATAACACCAAAATATTTCATGACTTTCTGAGCTTTATTAATTTGTATCAAAGTTTTTCTCACTCTCAAGATTTTCCAATTCACTTGAGTGATCCTTTTCTCACCCTTACTGATTTTCTTTGCTTGGTTTTTTAAATCATGTACTACCTTTTGTGGTTCTGGATATCATTTGTGGACAGGAAACTAGGTATTATTCTAAGGGCCTGGATCTTAGGGTTCAAAGTTTCTACCATCTCCCAATTTAGATTTGTTTCATAAAGAGTGAATTTCTAATGCATCAATGTGAAGACAAAATAACATGTCAGTTCTATACATTAAAGGGTCGTCTTCCATCCTACAAATTTGTAACATTATTCTAGAGCTCAAGTAAGATTTAAAATAATCCACTTCACAATTTCCCATTTTGTTCCACAGAAAGTCACTCAGCTTTGCCTAATAACTGTTGGGAGTACAATGTCAGTTTTGTAGAGGGAGGTATAATACTCACTATTCACCATGCTTGGCAACTTTAAGAACTTTTCAACATACTAACCCGGCCTTATCTATTTACATTAGGGAAGCCAAAGTCAGAGAAGGCAAGTCATTTAACCAAGGTCATACGACCAATGAGAGGCCCAGTCAGCAAGTCTCCTTACTGCTAACCTGCTCAATCATTCAGATTTTCCCCGAATCCCAAAATACCCCTAACTTTTTTTAAGGTGAACTTTTAAAAGAGCTTCTCTTTTTGTTCAATACCTTTCATTTTGCTAAATATCAGTCTGGCAACATCTTCTGGGTGAACAAATTTTTTTTCTTCTCCTGTATCTATTTCATATCGTAATTTCCCATTTTTTTCAATGACCTATAAAGAAATAAGTGTGTCAAACAGAAATAATTTTAGTAAATATGCAAAGTTCCAAATCAATATTATCGATCATGACCTTTATATAATAGGTTACCAGTTACTTTATATAATAGGGAAGTAATAAGAGAATTATACTCACTAAACATTTACTTTCCGTGATGTATTTCTGAGCTTGTGGATCATCAGAGCTGCCCATAAAGACAAAATAATTATTAAAATTAGTATTATTAATATACAAGGTTTAAAGAAGACTGTTTCTCAATACCAGCGAAAAAATATGTAAATGTATTTTAAATTACTTATTAAAGAAAAACTTTATGAGACAACAGAATTAAAAAGACTATTTACAAAGGTTGTAGCAATTCTCTTACTCATCTTTGCATTTCACGGTAAATAGCTCTTACTTGTTCTGATCCTGCTGTTATTAACAGATGTTATACATTTGGGCGGTGCTTTTTCACAATATCAACATTTATGTCATATACTTTCACATCTGATTCTGAGGACCCAACCACTGAGAGGAAAAGGACAAAAGGATGCGAGATTGCAAAGCAAAGGCAAATCAGAGTGCCTAATACCACACTTATTGCTTGGTTTCTGAACATGAATTAACATTTAAACCCAAAGCATTGAGCAAAGTATGAATGTTACATACAGAAAGATACAGAGTACTATAGTATATGTATCTATAATGTCCTATACAAAGTAGACACTAAATAATTGTGCATGGCAATGAAAACATTAAAATGAGTACTGTTGCTCTAAATAGTAATACCATTTTATGCAAACTAGAAAATGTTTTCACACGTATTACCTCACTTCATAATGCCTAAGTGAGATTAGTTTGTTTGACAGGTATTAATTTAGGGTTAACAGCTTTATAGGGAAAAAATGACTTAAGAGCTTATCAGGGGCAGTGACACTACTAGACTCCAAGTCATCTCTACCAGGCTGTTATTTACACTATTTCATTGCTACTGCCTGGCACCGAGATGGCAAATGACCAAAGTACTTCTGCACCTTAAACAGAGACAGGAGCCCTTGATCCTGGACTCAATTTCATCTAGCAAATAAGATGAATTAGACTTCACAATTCTATTTAGAGACAGGTCTTAAGTGTTTAATAGGTGAAAACTCTAAGCTAATTATTGAAGGATTACTAAACATCTGATACCATAACCTATGAATAAGAGGAAGACAAAAGGGGTTAAAATAGATTCAGTTTAAAACTGTGTCTGGAATACTAGCAGTTAGCTCCTAAAATTGATAGGAAGTAGGTAATTAGCTTGTCTAAAGTCACATGACTAATGATCACAAAGTTGGCTGGAATTCAGGTCTTTCAATATCCTTTCACTAAACCCTCTACCTTTTTTAGCATCTAATATTTAGACACCCTGGACAATTATTTTAAGAGTTAAGAAACAAAGATGAATTGTGCCCCACAATAATTTTTTACACTAATATTACAATTTTAGCATGACACTTAATGGTTTTGTTGAGAATAGAATTTAAGTCAACCAGGATAATTTGTCCTATTATGTATAGGACATCTACTACTCAAACAAAATAATCTGCCTGGCACTAAGATGGCAAATGAAAAAAGTACTTCTGCACCTTAGATAGGAGTCCTGATTAATAAATTAATAAAATATGCCAAAAGGATATTTTATGGGATTACTAGAACTCTTATATATGGAAAATTATTTCTCAACTGTCATGTAAAGAGGGCCTTTCTCATGTGAGGAAGGAAACACGTAACTTCTAGGGTCAGATATATCACAGACACTCAAGATTAGCTAGCAGAGAAGCAGAAAGAGAATGGTGATGAGAAATGATCACGATAACGCCAGAAAACAGGGGACTGACCCACAACTACGTACAAGTAAAAGCTTTATTTGTCCATACCAGGATCCAGTTATTTAACAGAAAAACAGTGTGGTAGGAGGGTGATAAAAACACAGCACCTCATTTACATGACTGTCTTTAGGAGGCAAAGCATACATCCTACCATAGCCTCACCACCTTTCCCAGCAAGGTCATTGCTCTTCTTCCTTCCATTGTTAAATGAATTTTGCAGTCTGCAGGCCACAGTCAGGCACATACAGGCACTAATGTGCTATAGGATCTTCTTTACTATGGTCACAAGATAGTGCATTCTAACCTGGAAGTATTTTTATTCATCAGTTTTGACTCTCACAGCATTCCTGTGAGGTTAAGTAGGACAGTTGTTAGTTTTCCATTTTCTAGGACCCTGAGTTGTAGAATGGTGAAATGACCTTGCTAAGGATGGACAGATAGTAATGGTGGGGCCAAAAGCTTAGGAAGGATTCCTAGGTTGGTGTTCCATACAATCTCCCCTTATTACAACCTTCCATCTCTTAATATTTCAACCAACTTGTCTTTTTTCTAAATCTTTCCATTTAGCTTTTGTCCAAATTAAGCATACTTCATCCACTAGATTTTCACACTACTGCCTCCAAAGTTTAATTCAATTTTTATACTTTAGCACTTTATTTTTTACCTCAAGTAAATCCTTGCTTATATACTTTGCTACCATTAATAGATTAATAAAGTACAGGCCTAATTCTCCAAGTACTTTTTTTTCCAGAAAGTCTAAACTAGCTCTATTAGTGTTATCCAGTTATAATTGACACATATCCTTCCACATAATGGTCTAAAAGAATTAAGAAAATGTGTATGTACTATCTATTTCAATATCTTCACATGTTCCTTTAAAGGAAGGAATATATTATCTGATGTGGTACTCAGAAGTCCATGAATATATTAATACCATAGAGTATGTCCCTACAATTGCTACCAATATTTCAAATGTATACACCAATATGCTGTTGCAACTGAACATATTTCAGTTAAAATTTCATTTTTTATTTTGTAATTTGTTAGGTGACTTATCAGTTTTTTTTTTTTTAGAACTGAAAAGTACTAGAAAAGTTATCTATTACTAATCCCTCATTTTAGAGATACTGAGGCACAAAAAGAGTGAACATTTGCCCAAGGTGACAAACTGTGACAAGATTAGAACCCAGAAGTTTTAGCTAGATTCTAATATATTTCACCTCAGTAGGTGACTCAGTCCCCCATTCACCAGTTGCTTGCTTGCCATCTATTCATGGTTTTAGATATATCATTGCTGTTTTGACCATTTCTCCACCTATTTGTATTTCTAGTATTTAGGGAAGTACTCAGGTCTACATGTGAAATCAAACCTCCCCGAAGTTCTTTGTTTTCACCCTAGTCTCTAGACTGGAGGAAACTGTTTTAAATTCCAAGATTTCTAACCATATTTTATGGAAGTACTAGGTAAACCACTAAAAGCTGTAAGTTTAATGATGATCAATAATGGTTTCTTTTCTATAGTAAACTGGAAGTATGGCTCAATACCTTCCCAAAGGAAGTATGTGTGTTTGGAATTTAAAAGGTGATTTTTTTTTGTTGTTGTTGAGGGCTTGTTAGAAATATTATAGGCAGTCTTTATACACAACACCCTCAACTGCTACACCATTTTTTATGCCATTAACTAAATCAACTTTTGTCTATACCACTTGAAAAGTATCTTTGGAAAGTTCCCTAGAACTTGCTTTATGTAATATACTTGACAGAAAAAAAAAAGGCTAACAGAAAAGCATGAAATTAACTAACAGCCTATTTCCAAATTGATACCTAAATTATTTTCATGATGTTCAAATGGAAACCAAAACTTAAAGATACATACCGCATGTAAAGGAACCCACATAATATGGAATGCAAAGAATTTACTTACATTTAATATTTTATAAAACAGCCAGTATCAAAGACTGTCAATATGAACCATAGCACACAGTTATGACTCCCTGTCAGTTCTTACTTATATCCTTATAGCGACAAGAGACTAAGAACTAGTAAAATGGAGGGGGAAATGGTTTGGCTGTTAAGGGTATTTACTAGCAAGTATGTCACAAACACAGCAGTGAAAATCTAAGCTCTAAAGGTACAAATACATATTGTATCTAATTTAGTCTAATGACCTAAAGAGGGATTTATAAAATAAAGTTCTCAAACTCCAAAGATTCAAGCAATGAAGTAATGGTATACAGCCTACTTCTACATCTTGTCAACTAATGTGCTTCAACCTAGCCTTACCTCGGCCAAGGTCATAGGTATTAATAACTTACAAGTGTATAGTGCTTTTAAACCCTTTCACATCTAAAAGCCATTTGATCCTCACAACAACCCTGTGAGGTAGGCAGGTCAGGAGTTATTACTTAGCCCCCATTTTACAGATGAGGAAACTGGTAGAGAGGTAAGCTACACTGACAAAGCCATGTTTAACGAGCTCTCTGGACCTGGCTCCATCAATTTTCTACTAGGCCACCTCTCACATTTCTGAAAGTTCTTTCAATTATCTTGGAAAAAGGAACTAGCATGTACATTCCTACTACTCTGGCATACTAATGGTAAATCCATTTTTTTTTTTTCTGAGGACATGGAAAAGGAGTCAGGGTACCAGAAGGCAGGTGGTAGAACTGTGCTACAGTAACCAGTTTAGGAAGTATATACTCTTTTGTAAAATAAGTTCCTAACTTTTGGTATTTGAAATTAATCTCTGCAGCAATTTTTCAAGCCCTAGCTGAAAAGCACCGGTGGCCTCTTCCACGGCTGTCGCCAAGCGTCTGACTGCAATCACAGCATCCCTGCGGAGCTCGTTGGCAGTGTCTTGCTGAGCACTGGCCTCCTCACCAATAGCAATCAGCCTGTCCAATTTTTCTTCCTCACGCTTTGAAAGTTCTCGAGCCAATCTCCTGTTTTCTGCCAACTCAGCAGCAATAGTCCTGGCCACTGACCGCCTTCTTCGCCTTGCCCACTTTGGAGGGGGCTCACTGGTCAAAGGCCTATCCCCACCAGAAACAAAAGGAACTCTGGAGGAGGAGACTGGAGGCTGCTGTGGGGAGGCCACCCCCGGAGTGTTTCGGCTCGTGCTGGTGCAGGGACTGGGCTCACCGGACACAGCCAGTCTGGTCATGGGGCTGCTCTGACAGGGAGCAATTGCACCTCTGAAAAGGTGGTGGGATCTGCTGTAGCTGGGGGTCCCTTGAGAGCACCCTGAAAAACAAAGCAACAATGTTGCAAAGAGGACATTCCTGCTAAGGGAATGTTTAGAGCCAGCAGCAGAATTGAAAGACAACTACAAAATTATGGAGTTCTTGGAAAGGCCTCTTTCTACAAGGGTTTGGGAAGAATTTATTTCCTTAATCTGGATATTCTGGCCTGTTACATTCTTACCTCTCAAACCTCCCCCTTGTCTTCCTGAACCCCTCTCCACTCTATATCCACAAATTCCTAAGTACTCATTATAAATAATGCCCAAATTAGCCTGATACTTCTAGGTTAAAAGAGTTCCAATGCCTTACATAAGTAGGGTCATAGCTTTAAAAAAACCTGGAGTCCTTTATCTTACCATTAGTTAAAAAAAAAAAAAAGGTAGTGGGAGAAAGGTGGCAGAAACAAGGACTATACTGAACAAAATACCATCCAAACACAGTCTGCTGTTTCGAACCAAGTGACTCTGGGACCCCAATCCGTCACATACTTGGGAGTTACCTGCACCCGAGGATTCATCCCAGGAGTCATCAAGGTCACTGGTTTCTTGCATCTGTTCACTGATTCTCAGTTGACAATCCTCATCTGATTCCTTAACTGTTTTCAAGATAGGCTGATGATCTGCTGCCTGAATCCTTTTTGCTCTGACAATGCTGATTCCCTCTTCCCCCGAGGTGTCAGAGGCCACTAAGTTTTGATCACAGTGCTTGGCCCAAGCAGCATCCTCCATTAAGTTGTCTGGGTCAGTCACTATCTGATTTCGGAGAAGCTGATCCAACGTATCATAAAACGGACAGTGTGGAGGATCACCCATACTTGTAGCATGGGCAACATATGCCTTTAAATATAACGCCTTCAGAACTTTAAACTTGGAACGGCACTGACGTTCGGTTCGGCGGAAACCTTCCTGCTGCATTCTCTTGGACACAGCCTGATAGACATCTGCATTATGATGCACCGTCTGGAGGCGTTGAATATACTCTGCCTCGCCTAATATGGAGAGAAGAGTTCGTGTCTCCTGTCTGGACCACCGGATGCCCGCACTGCTATTGGAACTGGCCATAGTGGACTGGGAGGGAAGGCTAGCTGAAAGAAGCTCCTGGGCAGCAAGGTGCAAATCTGAAGGTGTGGGGAAGCTCTGTGTGCGCTCAGTGTTTTTCCAAGAGCCAGTCGATTCTTCCCTCTGAGGGCTAATTGCTGAGAAGTCAGGTCCAAAGGGCTAATTGCTGAGAAGGCAGGTCCAAGGACCGCATTTCTGGCTGGAAGGCCATAGGGGAATGAGAGTTACAGGAAGGGTGTAAGGATAATAGTGGCAGCAAGTTAAGTGGTACTACCTGTAAGTAGGTCACAAACAGGCAGGATGGCAAAACTGAGACAGTCCCACTCTGGAAGTTGGCCCAGTAGAGATACTGGATGAGGAGCTATAGAGGGCCATACTGGGTTGGAAACAAGGGGACTGGCTCTTCCTCAAAGGGCAGAATGCTTCCAAAGCTGAGACCTGGCACAACTGTGTATCTGTAAAAACGTTTTCTTACAAGCAGACAGATAATGGGTGGAAATACCTGGACCACGAAGCAGCTCATTCTGAAGAAGTGCTAGCAGGACCACAGTGTAGCATTATGTCTCAAGGGAGTTCATCTTTTACTAACCTTGGCCTAAGCAGCATGTGGTAGGGCTAGGTTACCCATCTGACTGTCACCACTGTACTCCTTTATTAAAAGGTACCAGTTCAGGGCCAGAAAAGTGAGCTTAAGTTGTTCCTGCTGATACAAAGATTTTTGTGTAATATGGTAGAAAACAACCACATCATTATTCCAACCAACTGCCCCAAAAGAGTAGCATAAAAATAAGTAGGGTTACCAGGGGATACAATTTTGGAAAAATTTTATATGCTGACTGTATCAAAATCAGTATCTGGTTATACTATACTATGGTTTTACAAGATATTAACCACTGGGACAAAGTGGTAAATCTATTAATATAATGGATGATCTCTCCATATTATTTCTTATAACAGTATGTAAAGTTATAATTATCTCAAAATACAAAATTTAATTTAAAAACATACTGCTGGTCATTTACAATGAGTCCAGCTTTAAGATCTATGTAACTGTATGTATCTAAAACTCCATTTTTCCAGAGTTTAAAATTTGAAAATTTTCAATACCAACTGATTTATATTCAGTAAGCTCAGTAATATGTTTTGTCAACAGGTAATAGATATGGAAGTACATTAATCACAAAAACTTCAATTCTCTCTAAAATACTAGTTTATGATTTAGTGCATAAATATAATAAGAAAAAAGTGAATATTAAGTTCAGTTTAACTAAACATACATAAGGGCTAATAAAAAATATATTTGCAAATATAAAATAAATAATAAATGCTCAACAGAACAAAGTAGAAAGAACCCAGAGCTTGGAGGAACTGCATTCCTCTCTAGCTTACCTCCTTGCTAATTTAAGAATACCATAACTTCTAGGTACCTTTCTTTCCCCCATTGACACATAGGGAGGGACAGACCTGTCCTGTCAATCTTACAGGGGTTTGAGAGATTAAATAAAATGGCAGATATGAAAGTACTCTGAAAATTTAAAAACACTGTATCAGATACTATTATGTTAGTGAAAATCAAAAGTCCTAATTACTATGGCAATCTATAATTTGAAGAGACAGGAGTCTGGACAAGGAAGCCTCTTTAATCTTTTAATAAAAGTTACAACAGATGATTAACCTGGTTCTTTCTTAAGACATTAATTAAGGTGTTCCTTTAATGATTAAATTTGTAAGCCAACTGGAAAAGTTAGTTCCCAGGAAGTGTCACAAAAGGACTTGAAAAAATTGGTAGCTTCTACATAAATTATGGCCAATTATAATAGATTTTGTAAAAGTCAACTACAATGCAAAGAAATATGAAAACATGAAAGTCCAAATGATCACTTGAATGACACAAACTATCTAAAGTAAATGAATGTTGGCATTTATCAATACTAACAGAATGTTAGCATGAACAGCTGTCTGAGTAAACCCTTATCTTGAGAAGATGCAGTACTAATAATCCAAAGATGGTATACTGGAGTACTTTTTGAAATAACTGAGTCATTAATACAACAAAGCAGTTTCTAGTTTCATTTCACCCTATGCTTAGACCTATGCAATTTTTATTACCACATATAAAAGTATTCTTTTTATACTTTATGTAAAAATATATTTTATTCCATACCTTCTGCCAAGGATCTGCTTTACTTTCATCACTGTATTTGAAATATTTCTTATTCTACTTTGTTTTGCGGCCAATCCAACAACCTGGAAAAAAGTGAGAAATATTAAAATACATGCAATTCTTATTTCTTTCAAAATACAAATATGAGAAAATTAGTACCTCTTCATTTTCTGAGTAAGCAACAACAGCTGGAGTAACTCTGTCACCTGCATCATTTGCAACCACATCAGCCCTGCCATCCTAGAGAAAAATACATTATATTAGTTTTTCTGAAATGAAATACATAATCTCATTAGCCACATTCAAAGATATGCAGGCTGGTGTTATATTTCCAAATATGTGGAAAGAAAAATTCTCTATCAGTATTTTATATCATAGCTTTAATCACCATTGTTAATTTTCTACACTTTTAGAGAAGGCCTACATTTCACGAAGAAAGGTCTCATGTTGATCCAATAAATGGATCAAACTTAGTAACAATCTACAATATATACAAATAACACGATTTATTACATCGCATTCCTTCCACTATTACTACAACTTCCTAACGCTTTCTTCAAATGAAGTAACAGTACGTCTTTTTGGCCTTTCCTTAAACATCACTTGACATTCAAACGTGAGAGTGGTAACAGAGAAGTTAATTATTACTGTTCCTTCAACCTCTCCATAGAAGAGAGGAAGGCCACACCGCCGTGTCAAGATCTCTTGTTCAGAAAAGCCAAGTCAACATAGAGCAAGCTCTCAACGTGAACTCACTTCGCGGAATGAAGACCTTGGGTTCCAGAGAGCAGCCACCCCTCCCCTTAACCGCAGACCTGCCGAGACCTCCCGGTCCCCGACATTCAGCGCCGTCCCCCGCCCCTCGCCGGGCATCTCGCGGCCGCGACGTCTCGAGAGCCGCCCCCCTCCTGCCTATCTCCCACGTCCATCTCGTCCTGGAGACCCTCCGGATCTCCTGCAGCCACGACACTCCGGGCAGTGCACCTCTCCAAGTTCCTGCGCCCTTCCACATCCCAGGGACGCCCCGGGTTGCCTAGGACCCCGACGTACCCGAGACCGCCCCCCTCCGGGCTTCTCGTGGCCTTAACTTTCCTCGGACCCCGCGCGCCTGCGTCGTCACGACCAGGGCCAGTCCGCCCGGTCCTTCGCCTGTTAGGTTCCCCGGTGTAACGCCTCCATGCCAGACGTTCCTAGGCCGACGACACACTCTCAAACCCCCGTAAGTAACCTGGCCCCGCATCCAAGAACAGGGTGACCGACATTAAGCCCGTAGTCCAGCTTGCGTAAATTCCTTACCTTATAGACGGCCACACAGGCTGATGTGCAGCCCAGGTGAACTCCGATGGCCGCCATGAGGCGGCAGAGGCGGCAGCAGCAGTAACGAGTGGTGCACAAGCGGTAACAGCTCCCGGCCTCCGAACAGCCCCATCAGGCACCGCGGAGACTTCACGTTCGCGCCCGCCCACTGCGTCCGGTCTATTCGCTGCGGCCTCTCGCGTGGCCACCAATTAACGCGAAAGTCCCGCCTTCCCTCTCGAGAAGTTGGCGAATAGTTTTAGGGCTTCTCTCCCGCCCCTCTGGAACGGCTCGCTGTGTGCAGTAGCACGCATGCGCCAGTCGGGAGGGCACGAAAGGCTCCTACGCCCCGCCCATTTATGCTTTTTCTTGTGAGCCAATAAAAATTCTGGATTGTTCGTGAGTCGTTTGCCCTAGCAACTCCTGGCAGATGTTTTCTCACTAGCTTGACTTTCCTGAGTCCTGGAGCAGCCCCGGGCGAGAGCCGGCTCGGCTGTCCGTTGACGCAGGTCATATAGGCGTTTGGAGTGGTTGGCGCAGCATGTGGTGCTCTGGCCCCGCCGCAGTGGTGGTCTTTTGCGCCGGCCTTTGGCTCGCTAACCCTGGGCCGGTGCAAGGCCAGGAGATTGAGGGGTGGCCTGGGGCCGACTGTGAAGGTGAGCGGTGTGAAACCTGCTTGCATGGCGGTGGTACCCCGCTGCGGCGCCGCTGTTGTCGGCTTTGACTTCTCCCAGCCCTGGCTATAAATAACATTTCGCTCAGAAATGCAGGCCCTATCACTGGTCTCTCATTGCCTTCGCCTGCTCGTAGGCAAAAGTTCCAAGGGGCCCAGGCCGCATTCTGGTCTTGCTGTGACTTTTTATGTTACCACAATCAAAACTGGTGGTTTGGGATTTGGATTAGAGTTTGTGCAAGTACAGCCACATTCAGACGACCTGGGGGCTACACTGATCCAGCTGGTTATGCTCCTAACCAGCGAGACTTGCCCCCTTTTTAGGGTTAGAGACTTGCCCCCTTTTTTGCAAAGATGTTTTTCAAGTTCAAATTAATTGAACCCCCCCCCCCGAAGGCAAATAAAAAATGACTAAGTTGTAATTGAATTGAGGCAGCTTAAATCAGAACACAACTAACAACTGACTTTATAGGGGGAAAGTTGCTTTACTGAGGAGTACATTAACTCCTTAGAGAAAGATGGAATGCAAAAGAATGTTTCCTTCTCTGTTCCCAGAACTTCGCGCATTTACAAGCCTTTTCCTGTACTTGGTTTTCGAAAAATAAGTGTTACAATAGTTCAGAGTACTGTTAACAAGATCAAAGAAGAGAATTCATTATTCTGGTCCCTTCCTCCTAGCCTACTGTAACACCTTCATATTTCGTTCATTGAAATGACTAGTTTAAATGTATATATATCCCTCACCTTTCTGTAAGCTCAAGAATCTGCCCCTACTTAACAGGAACTGATAGGTTCACAGTCAGTATGTATTGATGGAATGGATGGGTTTTCTCTGCACACTAAAGTCTACATAAGTTTTCTATTAACCTGGCAATACTTAGAACTTTTTCTCCAGAATTTGAAAATATTGACGTGTTATTTTAAAAACCTCACATAGGTATGGATATTTATTTAGCTAAAGTTACAACTTTGCTTAAAGATTTCTTGTAATTCTGCCCTATACATTTAAAACAGAATTTGTGAGTTATAAATAAATTATCAGATTAGTCACTCATAATTTAATTTCTGGAGCTACACCCAAAGCATTTTCAGAAGAGCCAGAGCTGAATGTAAAGCTTATGCACTCTTTCCTGAATTTATTACAGCATATTGGGACTATTAACTTGCATGTGTGACTAATCTAGGTCTGTATTTTCATTGTTAAGGAAGTTGTAGAATCACAAGAAGAAAATACTAGTTTTAGAAGAACAAGTTTTAGATCTTGTTTTGTTGATGCTTATGAACCTTTATGTCACTTAATTTTCCTTTGGTGAATAAGATTAAAATGCTTTATTATATATACTTTAGGGCAAAGGTAAGAAACTGATTTTTTAGTTCATTAGCCACATCTATTGATTTTATTACATCTATTGTAATAAGTATATCTAAAATACAATGTATTTTATTAAAATACATTGTATTTTATTAAGTTCACACAGTATTTTGAAGATATTTAATGAACTACATTTTATTATTTTTTTCTTTTTTTTTAATTTTTTTTATTTTTCCCCTTTAATTTATATATATTTGACATCAATTGTAATCCCCATATATTCCCCATCACCATATCACCAGTGCACCATCACTTCAGTCCCCCGTGCTCCCGTCTGCCCTCCACTCTCCCCTCTCTCCCCACCAAGTGTCCCCAATTTGTCCTTGTCTTTTCATTTTTGGATTTTGTTTCTTGTTATTATTGTTACTATTGTTCCCATTCCTTTCCTTGATCCTTATTTAGTTCCCTTATATTCCACCTAGGAGAGGAACCATCTGGTATTTTTCTTTTGCCTTCTGACTTACTTCACTGAGCATAATTCCTTCGAGTTCCATCGATGCTCCTATGAATGCATCTAGTTTTTCTTTTTTGATTGCTGAATAGTATTCCATTGTGTATATGTACCATAGCTTCCCGATCCACTCATCTCTTTTTGGGCATTTACGTTGTTTCCAGGTTTTACCTATTGTAAATAGTGCTGCAATAAACACAGGGGTGCACTGATTTTTTTGAATCAGTGTTTTTGTGTCTTTTGGTTATATTCCTAGGAGTGGGATTGCTGGGTCATATGGAAGTTCCGTTCTTAGTAGACTGAGGAACCGCCACACTGCTTTCCATAATGGTTGGACCAGCTTGCATTCCCACCAGCAGTGTAAGAGAGTTCCTTTTTCTCCACATC
>JAGFMF010011694.1:4818132-4842944 GCA_019455555.1 Galemys pyrenaicus
GTGGTATCTCATAGTGGTTTTGATTTGCATTTCTCTGATGACAAGAGAAGTTGAGCATTTTGTCATATGCCTGTTGGCCATTTGCATTTCCTCTTTGGAATATTGCCTTTTTAGCTCTTTTGCCCATTTTGGACTGGATTTGAACTACATTTTAAATGAAGAGATTTGATATTTAAGATTTTTGGCTTTTTTTAAAAAAACCAGGTGGCCTGGCAATACTAGCCCATACATCCAAGAACTGAAAATATACTGTGGCTGCTTGTTATAGAAAGGAAATGTGTTTTCCAGAATTTTTTTATTTTCTCTAGGCTCCAATTGCTTTATCCATCATTTTACTTGCCTGAATATTTACATTTTTGAGCCCTGCTTTAGGTAATCTGAGACTTAAGAAGTTTCTGCATCCCTTTAGAAGGATTGTATTATGGAACTATTTTAAAAAACTTAGTATTTTGAAAAAAAAATAGATTCACTTATGGGACTAGTTTTAATAAATTTAAAAAACTACAACATAAGTAAAAAGAGTATGACTAACAGATTGTTAAGCAATAAATACATGCTTTAAATCACTAATTTGTTAGGAGATTATAGTGAGATTCTTCTCTTTAAGAAATTCAGGAGATACATTTCCATTCTTCACTTCTCTGTCGCATGTGAAATTACTGACTTCTTTCTTTTTCAGAAAACATCTTTCCTTAATGGCCATGCCGCTTTCCACCTCACCTTTGAATCCTGTCTGTGTGCCCACTTGTCCATAATATCTTTCTGGGTTTCTAATCCAAAGCTATAGCTTCAGTGTTAGAATTTTCCAAAGTTCTGTCGTATGCCCTAATCTTTGCAGACTACACATTGCTTTGTACGGTTAGAATTGACCTCTCTATAGTCTAATTAATCCCAAATGTTTCAGACCTTACAACCAAATGATTGACTGTACATTCCCACTTAGGTATCATATACCTCAAACTCAGCAGGGTCAAAAACTAAAGTCATCATCTCTTCTGCCTCTCAGTTCCCTAAACCTGTTTTGCTTTTGGTGTCACTATGTACCTGGTCAACTAGGTTAGACTTCTCTTTCTGCCTGACCCCCCCTATGCCTTGCAATCTCTGTGTCCACTGAATCTACATTCTGATTGACTCTGCTCTTTTCTCCTTCCCCAGGTACAATGTTGTATTAGAAACCTTCACCAATTTTTATCTTTCTTACACCCACTACAGCATCCTCCCTGCCACCTTACTTCCTCCTCTTTAATTCCCTGACACATTTATCTTATTACTTTCCTGTTTCATATCTCTTAGATATCTCCCAGTTTCCTTTGTTTTCTCTCACCACATCATTTCGAATAGCTAGCACAGTGCATGGAATATGGTGGACACTTACTTTTATTGGACAAGTGTATGCATGTGTGATGTGATAAAAATTTCTGTATGTTTTAATGAGTCAAAGTTTATCTTTGAAAGTACAGATTAGACCTCCCAGATCTCCTTAGTTGTAGTATAGAAGTCATATGAAGGTGTATGTGAGAATAGAGTAAGAGCTATGAGGCATTGGAACACTGGGTTTCTTTTTGTGGGAAGAAGAGAATAGAGGTCTCTGGGAGACTTTGACAATAATTTCTACTGACTTGTAGATCTGGCTATTACAGCAGTCTCTCCTTAGCATACTTGATGTTTTTGCTAATTAAACTTAGCAAAAATATTTATTGGCGAGGTCTCATTTTTCAATTCTATCAATAGCATATAACAGCTCATTAATCATTTCCTTTGGGAATATATTCATTCTTTTTCTCACCTGACCTCAGGGATTCTTTTTAGTCTTTTTCTCCCTGTATTTTTCTTTTCTGGACAAGAACTCTAAGTTAAAAACAATGATTTTCACAAAACAGATATAGACTATGTCTTTCTTCCACCTCTTCTTACTCTGTGCTCTCATCTTATAAATGCCATTGAATGTTGACAACTTAGAAATTTATGTATGTATGTACCCCAGAACTGCAGATATAGGTATCCAATTGCTTCTTTTCATATATACATATATATGCACACACACACAAATATATAACCTTTAATAATATATAAAATATAGAGAAGAAAACATTGGTGATATATTTCATTACATCAATGTTAAAGATGATGTTGGTGTCTTTATCCCTATAGCAAGGGAAACAAAACTATGATTATCTCAAGTTAGAAAAGCTTTTACATAGCAAAAAAAATCATAAATTTGGAGAAAATATTCATACAATATGCAAACAATAAGGAGTTAATATCCAAGGTATATTAAAAATTTAGAGAATTCAATAATAGAAAACAACCAACCTAATTGATTAATGAGCCACAGATATGAATAGACAATTTGCCAAAGAGTATATATAGAAGGCCAATGTATATGTGAAAAAGTTTATCACCACTTCCAATAAAGTAGCTGCAGATTAAGACCATAATGAGTTACCATCTCACACCTGTGAGAATGGTCCCAACAAGTGCTAGAAAGGATGTAGAGAAAGAAGAATCCTATTACACTGTTGGTGTGACTGTAAATTGGTGCAGTCATTATGGAAATAGATCTGAATTCATCTGAAAAAACTAAACTAATATGGACATACTCTTTGACCCAGCAACCTCACTTTTGGGCATCTATTCAAGAATATGAAACCATCAATGCAAAAACCCATATGTTTAATGTTTATTGCAGTATTGTGTATAATATCATAGCTAGAGCACAGATACAGCTTAAAGCCATCAGTAGATGACTGAATCGAGAAAATGTGATATATCCATTCTATGGAACACCATTCAGCCACAAGGAATAATGAAATGTACCTATTTACAGAAAAATGGAGGGAGTTTGAAGGAAATACGTGTAGTAAAGTTATTTAGAAAGGCAAATACTGGACTTTTATAATAGTGGATAATTTGTCAAAGTAAATACATAAATTAGTGAACAATAATAAATTCAGTAATGTTGCTGAGTATGAGAATGGCGGGAGAATGGGATGTTAGTGGGGAAAAAATTAAAATTTGAATAATTTGTGTAACAAATTATTCTGTAACACAATTTATTCAAATTGTGTAACACAAAGTATTCAAAACTTCTGGCCAAAGTCTTAGTTCATTTTAACATGTAACTTAGCAATTCTCCTGTAATCTTGATACTAACAAAACTAACCTCTTTTTGGTTTTGTTTTGACCCCAAATCAGGCTAGCACAGACACTACTAGGACTGGCTTCAGCTCTTGAAGATGTGGATGGAACTGTTAAACAAAATGTTCCCAGCCCAATGGTAATTTCATAATTCTGCAGCTCTGACTTTTACCATTTTATCATTTTCTTATCAAAAAAAGTTCTAGCTCTTTTCCTGCAGGTGGCATTATTCTGTTTTTCAAATACCACTTTCTCCTTTCGAGTTTTGGCACAATTGCTTAGTTGCACTATAATTTCACTTAAAATTTAATTAAATTTCATTAATATTGCCAAATATTTTATTGAGCATGTTATTGTGCTACTCAAAAATATTATCATAAATTTAAAAAAATTAGAAAATATTTAAAAGGTATTAAAAATATAATAACTAAATTAAAGGTTAGTAGTTTGTTATTTGTTACCATTATTTCTCTTAAAAAAAAAGCAAAACAAAAGAGTACAGCTAAGTCCAACTCTTTTTCTGTTATTTTTTTTTCTGTTATTTTTTCCACCCTTTTCAGAGGTAGGAAGCTTCACCATTCTGAAGTTAATGTGTACTTCTCATTTACTTTACTACAAATATATGTATCCAGAAATAATCTCTCTCTATATTTTTGGTGATCTTGGAAGCGTGTCAATTGTATACTGTACATATTCATTTGTGACTTTTTTCCTCAACATCATATTCAGGCTTTCACATTTGTAAGTATAGATACAGTTCTTTTAACTCAGCTGTAGAGTTCCACTTTGTAAATGATATACTGTACATTTATCTATTCTCCCTTTGAGTGATAGAATTTTTCCACTTTTACATAATTTTAAACAATGGGGTTCTTAATATTACTATACCTTTTCCCCCTGCTATCTGAAAATAAAGTAGTCATTTTGGTATGGTTTTAGGTACTCAGGAACACTACTGTCATTCACTTAGTGGAATATTTAATGTGTTTCCAAGTAACTTACTAAATTATACTAACAAAAATGTTCTAGTTTTGAATAGTGGGGGAAACCTGTATCTTTCTCCTTGAACATCGTAGTGATGATTTCTCTAGGTCACAGAACAGGAATTGCTAAATTACAGGGTATTTACTCTTTCAAGTTCACACTTTTTCTGTTGGACTGTGTTTTTGTTATGGCTATATGGGAGTTCTTTTATTCAATTAAAAATACATATTTAACACATAATCTATGTGCTTAGTTGGGGACAGAGCAGGGAGGCTGGAAAGTAAGTGATCACAGAATTGAGTTCTGAAAGACAGCACATAACCAAGTAAACAAAAAGCTAGCTCAACAGGTGGGAGTGAGAGGGCCTCCCCGGTGGCGCAGTGGGTTAAGCAACACAATATGAAGCAGACCGCAGCCACTGCAGCACGAGTTCAGTCCCTGCCGCCAGCCAGGGAGGGGACCCACATGGTGAGGCAGACCTCTTCTGCTGTGCCCGCTGCTCCCCTCAGCAGTGTACTTCCGTTGATCTGCCTGTTCTGCTCCCGCTCTCTGTGGTGAATCCTCTCACCCCCCCCCCCACACCTCTGGCCTGTACCCCAGTGCTTGTACGCATAAATAAATAAATCTTTAAAAAAAAAAAAAACAGGTGGGAGTGAGGATGGTGTGGTGGTGTTAAACAGGTTTGAGGAGAGTCATTTTGAGAATGGGATAGTATATGGGTGAGGTCAGTTGCTGGACAGCTGTGATGCCTCATGTGAAATTTGTGATTTTAGTAAAAGGAGTCCAGATTAAAAAGAAGTGAAATAAACTTTAAGTAAAATAAAATAAAAAGAAGTGAAATATTCATTCACAGTCTGATAATATAAATAGAAAAGCCTAAAGACTCCACCAAAAATCTATTAAAACCAATTAAGTACATGAGTAAGTAAAATAGCAGGTAGCAAAATTGACATACAAAAATCTGTTGTATACCAGATGCAAATAAGTGAGAAGAAAAGAAATTAACGAAAATAATCCCGTTTACAGAAACATCAAAAATAATATGTACCTAGGAATAAATTTAACAAAGGAGGTGAAAGACCCATATGATTAAAGTTATCACTCAAAAGACAAAGAACAAGGGCATCTATCTAAGACCATAAAGCCATCAACTCAAAAGAATTATGCTCTACGATATTTACTGTAGCATTTTTTTATAATAGCTAAGTACCACAAGAAGATGTAGCGTATAGCAATAAAGAAATATGAAATGTTATTATTACAACAAAATGGAGAAGTAAGGGGAATTATGTGTAGCAAGCAAGTCAGAATGACAAATATTGGATAGTTACATTGTGCATGATCCAACAAAATCAAATACTTACAAAAACTGGTGAACACTAATGAAGTGAGATTTCTGAGATTAAGGAGTTGAGGGGGAGAGAAAGGCCAAGGAGGTATAAACGTTGGTGCTGGAAAAAAAAATTTTTATCAAAAATATAAATTTACACAACATTAAAAGAAGGATAAGATCCCCAAAACACACTCATTGAGATTTATGAAGTTGACTTTAAAGATTTATAAAATTATATATGAGACTAATTATATGTGATGAGACACACCATACACAGAATTTAAGTGTCCAATAAAGAAGAATGGCTATACTATGAGTAGAAGTTAATGTATTAAAAACCAAATATCTATAAAAAGATGTAGACAAAGCCACAAAGAGGTGGAAAAATACCTCATTTTCATTAATGGGATCAAAATGACCATCCTAACCAATAATAAACAAATTCAATGTAAAAATTTGATATTTCCAGGAAATAGAACAAAAAAAATACTGACATTTATATGGAACCACAAAAGACCTAGTATAGCTTAACCAATCTGAAGAAAAATTAAAATGGAGGCATAATGTTACCTGGTTTTAAACTGTATTATAAAGTAACATTAATTAAAACAGTTTGGCATTGGAATAAAAATGTATACATGAATCAACTGAATAGAATCATGAACCCAGAAACAAATTCACACATACATTGATATCTAATTTATATTAAAGGAGCCATGACCATCTAATGAAGAAGGGAAAATATCTTTAACAAATGGTGTTGGAAAATTGCATATGTAAATAGCCACATGTAGAAGAATGAAACTGGATCACTCCTTAACTTCATATACAAAAATAGAGTTGATTAAAAGATATGGCTATAAGACTTGAAACCATAAAATACATGGAAGCAAACATAGGTGATACATTCTATGACATCAACTATAGAGATAGATGTCTTTGGAGACTTAAGCCCACTGACAAGGGAAATGAAAGAACAAATAAACACTTGGTGCTATAACAGATTTAAAAGCGCTTGTACTATAAAAGAAAATATCAACAGATGTAAAAAAAAAAACACTGAATGGTAAACGATATTTACGTATCACAAATGCGTAAGGAGTATAGGTAACTCGCCCCACTTAACAACAACAAAACAATCCCGTTAAAAAATGAACAAATGAACTGAAGAAACACTTTCCAAAGAGGGAAATACAGGTGACTAACAAGACAAATGAAAAAATGCTCATTATCACTTTCTACTGGGAAACTGCAAATCAAACACATAATAAGATCATTTCACACCTGTGAGAATGGCTAACATCAGAAGACTAATAACAGGTGTTGATTAGGCTGTGGAGAAAAAGGAGCCTTTATATGGTGTTGGTAGGAATGTAAATTGGGGCAGCCATTTTGGACTTTTCTCAAAAGCTATAAATAAAACTACCATATGATCCAGCAACATCACTTTTGAGAAATCACAAGAAAATAAAACTACAAACCAGTATCCCCAATGAGTATAGGTGCAGAAATTCTCAACAAAATCTTAGCAAACTGAATTCAACAAAACATTAAAACACCATGACCAAATGGAATTTATTTCAGGGGTATAAGGATGGATGGTTCAAAATCTGCAAATCAATCAGATCAACAAAAGGAAATAAAAAAGTCATTGATCATATCAGTAGCTGCAGAGAAAGAATTTGACAAGATCCATTTATGATTAAAAACTCTCAATAAAATGGGACTATAAGGAAGACACCTCAACATAGTAAAGGCAATATACAACAAACTAACAATGAACATCATACTCAATGAAGAAGCATTAAAAACTTCCTTAAACTGTCTCTGAGATTAGGTATAAGACAAGGATACCCAATCTCACTCCTCTTACTCAATAGTATTAGAAGTCCTAACTAGAATAATTAGACAAGAGAAAGAAAAGGAATCAGAAAGAGGAAGATGACATATTTGCAAATGATGTGATCAAATACATAGAAAATCCTACAGACTCCATGATGAAACTATTAGAAGCAGTAAATCAGTACAATAAAATAGCAGCGTATAAAATCAATATACAAAAGTCTGTCTCATTCCTCTAGGCAAATAAACTAGAAAAGAAAGAAATCAAACATTTCATGCTATTACAGTTGCATTAAAACGTATCCAGGAATTAATTTAACAAGGGAGGTGAAAGAGTTATACATAAAAAACTATAAAGTATTGTTAAAAAGAAATAAAGCAAAAGGAAATGGAAAGATATGTCATGCTTATGGGTTTATGGATTGGAGGAATTAATGTTGTCAAAATGGCCATCTTGGGCCTTTCTGGTGGCGCAAGGGTTAAGTAGCAGTGCTATGAAGCTTACCACAGCCACTGCAGCATGAGTTTAATCCCTGGCCAGGGAGGTGACCACATGGCTCAGCAGTCCTCTCCTTTCTTGCCTGCTGTTCCCATCAGCAGTGTTTTTCAGTCAGTCTCTCCACCCTGTCTCTGGTGTGTCCTTTCACCCCCTGCACTTCTGGCCTGTACCCCGGTTCTAGTATGCATAAATTTTTTTTAAAAAAAATAGCCATTTTACCCAAACTAAGGTACAGGTTCAAAATAATCCTTTTCAAAATCTCCATAGCTGTCTTCAAGGAAATAAAAAGTGCAGTGCTAAAATTCATATAGAACCACAGGAGACACAGCATAGCCAAAGCAATTTTAAGAGTAAAGAAAAATGGAGTATATTGTGCTTCCAGTCTTTAAATTATACTATGAAACTATAAGAATAATAATAGACCAATGGAATGGAATAGAGAGCCCAGAAATAAACCCACATTTATATGGACAAGTAATTTAAAACATAGAAGTCAAGAACATAGTGTTAGGAAAATTGAACAGACATGTGCAAAAGAATGAAACCAGACTACCATCTCATAGTGCATACAACAATTCACAAATGGCTTAAAAGCTTGGACAGAATACCTGAAGCCATAAAATACATAGACTTCAGAAATGTCTTTGTGCATTTGATTCCAAAGTCAAGGGAAACAAAAGCAAAAATAAACAAATGGGACTACATCAAGCTAAAAAACTTTTGCACCAGGAAAACAGATTTCCTTAAAAGTTTTTTAACTGTCGGGCCTTCCTGGTGGTGCAGTGGGTTAAGCCCCGCACTGTGAAGCATCTGTTGCATAGCAGCCAGCATGAGTTTGATCCCCAGCCAGGGTGGGGACCCACATGGCACAGCAGACCTCTCCTGCCTCATCCGCTGCTCCCCTCAGCATTGTATTTCAGTCTATCTGCCTGTTCTGCTCCCCGCTCTGTCTCTGTTGGGTCCTCTCACCTCCTGTGCCTCTGGCCTGTACCTCAGCTGTTGTATGCATAAATAAATGAATCTTTAAAAAAAAAGTTTTTTAATTGTCATTTTTACTGTCACTAAAGAAAAAGATAGCACCCTAAAAGCGAGAACATTTTTGCTCATCATACATCCAACAAGTGGCTAATATCCAAGCATTATAAGGAACTCACATAACTCAACAACAAGGTAACATAACATCATTCCTGGATGATAAAGGATCTCGTGAAGTTTAATTTGAATTCTCCTTTGCTTCTCACCTTGTGTATTAAGATAGAACTGAGTTTAGGTTTTACCTTCTGTTTATATTCATACAGGTTTCCTATTATTGTTGATATAGTTAATCTCTGTTTAGATTTGCCTCCCATTTGCCATTTAGTTTTCTTATCATTACTTCTTGCAACTTGATTCTCTTCTGTATTTTGTCTCCTGGATTTCATCCTTTAGTAATTTTATATAGTGCTTTACATATAGAAAGTGATCAATAAATATTTATTAAGTGAAAAATTAATTTAACCAAATGAACATAGTTTGAACGACTTTGTCTCCTTTGTTTATTAGAGTAACTTACAGATTTTGCCTCCCTTTTCAGACAGAAAGCTAAGATACCTGATTATGGGCCGTGAGAGATATTGCCTGATTTCGTTATAGTATCAATCAAAAGGAAGGATGGAGAGCACAAAGGACCTAAGAACTCTCCTCTCATCCTTACTTTACTCCTAGAATTCTCTTTCTGATATCAGTACCATTGTTTTCTAGCATAAGTTTTGACTTCATTTCCTTTTCAGCTTGCTTGGGCCAGACACCTGCCTTAGTTGCATAAGCAACATGGGAAAGCAGTCTGCTTCTATGGCAGAGAAGCCTAGTGGACATGTGTGTGGGTTTAGAGTCAGCCCACCTAGGATCTAATTCCCTCCCTTCCACTTACCGGGCAAGTTGACTGCTCTATGACTCAGTTTCTTCACCTGTAAAATGAGAGTAGTAATGTATCTACATCATAGACATCGTTGCTGTGACTTTTG
Organism: Galemys pyrenaicus; assembly: GCA_019455555.1. NCBI lineage: Eukaryota > Metazoa > Chordata > Mammalia > Eulipotyphla > Talpidae > Galemys > Galemys pyrenaicus. Next base: position 4,827,932 of record JAGFMF010011694.1, read on the forward strand.
CATGAATTAATATACATAAAGTGCTTGAAACAGCACCTTATTTAAAACACAAGAGGTGTTAACTGGTTGTTTCTTCGTGTGTTTCCCCTGAGCTCAGGGTCTTCACTGGTTCTGGGCACTGGGCTTGAACACCATTGTTCAAGTTGGGGTTTCACTTCAGTCTTATGATGGGACATAAAGACACACAGCCTACCAAAAGTCTTCATTCAAGATACTAACTCAGGGTTTCCCCAACACTTTAAGTTATCCAGAGTATCATATCCTATAGAAAGCTACATTTATTTTTAGGGTTAGTCAAATTTTGGGGGAAAATCTCATTTTAGGTGGACATTGGTTTTAAAGATTAATTGATTCAACAAAGTCATATTTAATTCAATAACTCATTCATTGATTCAATAAATTCAATAACTCATAAGTTAACACTAAACTAATAACTACAGGCTTCAAATCATTCTATAAATTTGTTGCAATATGCTGAATTTTACTTTTTCATTTGGTAAGTGAGACATATACATGGGTGTGGTAGTGATTATACTGTATAAAAATACACAATTTCTTTGTCCCTTCTAGTATGTAAAGAATTTTTGAGCCGATTCTACAACTCATTGATAGCCAGAGGAGTCCACTTTTCTCTGGATACCATAGAAAAAGAATTGATCGACTTTTGCTTGGATGTCAAAGGAAAAGAAAACCGCCTGGTATGGTAAATTTTCACCTTCCATTTTCCCCTTGTGGTTGAAGAAAACTGCTAGTAATTTCATTTCTCATCATCAACTTAATGTTTTCCAGTTAAGCTCTTGCCTCAAGCATGTTCATTGCAGAGAGCAAGCAGAAATTGATCTCTCAGCTAAATGTAGTCATAGGTATTTTCATGTGGGGAATAGCTGGTTTCATTTTGTTTTCTAAATAAATCACAAGCAACCAATTCCATGTTTTCTTAAATGAATTACGCAACTGAATTCTTAATGAGAATTTACTGTATTGAATTCAGAGTGGGTAGATTTTTTTCAATTCTTACAGAGACAAGTTAGTGAAACCTATCAAAACATTTTATATTATTATTTATATGTAAGTAATGAAGCATAAATATTTTCTTATCATGGTGTTTGTAGGGTGCTTCCTGGGTAGATACAGATGACTTGTTTCAATATGCTGTTTTGCATTTTGAAAGACAATCTTAAGCTAATTAATTTTGCCTAACATTGTCATGTTGAATTTGTCAGTTAAATTTGCATTGCTGACTGCTCACCACAGTGTTTACCCTGAACAGAAAACGTTCACCAAGTTTCATGTTGTTAGACATGGTTACATGTTTTCATTATAAAACTCTGATTTGTGCCATCTTTATATTCTTAAGTGTAAAATGTTTGTAAGTCAGGTAGCAGTGTAGCATGATGAGAAAATGGACTCTAGAACCAAAACGTTAGTTTTTTTCTTTTAAACTTATTTATTTATTTTTAATTGAGGTAATATTGGGATACCCTTTCCAGTACTACCACTGTGGTACACCCTAGATTTTGCTAGCTGGCTGACCTTCAGTTGGCTTGAGTATAAAAGGGGGATAATATTAGTACATACTGCACAGGATTGTGGTGAGAATTAAATAAATCAATGTCTTTAAAGTTCTGAGTGTAGTACCCGACACAGAGAAAACAATTAGCAAGTGCCGGCTCTCATCATTGGTCTTTGAGCATCATGCAAATTGAAGGACACGTCTAATTAGACTAATCAGGGGAATGAAGTCATTCATTTTTGATGTCTTAGTCAGCAGGAGTTGAAATTTAAAAGCTGGGCCATGAAAACTAAGTTAACCTCTTTCTCACTTTTTGACACTCTATTACTGCCTGTGTTTCCCAGTGTCTGGGATACTCAATTCTCTTCTTTCTCTTTCAGTGCTATTATCTTGGGGCAACGAAGGATGCAGCCACCAAGATCCTAAGTGAGGTCACTCGTCCAATGAGTGTGCATGTGCCTGTAGTGAAGATCTGTGAGAAGCTAAAGAAGATGGACAGCCAGATCTGTGAACTAAAATACGGTATAAAGGAGTCACAAGTATTACCCAATATGTCCAAAGTATTGCCAATTTCTAAACAGGGCCATGTTTTCACAAAATCAGTGTCAGAAGGCGAGAGGCGAGGCATTGTCCACTTATCAATAGTTTTTGGGCTGCTGAATGGCACTGAGTTTGGGGAAAGAAAAGTGAATACTGACACAATCAGCATAAGTAAGACTGCTAACCCAAAAAGTAAAGTTTAAAATCTAACACAACAGTGATATTGATTACATAGGAAAAGATTCAAAACATAGAGACTTAACTGTTGGTAATCTATTAAGACAAAAGTTGCATTGATTCGAAAGTGATGTAAGGATTTAAATTTTAAATGTGACCGCATCTTTTTCCCCCTAAATTTGGTTATCATTTGCCAGCTTTAAATTTTAGGAAGTAGGTTATTCACATAAAATCAGGTTTTGTTTGATGAAATAACCTTTTTGTGGATGCCTAAAATAAATAGCGAGGAAAGGAAGATGTTCTATTTCAGACATTATCCTTGGCCTTATAAATTTCTCCTAGATCTAGGAGATCTTATACTGAGGATTTGTATCTAGGCCAGTCTTTTGGGTAGACTGGGTAGGTATGATAAAAGGCAGGGGAATTCCTGCCTCACCTGATATTCCACCTGAGGAGATCCATTTCTTTTGTGTAAGTCATTTTTTTTATGTTATAAGCCAGTGTGGTATTGTAAACTACCTAAGTAATTAGGACCTGACTCTGAATTATTTTAATCTTATTTCCCAACAAAGTTGTGTAATATGCCTCTGCACCATAGCTACATAGCTAGGTTTAAATAGGTCTAAGGTTAGAAGACACCAAAGACAAACTGTTTCTCAGTTTGGCAAGGGCAACCCCTAATTTCTAGGGTGGTGATTATGGGGTAGGCATCCTTTTTTATTGGCTTCCAAATAATGAAGTAGAGGTAGGAAACACCAAGCCCATAGAAGCAATGTTCACAAAAGGGAAAAACCTGTGCTGATTTTTTCATTTAACACGTTTTTTGGAATAAATTCTATGTGCCAGGGATCTTACTGGGCTCCTTGAATAACAGCAAAGTGAATCAGATATAATTGAGAAGAAACAAGCTAATGTTTTCATAATGCTGGCCACTAGAGGCCCTTGGGGAGCCACACACTGGGTTTTATTTTGTATTGACCTTTGCTTGCAGTTTTAGGGTGTCAGAGTTTTTCTCCACTTTAAATTTAATGTCAGATGCCAGGATCTGTATAAAAACACAAAGGAACTACTGACACTTCAAGATAGTTTTCCCTTCAACTATTGATCCCCAATAGACCAGTAGTTTAGAATCCTTCCCACTGTCTTGTTAAGAGGGAAGTTGAGATTGAATAGAGATATTTGAACTGTGGAATATTAATAATTTGGGCTAGAAAAGCTTCTACTTTTAGAGGACTCTGTCAAGTCAGCCATAAAATTAGCAAACAATTTAAGTGTGGAGTTGGATTATATTTACAAATAGGAAAGAATGTTTGTGCTTACTGCTTTTTAAAAAAAGATGGGAATCGCTATAAAAATTTTAGGATTGTCTGGAGCACAGTTTCAGTGGAAAACCAAGCAAAAAAAAGATGTTAAAATTCAACTTCTGTTCAGTTTTAAGGAGATATGTATGACATCATGTAAGTTTAAGGTGTAGAGCTTGATACACTTCATATTATAAAATGACTACCATCTTTGCATTAGCTAACACTGACATTTATGTCACATAGTTACCACTTCTTTGTGGTGAGAACTTTTTTTGGGGGTGAGAAGTTACTCTTTTAGTAAGTTACAAGTATATGATACATTTATTAATTACATTAGAACCCCAGAACTTATTCATCTTGCAATTCATGGTACAAAAAGGAAGTTTGTAATGTTGACCAATATCTCCCATTTCCCCTGTGCCCTAACCCCTGGTACCACCAATCTTCTCTCTAATTTTTGAGTTTGACTTTTCACATTCCACCAAAAGTGGTATCATACAGGGTCTTCCCTGGTGGCTCAGCGAGTTGAGCACTGCACTGTGAAGCATCTGCGACACAGCAGCGCAAGTTTGATCCCTGGCCAGGGAGGGGACCCACATGGTGCAGCAGACCTCTCCTGCCTCGTCCACTGCTCCCCCTAGCATTGTATTTCAGTCTATCTGCCTGTTCTGCTCCCTGCTCTGTCTCTGTTGGGTCCTCTCACCTCCCATGCCTCTGGCCTGTGCCTCAGCTCTGGTGTGCATGGATAAATAAATCTTAAAAAAAAAAAAGTGGTATCATACAGTATTTGTCTTTCTCTGGTTGATTTATTTCACTTAATGCTTGCTAAGTGCTCTCAAGGTACATCCATGTCGTTCAAAGTGGTAGGACTTTCTTCTTTAATTTTCATATGTATATATATGGTATGTGAATATATTCATTTTAATATATGTTTCATGTGTACATATGTATACACACATGTGTGTTTATGTGTATGCATATAACATCTTTATCTATTCATCTGTTGACAGATACTTAGCTTATTTCCATACCTTGGCTATTGTGAATAATGCTGCAAAGAACATAGGAATGCAAATATCCCTTGCTGTCTTGTTTTCATTTCTTTTGGATTTATATCCGTTAGTTATCTTGTTGGATTAATTGTAGTGTAGTTCTATATTTAATTTCTGGAAGAACCTATACTGTTCTTCATAGTGACTGTATGAATTTACCTTCCTACCAACAGTTTACAAGGATCCCTTGTCTACTTTATCTCCAATAATTGTTAATGGTTGCATTTTTGATGATAGCTATTCTAGCAGGTGTGAGATGATATCTCATTGTGCTTTTAATTTGAATTTTCTTGATGATTATGAGCATCTTATTGTGTAACTATTGGCAATTTGTGTGCTTCCTTTCAAAAAATGTCTTCAGCATCTCTGACATTTTCTAATTAGAATTGTGTGATTTCTTTATATAGTTTGGATAGTAACCCCTTATCAGGTCTATATTTGCAAATATTATCTCTGAGTTCATAGATTACCTGTTCATCTCGTTAATTGTTTCATTAGCTGTGCAGAGGTATTTTTTTTAGTTTGATATAGTCCCATTTACTAATTTTCATTTTTGTTGCTCATGCTTTTGTCATAAAAAAATATGTTGCGAAGACCAATAACAAGGACCTTTTTCTTTATGTTTCCTTCTAGGAGTTTTACGATTTCAGATCTTATATTTAATGCTTTATAATCTATTTGAAGTTAATTTTTGTAAGTGGTGTAAGCTAGATCTACTACCATTCTTCTGCATGTGATTAACCAGTTTTCCCAGTACCATTTATTGACAAGATTATCCTTTCCTCATTGAGTATTTTATGCCCATGTGAAATATTAGTGGACTGTGTGTGAGGGTTTATTTCTTTTCTATTGGTCTATGTATATATTCTGTGACAGTTCATCTGTTTTAATTACTATAGTTCTGTAGTATAGTTCAAAATTAGAACATATGAAAATTAGAAAATGCTTCAGCTTTGTTTTCTTTCTCAGGATTGTTCTGTCTATTAAGGTACTTTTGTGGTTCCATACAAATTTTACAATTGTTTTTTCCATTTCTGTGAAACATCCTATTGGACTTTTGAGAGGAAACCCACTGACTGTATAGGCAGCTTTGGGTAGTATGGATATTTTAACATTATTATTATTTATTCTGATCCACCAACATAGGATATCTTTCTATTTGTTTCTCCATCATCTTTTTTCAAAGTCTTATAGTTTTCAATGCTCAGATCTTTTACCTCCTTGGTTAAATTTATTTCTAAGTATAAAATCTTTATACTTTAAAATCAGAGCACACTTACTGTGAATTTTTGATAAATCACTTGAAATCTATGTTAGATTGTTAAAAGATTTTGAAATACTGTATTCTATTATGCAGAGGGGAAAAAAGGAAAGAACTCTTCAAGAGAAGTAAACCTGCAGTCACTAATATTTAATAAATAAAGTTAAGTATTATATCCATATCCAAGTACTTACCCATTGATTCTAAGAGAGGGGGGTAGTTTTTCTCTATAAAGAAAATAAAATCATGAATATTATATTATAGATATGTATTGTATTATATAGAGTACATTATAGATGAGCTTAATAAAATAAATTTTGGGGAGGGGACTTGGCATTTGAGAAGAAGCCAAGATTGACAAGATTATCTTGAAGTTTTCTGCAAATAATCTATAAATAGGAAAATAGTGGTTTTTCTAGAGGAGTTAGGTATTGGTGTCAGGCAAGAGTGGTAGGAACCATATTGACTGGCACTGAAATGCCAGCATTGGAGAGGTGAATATAACCCAAAGGGCTGCAAATGAATGCGGTGATAAATTAGTAATCTCAGTAGGGGCAATGGGATCAGATGAGTTTAAGCAGAGATCTAAAACAATTAAGGATCAGAGAGAATGCTCTGAATTTTATTTATGCGTTTGGGTTTCTTTAAGTTTCTATTTAAGGATTTGATAGTGATTTGTAATGTGTATGTTCATGTGTTTTACTGAGCCATAACTTTTAACCACACTCCAGGGTCATCCCAAGGCACAGCCTTTTATTGATTCCCTTCTTTTTACTTTAGGAGTAGCAATTAGGATGCAGTTCTATTGGCTTTAGGAGTGCTGATCTTGAGAAACCTTGCTGTGGTACCTAACACTGCAAAGTTACATAGGCCCCTGTTTTGAAGCAAAACAATTCCTTGGGAAGAAAGTTAGATGCAACACCAATTTTCCTAGTTTTGTGTAGAACACAGGCGTGTCTTGGTTTCCACAGAAATTGGAACTGCTCCCCACTTTGGACCACAAAGTCCACACTGAGATCAATAATTCCGTTTTTTTTAAAAAGTGTTTCTTAGTTTTTAGTTTATTAGAAATTGTGCTTTTCCTTTTTGCCCTTTAGAAAAGAAGTTGGACTTGGCATCAATGGACCTGTCGAAGATGAGAGTTGCAGAGTTGAAACAGATACTGTACGGCTGGGGAGAAGAGTGCAGGGCCTGTGCGGAAAAAACAGACTATGTGAATCTGATCAAAGAACTGGCACCCAAGTATGCAGCCACACACCCCCAAACAGAACTCTGACTCTTGGAGGCCTCCATACCATTGATTGTAACTAGAGACAAAAATGACTCTCTAGGATACGTTGGTTAACAGTAACCAAGAATTGCACTGTGTGTGGTCCATATGACTTGTTTTGATATACCTCAGGATAGGTTATATAGGTTTAGTGACTTGTATTTGTAGTGTCCCAAAACTTAGAAGTGCCTTTCTCATAGTCTTGCAAACTGGTCTTATATTCTTGTCTTATACAGATCATGGCCTAGTTCCTAAACTGGGAAAAGCAAACTATTGAAAAATCAATGCAGAAAAGTAATTCTAAGGAAAAAGAGAGTGCGCAGAGACCTCTCTGTGCACTAATTTTTAATCAGACATATTGAATTAACACAAAAAGAACAGTATTTAGTTTTCCAACTTTTAACTTCAACACTCCCCCAATAATGTGGCATAATTAAAAGATTTGTTTTAAGAAGTAAACTTTGTATATTCAACAGCAAAGCAGGAAGCACCACTTGAAATTCGTATTTCACATATGAAGAAAACCTATTTAAATCTACTTAAACCTACTTTAGAAAATGGATCCAGGATCCATACAACCATTGCCAATGTTTCAGGAAATTTTATCAACATCCACATTGTTGATTGAAACAAACTGAAAGTCTTTTTCTTTCTTTTCTGTCACACATTAGACAGGTTTTTGATAGAAGACTAAAGTATATTGAGTACTTGTAGGGAACATGGAGCTTTATGATTCTTCATGCTATTTTATCAGAGTTAAGCTGTCAAATCATTTTGGGTTCTGGCCACATAAGAATAAACAATCCATTGCAGAAGTGATTGCCTCTGAGTGGCAGATGGTGAAGGGAATGACCACAGAGATTTCTGGGGTGATGGGAAACAAGTAACCTTATAGCTTGATTGGGGTAGTAGGTTACATGGGTAACTACAGTTATTAAATGCATTCATTAGTATAACTAAGACCTGGGCATGTTATTGTATATAAATTATATCTTGAAAAACTCCTATAGAAATTAATCAATTTAAAACCTCTTGTTCATTTAAGGAATTGCATTTATTGATTGAGAGTCCTTTTGGGGAGTTTAGGAGAAATTTTCAGAATCAAAATATATGTTGAAAAATGTAATTTTCACTCTTACATGTTGCATAGGTAAATGAATGTCCAGTCGGGCAGTTAGAATATCACAGAACTTGTCAGAGACTTACTGATTAGTAACTTTGAAATGAGGATTAAAAACCTTTGGCACAATGAGTGGCCGAAAAGTTTATTGTTTCTGGGTTTTGGAAACTTGACCATCATGTGTAAAGCACCTTATTTTACTTTTTTTTTTTTTTTTTATAACCTTTGTGTTTGTTTTTCTTTAGGGCAGTTTGAACCTATAGTGATGTTTGATGTTGGATCTCAAAATCAGGTCAGATTTCTCAGTGTCATATTTTCAGGGATAAAACTGGGTAATAGGAACACTGCTCAGCAGGTCATTCAAATCTATGATGTTTAGTCTAGTTTCTTAAAGGGCATTTTATTCTAAGTCAGCGCTCCTCAAACTTCTCAAAATAAGCATACAAATCATCTGGGGATCTTGTTAAAATTTTGTTTCAGCAGGTCCAAGGTGGGACCTGAGGTTCTGCATTTTCAACAAGCCCCCAGGTGATGCTCATGCTGTTCTTCCAGGGACCGAACTTTGAGTAGCAAGAACCTGAGTCATGGATCCTGTGATTGATTTTTCACTTTTGCCCATTTCAATCAGTTGGGTTTCTGTTAAAACTATGACAGCAACAACCAAACAATAACAAACACAAAGGAGTTTATTCTTATGTAAAAGAATAACCAGTATGGCAATACACGAAGTTATTAGACTCAGCTCTTACTTTTTTCACTCATACCTTAATAATGGATTCCATTCTTCATCCATGGTCCAAATCTAGAGCTCTGTTCTAGAGGGAGGCAGGGTCAGCTTTTTAAAGCAGGCTCCCCTCCCCCATACTCCCAGTCCTCAACCTCTGCACCTATTTCCCACTCAATAATCTACTCATCTGTCATTGACCAGAACTCAATGGTTTGTAACTCTACGTCACTCTACAGGGTAATGTTTCCTTGCTGTGGATCTTCATTATAATCCCCTAAATAATTTCCCTTCTTGCTGTTTGCATCTTTCATAAATGTGGGAAGTTATGTGTTTCCTTTTTTGGTTAGACCAGAAGCGGCTACTACTTTTCTATTTTATTCTCATTTAAAATTATTTCCTGGCTCAATTAACCCTATGTTGCATGTGCACACACGTGCATTTGTGTGTATTTACCGAAGATTCTAAAACACGTAAAATTTAGAAGTCAGATCTCAGATAATAGTCTGGGCTAAAATCTTCCATTTAAAAAGTAATGGTCTGGCACAGACATTAATCCTGGTCTATGCTAGATTTTAAGACTCTCAAGCAGAAGATCCCTAATTGATATCTAAATATATATGGGGATTATGTATAATAGACCACAACTTAGAAGTTGTAGTTTTACATTTCCATTTGGATAAATTGTCATTTACATTCCACCAAAAAGGTATTAGATTCAAACCAACTTAATTGGCCCAAAGGACAAGAAAATGCTTGATTAGCAGATTCCTAAAAAACAGCAGAGCCATTTTGTGATTGAGAGGCTCTATGTGTGGATGTGAGCAACTCTTGGTGTCTTTTCTAAGCAGATGCCTGTGAGATTTTTATCCTCACTCATCAGAAATGATTGTTCAGGTTTTTTCAAAGTGTTTGAAATAAAACAAGTCCATCAACAGAGAAGTCCTCCTGGATGTGTTCTCATTTTAAGTTTAGAAACTTTTTTTTTATTAGTGTCACTTTAATTTTTCCCCCTTTTTTGTTAGCGTAGAGATCTTACATTCATAGGAGTAACAAAGAATTAAATTTAGAAACTTAATTGCATCAACTTACTATTCTCCTAAGAATAATTCTCTTCCTTCCCCTCCCTGTCCCTTCATCCTGTACACAAAATGAAATCAATAGAAAAGAGAATCAATAAAATGTACTGAGATTTTTTGATGTTGTTTTCACTGACAAAATTTTCAAGAATCTAGAGATTTGTGCAGATCTGAGTGCTGAGTTTCTAAAGTTCACCAGGATTTAAATTAAAATGTTAATGTGTTGCACTGATAAATTAAAAAATTTAATGTGGTAGTTGACAGAGGTAAGGATGCTGAATGTAGGTGATATGGATCAGTTTTAAGGCTCACACTTGAAAGGTGAATTTGTACTTCCTGCCCAGTGGTTTTCAATCTTGGTTCCACATTGGGAGCACCTGGGGGGAACTTTGACAACTAAAACCCAGGCTATTTCCCTGACCAATGATGCCAGTCTGTGGGTGGAGAGGGCAAGGAGAGGCCCAGGTCAGTTGTTCTGAAGCTTCTCAGGTGACTTTTGTGGAAATCTGTCCTTGATACTCTAGGATACAGGTAGGTACTCTACCTATAATTTTGACAGCTCCCTCCCAGTGCTGGTAGTTTCTCAATGTCAGAAGCTTAACTTGTGCATTTGGGCTCTTGCAAAGTTTGGTGACTGACTTTGCAAGTTAACACACATGGTCTGGGGCATTTTATATGATTGTATACTTGTTTATTAAGATAGTATGGATTACTTGATTGTGCTGTGTAAGTGTAGTGGCAGGAAACGAGGTGGCACTGGAGCAAGGTTCAAGATGGTTCTGGGCAGATGGTCAGGGATGGAGAGTCTTGGAGCCCTCGGTGACTTTTCATACTTTATTTAGTAGAGGTGGCCAGGTACATGGCAGGCATGGGTGCCGGGGTGCCGGGAGGCTGGCATCTCACCCTCTCGGCTGCTTCTTCTCTCTCTGCTGCTGCTGCTGTCGGTTCTCTCGCTCGATCCTCGCAGTTCTGTCTGTTGGTGCTCACAGTTCTGGTGTCCTCATGACGCAGCCCATGTAAGCCCGTGTCCAACTCAGGTGCGCCCACTTGCGCATGCCCACCCTGGAATGCTCGCAGCACCGCAGGTGTCCATCATCAGTGGTGGGCGGGTGGAAATATCTGATCAACCTTTACCCTACAGTAAGCAATGTATTAATCCACGGGGGAAAATGAAGCAAAAGAACGCGTAAAGACGAATGCAGGTCCACAGTTCACTGCCAAATTACTCAGATCTGGAATTCACAATTTTTGAATTCTGGAATTGATGACTTTTCTGATACTGGAAAGACAGTATGGTGCATACATTAAATATTTCATAACCCCTTAGGGACTTGAGTAGTACCCTTTAACACCTCCCATGAATCCAGGTTAGGTTTTGTTTGCCAAATGAGTTGCAAAAATGAACCTTTCATTTTCAGAGCTTTTTGGATGTCTGAATCTCTGATGAGAGATTGTGGCACCGTAATTCTCTGGTGGCTCCAATCTAGGTGTTATCAATCATTACTTAAGACTCTGGGTCTTGTTTTTGATAAAAACCTCTAGATCCTACAGGCTCGTGCCCCATAGATTGACTCCCAGAAAGGGTTGTAAAGCATCTCGAGCCTCAGAAAATTAGGGCTAGGTGCTATGCTTCTTTCAGTGGTTCACACACCTTCCAGAGGCGTGGCGCAAGGTAAACATTCAAGACCCACTGCAGAAATGTGCTCATCCTGCCGTCTTCCTACCAAGCAGGTAGGTCAGGTGTGGCTTCTCCTCTTCTGTCATGAGAGCCAAGAAACTGAAGGAGCAGCTGCGCCTTTCTGAAGCCCCCACCCCCATCCTCTCGTCATACCAAAGTCTGTGTTTTGGGACCAACTCGAGCCTGTCTCTGTGGCTGTGCTCACTGTCACTTGCAGAAGCTGCTGTTTACAGGGCCTTTGCCTTTTTCCTTTTGAATTTTTTAAAACCCATTTTGGAAAGAACAGATCAAATGTTGGCGCCTAGTGACAGAGCAGCTATAAATACGTTCTGAGGAGTTTGGGGCTGGGCAGTTTCTAGCAGAATTTGCTCACCTTGCTGTGTATTATCTAAAACTGGGTATATATCTCCAGAATTCAGCAACTGTCCTCATTTTTAAGTCTTCATTATCAAATAATTATTTCCCAGACATCTTTATTCTTTCTCAATCTTAAATTACCATGTTCTTTGTTTCTTTTGAAAGGGAGGGAGTCCAGAGTTTTCTCTTTTCCAGATTATATTTATATGCATATATTTTTGCTTCTCAAGATGGTTCAGTGTCCATAGCACCTTGCTCTTGGCCTATAAGTGCTCAAAAACCTGGCTTAGACCCAGACTATGCAAAGACCTTTGCAGTTTCCTTTGCTTTCTTGAATGCAGTTTATTGGTGGTTTCTGAGAGTCTGATACTCTTGGAAAACCTTATTACATGATAGGATCTTGAATATACAAAGATAAAAGTAGAAATAATAAGACAGAACCCTGAATTGGAATTTGAAGTCTGAGTTTGCTTATGGCTAGTTGTGCTTTCTGAGAAGAGTCATTCAACTTTTCTGGCCCTCAGTTCTTCATCTTAGTATGTAACTAATTATGTCTCTTTCTAACTGGGTTACAGAGATAATTAAATGGAAAAATATAAGTAAAATAGGGTAAGAATGCCTGGCACAGAGCAGGCACCTGAGTAGATATTAGTTGAATACAATTGACATTCTTCTTTCAGTTTTCATATATTCTCATAACTTTCTACGTGAAGGAATAATGAATATTGGCCCATTTTACAGATGAGGAAGGGAGACAGAAGTGACATTTAGTGACCTGCCCTCCTGGACAGGAAATGAATTGAGGTCACCTGACTTCTGGATTAGGTGTGGCTTTTAGGCCAAAGAGTTCAGGGGTAATAAAATTTGGAGATCTGGAGACTAGTAACTTTGAAGTGATCTTTGGGAAGCAGACTCACTCATAACTCATGACACTGTGTTCTTAAAGGGATTATAAGTAATAGTCAAATAAAAATGACTTAAGTGACTGGAATTTGATAAATAATTACTGTAATGTTTTCTAGGATGGCTCCTGTGGTCTGTAGTGGGCTATCACTTTTATTTGGGGTGACTCAATACTGCTGGGGTGGCCTTTCATTCTATAGCACTCAATTGTTGGCATTGCATCATGTGAATTGCTAGAGAATTCAGGTCAACTGTCCTGTTTAACAACAGAAACTATGGCAAAGGACCTTTATGATCTTTTTATTGTAGCCACATCTACCAGTTCTCTAGAAATGCCTGGGTAATTAACTCATCAGCCTATGTTTCTAGAATGCCTGTTAAAAGTCTTAACACTCAGCAACCTTAGATGAAGCACTTTGGAGTTGTGACATACTCAAACTGGTTTGACCATTAGTGATTTTCCCATCTATCTTCCTTTTCATAGTAGACAAAAAAGAAAACACTATAATGTAAAATGATTGCTTTATTTTCAAGTTGCTTTAAACAATTGAACTTAACTGAACTTAAACAAGCGAGTTTAAATTGTTAGAAAACATAAGGGTTGATTTACCCCTCCCCTGTTTTCATACTAATATCAATCATTTGCAACTAAACTATGTTTCTTGGAATTTATTCTATATATCTCTTTTCTAAAGGGAAGAGGGAATTTGCAATATGGAGGTGCTTTGATTAAAAACCTACTTGTGTCTGAATTTTAAACCTAATTCTCTATAGTAAGTATGAAATTACAAAAACAAAAGGTCACTTAAGTGTGTGACAGTTAACTCAGGTGGATTTTCCTCCCAGCCATAAGAATGATGATGAAGTGATAATTTCATATTTTTAAAAGTGATTGTCTCATATGGCTTACATGGAAGGTAATAGTGATTTGGGCATTTTAAAGTTTTTCATTCCTAAGTTCATGACTCTATGATGACTGGGCCACCTCTTAGGAAATGGACAGGCAGGGACTCCCAGCATACCTCTTCTCTTAGCCTCACTGGCTCCACTGTAAAATTCAAAGACCTCACAGAAATAACCACTTACGAGCTTGCTTTCTGTTTATGTACATAAAGCGACCTTTAGTGATTGCTAGTTTTGCGAGAGCAGTATCTAAGGCTTGTTCTGGCCCAACTTCTGCTCCTACTGTACTTAATGTCTGCCAGAGTGTTGGCAGGGTGGCGGCATCCCAAAGACCTCTGAACAAGCCCCATTTAACTTTGGGGAGCTTGCCTTCTTTCACGAGTGCGTCTCCCACTTTATTCTTGCAATGACACATATCCCGAAACCTTGCTATTTGAAGTAGTACATCAAGGAGAACTGTTCTTTGCAACATACATAGCAAACAAATTATTTTCTCTGATTCTGTTTTGCTGATTATGACTATACCTTTATAATTCCACATCTTTGGCTTAGAATGATAGTATGGTGGGCATACATGCTGTTAATATATTCATAGCTGTAGCATAGGGGGGACGTTATAATGCCCGTTTTTGAGTCAGTTGACAAAGAGACCTTCTCAATGAAAAGAAAATAAAAAGTGAGCAGACTATTTGAAAGAAATAAGATGAGTAGACACCTTGGAAACTGGTCAGTTGCATGGTTAGAGAGTAGGCATACGGAAAATTCAAGCCCCAATTAAAGGTCTTACTGCTTTGGTCCACTGCGAAACCTTTTCTTGAAGTTATCATTCTTTTCAAGGCTTGGTAACCCAAGTCTGAGGGTATTCTTTTCTTCCTGTGACAGACAGGAAGATTTAGGAATATAATCTTATCTAGTGGTAAAAGTTTAAAAAGAAAATAGGGCATCCTTGGTGGCGCAGGGGTTAAATTCTTTTTTTTTTTTTAAAGATTTATTTATTTATGCATAGAAGAGCTGGGGTACAGGCCAGAGGTGTGGGGTGGGTGAGAGGATTCACCACAGAGAGCCGGGAGCAGAACAGGCAGATCAATGGAAGTACACTGCTGAGGGGAGCAGCGGGCACAGCAGGAGAGGT
>JAGFMF010011694.1:4842994-4866949 GCA_019455555.1 Galemys pyrenaicus
CTCCCTGGCCGGCAGCAGGGATCGAACTCATGCTGTAGTGGCTGCGGTTTGCTTCATAGTGTGTTGCTTAACCCACTGCGCCACCAGGGAGGCCCCGCAGGGGTTAAATTCTTAATGCTATCAAGCTATTGCCAGACATTTTGGCTTGAGTTTGATCCCCAGCCAGGGAGCTGACCCACATGGCACAGCAGCCCTCTCCTGCCTCACCCGCTGCTCCTCTCAGCAGTGTATTTCAGTAGATCTGTTGTTCTAAGCCTCACTCTGTCTCTCCTCTCACCCCCCACCCATCTCCCCCCTACCCCTGCACCTCTGGCCTACATCCCAGTTCTTAAATGAAATAAATGAAATGCATAAATGAAAAAAATTTAAGAAAACAAATGTTTTAAAGGCTACCAGGTAGCAATTTAAATATCTTCTGAAGAGGGATTTGCTTTAAATGCTATCAATGTAAGGCAATTCTATGCAGCAACTAGAAGGCAATTCTATGCAGCAATCGAGGCAGATTTATCTATACAAATGTAAAAAGATCACTGATATATATTAAGTGAAAAAAGCAGCTTTCAGAAGTTTTCATAATATGATCCCACTTTAAAAACAGCACAAAACCCATGTATGTACATAAGCATAGAAATCTATCTCAAGTAATGCCTCTCTCTTTTCTGTTACTCTTTCTCTCTCCCCATATATGTATGTATTATTTATTTTAGTTAAGTTGCCATTAAATTTTATCACCTACTTTTTGGGAATAACTTTAACTTTCAAATAATTTTAAATATACAGAAAAATTTCACTTTGAAATCTTATATACCTTTTCACAAAATCACCAGTTATGAAAATTCTACCATATTTTCCATCACCTTTTCTCTATATTATTTTTTTCTCAACCATTTGAAAGTAAGTTGCCAAAGATGTGATTCTGCATTATGTCTAAATACTTACATGTATATTTCCTATATAGCCAGAGGATGTGCATTAGTATGAGGAAATAAACACTGATGCCATGCTATCATCCTAAGCCAAAGATCCCCACTCAAATTTCTCTGATTGTCCCAACGGCATTCCTCATAAGTCCAGAATCTTGCTTTGCACATAGTGTATGTCTTTAATCATTTTTAACCTATAACAAGTTACTTAGTCCTTCCTTATCTTTTGTGACCCTGACATTTTTGAAGTGTACAAGCCAGTTTCCTTGAAGAATGTCTCTTCATTTGTGGTAGTTTGCTGTTTGGTAATGATATTTCAAAGAAAAGATGATGTATTCTTCTTAGTACTTATCAACAGGTACATGATGTTGTTTTAACCTGTTACTGGTGCTGTTGGCTTTCATCATTTGGTCAAGATGGGGTTTGTCAGGCTTCTCCATATTAAAGTTAATTAGCAAGTGCTTTGTGACACAATATTAAAAAGTATTGAAAAATAATCATTAAGATGCTAATAAGTATTTTATGTGTGGGGCGGACAATTTAAGACCATAAAGTATCTGCTTCCTCATAAACCTTTATCCATTAATTTTAGCATCCATGGATGCATCTTGCCAGACCCAATTATTATTAAGATGTTTGGTACATAGTTATGCTATCATTGCTTCTACACTTATTAGTTGGCATTCTAGTATGAGGTAGACCTATCCATTCTTATTTATGTCAGTATGGATTCCTGTATTCCTGTGAATGAGTTCATTTTTGCATGAGTTATAAAACATCATTACTTTGATGAGCAATCCATTATTTACTATGATGCTCAAACAGGTCCAGATTTGTTCAGTAAGAGCCTTTTCAAGATCTTGTAACTTTTGACAGTCCCCCTCCATACATGGAGAACTGCCTTACTTCCTGCCATAAGAAATTGCTGGCTTAGCTGATATTTTCCCTGCTGCAACCCTGAAATCAGGCTTAGCATCTCCAGAGGCTCTTGTTTCTTTTAGTTGTGAATATTGAGAAGTCAACATTTAAGCTTTAAAAGTGCTCCACACTAATGCTACCAGGTGCTGTTGATCCCAGGTGCTCTTGGAGGGTAGAGCTCTATACACGCTATACACATACATACATGATCTGTGTCCATCACTATTCTGGAAACCCTGCGTGCCAATTCCTCTAAATATGACCCAACATCAAATGAGTTATTCTCATTCCCTTTCTTGTATCTGTACCTCCATTCTTCAACAGGGAGAATCCTGGCTCTCACTGTCCTTGGTATGCTTGCTTAATTCTTTCTCCCATCTACACTGGCTCCCTCCTTGCTCCTGGTGCTTTTGACTCCTATTGGTTCATGCAGATCAGGAGATCTTGGACTAGCTGAGGGTTCCACACCTGCATTATTTGAATGAAGTTTGAATGTTTTACTAGTGGGCAGTAATCTCATGATTAACTGAAAGGGCTCTACTGTTAGAATGCCAGATTTATGTGATAACAGTGCCACTTGCTAGCTCTGCAATATTCAGAAACTGGTTAACTTCTGGCCTCTATAACTCCTCTCTTCAGAGAAGCTATAAGCAGGAGAAAACAGGACACTCTGCTGCTTCTTCCTGATTTGTAGTCTTAGAGTAAAGGGCTCTCAGTCTTTCCTGGTTGAATGAACAATGAACAACAAACTTTAGCAGGCCCCCAAGTGCATGGGAGTTGAGGGATGGGGACGTCTAAAGGTTGGGGTTGTAGAGAAGAGTTTGAGAGTGATTGAAGCTAGTAGGTGGCTATACCTGCTAGGGGGATGGAACTTGTATCAAAAGGGAACTTGTCTATGACACCAATTTTGCTAGGTTATCCATCATCTACTGCAGAATGATGTCAATGTGGTGCCTCAGTTTCATTATTTGCAAACTAAGAATGGTGACATGGGCTTCCTCTCATTACAGAATTGTGTGAGAATCAAATGAACTAATATTCCCTAGTGCATGATGTGGGAGAAATTTGAAGAACGTTTTCCTTCCCCCATCCCTTTGACAAAAGGAATACATGTTCATTGTAGAAAATGTAGAAAATGCAGATAAACAAAACTAAGAGAATAGCTGTCACCGGTAATCCCAGGAGGTAAGATAACAACCATTCCTATTTCTCTTTAGGGAGAGGTCTTGGTTCTCTGCTTACTGCACTTCCAGTGTAAGGCACCAACACCAGGCAGTCCCACTCCCCTCCAGTCTCCCCGTGCAGAGTGATGACCACATCCCCTCTGAGTCCCTCTTGCAGATTCCCCTGAGTCTTCCAAAGCTGGCCCAGCAGTTCAAGTTCCCACAAGCAGGCAGTAAGCAGGCCAGGCCAGGGAATGCACTCTTCAGGCCATGCACCAGGCACTCCTCCTGGTGGGCACTTGTGACTGTGGCAGCTGCAGATGAGCCCTTCTTCCTGCCCAGGTACAGGAGGCCAGGGATCAGGTTTCCTAGCTCTTTGATCAAAAGAGGGGAAGCTGGCAGCAGTGTAGTTTCCGGTGGAAGCAACAGCGGGGCCTTTTCTATTCAAATGCTATCGCCTTGCAGTCTTTCCAGGCTGAAGTGTTTGGAAGAGCAAATGCAGCTCTAGAATGTATTCAGAAATGGGGGAGGGGGAGCTCTTGCTCCAGAGATGATCATGCTTTCTACTCATGGCTTCCCATCCCTTCTGCCCTTCCTTTGAAGGTGCTATTAGCTCATCTGCCTGGTGTTCTGACCACATGCCTGGACACTTTATAAATATTTTCTCAAAGATGACATAACACTATATTGGTGCCTAGGGAGGAAAATGGGGGGTGGGGGAAGGAAAAGAATACCTAAGTTAGCTTTCCTGCTCAGAACTGTGATCACATAACCAAGGAAAGGAGATGAATCCCAAGTTCAGGTTGGCTTTGCTAATTTAAATTATTTCCTCTAAGGACCACTGACTTCCCATCACCTATGTCCATCAAAACTCATCAGACTGGGGTCTGTTTGGCACCATTATCTTTATATCTTCATTTATTTAATAAACATTTTAATAGGTACTAAATATTCTACCCCAAGTTGACTTCTCACTATCTATTGATGGCTTGAAATTTCACTGCTAAAGATAATGTGTCTGGAACATTTCACTCACCAAAAAGAAGTGTCTGATTAAAACATATATAACCCTTGAATTTTTGCAGTAGATGTAACCTTGTGCGTTGGCTGATGCGAGCACACTGTGAGGCTTACAGAACGGGGAGGTGGAGAGGGACAAACCATGGGAGGGAGATGATGACAAGGGACCCAGGAGAACTAAAGCCAGGTAATACCTTGGCACATCCGCTGGTTTCATCATTCAGCAAACATTTGAATATAGTTCATTTCTTTGCTTTATTTAATTCCTCCTTCTCTCCTTCCAGGCCCATGTCCTTGCTTTTTCTCCTCACCAAGCTTAGCAATGTCATGATTCTGCAGTGCTGTCTAGCCAAACTCTGATGAGATCTTTGACTGCTCTGCTCCTGCACCTGAGCAGCTGAATATGCCTCCCAAGCACGAGGACTGTCCCGCATCAACCTAACTCTCCCAGTGTCTGTATTGCCATATGTGAACTCACTTCATTCCTTAAAGAAAAAGTAATGCTTGCACATGACTTTAGTATAGAATGTAGGTAAGTGTTCATAATGGAAAGGAACTGACTTCTGCCTCACCCCCTCACCTCTGGCTCTATTCCCTAATGGCAACCTCTTCTGTCTGTAGTTTTTGTGATAGATAGCAGCACATTTAAAGAAAATATGTTTATATTTCTGTTTCTTAACAGATTGCATCAAAATATTATCTGTTATCATTATGCTATATAGATGATGATCTATTCTGCTAACTAATATGCTTGTTTCTATTTATTTGTCTATCAATTTTAAGCATTGTGAATAAGATAAATGAGCATTTAGCTACTTCCACTATTGGATCGCCTCCCAATATTGTTCCAGCTCTATATACAATTCCTCTCTCATCACCTCTGCCACTTCAAATGCCATACTTAATACTCCATTTCTTCTTGCATTAACCATGGAAGCATCTTCTGCCTTTGGAATATAAGGAGATAGATAGATAGATAGATAGATAGATAGATAGATAGATAGACAGACAGACAGATAATTAGCAAACCTGTCCTACTTTCCAATTCTTTCACTCTCCATCTCTTATTACAGTAACCTATCTTTCAAAATCTCTCAGTTGTGGGGCCTCCCTGATGGCTCAAGGGGTTAAGTCGATTCCCTGGCAGGGAGGTGACCCACATGCACAGCAGACCACTCCTGTCTTGCCCACTGCTCCCCTCAACAGTGTGTTTCAGTCTATCTGCCTGGTCTGCTCCTCACTCTGTCTCTGGTGACTTTTCTTACCCCCACACTTCAGGACTGTACCCCAGTTCTTATATGCATAAATAAATAAATCTTTAAAAATATATCTCTCAGTTGTCCCTTGTCAAGGCTCATAATAATGCTATTCTATTCTGTAATCATAATAAAGTCTGTCGTGTTTTGCTGATACTTGCAGGTCATATATTAATTATATGCTTCTTTTTGAAGCAAATGACAGAAAATTTAACATCAAAAAAGCAGGAAAGAAAATTTGATCATATTAACAGCAAAGTCTAGGGAAAGATGCAGCCTCCCATGAAGTTTCATACAAATGTGTTACTAAGACCTAGTTTCTCTTCATCTTTTAAAATCTGCTTTGTGTTGTTCCCATGCTGGCTAAGCTTTCTCTTTGAGGCAAGGTGTTGGCAGATGCTTTATTTTTTGACTCTTTCAATTTAAATCCAGTAAATCTAGTGGCAAGACGAGAAAATGTCTTTCAAGCAGTCAAATTTGGGGATTTATTCTGATTGGAATCATGCATTTTCAGGCCCATCCTTGAACCCACTGCTATAAGCAGAGGCTTTGGGTGTGTTGCTACCTAACCTACCCCCAGCTTGGCCAGGCCTAGAGTTCAGAAGGGGTTCCAGAGAACAAAATCAGGTGGTCATTGAAAGAAAAAGGGAAACAATGCTGGCCACCAAAGGTAATAAGGAAACACTTTAGACCACAAACTTGAATTTCTTAGGGTTCTGTTTGCAAAAACTTGTGAACTGTGCAAAAGATTCAGAGAGCAGTGCTTTTTGTGACATAACAGCAATGTAATAAATTATTTTAAACATTACCAGCCAAACAAAACACATCTGAAGGACTAGTTTTGCTTGAGAGCCACTAGGATGCAACTACTGTGTGTATATTAATTCTAAACATGAAAAATAGTGAATAGTATTTGTATGGTTATAGTTATGTAAATAGGTTTCATGGTAGAGTGAAATAACATTTTCAAATTCTCTAGGATCCCCGTCCTGACCCAGGCAGCACTCAGAGACAGTGTTCCTGGTATGAGTTGCAAAGATTCTCCCCCTTTCCTCTCCACCCATTGCTCAGAGTCCAGCTATGTCAATTGTAAACTTGTACAGCACTATGAATGGCAGATACTGTGGCCTTCCCAACTGTCCTCCCCTCATTGTTCCTTGCAAGTATCTTTTCTTTGTTTCCCTTGGTGGTTGTCACTGATGTTGCAATTCTTCTCAAAGGTCTTTTGATATCTTATAATCTATTTGTATTTTTTACACGAGGGGGAGTCTGAAGATTGGGAGCTCTGAATGTAGGATTCATTAACTGGATGTTTCACTGTAAGTGAAACAGAGAGTGAAGCAGGGAGTTCTCAGCTATTAAGTTGGGGCCTAAATAAAAAATGAGAGGGTCTTTATTTTTGGATATTGATAGCCATACTAGTTACCCTTACCATTTCATTTGATAGCTGGTTAAATCATTCAGATAACTGGTTTAATTAATTAATTTAGTTTAGATAAGTTTAAATAAGACTGATCTCACACCATAATTTAAATTTAATCAATTATCATTTTATTTATTTGTGTTGTAACTTATCTGTAGGCAGAAGAGGGTTTAGGAAACTTTGACTTTCACATTCGGACTTTCACTTTTCAGACCCACTCAAGTTCCTAAGTTTCTTTATACTTGTAACCCAAGCCAAGCGGTTTGTTGGAATTCTACTCAGTATGTGGACTTTCTGTTTTATATTTTTCATGAATTAATATATTTTTCATCTGCTTTTTGTCCTATAGGAAATTGTTGAGCTTTCTAATATATTAGTGGCCTTTTTCCAATTCTCTTTAGCGTGTGAATATAAACCTTTAAAAGAATTCATTACTATTATCTCAATGGTTTCTTAGAAGGGGAAGGACTAAATATACATGTTTAATAGGGTACCATATTAAACTTGAACTCTCTATGTCCTTTTTAATAAATGCATAATAATCGGTTGTACAGATGTTTTCTTATATGTGCGCCTGTCCTCTACTGATTAACAATTAATTTTGTGATCCCAAACACTGCTGCTATGAACACTGTATACACATACACTTCGGTAGAATAAATTCCTAGAAGTAGAGTGTTGGGTTAAATGTTGCTGGAAATTTCCTCTTTGGAGTGTGTGTTATTTTTGCAAGGTGATATTATAGAGTAGCATGAACTCTGGGACCAGGCTTTGGGTTTATAATTATCACTCTGTGACCTTGGGCAAGTGACTTAAGTTTCTGTGTCTTGTTTTTGTAATGGGAAGAAAAGAGAATGAATATCATCTTTCTGCTAAGGTTGTGAGAAGATGAAATGATTTAATTTGATGAGGTTTTTGTCTGATAACATACTCAATACCGTTATCTGTTAATGTTGTTATACCAGGTAGACTTAACTACCTCACCAGTTTTACAAAAGTCACAGTTCTGTGTGGGCTAGGGCTGGCATTCTGGCTAATGCTTTTGCAGATACCCCTGGGGTAGTCTGGGCAAAGAAGTGAGTTACAGTATGTTGCATAGTGACTGAGAGGTGACCTCGGAGCAGCTGCAGACGGGCGACCAGAGCGCTGAGCAAACTTGTGCAATAAGGAATGGAAAACCATTCCCTAGGAACACCCTGTCCAAAAGCTGTTCTCAAAAGTCTCCCTGGTCATGACACACCCTAAATAGTTGAAACACAACAGCCAGCTGCTTGGCATGAGAATACAGAATGGCAAGAAGCAGGCGTGAGAAAGAGATGGGAGTTATTCACAGCTAAAAGTAGACACAGGTTGCTTTGCTTCACACTGGCTATTTAATCAAGAGGGGCTTAATAAAGAATCACTGCATGCTGATTTCTGCAGTCCCTGTCTGGTATATCCCACACAGTCGTGTCCCAGGTCTCCAAGTCATTAGAAACTCACACAGTACACATTAGGGAGCACTGTAATAAGACTTGGAGCTGTCTTATCCAGGAACCTACCAAATGTAGTCACTTGAAAGCTGCATTGTTCACTGCTGTTCCTCTAGTGGTAGACAGTAGTTGGCACATAAATGTATGAATGGGGCCCGCCCTGGTGGCGCAGTGGGTTAAGCAACGCACTATGAAGCAAACCGCAGCCACTGCAGCACGAGTTCGATCCCTGCCGCCGGCCAGGGAGGGGACCCACATGGTGTAGCAGACCTCTCCTGCTGTGCCCGCTGCTCCCCTCGGCAGTGTGTTTCTGTCAATCTGTCTGTTCTGCATCCTGCTCTGTCTGGTGGATTCTCTCACCTCCCCCACACCTCTGGCCTGTACCCCAGTGCTTATATGCATAAATAAATCTTTAAAAAAAAAAATAAATGTATGAATGCAGGTTTCCCCCACTATGCAACAGTAGAGAGACTATTCCTATGAAAACTTTCATACATAATCTAAAAAACCATAAAGGAAAAAAAATTATTATTAATTTATGAGGGAGAGTTTTTGAGTGTTCCCAGATCCTCAAAATAACCTACCAAGCTATATCAAAATAAAACACGAAATTTTAAATCATACTGACATATAATGAAAGCAGGAATGGTAGCATGAACACCAAGCCTGTATAAAGAAGTTCCCAAGAAAGAACTGGGCAGAGCCCCGCATGCTGCTCCGGGTGCTTATAAACCCTGGGTGATCACTCCCCTGCTTTGTGCCTGTTGTAAAAGTGGAAATTGTCTTCAGATTTCTCTCTGCTGTGGAAAACAGGTATTAATGTGGATCTGTCATAAAAGCAGAATGGGAGCAGGATAAACATTCGAAATGGATACTTGTAATGGAGATATAAATGAAGTGATGAAATCAGTTTTATCTTCCTCTATAATTCCTTCCCGTCATCCTCAAACCTTCAAGGAAGTCTCGACAGCCATTATACCCTAGCTTTACAGTGAGGGGGCCCGGGAGGGAGGGGGCCAAGGAGGAGGAGTCTTGTGAGAGAGGCTTCAGGGAGTCTTTTTGCCTGAAGGGACTTTAGCAAGGGGTCAGGGGCAGAGGAAAGGCCAACTTGGTTTCTAGGTTCTCCCGCCCCCACCAGCCACTCGGGAATATGGTCAGGGGGTCTGCTAAAGGCCTGAATTTCCTGCAACTATGTAGGTGAGGGATTTACATTGCTTGTATTTGGGTTTTAAACAGAGAATGATGTCTTAAGACTGGGAAGTCAGGCATGCCTGGCAGGCACAGGCACAGGGCCTGCTACAAGGTAGCATCTAAGTAAATGGCAGGATATTTTTTGTTGTTTATTTATATATATATATATTAAAGATTTATTTATTTATGCATACAAGCACTGGGGTATAGGCCAGAGGTGTGGGGGTGAGAGGATTCACCGCAGAGAGCGGGGAGCAGAACAGGCAGATCAACTGAAGTACACTGCTGAGGGGAGCAGAGGGCACAGCAGGAGAGGTCCGCTGCAACATATGGGTCCCCTCCCTGGCCGGCAATAGGGATCGAACTTGTGCTGCAGTGACTGTGGTTTGCTTCATAGTGCATTGCTTAACCCACTGCGCCACCAGGGAGGCCCCTATTTATATATATTTGACATCAATTGTAGTCCCCATGGAATTCCCACCACCATTTCACCAGTGTACCATCACCTCAGTCCCTTGTGTTCTTCCTGTTCTCATCAGTCCTTTCCCCTAGCCCCCACAAAGTGTTTCTGATTTGTCTTTGTCTTTTTGTTTTTGTCGTGTTTGTGATTTTTTAAAATTGTTATTGTTATTTTCCTTCATCGCTTATTTGGTTTCCTTATATTCCTCCTAAAAGTGAAACCATGCAATATTTCTCTTTTTCCTTCTGACTTATTTCACTGAGCATAATCCTTTCTAGCTCCATCCATGTTGCTGTAAGAAATGGCAGCTATTTATATGCCATTCTCAATTTTGGTAAAGATTAAAATAAAGTATTTGATGCTGTTTTGTTTCCAGTCTTCCTCAAGTTATCTCTGACTTTGTGTATTATGTTTATAGATATGACTCCCCATTCTAACATGTCAACAATAATTGTTAGGGTGATGAGATTCTCAGACCAGACATGGTAGAAGGGATCTTGGGCTTTCGACCAGTCCTTCTCATAGTCCAGTTAGTCTCTTGAAATTTATAAGAATAGGTGTCTGCCCCTGGAAAATGGAGATGAGTGCTATAATATCTACCACCTGTCTGGGCTTAAAAGCACGTCTTAACATTAAATTAAAGGAGAGAGTAAACAGATGGGTAATAGACCTTGAAATCTTGACCTGAGAATTACTATTAATGGTAAAACCATTATAGTATAATATTTTTCTAAAGGTCCTAGCAGATGCTTAGATAAGGCAAATATTAATTTTGAGCATTTGTATTAGAAAAGGCTATAATTTATTACCACTATTATTTACCATTCATATATTAATGTTAAAAAATAAAATATCTATGTTCAAAAGGGAATTTTCCAGATTTAAGAAATATATGTATAGCAGTAGACAGAACACATATTCACACATACATGTGTGCTAATGGTTCATGTTGGTCCTTTTCTTTTGGTCTTATTGAAGATGAATCAAGGACTTAGCACAGATAATAAGAAACCAAATTCACAAAGTCTCATTTATAATTAGCAAAACAGATAATATAGATCCTGAAGCCAGGAAACTTTGGGGGAGGATTCAGTCTTTGTGATATTAAGCCTAAACATGGAACTCCCCAGACAAAAGACTCAAATTTACCTCCTATTTTAGTAAAGAAACAGTTGCCCAGGTCGAGAACCCTGTGGGGTGTGTGTGTGTGTGTGTGTGTGTGTGTGTGTGTCTCCATTTGTGATCTACAACTGGGTGGTATTGTTTTGTGTGAGGGAATAAATACTTGAAGGGGTAACTGAAGAAGGATCTGCTTCTGTTATGAGGTTATCGATACACAGGCTGACACTATTATGGTGGATGCTATCAGGCTACATTATCTTTATGCCTCCAAGGTAACCTGAAGCAACTAACTGTCTATTGACTTGGCACTACCTTACACTGAAGTGTCTGTCCTGCCTGGGGACTGTAATCCAAGCCAACCACAGGCCTCACAGACGGCTTTCTTTAGTCACTGACAGCATCCAGGAAGGACGAACGTGAAATCGCCTGGGAAGGTGCTTCTGAGTGACTCTCAGGAGGATGCCATCTCTTAATCTTCTATTTAGGGACAACCACTAGACTGTCCTCTTCAGGCAAGGGAATAGTTACTATGAGGAAACTGGAGGTGATCTGAACCCCTGGGTCTTCTTCTTTCCCTCTTTGAATTTTGCCATGTTTTCCTGCAGATCATGTCCACTTGGAAAGCAAGGCTCGCCAAAAGACTGAAGTTTCCATCTAGGAGGATGCACCCGTTTCCATGCTCAGCTCTACTTACCTGCTTTGGGCACACAAGGGAGAATGCTCCTTTTGATCAGCCCAGCGTGGCTGATTCTCACCCCACTGTTTATGTTCAGCCCATGGCCAAAGTGGGTCGACACTCAAGTCACCTGAAAGGAGAAGAAAGACCTCCAGAGAAGAGCAAAGATTCTAGCACCCATTCCAAGAGAAATGGCAGTGCCAACAGGAATGCCAGTAACCACACTGTTGTCCAGATGGCTGAGACCCCTGAGGATTTGCCTGCGTCTCTGGATGGTAAAGTGGACTGTGAAGCAGTTACTTTTCAGACTTCTATTCCTAGACCATCAATTATTGAAATGCCAATGGTGAGTATTCCCAATCTTATTGTAGAAGGTATGGTGTCAGAGAAGAATTCTGGTCATTTGGTGAATGCCTTCGGGAAACAAACTAGTTTAACATTATTAGTAAATAAGACATTGAAGGGAACTCTTATCAGTGACAGGAAAAGTGTAAAATCTTTTAAAACCTCAAAAAGTTCCCAAAGGCTGTGAGGGAGGCAGTGACAATAAGTACTGGAGCCGGAGCAATGGCCAAAATTGACTTTTAGTTAATTGACTATGGTGCTTTTGAGCCAACAGTTTCTCCATAAAAGATTAGCAGTAGAACAGTCTAGGGAAAACATTTTTTAAAATACTGCTTTGCGAATTTATTGATATTAAAAAAACAGAACATGAAAAGTTTGCTTATAGTATTTAAGAAACTGCTTTTCCTTAAGAAGAATCACATGATATCAAGGCAGTCCAGGGAAATTTGGAAATGATGATCACTATATGTATAGCACTACAGAAAGGAACTGATCTCTGTAATGATTCATAACTTGAATGTTTTGGTGATGATTTTCTGAGACTTAAAGAAAGAAGACAAAATTTATTTGAAAAAAATTGTGCTGCTGATTTTGAGAAGTAACTTCTTGAGTAAATATTTATCTGAATTTTAATTGTTGAATATTCTCATTGGATTGAGCTGCACGATCATTTAAAAGTTTTTGGTCATTCCAGTTTGGGAGGCAGTATAAAGGCAAGGTGTCCTGAAGGGTGTTTTCTAAATACATCCCTTGAACATTTTTTCACTGTCTTCCTAATCAAGTAGCTTAGGACTAGACTTTAAAAACTAAGAGGCCTTTGGGGATCCATTAGATTTCTGAGCTTAAAAAATTATCTTTTCCTCATCTAGTTTTTGTCTGTCTTGGCAACTTGAATCCAAGAAGCCTCATTAGCAATGAAAATAGTCAAACAGCAAAGATTGGGTTAAAACTGATTAGATTTGAAAGATTGGGTTAATTGAAAAAGTAGTTTCGTTTTACATTCTGTAGGTTTACAAATGGTTGAAAGTTGGCTGTATTACCACATGTTTCTAGTTTGAGATTGTGAGAAAATTGTTAGGGCTGGGAAGACCCAACCTTCTGCTAAGTCAAAAATATTTTTTTTTTCTAACAGTACTAAATCAAAATCGAAAAATAATAAAAAAGCAAAAGAGTTGTTGTTCAATTTTCAGTTTATCTCCATATCCATTTAAGATATTTAGTTGTATATAGTTAGCTGAGAAGGCTTCATGGCCAAGTGTGTAGTTGTTGCCTGTTAAATGAACTATTGATGGTAGTTTGTTTTAATGAGCTGGAAGTTATTCTGTCCAGTAAAGATTCCAGAAACCTGGGGCCTGCCCTGTGTTGCTAAGCATACCAGCAAATGCAAAGAATTGGTTTGATTTTATCTCTCTGTTTTAATGCCACATGTGACCCAGCAGCTTAAAGTAAAATGTGTATTCAAATTTAACCATTAAACACAGTGGGGTAACATCCATATACATTGTCCACTTGGCTACAGAGGTGAGGCAGATCTGAAGATGGAAAGCTGAATACAAATGTTCCAGAGATACACATATAAGACAGTTCATAGGAGAGTTGAAGTCTTCTGGAAGGTACATTGCAAGGAAGGTAGAATTTGAGATTGGTCTGGAAGGAATTGTATGACCAGAGCCATGGATACAGGAGAATTTAGCATAGGAATAGATTCATCAGATTGGTTGAAGTTGGTGAGATATTTGGAAAGGTAGATTGAGACCCAAAGTGAGATATCTTGAATGCTGTGGTAAGACATTAATTTAGTGGGTAGTGGTGAAACTTTGAGAATTTTTAGCAGAGTAACAACATACTTGGAATTTAATCCTGGGAAGACGAATAGAATCACATAGAGTGGGTTAGGGCTGGGAAGACTGGAGTTGAGAGGTCATTGTAAGTTTTAAGATAATCAGGAAAGGAACAGCAGAAAGATAAGGAAGAAGGGGCAAAGAATAAAGACCCCAAAGGCAGAGCCATTGCAGCCTTTGACTAAGGGTCCAGACTGGGTAGTGAGGGATGTGAGACCAAGCTGGAAGTAATGAAATGAAAATACCTTAAAATTCAGTGGCAGTGAATGTGGGAAGACCTTTCCCTTATGTATTCTTCTAAAAACTCTTAACTCTTACATTTAGGTCTTTGATCCATTTTTGAGTTAATTTGTATATAGTGTAAGGTAAGAGTTTAAATATATTCTTTTGTTGGTGTATATTCAATTTTCCCAAAACCACTTTTGAAAAGACACCCTTTATCCATTGAATGATCTTGGACCTCTTATCAAATATCATTTGACCATATATGGTGAGAGTTTATTTCTGGGCTTTCTATTCTATTCCATTGGTCTATATGTCTGTATGCCAGTATCATACTGTTTTGATTACTGAAGCTTTGTGCTAAGCTTTGAAATCAGGAGGTATGAGACCTGTGACTTTGTTCTCTTTCCAGATTGCCTTGGTTTTTTGGGGTCCCTTGATTTCATATGAATTTTAGGATTGGTCTTCCCATTTCTACAAAAAATGTCACTGGGATTTTGGGAGAGATTGTATTTAATCTGTAGATTGCTTTGGGTACCATTGACATCTTAATATTAAATCTTATAATCTATGAACATAGTTTGTCTCTCCTTTCACTGGTGTCTTCTTTAAATTTTTTTTCCCATAATGTTTCATGGTTTACAGTGTAGAAGTCTTTCATCCCATAGGTTGTGTATTCCTAAGTATTTTAATCTTTTTAATGTTGTTGTAAATGGAATTGTTCTTAATCCTTTAAAAATTATTTATTATTAGTATATAGAAATGCAGTTGTATTTTTTGATGCCTGGGTTTTGTTTCCTGTAATTTTGTCAATTCTAGTGTGTATCTGTATGTGCACAAAACTACTATTTTCTACATATAGGATTATTTCATACACAAAGAGAGATAATTTTACTTCTTTCCAATGCGGATGCCTTTTTTATTTATCTAATTTCTCTGACTGGACTAGCTAATATTATTCAACAATATTGTGTTGCCTAAAAAAAGCAGAAATGAACATCCTTGTTTTTTTTTTTTTCCTGATCTTAGTGCTTTACGTGGATTAGCTAATTCTCTTCCTTATAGTGTTCCTGCTAATCCCAATCTGCACAAAGCTCTCCAGTGACTCCACATTATCCACACAGTAAAAGTTCTCACAGTGGCCTACAGATCCTGAACGAAGTATCCCTATTGCCTCTTTGAACTCTCCTTTTACTGTTGTTCCTGATGGGGAAACTAGGAATCAGTGGAATTAAACATTGATCATTTCTACTTTAAGGGTCACCTGTCCAGCAGACTGGGAAACTCATGTCAGTCAAAGCATGGCTTCCTCGGGCAACTGTATCTCATGCTACCAATACTCAAATACTGCTTATTGTTTCTTCCTTATCTAGGCTCCATGCCCATCCTTCCTCTTTTCCTGGCACAATCTCTAAGACTTAGGGTAGCTTAATTAATTGGTTTTAAGCTTCCTTAGTTAGAATCAGATGCCAACTATGTGCCCTTGAAGCTACATCAAGGCTTTGTTAATTGGATTTGGTGTTGGGGAGACTCCTGGAACCTATTAACAGAAAAGTTCTTGGAGAAGTTCATCTTTATAGGTTCAACAAGAGGATTTTTATTTTCAATATCTTAAAGTTGTCTTGATGTCAAGCTTGGGGTGTGTCATCTTTAGAGGCAGAGCTTCTTAGAAACATACTGTGAATGTGTATGTAAACATTTGCAAACACTCCTTCTAAGTGCATCCCTCTTATTTAAAGAGCAACTCTGCTGGGTTAACTTTTTCATTTTGTAGTACAAACCACTTTTCCTGCATTTTTTAAAGAATGAAATCTCTTTTTCTTATGGACCCAGATAAAAGAAAACAAAATTCTGTGTCATTAGAAAAACAAATATTAATGAAGCCCTCTACTAAGCAAATGATTTGTTATAAAAGTTATATTAATAGAAAACAGCTTTCAAATGTTGGCCCTTTCCCAAGAAAAATCATTGATTGCACTTCTTGTCTAAACAAGGACAGTATCTGAATACATAAGTGAGCATCACCTTCCATTCCCCTTTAAGTGCTGATGACTTTTATGTGAGCTTTCTGCTTTCAAAAGATGTTAGACATAGTGGTGTGTGGTTAGTGTACAGTATACCTAGTATCCTCAGACAGGAATTTTCCGATCCAGATATTCAGTTGCATCCCAACTGGAAAAGAGAGACAGTTTCTTGGCCTCTCTTACAATAAAATAAAATAAACAACCCTCATAAAACCATGAAAATCTACATTGTACAGCTTTGACATTGGAGACCATCCATAAAGGACTGCAAAGAATGGCAAAAAAGCAGACTTTCCAGACGTTTTAGAGCTGAGGGGCATATATATTCCAAACTAAGAAATGAAAGATGAGTATCCAATTTCATCACATTTTAAAGCATCATTTCAAGTGTGGTTACCCCTACATTTACAATTCAAATAAGAATAATAAATATTTTCTAAGTAGGTATTGATATGTTGGGGGAGAGAGGTACAAAAGAAAAAATATCCACCTATTTTTAAGCAGCACCTATTTCTAGCTCATCAGAAAGAATATGGCAATCTTCCCATGACCTAGTTAATCCTTTGCTTTAATTCTCACAGGTGGAGAACTAAAGAGCAGGGTTTGCTTTATTTATAAACAATGATCTGGAGTCTTTAACCAAGGACGAGCCACCAAAAAGATTCCAGTTAATTAACAAGGCCATTTCCCCAAAATTGTCCAACCTCTAGATTATATAACATGAAGTTATACTTCAGCTGAAAGGCATTCCACTGTCTCCTTGTGGGTATGCTAGAAATTTTAAATTTTCTTGAGCTCCAGGAACTACAGGGGCTAATTAAATTAAATATGTTATATCAATTATGGGAAATTGGAGATTTTTTTTCCAGCCAAGGACTTCTGTTAACATGATCTGCTTCAGTTTTGCCCTCACATTTCCTCCTTGCCAAAGAAAATAGTGCTCATCAAGTTAACGCTTTTTCCAATATGAGGTGGACACACTTGGTTTTGAAATTCCACACCAAAGGAGGTGAGAGTTTGGAAATTTGAGGCCATTAGAGGAAAGGGTAATTTTTACAAAGGGTATAAGACCTGCACTGGGAAATGTTTATAATTTTTTGGTTTATAATTTTTTTAAAGAAGTTGGTTTTAGGGCATCCCTATTTTCATTTAAGTGGAAAATGATGACTCAAACAAGTATTAGAACTTAATCACATAGGCATGATTTGATTATCCATAGAAAAAGAAAAACTTCACCTCAAAGTCCACCTGCATAAGGAGAGTCAGTTTCTGTAACTAAAACACATCAACTCTCAACAAAAATGGGAATAAGTTGTGTTTCACATTCTTTGTTACTAATGATAAGTTCTGTACTGTAATTTGCAAATGATAAACTGATTTTAAAAAGTTAAAGATTTTATTTTTTATATAAAATAATGTGTGGTTGTTAAAATTCAGACATGATATATGCTCACTCTTAGAGTTAATTCAAAATTATTGCTAAAAGAAGTCACATCTATACTGTTAACTGAATTTTAGTAAAGGTATCAAGTACTCACAATGGGAAAAGGTAGTCTCTTTAATAAGTGGTATTGGGAAAACTGAATCCACACACAAAAGAATAAAATTGAATTTTCTTATACTGGATACAGAAATCAACTCAAAACTGATTAAAAACTTCAACATAAGGGCTGAACTACAAGTCTCCTAGAAGAAAATATAAAGGATAACTCCTTGACATTGGTCTTGGTGATGAGCTTTTGGACTTGACATCAAAAACAAAGGTCACAAAAACAAAGGAGAAACAAGTGGAACAAGCTCAAACTAAAAAGTTTTTCACAACAATGGAAAACTATCATCAAAGTGAAAAGGCAACTAAAGATTGGGAGGGATTTCTAAACTGTATATTTGATAAGGGCATAACATTCAAAATATAGAAGGAATTCATATTACTCAATAGCAAACAAGCAAACACATAATAAATACCCGATGTAAGAATGGGCAAAGCCCTGAAGATATATTTCTTCAAAGAAGACACAAATTGCTACCAGGTATGTGAAAGATATTCAGTACCACTTATCATTAAGAAATCAAAATTTATAAAGAAAAGGGAAGGTTTACAGTTGAATTGTTGGAATGCTGGTGTTGCAAGCTGACCTGAGTTATTTTGACCATTCAAAGTTGTCCAGTAAATATTGGTAAGCTCCAAAAATTAGATACAGGTAGGGGCAGCTGTATGTTTTCCTATAACTAGCTCCCTGGTGATATGTTGCAATAAAAAAGTCTCTCATGGAATCTGCCAGGAATACATACATCTTTGGCATGCAGGCTCAAAAAGTAGCAGATTCCTGGATTCTGTATCCTGGAGAAGTCCCATGGCTTCTGTCCTTTTACATAGTCTTCCCTTTCACGAATACAGAGATATATAGGAATGGGACAATACTCTAATGGCAAAACCAGCAAATCTTCTAGACAAATGGAGTGAATGAGTCCTCTTTTACATGTGAGTCCAGGACCAGACTGAGCTCAGGATCCAGGATGCTATCACTTAGGAACTGGATTTCTGAACTTGCCACATTCTTATACAAGTTTCTACCTCTATTCGAAAATAGAACTTTCTTACTTGGTATTCTTTGGGGTATAGAAATAAACACTCAAAACTTTTTGTATATAAATGAATGGTATTAATGTTCCCAGACTCCCCGCCCAAAATTAACCTATTAAGTCATACCAAGTATATAGAAATGTTCTACTTTTTGATAACAGGGAAAACCTGTACTTCATTTTTTAAAGGCAAAAATGCTCCTCAATTATGGACCTTAACTACCATTCATGTTACAAGTGGAAAATGATTTCCCAGTCTGGTGGGCTCATAAGTGAGCCCCCCAGTTCACTGTTGACTAGCTTCATTTGAAGCCCTAGCTTAGTCGTCTCTGAATGCAGACTCCTGATTAGCCTCCTTCAAATATTAACTAACTACCCCTAAATGTAAGACTCCAAAACTTCCTTTGCTTTCAAAAAGCAACACTAGGTAACTTGTGCTAGACACTGGCTTTTGGACATGTTTGGGTGATGATGGGATGTTTGGAGCTTCTGTTGTCATCCTTCGATTAGAAGACATGCTTATAAGTAAAAGGAAATGATCTAAACATGCTGAGCAGGAAGGCATGAGTGCATGAGGCTTCTTGAGGATGCCGTGGAGGTACTGCAAGTCCAACTATCTGTCTACACGGTATATACTCAGAATCATTACCCCAAAGTATTTGAAAATAATCATAAACTATTTTAACAAGGGTGATTCAAATCTCCCTGTGAAATCTATAGGCGATCTCAACAGCCATCTCAAATTCAGCATGTGCAAGTGACCAATATTTCTCTCCTAAACTACCTAAGAAAACCTTACTTAAACATAGCCAATATGAAAGTGTATTATGCACTTTGAAGCAAGCCCCAAGGGAGGAAGACTTCAGGACTGGTTGATTCAGCAGTGTGTGGAAGCCATCTATTTTCTTTTTTTTTAAGATTTGTTTATTTATGCCTACAAGAACTGGGGCACAGGCCAGAGGTTCAGGGGAGAGAGGACTCACCAGAGACAGAGTGAGGAGCAGAGCAGGCAGATCTACTGAAATACACTGCTGAGGGGAGCAGCGGGTGAGGCAGGAGCTGTCTGGTGGCAGAGATGGAACTTGTGGCACAGTGGCTACAGTTTGCTTAACCCACTGAGCCACCAGGGAGGCCTGGAAGCCATCTATTAAAAGCTATGTGTCCAGCTTTTGCAATAGACTATAAGCAGCCTGAGGGCAGAAACTGTATTTTTTTTCTTTTTATCTATTTTGTATGGGTGGTGTTCAGGAAAATGCCTGGCATGTAGAAGGCACTTTTAAATGTTTATTAAATAAAGTATGAATCAATGAAGTCAAAATTAGGGGCAAGGTTTATGGAATATGAGCCTTCATGTATTCTTATCACTCAAATTTTGTTTACAATAGTATTGCTATTATTTTTGTGACCCATTTGTTTTAGAAATAAGATGATTTAAGACTTTAGAAGGGTGCAGGTGCCAAGATAATTTTTCCCCTTATAGAATCAACTGTTTATTACTCAGGTTTGAGACAAAAGACGCAGAAAATGATCTTGACATGAACTCAGCCAGGGGAAGCAATTTTTCAACTGTCTTTCTGTTACAGGGCAGGGAGAGGGGCACCCTAGAACTGTAACAGGGTCATCCCCAGGAAAGGGGGAAGTTCCAGAATCCCGGTGCCACCCTAAGTGGGTGGAGCTGAGGAGGGAAAGAAGATTCTGCAGAGAGAGGACAGAAGGAAGGAAGGAAGAAGGAAGCAGGATGGAGAGCATCAAGGAAACCTGGAGGAGGCACATGAAGCAGAGGGACATGTGAGGAAGCTGTGCTTGCTTTTTGGTCTTGGACTGGTTGGAACAGATGTGGGTGAGAGACCCGTGGGGAGGTTAACAATGGCAGCTTTCATCTTGATTTTGATTTTGCTCTTTTCCTCCTAGATTTGTCTGACTCTTTCTGACCCTTTTCTATGGGTCTCTACTAAAAGGTCTTTTAGATGTGTGGCAGGCTTTTGGGCCTTGCTCTTGGCCAATCCTATTTGACTGAACTTTTATCCTCAGGGAGATGGGTAACTTTGGATGCTTAACTTAGTAACTATGTTCTTTGTCCTTTCTGTATTGTTATCAATCTCCTTGAGGGTAAAAGTTTAGCCAAATAGGATTGGCCCAAAGCAAGGCCCAAAAGCCTGCTCTACGTCCAAAGGACTTCAGTAGAGACCCATAGAAAAGGGTCAGAAAGAGTCAGACAAATCTAGGAGGAAAAGAGCAAAATCAAAATCAAGATGAAAGCTGCCATTATGAAGTTCCCCACGGGTCTCTCAGTCACATCTGTTCCAACCAGTCCAAGACCAAAAAGCAAGCACAGCTTCCTCACATGTCTCTCTGCTTCATGTGCCTCCTCCAGGTTTCCTTGCTGCTCTCCATCCTGCTTCCTTCTTCCTCCCTTCCTTCTGTCCTCCTATCTGCTCTCTCCAGCATCTTCTTATCCTTGCTCAGCTCCACCCTACTTAGGGTGGAATTGGGATCCTGGAACTTCCCCTTTTTCTGGGGACCACCCTGTTACATTTCTAGTCCATTTCCTAGACTCTTTAGTGAATTTCCCACATGGAAAACAGGCACAAGGAGAATTTTTAATGGTTTTAATAGTGGATTGGAAAGAATGATTATTTATACAGCACTTTAAACATTGAAAGAAAAAATATAGAATGTTAACCAAAAAATGTTACCATCTTAATATGTGCTATTCTTACTGGTGTCAGGTGGTACCTCATCGTGATTTTGATTTGTGTTTTCTCTGATTACAAGTGATGTTGAACATTTTTCGTATACCTGTTGGCTGTTTGCATTTCCTCTTCTCCAAAGATTTGCTCTTCTGCCCATGTTTTGACTGGATTGTTTACTTTGTTTTTGTTAAGTCTCATCAGCTCTTTTTAGATCTTTGTGATCAGTTCCTCATCAGTAGTACTGTGTACAGAAACTTTCTTCTAATCAGGACGTCTCTGATTTGGTTAATGTCTCTTTTGTTGTACAGAAGCTTTTTAGTTTGATGTATTACTAGCTGTTCATCTTTTCCTTCACTTTCTTTGCTTTGGGGGATGTGTCTTTAAAGATGTTACTGAGATGTATGTCATTTAGGTTTTGCCTGTATTTTTTTCTATATATTTTATTGTTTTAGGTCTTATGTCCAAGTTTTTTAAAGTCCATTTTTAGATGATTTTTGTGCATGGTGTGAGGTAGTAGTCTAGCTTCATTCTTGTGCATGTAGCAGTCCAGTTTTCCCAGTACCATTGACTGAACTATTGATTGATTGTCCCTATAACTTTAATACATGGATAATTGTTCATATGACAAGGACACTGAGCTACATTAAAGACACTGCCGACAATGGTTTAAAATGATACATACAATACAGACTTTATAATGCCTATAGCAGAATTGTTTTTTCTTATTTACAGAGAACTTTATACCTAAAAAAATATTGTTGGTCTGACTAATGATGAAGCTTATGACTTTACACATAATGAGTTCCTTTCAAAATCTGAGATAAGAACCAGTGGTTTACATATATTATTTAAGTTAGAGAGTGTTAAAGAAGAAAAAAAAGTACTGTGATTTAATTAAGAACAAATAATTTTAAACAAAATACTCAGCAGGGTTTTTTGGTTTTCAGGAATTGGTGTGAAGTCTACCTTTGAAATTTTAGTTTTTGTTCATTTCTCAGTTCAACAAACTTTACTGACTTCTAGGGATGAAGCTCTAGTTTTGCCTTTGAGTTGCTTACTGCTGGGAATGGAGTCAGGGAAATAAACAGCTACAAAATAAGATAGTGTCAAAATGGCATTAACATTTCTCTCATTTCTATGCCTTAATGTTAAAGGCATTTACATAATTGTGCACTTTTTCTTTGCAATCTATTAAAATTTCCATAAGCCCTCACTGGAACATTTATCCATTTCTCATAATCTCAAAAGTTTCCCATTTTTCTGTCTCCTGGTTTCCTCTTTCCATGATGTCCGTTATTATTCTTGTTTACTTTTCCTTTAACTCATGCTTTATGCTTCATCATTTCTGCTGTTACAGAGTCTGAGGTCGTTCAGTCAGTCTTCTCTTAACCTTTTAGTTGCTGCACTAGGGACTCTGTTGGTTCCTAGAGTTCCCACAAAATGAAAAAGTCTTATGTCCTTCTCCTAAGGAGCTTGAATTTTAGCTCGCAGAGACAAAACTACCCATAAGCTCACTGGTGATGGTAGTGTGTGGAATCAGCACACAGGAGCAGGGCCTCAAAGGAGAGGAGATGAACAAAATAGACAAAGGTATTTTTAGGAGTAGGTGGCTGAGAACCTGACTCCAGTTGATTTAGTGGCCGTTTTTTTATCTCACATAGTTGGAAGTCCAGTGACTCACAGATTTGCTGAAAGAAGCAAAGGGATAGTATTGTGAGAAGACTGTTTTCTGATAGCACTTGAAGCATGTGCTTTTACAGTGGCAGCTCAAGTACCCTGCCCCCTTCCCCCAGGGCATACTGCTTTTTCAAAATAGGTAATTAGACTTTTTTTTTCACTGAAACATTTACCAAGAAGTTAAGAGAAAGGAAAAAAATATAATATTGAATATTCACAGAGCACAAATTTTATTTTCAATGCATTTGCTTGCACTGGCACTGTTCTATTGTTCCCTACCCCTGCCCCCCTCCCCCAACTAATCTTAGTATGTATAGCCCCAGTAGTCCAACCCAGACTTTTGACTTCAGATAATTTAAGATAAATTTGCATTCCTTGATTTTCTGGACCAGCCTGCTAGTCTGGGGGCCTCAGGCAAGGCATGTAGTCAGGTCGCACCCCACTCTACTGCCCCCACTGCAGTCTGTCAGAAAAGCACCAGCACAGTATAGCTCCTAAGTGCTGTCTTGGAGTCAGAACTTTGTAACAAAATATTCTTGTCCCAGATTAATTTTAAAATCCATATTTGCTTGAGGGACTCACTGGTCAGTTGTTTATGATAGTTCTTTGTTTTAGAGTTTCTGTACTTATGCTTTTGGGTGGTACAATCTTTCTTACATGGCCATCTGAATTATCAATATATTCTTGGCCTGGATGCATCTAAAATCATTTTTAGAAATTACTAATACTGATAGTAATACTCCCAGAAAATTGTAACTTCTCAGAACTGGGGTTATTGCATCATTTAATTTAAAAACAAAACAACTTTCTCCAATAGTTCTAGTATACATTAGAATTTGAGAACCACTGGGCCTCCCTGGTGGCGCAGTGGGTTAAGCAACGCACTATGAAGCAAACCGCAGCCACTGCAGCACGAGTTCGATTCCTGCTGCCGGCCAGGGAGGGG
>JAGFMF010011694.1:4866999-4951831 GCA_019455555.1 Galemys pyrenaicus
TCTGTCTGTGGTGAATCCTCTCACCCCCCCACACCTCTGGCCTGTGCCCCAGTGCTTGTATGCATAAATAAATAAATCTTTAAAAAAAAAAAAAAGAATTTGAGAACCACTGTTCTATGTCATGGAGACTGAAAAATTTGTGAAAGTCAGAAACTAAGACTTTCTGTGCAATGAAAAATCCTAATCAACATCATGCAAAAACTTCCTTATTGTTCTTTTGTCTTCAGTATTTTCTAAGACCCTGAAGAAAAACAATGCCCATTAGCCGGTGTGAAGGATTCCTGGTAATTTCTCCATCAAAAGAATGACAGAACAAAGTAAGGGAAAAGGAAGTTTCTTTGATGTATTAAGTGTTTTTAAATAACCATTTCACGCTCAGTAGGCCATGCCATGTAAAATTTCATTTGAAAATTAAAACAAAAATTGCCTAGGTTATTAACACTTCATGTAGACTTTATTTTTCCCTCCTATCTTGCAAATAGAATGTGTGGTACCCTCCAAATAGTAGGCTCAGACACAGAATTATGTTCTTGGTGATTAGCTGAGAATCTTTTAACACTCACCTTCAAGTTCCAAGGCTTGTCCCGCTAGGAAAGAAGGAAACAGATGGTTTAATAACGAGAACAGTAAGTGAGTCACAGGAGGGCTCTACCCCTCTACAGAACTCGTTTCAACCAAATTATTTCATCTAGAGATCTTGCTGTTTTCCCCTTGCTAGGAACAGTACCAGGAAAAGATTCTGCTGCTTTGAGAAGTCCTCAAGGGTAACATTCTGGAGATTTTTTCGCCCGTGATTTCAGTACATGACATAGCAGTTTTGAGATCTTGTTCACATATCACCATCGCTCTGATGAAGACACTGGATGGTTTCCTACATCCTGAGCATGACCCTCTCAATCTCCTGATTTTCAACAAGGGAATTTTGGGTTTTCCCTATTTGGCTTATATTGAATAGTTCAATCAGAGTTCTCCAGAGAAAAAGACCCACCCAATAGGTGTGATGTGTTGGTGGTGGTGATTTGCATGTGTGTCTGTATCTATTCCTCTTTCCATATCAGTATCTTTGTTTATCTGTCTATCATCTATCAGTCACTTTATCTATATATAAAAAGAGACTTTTAAGAAATTGGCTCATGAAACTCTGGGGTCTTAAAAGTCCCCTGAAATCCATGGAGAGGCCAAGAAACTGGGAGCTCAGGCAGGACTTGATGAGACAGTATTGAGGCAGAATTCCTTTTTCTTCAAGAAATCTCAGTCTTTGCTCTTCTGGCCTTTAGTTGACTGGAATAGACCCACCAACATTATGGGAGGTTATCTCTTTCACTTAAAGCAAGCCATTGTGGGTGTCAACTACATCTACAAAATGCCTTCATAGCAACACCTACATTAGTGTTTGATTAAGTGATTGGCATCAGAGTGTAGTCAGCTTGACACATAAGACTGTCACAAAAAAGTTTCTATGGCCATCCTGGTTAGGCATGAATAGTAGAGTTTGGTTTATCATAAAAACTTTGTATACGTTCATCAGTGTGTGTATGTGCTTGTGTTCTTGTGCGTGCACACACTGACTTCTATTACCTCTTTTTCTCCCTACCCTTTTGATAATATCATAAATAGTTTTGAATTAGAAACTTCAGCTTTGTGCTCTAGGAGCATTTATACTTTATTAAAATTATACATTGACTGATAAAAATTGCTCATTCTTAACATTTTCTCTTATATAATATGCTGCTTGAATGGCTAAGGTTGCATGAGTCTGATTCACCCTGTCTCACAGTCAACAAGCAGATTCTGTCTCACACACCACTCTGTTCTATACACAGAGCACCCCCACACATGCCTAGAGTATACTCCATGGCACAAGTTTAGATCCACTGGGATTGATTGTCCACATTCTGCACCATATGCTTCATGTTAACAAGTAAGATTTACTAGAAGCTACATGCCTTTGCATCTGGACTTGACTCTGCTGAGGTAGTAAATCTCTTATATGAGTATTTGTGAATGGGATAAGTGAAGCTTTGAGTGTAAAGCTGGATTCCTTCCAGGCTCTCTGCCTTTTCAGGGACACTGTGCAGGGTGGTTCAAAGGGCCTCCTTTGAAGAGATGAGCAAGAAGCAAAAGGAAAGAAAATCTGACATCATGGAGATTTGCTGGGCAGTGGGTTGAATTCCTTTTTCTGTGCATCACTTTCCAGGCTGCAGCAAAAGCAGGAAGGAAGGATGTCCTCTCACTGCAGAGTAGATGGGGCAGTGTCTCTGTAGCAGTCGGCTGCATCAGCAGACATGATCTTGGGAAACTTGCAGACTGGGAATGACATCAGCCTGAAATGGAAAAATATATTCTGGTCCAGTAAATCTTAAAATTGGCAGACCAATGGTTATTTCAAAAAAACATTT
The DNA here is from genome assembly GCA_019455555.1 of Galemys pyrenaicus. Classification (NCBI taxonomy): domain Eukaryota; kingdom Metazoa; phylum Chordata; class Mammalia; order Eulipotyphla; family Talpidae; genus Galemys; species Galemys pyrenaicus. The sequence continues at coordinate 4,869,399 of JAGFMF010011694.1, forward strand.
GGAACCCAGGGCAAAAAGTGCTATGGATTAAACCTCTTCTGATTCCTTCGTTATATTTATAACCACTTTGTCTTCATAGCCATTGAGGACTGCTGTCTGGTCCTGTTCATACCCTTCATCTTCTTTGGAGGTGAAGGTAGACACACAGACCAGGTCGTTTCAGTTGAGGCATGTTGCAGCCTTCTCTCCAAAATGATTCTTTCTTGCCTTCTTGTCCAGTAGTTCTCAGAGTCTCTGACCAGGGCAGAAGGACATCCAAGAATAACTCTGGGAATGGTCTAGAGAACTATGTACATACTAGGACTTTCCAAAGAGTTAGCATACCATGTCACTCCACTCAACCTACCTCCCTTAGAAAATCTCCCAGTGTTTGATATCTGAATTTGTTGAGACTCCCTTCCTCAATGGTGGTTTCCCAGTCTTAACTGGGAAGTTCAAAAAGAGATACAGAGGACAGCATGTTATCAAAACACATGTATGGGAAATATTCCTGAGCCAAATGGTTCCCCAAAATGCCCTCTAGTTTTAATAGTAAAGCGAGTTTCTTTAAAAAGTCACATTTATGAGTTTGCTGTTGAGCATTGTCTTGTTCAGGAAGGCTGGGGGTGGGGGTCTTTATTTGGATTCCACTCTCCCCAGCGATCATAATAAGGAAGAAAGGAAGGAAGGAAGGAAACAAGCAGATGTGCACCCCTATCTGCCCAGCTGGGTCTGGTTGTCTTCCTCCTCATCATTACCTAGCGGATGTCCAACAGCACATGGGGCCCATCCCCTCACAGATGTGCTGACATAGAAACAATGTACCAGGCAGACCTTCTTCTCAAATTTGTAGGGTAGAGGAAGTTTTAAAAAGGTCTGCGATCAAGCTCCCTCTGTGCAATCTCAGAACCCACCTTGTACCTTGAGGAACCTCTAAGCATTTACTTTTGTACACCTCAGCCTGCAGGTCCCAACGTGGTCCTGTGTGTCCTTTCAAAGAGTCACCCTTTGAATCCTTTTCTGCCTAGAGATGCACACCTGCTGTGTGGGCCTTCAGGAGGATAAAGGCTTCACTGGGGTGGCTTGGTCAGGGAGTCCTAGTCCTAGTACCTAGTGCACAGTCTAGAAGGGGAGTGATGCTGGGCAGCACATCCCCTGAACCAGAACTCCTCGGGTGAGATTGTCTAGAGCTATGTTCTGCAGGCAGGGGCCTTGGCTGCCTGGGTTCAAAGGCTAGACTCTGGGCCCTGTAGTCTCATGATGTCCTTGGTATACTATCAAAAGTCATGTCTTATCGAACCTGTAGTCTCATGATGTCCCTGGTATACTATCAATAAGTCATGTCTTATCGAACCTGAACATTCTTGTCTTTGGTAGCTTAATAGTGTTTGAAAGTGCTTTTCCAGGGAGTTCCCTGTGTTTCCAATAGGATGCAAGTTCCTTGGTTTCCACAGTTGTCTCTATGCCCCAAGACATGACTCAGGCCACACCCAATAGTTGTGTGGGGCAAGATGTGTTTGGAAGAAATTTGTGAATGAGAGGAATTTGCTTCCCTAAGAAAGGTTGGAGATGGTCCTAATGGATCTTCATACTAACTTTGCTCCAAATTGTTCTCCTGCCCCCCCAAGTACTTTTGTCCCCAAGGTATCCTCCTTATGTGGGCCATTTACTCCTATCTTTTGAGTTCCAAAATGTTTGGCTCTTTAGGATGATCACTAAGATGTCTCTTCCAGGACTGACTTCCATGATGGGTTTAGACCTTTCTTTTCTTCCATCTTCCCTATTTTGGGCTTCATTTCTTCAAGGTCTGCTAGCTGTTAATGATTCTTCCCATAACATATACATTGTTGTAGTGATTGTGGAACTATGCCTTATATCCAAGACATGACTGCTGGTGATTTTAGGCACTGCAGCAGAACAGTAGGGAGAATTATTGAGAGGGGGGTGGGCTCTTGGTACCTCTGCTCTCTAGGTGGAAGAGACCAATGATGAGAAGTTATCCAGAAAGAGTTGACTGGTATATAGCAACTATGGTCCTTCTGAGTCATTTCTCATCTCTGTGAAGACCTTCCCATGGAACATGAACTTTGGGTTGTGACTTGGTTTTAATAAACCTCTGCAGGATTTATTTGACCAGTGAGTAAGGTGCTGGCACCAGGGGAAATTATTATATGGTGAAGTATGTTTTTCATTGAACTGATGAACACATAGTCTAGTTTGATCTACAGAGTAGATTTTACCTAAGAAGAAGGAATGAAGCACTTGTGTCTCAGAAGCCAGGTTGATTGAGAGGGGAAGAAAGAGTGTCAGGGGAATGGAAAAATACAAGGATCTCATCAAGGGGTGCTGAGAAAATAACACATTAGATCCCATGAGCAGGGAAGGACTTTCCACTCAGCCACTACTCATCAGGTTCCAAGTCCTCAGACAAACTGGCTTCCAAGAAGCTGGCAGATCACATAGTCTGGGCTTTTGTTTCTTCTTAATGGCATTGTTTTCTGGCTTACAAATATCCATTCCATCTTAGGGATTCATCTTTCCCAGAAAGACTATTGGAACCAAATTTCAATTCTCTTGCAGTCCTTTAAGAGGTCTCATCTGGAATGAAACTCTGAGCACTCTACAAAGCATACAGGCTTTGACTCTGTGATAAATATTTGGAATTTTTTTCCTTTTTTTATTTTTTAAAGGAAAGTTACTTTTTATCCCAAAGGTATAATCAGATCTATTTTGATACTTTGCTTTGAGGAGGACAGGGTAAAATCCAGGCCAGCTGGTACTGAGCAAGCAGGTCGCAGTCCCTTTTGAGATTGCTGAGGTAGCTTTGATGACTTTGGAAATTTACCTGGTTTTCATTGGGTTGCCTCTTAAATGCTGTACTTTTCAAACTTTTAGATACCAGCTGGAGCTTGCAGTTACAAACAACAGAAATTAATTTTGGTCGATTGAAACAAATTTGATCAAAGAATAGCTGGGTAGTTCACAGAGGCCAGAGACTGGAGAATAGTTTCTGGACTACATAGCCTGGAGCAACATCCCCAATGGTGCTACAGAACTGGTCCTGGGGAGAGGGTCTATGACCAGTGTTATTACAATGTTGCCGACGGCATCTCTGATTCTGCCAGCTCTGGAAATGGGTGCTATTCTTGATGTGCTGCTGTTGGCTGAACCAAGAATGCCAATTTGCTTAATGGTCACTGTTGCCAGTCCCATCAATCTTGAGCTGCTAGCTTCCATTCTAAGTTTTGGAAAGGAAATATTTGACTGCAGGAAGCCAGGATAGAGCCTTTGTCACCACTACAAGTGAGACTAGGATGTGAGCTACTGATAGCTTTAGCATCTACAGTGGGAGCTAGACTTCTTTTCATTGAGACTTAAAGAAATTCCCTAGACACAGATTAATGTTCAGACACTAGTCGCCAAGAAGTATGGCTATGTCAACTACCTTCTGTTAGATCTTACCTTGACCTTCGTTTACTTATTCCCAGTATATCACTCATTCAATATACATCTATTGATCAACTGTTAAGAGTCAGGCACTGTGATCACTTCTTCAGAGGGGTGGGGGATGGGAGAAGGAATGTCATTATTTTCAAGTAGTTCCCAAGCTAGTTGGGAAGGGAGACAGAGTAGAAAACAAGAAAGGTATAGTAGGTACTTTGATATAAGCCTCTGGTGTGCCTAACCAAAGAAAGTGACATGTAAATTAAATATTGAATAGGTGGGAATTGCCAGAGGAACACCTGTAGGGTGTTGCAGGAAGAGCCCCTTTATTGTGTCTGTGTATGCTTGTAAGGAGGGATATGGTGAGGTGGAGATGGGTGTGGAAGGATAGACAATCAGACCATAAAAGCTTCACATGCTTACGAAAGCGTTTGGATTTTATACTGAAGATCATGGGGAATCACTGGTGAATTTTAAAGAAAATCATTTTAGAAACATCCCTTTCTTATAAGAAATTAATTGCATGGTACAAGACAGAAGATTTTGGATTTCCTTCAGGACTTTTAAAATCACAAGTGACATAAAACAAAAACCCGGTTCTATTTTAAACCATAAAGAGAATGTATTCACTTATAACTGAATAGTTCTAAAGGGATCCACTCATTTTGTGCACAGGTAGCTGACAAATGATGTCATCAATACTCACTCTGTCTTCCTCTTTTAATCTTTCAGCTTTCCTGTCCTCTGGGTCAGTTTATTCTCTTGAAGGGATTTACCTTGCGGTGTGTCAATGACTCCAGGATTACATGCCCACAACTCAGATTTATTTTCTTCACCTTTTTTTCTCTTTAATTCTAGAATTTCAATCTTGTGTCCATTCCTGAAACAATCCTTGTGGTCAAAGGAATGAAAGAAATATTTTTCACTTATTCATTCACTCATATTGAACATCTATGTGCCAGGCACTGTTCTAGGCACCGATGGTGATTGATCAGTGCCTAGAGGGAAAGCAAAAGGGAGAGAGAGAGAGAGAGAGAGAGAGAGAGAGAGAGAGAGAGAGAGAGAGAGAGAGAGAGAGAGGGGGGAATGAATCCTGTAGTAAAATCTATTTTCTTCCCAAACCATATGAAATGAGAACTGAGGAAATATAAAGCCCCAAGTTACTTTTTCTTAGACTAGAACTGGTTGGATCTTGGACACTAAGCAGGCAAAACTACTGCTAAGTCTGTCCACAGAGCCTGCCCCACCTAGTGGGTGGCTGTAGCTCTATTTCCTGGTTCTTGCCAATCTCAAGTCCAATAATTACCTGAATCCTTTCAAGCCAGACCCTGAAGTAAGGTATCATGACAGATTGACTTTTGTTACTGAGTAGTGGGGTCAATTTCTTTCCCTTTGATTCTGAGTGTTGTGACTGACAGGGTATGATGAAAGTGACATTATTCTGTGTCTGGGCATAGTCTTTATGAGGACCACTAACTCTTATTTGGGTTTTGGAAGCTACTTGCCATGTTGGAAGTATGAATATTCTGGGAGCTCTATGCTGGGAGAAGTCAAAAAACCAAAAGGGATCTAGTGGATAAGAAGCCAGGCAGGTAGGAGCTTCAGATAGATACGTGTGTGAGGGAGTCCTCTTAGAAGGGGAGTTCTAGTCCCGACCATCCCAAACAACACTCATGGAACAGAGTTAAACTGCCCAACCCAGTCATTTCCAGATTTACGTCCCATAAAATTGTGAGCAAAATAAAATAGTTGCTTTAAGTCTTTTTGGGGGTTGCTTGTTATGCAGCTAGAATATTCAGAACAGACAATAACTAGTATACCGATATGATGGACTGAAATTGAGCATACCAACCCATTTGACCTACACCATTTGTTAGTTTTAATGTCTGGACACCTTTCATTATCTAGTCCTACATATGCTATTGACCTAATTTTGTATTTACTCATTTAACCTCCTTTTCAGATTGTATATGACGTGCTTCAGGCTACCCAGAAATAGGCTACTGCTGGGAATCCTAAGGGAATGTTTGGGAACTGAAAGAGCCCTAAGGAATGATCTCATTTCACAGATAAGATTTAAGAGACTTAAGGAGGTTAAGACTAGTAATTAGTGATTAGGATTAGTGATTAGTAATTAGGAGGCATTTCGTGGTCTCCACCCCAAGATGACCATCTCTTGTGTCATTTTCCAGCCCACAATTCTCCATACAAATGCATGGGTTTGTTGGTGGCCTGGATAATTCCACCTTTGCTCTGAAATATACTTTATCTTTTCCCTAACTCCTGCCCCCAATAAACTCACTAATCTCATTGCTTCATCTCTTCTAATTTGACTTTTTCAAACCAACCTGGGCTATGGGTTCAGATATGGATTCAGGTCCCGATTCTACCATTTATTACCTTTGCAATAAATGCCTTAAATTTCCTGTGTTTCTGCTTCTTTAGATGTACAATGGAGAAATCTTCCTCCCTGGTTGTACATTTGAGGGTATGCATTTTTTAAGTGCCAGTGATTTCTTATATGTGAATTTCTTCTCACAAAGTCACACGGTCTATAGTCCACAATGGTAATACTAGCTGCTGCTGCTGCTGAGTGTCTAGAAATGACTAGAGGTGGAGCTTGTTCATGAATAGGTTTTGTCTCAAGATGTTCAGCACACTTTCCAACACTGCCATCAGTCAGTGGTGTAAGTTAGCTGGGGCACTGAGCTGGTGCCTGGTCCGAGCAAAGCCAAAGAGCTAGTTGGAGAGAAAGTAGTGCTCCCAGGGACAGACAGGCCTGCTGGTCTGGGGAGCATTTTCAGATGGGCCTCCTGGCTGGGGTAGATCAATTTATCTTAGAGCATTTCCCCATGGAAATAAAATGTTTCTCTGATGAAGGAAATGCTTTTCTTCTTTCTTCTCTCTCCTCCTTCCCTTCCTCCCCATATCATTCTGACTCTGCTCTGTGATATATGGATAAAAGAGAAACCATATGAGCAAAACAAAAGGGCTTACTGTGAAGCTGAACTGAATGGGCTCTCTTTGCTTTCTTGTGGAACCCTGAGGAGACCTCTGGCTCATCCTGCTCTGGGAATTCCTCTGGGCTTTCTTGCCTCCTTTCTTACTCCTTTCCTTATTTCTTATCCTTCTGTGGGTTCCCAGAGCTTCTCATTCCTCACTCAGGGCTTCGAGGTCATTCCCCAACTGTCAACAAGGCCGCCTGGTGCAGGCTTCCTATGTGAGTGTGGGGGATGATGTTATCGAGGCTCCAGTGGATTCCACTGCAGCTTTAATCTTCAACATCCACTCTGTTTTCTGTTGGCAATATTTCCCGTTACAGTCATTTAAAATCTATTTTTAGATGACCCTTTCAAAATTATAGCATTGACTCCTGAAATAATACTGCATTCGTAAGAGTGGAAATAAATCCCAGTAATAGTTACCCCTGGCTGGAGTTGAAATAAATTTTTGGAATTGAGCAGTTAATGATTTATGATGTTTGTACTTAGTAAAGGTTTTTAGAGCATCTTGGACTTAGAAAATAGCATTGATTTATAGAGTCAGTGAAGAATTAAGTGATAATGGGGTTGGCTTTACTTTTCTTGTGGTGGACTTATTGTACTCTTATAAAGTATTGTTCAATTGAGTGCAATAGGAAGTTGAAGAATGTACAAATGGATGGCTTCTTAACTGTGAGTCTATAAGAAAGCTGGCTCAAACAGTTTGGCTTTTCCATTGGGCTGGGGGAAGGAAGGAAAGGGAGAGAAAAGCATATAGCATCTGAGATCTGTTTGAAATAGGTTGACAACTTTAGATCAAGATACTATTTCTTTTAACTTCTACAAGCAACATAGTAGAACATGAATTGTGCATTCTAGCACTCTAAAAAATTACTGCTAGCTTTTTACTTATCTTCCTGTTAATTATATCCAGTCATTTAACAACTACTTACTGACTAGTGCCAAATACTGAGCTCTATAAACTAAGTCTATGCAGGAAGACTCAATCAAACTGTTGAATTTTCAGTAGGGCAATGTTAGATTCAAATATTTCCATAGATATTTTGGCATCACTTTCTGACCAAGTTGTCAAAGTAAACTTCTGGATATAAATGTTCATCTATTGTGTCTAGACCTCCAGTCTTCTCCCCCCCAACCATGTTTTCTCCCCACCTGACTTCTTCTATTGTTCTCTAGACTGGAGTCTGGGGTGTATCACTTTTAACATTGTCTTGCCAAAAAACTCAGTATCTTCACCTCCTAAAGTCTGCATCTATCTGGCAGACCCATTAATCAGATTATTCCAACCATCTACTTTACTCAGTTCATATGAGCGTGTCTAAGGACCACAGAACAATGCTGTCATCAAATCTGCTGTCATTAAATTCACTGATGGAAACACTGGCATACATCGGACAAGACAGACAAATTTCTCCTGAAGCATACATTCTTATGGGGAAACAAACAAACAGGCACAAATAAAAATGTCAGAGAGCCGTAATTTACCTGTAGTGACTTAAACTGCATTGTTGTGAAAGCCAGGTTAGGTATTTATAGCCATACTGGTGTCCCCCAATATCAGAGTAGAGCATTGCTATGAAACTTTCTAAGATGAAATGCTATAAAGGGAAGAATACTGACTATTCACTTATATAGAAAAAAATTGAGTGTTCTTAGATCCCCCAAAATAACCTACCAAATAACACATCAAACCTCAAATCACACTCACGTATAGTGAAGGCAGGGATGACGTGATACAGACTCAGCCTGGGGACAGTATCCCCAGGGAGGGAGCATCTGCTGCAGAAGCAATGCTGAACTCTGTTTTCACTTCTCATCTTCCTTGTACAAACAAAAGTTCTATTGGGGTTTCTTGCAGTTAGTGAAAGCAAGTACTAACATAGGCCTATCATAAAAATGAAGGGGCAATGCAGACTTCTAAAAAGTGGTGACACTTGTGCCAGACTAGATACAGGTGAGAAGGCTCCTCAGGCCTGGTGTTTGTTAGGTTGAGAGCTGAGTGAACAGAAGGAGCAGCCTTCTCAATGGAAGAAAAAAACTGGAACAAATGCCCTGGGAATGAAGTTGGTGTTCTCAAGAAGGAAGTCCAGGGGTTACTGGAGCACTGTGCACAGGGGATCAAGTCTGAGATAAAAATTAGGGCTTTGTAAGCCAGAAAGGAGATTGGACTTTGTTAGACTTTGGAAGGAAGTTTTAAGTAAGCTTGGCTGTTTTTAAGTAACTTGAAACCTTGTCTGCTGTCTAGAGAAGAATTGATGGAAAGTAGAAGCAATGAGACATTTAGGAGATCATTTCAGTGGCCCAGACATAGGGGGAAGGAGACTGAGAAGATCTTCACTGTAAGAATGTAGAGAAACATATACATTCAGATAACCATTTTGGAGTCTAAAGGACTCACAAATGAGTGAATGGTGATAGTGTAGAAGGTTAGATAACACTTAGATTAGGAGCTTGATTATATGGGTGGTAGTAGTATTTACAGATGTGGGGAAATTAGGAAAGATAAGGTTGGAAGAGAAATGTCAAAAATCTTCCAAAGTTTAGCAATTACACTCCTAAGTATATATCTAGCATAAGTGAGTGCTCATCTGCACCGAGAGACATGTATAAGAATGTTCACAGCAGTTTTATTCCTAGCAACCTTAACTTTAATTAACCTAAATGCCCATCAGAGGAAGAGCAGATAAATATATTGTCATATATTCATTCATTGAACCCTAAGCAATGAGAATGATCAAACAACCGATATGCAATGACCTGAAAGAATCTCATAGACATTATGTTGAGTGAAGGAAGACAGATTTAGCTTATATGAAGTTCAAGAACAAGCAAAACCAGTCAATGATGATTGAAGTTAAAGGACTGATTACTTCTGGAGGGGCAGAATTATCAACTGGGAGGAGGTATGAGGGCATTTTCTGATCTACTGGAAATATTTGAATCTAGGTGACAGTTCCCAAGGTGGGATAATTCAAGTAATATACTTGCTTTGGATTAATTGTGTAAATTATACCTTAATTTAAACTATAACTTTATCAGGGGCAAGCTAGAGAAACACATTAATGCTTAAAGAGAGGAAATTTTGAGGACTGTCATCTTTGCTTTCTGTTCCTTTTCTTGATCATCCTGGGGCCCAAGGAACCATAAATAAAACCTTTTGCAATATTTTATTGCATTTAACCTATAACCATGCCCTACCTTTCTGTAACAACAGAAAATATTATGTATAATAGCATCCTGTAAAGTTATAGAGTAACACACATATACTTAATGTTAATATTACTGCATTTCATGGGGTGGGACTATAGAATTCTATTTATGCTAGACAATCACAGACTGTGGAGGTTGGCTGTGAATGACATTCTAATCCAGGCCCTGATCCAGAGAAGCTTGGCAGAAAGTTAGTCATTCTTTTGCTTAAAATTTCATGGAAAGGAGTTTTTCCTAGTATCCTTGTATATTGCTCTCCAATGTCTTACTCCTTTACAATCAGGAAATTCTTCCTGGAATCATTCTAAAGACCATTGTTTTTTGCTCCAAAATTCCTTGCTAATGTTTTACTGATACATTTCCCAAAAATGAATTTGGATTTTTCCCTCTTAACTGGGCAGACAGACATCTTGGGGAGTTAGCTAACCAGCTATTACCCTACTTTTAGTCAAAGCTACCCCTTCGTGTAGCTTCAACAAACAGATGTGTGTCTGGCCCATCACAAAAGGCCATTGGATTTGGGGGCATGGATTCCACTTACTTTTCCAACCAGCAGGCATGAGACTTCAGCATGACCAAACACTGAAATACAACCAAATTTTGCAATACAAGCCACGAGACAGCAGGTGGATGACATCTTGCAGGATGCCAATCTGTGTGGTAGCCAACACTGGCTGGCTCAGGCCCGAGCTGACTTGGCAGGTTAGACTGGGGCAGATGGGCTTCCATGTGCCACATGAGAGATGACGTATATTCATTTGTTTTCTTTGAAGCGTTTGTAACACTGTACCCACTGCATTTCATGGTGAAGTTAAGAGGCAAATGAGCTATTTAAAAGCCCAGGGCTGAAAAGAAATGTCAGGAGTGCAGCTAAATCTATAGACTAAATTGTCACATAGCTTGAGCAATGAAGACGGATCCTAAGCTTTGGGGTACGGATCCTATTAATTCTTAATAATCACTTTTACAGTCATTTTGTAGATACTTCTAATTTCCTATCAGTCAAGATAGGCCAGTGTAAAGGGAGCTTAATTGGGCTGCAGCTTGCCTCTGGTAATGCTGGTATATTTGAGAGCTCCATTCCATACTGTGGAAACTCTTTAACTTGCCCTTCAATTCACCCCTCCCTTCCTGAGTTTATTAAGTAGTAATATGATGGAAATTTGAATCTATGTATGGCAGGACATTTATTCTCCTTGTTATCTTAACATTTTATTTGCATTACAAATTGATTAGCATTGTTTTCATTGAAGAAGGCTCTACTGAAGTAAATTTAAGTGTGTGTGCTTGAATAAATCCAGTCCTAAATATATGTGGGTGAGGCAAATGGTCCGTTCATATGATTTAATGGCTCAAGTAATGACAACATTGGTTTGGCCCCAGCTGTCCTTTCCAAAGTTCCCTATAAAGCCAGAAACTCTTTGTAGGGATGATGATATTTAATTTTATGTGTCAACTTGACTGCATGAGGATATGCCTAACTATCTGGTTAAATATTTTGTCTGAGTCTGAAGGAGCAATTTTCCCTTTTTCCTGCCTCACTGCCTGGGCTGTGAAACCTTATGTCATCTTCTCTTGTCCTCAGACTGGGATTTAAATCCTCAGCTCCCTCAGTTCTCAGGCCTTCAGACTCAGATCAAATTACTCCACTCACCCTGAGTCCCAGCTTGCAGACTGAGATTGTGAGATTTCTCAGTCTCCACATTGTGTGAACTGATGCTTCATAATACATCTCCTTTAGATCTTATTGATTCTGTTTCCCTGGAGAAAACTGACTAATACAGGGATGCTTACTAAAATTAATTTCAAAAGATTTATGCAGTTGGCATTACCAAATTATAAATCTGTTGAAGAAGAAAATGTTAATAAGTAGTATGGGTTTCTGGAAAGAACTGGAGCTCTGGAGGTGGACAGACTTGGAGTTGAATCTTGGTTTGGCTACTCACTTGCTGTTTGATCCTGGGCAGGTAGCACAACTTCTCCAAGTCACAGATTCCTCACTGTTGAATAGGAGTTGTAAAACTTACTCCTGGGCATGTGCAGTACAGGTCAGAGAATAGAATAGAAGCTAAATTAACCTTATCATTGTATGGACAGTCTTTCTCCTCTGTATATCTACTCTAATGAATTTCAAAAGCCTCACAGTATATCATTTGCAGTATAATTTCCTAGTTGTGACAGGCTGACAGTTGTCCCCATACCCTGCATTTAGGAACTCAACTTGTCATCATAGGTAAAACCATAACATCTTGGTGAATATCATTTTTGATTAACATGTTATTTTAGATGGGTTTATATGAAACTTGATGGACTTTCCTTAGGGAATAACTGCATGAGGCTAACAACAGTAAAAGAAAATGTAATGTCTGTTGACAAAACTGAATCAGATGCATAAGATTACTTGATTTGGTAAGTTGGATGGGGTTGGCTACATGTATTGTTGCTTAATTCTCTTCTGTGACAGATTGGCCGACTATGAATCAGATAAAATATGATATGCATTTGAATAATTACTGTTTCTGAATATCTGATATTATACCTAATAATATTTATGATACATAATATTTTTAGTAATACAGATTATTACTCATGTCTTCAAATATTTGTGCTTTACATTTGGATATTACATGTTTCCATCAGTAATAAGCATATTTTGGATTAACTATTTAAATGATAATTAAAACATTAAATGTATACTACTTTCATATTTAGGATCCATACCTTACATTTGGATAGCACTTCACAGTTCAGAAATATTTTCACATTCACTTACCTCTAACAACTTTCATTAACTGTCCAGGCAGGTAGTATTGTCCTCATTTTGAAGATAAGGCCACTTACAAGGGTTACAGCAAGTGAAATGGCATCTAGTCAACGGCAAAGCCATTATTACAAACACCTCCTTGGACTCCTAGTCTGATCGATATTTTCCTACTACATGGCACTGCCTCCCTGACAAGCTGATTAATTGGCACCTCCAGGAGAGACTGACTTATAGAGTGGAGCAATAGATTTGCTTCATTTCCTTCTTGCTCATGGGCTGTTCAGAATATAGTCAATACCTGCTGAACTATGGTGTGTGTGTGGAGAGCTAGCTGTTATAAGAAAATGAGTACAGAAAATCAATAATGTGATTGAAGTGCTAGAGAGAGGGTGTTTATAGTTAGGTCATCACACAATTTACTATAGAAGATGGGGCACTTTTGAGTGTGAAAGGTGTCATTACTAATAATTACATCAGGACAGTCAAGGTAAATTGGTACTGTCTAAGGGAAAACCAGATGTTTGGGCACCTTAGATATATAACAGTATCACAGGGAGCAATATGATGAAAACAGAGACGCATATGTGCTGGGAAATTAAAACACTTAAAAATTAAACTACTCATTTAATCCTTCTCTCCCACTGGGCACTTCCATAGGTCTGTAAGCACAGGCATCTTCTCTGCTTTTCAGTGGTTAGCACCTAGTAGTGCTCCATAAGTGAATCAAAGAATCGACTGACATTTGGCTACCATTATCCACATTTTGGTTTTCTCGTGGGTACTTGACAATAAGCATATTCAATAAAAGTCTTCAATATGCGCTGTCTTTGTTTAGTTCAGACCACAATAACAAAATACCATAAATGGAGTGACTTAAACAATATTTATTTCTCACCGTTCTGGACACCAGAAGTCTGAGATCCAAGTACTGACAGATCGATGTTGGGTGAGAGCCACTTCCTGTGATGTAGGAGGCTGTCTTCTGGATGTGCTCTCACTTAGCAGAGGGCAGAGAGGAGAAGCAGCTCTTCTATGATTCTTATAAGGGCACTAATCTTGTTCACAGGTTCTCTACTCTCATGCCCTTCTTATTCTGGTTACCTTCCAAAGGCCCCGCCTCTTAATATCATCATATTGGATGGTAGTGTTTCAATATATGAATTTTAGGAAATGCTAACATTCAGTCCGTAACATCTGCCCATGCATTTTGAACCTCCTCCTCCTCTCTAGAGTTACAACCTTGGTTAATGGCCCACCACCTACCAGTTGCTCAAGTCAGGAACCAGGGACCCTGCCTTGATCCATCTCTCAAGTCTTACAAATCACTTTGTTTTATCAATTCTAAATCCTATATTTAAAAAATCAGTTGAGGACTGCCCTGTGGCTCAGGGGTTAAGCCTCAGCGCTATCACCACCGTAGCCTGAGTTAGATCCCCCACCAGGGAACTAACCCACATATGGCACAGCAGACCTCTCCTGTCTCACCCACAGCTCCCCTCAGCAGTTGTATTTCAGTAGATCTGCCTGTTCTGCTCCCCACTCAGTCTCTGGTGATACCTCTCACCCCCGCACCTCTGGCTTACACCCCAGTTCTTCTACACAAAAATAAATAAATAAAACCTTTAAAAGAAAAAAAGAATTAAAGTCAGTCCACTTTGCTCTATTCATGCTGCCACTGTCTGGTCTAGGGAGGATGCCCAACCCACCCTGGTTTTCCCTGGGCTGACGCACACCATATGGGACTTTCAGTCCCATATGTAACATTCAGTCCCAATTGTAACATTCCCAGGGACACTGGGGTAGTTGGCTATCTTAGATCAAGGCCACTTTAATTTCTTACTGGTTGATTGCGTCGCTTTCATTCCTTACAGTCCATTGTCCCCACTGCTGCCAGACAACCTTTGTCAAACACAAGCCAGATGTGTCACCAGTGAAAATCTTTCAATGACTCTTCCCATTGTGAACATGCCACCATGTGTGATCTTGCTCCTGCCTGCCCTCCTCCTTATCTTCGTCATCTCCAGCTTCTCTCTGCTCCTTCACTGGAGAACTCCTTTCAGTGCCTGGAATGCGTCATATCCCGCCCCCTCTGGGCCTAAGCACATGCAGTTTTCCCTGCTCATGGCCCTGACCTTTTACCTTACTGCAACTCCTATTTCAGCCTTTAAAACCCAGCCCAAGAAGATCATTCAGAGTGAGTCTCTGGGTCAGGGTGACTTCACCCCAGAGGAATGTTTCTCAACCGGCAAGCTGAGCATACATTAGGATCACCTAGGAGAACATAAGCAATCCTGAGGCCCATGCCACATGTCGAACCAATACGATCTTGATCTTTGGATTTGGAACCAGACATCATATTTTTGAAAGCTCCTCAGGTGACTGGTATCGTCAAAGTTGAGTACCAGTGGTCTGCGATGAAGCTTCCTTGACATGTGCCCCTCCCCCCGCCGTGTCCCTGTTTGATCACTCCCAGTTTTTGCTTCATGTATAAACCTCTGATAGCACTCACTCGTCACTCTGTGCTCTGGAGAGCGGCACTCTGCTAATCCATTGAGCATTCCCAGTGCTCAATACAGTGTCTGCCCTGTAGCAAAGTTCTCATAAATGTTAGCTGCGTACAGCAATGGTCTTGGAGAACATACGTATCCTTTCTGGAATTCTCTTTTCTATAACATGGTGATTATAAAATATCTAATTCCAAGAGTTAAAAATTAAATGATTTATGTGAAGTGACTGACTTGTGCTTTTTTTGATATTAGTTTAAGGGTAGATTAATAGGAAAGAGCATTCCTACCACTTCCTCATGTAAACGTTAGCCTAGTAAGCCACCATGCCTAAATCTAAGTTAAACCTTGTAAAAAAAAATAAGAGAAAAAAGTAATTCAGAATTAATGTTCATGTATCCTTCATCTTCCAAGGAACTAAAGCAAATAAGATCATGGCTTAAAGTTTTAGAGATGGGCTGGAGGTGAATATAGTGTTATATTATAGCTGGACACTTTATAGTCAGCTATGTCCTCCTCAGTCGATTGTTTTGTGAGTAATTGTCTGTGATTCAGAATTTTGCAAATTCACCTCCTTTGCAGTGAGAGGGAAATATGGCTTCCCAATATTCTAGTTTTTAAGGATACATCAGATGGGGAAACTGCTGACAAAGAGAAAAAGGAGTGCATTTCTTGAGGCCCTCAGTGATGGACAGTCCACATGACTTAGCCCTGCTTACCCAGCTGGGCATCCAAACCACTTGGAATCAGTTTCATGGGGTGGTTCTTGTCTCATTTCCCCTTCATTTCTGTTTAGTGTGTTCTGTCTTTATATTTCTCACTGGTTTTGCTTTCAAGTCATGATTTCTACCCCTGGCAATTAAAGAGAAAACACACACATACTATAGGCATACACTACAAACCAACCACCAAAAAAATGGGAGAAAGATAATTGTTGACTTTTCTTCAAGAAAGCGGTGAATTGAAGTTTTGATCAATGGAAAGTTTTATTTGGTTAAATAAAGTGGTGAAAATGCAATTGATCTTAAAGATTCAAAGGACCTAAGTCATGGCTTTGAGCCCAGATCTCAGACCACCTACTAGCTCACAAATGTGTTGGCTATATTTTGCTTTTTGGGTTATTCAATAGGCTTCCTTGCTCTTCTCTCTGTGAAAGTGAATACAGGGGGAGGGGAGCGATAGAGAGAGAGAGAGAGAGAGAGAGAGAGAGAGAGAGAGAGAGAGAGAGAGAGAGAGAGGNGAATACAGGGGGGGGGGGGAGAGAGAGAGAGAGAGAGAGAGAGAGAGAGAGAGAGAGAGAGAGAGAGAGAGAGAGAGAGAGGAGCCGGTGACCAGTGTGCTTAGCTCAGTCCTTTTGCTTAATTTTTGCAGTTAAAGAGTTTGCTAGAAGGTAATTTATCTTTTTTCATCTGCTTAGCACTTTTATATTTACCCAAATTTCCTAAGACTACTTTCTAAGCTTCTTAAATTTATGAATAAAGTGGTCTGCTAAAGCATGGAGATTTGGCTAAGCACTTGAGTATGTTTCAGTATAGGTTTCCCCAGAAGCCTTAGTAGGAAAGCGAGGGAGTGATTCCAGTAAAGGGAATCTGTCATGAAGTCAACCAACACATTGGATACATGGAGCTTAATGCCATGGGAAACTCGGGGAAGTATGTAAGACACATACTTCAGTATGATCCTACTTTCTGGGATGAGTGAGCTGGGGTATTTATATACCAACTCCCAAGAGACATCGGTTGAGTGCTATTACTATGAAGTGTTAATTGCTTGGTATTTCCGATTTGCTGAGTCCCAGGTTACCACGTTCTTTAGTTCTAGAAGTCCTGTGGCACAGAGATGCAGTTACTGGCAGTTGAAAGACCAGGCTGGAACACACTATCACATTTAAGATCCAAGAGAAATTACCTGGGCATTAAGCCAAAGCCCCAAGCATGATGGTGCTCTTTGTGGAAAAACAGAGCTATTTCAGAAGATCAGAGAATGGTCAGACTTTACAGGACCCTTTATGGGGGAAGGGACAAGAGAGCAGTAAATAATTTGGAAAGCATGGGAGAGTCATTTATAATCTGTCCTGACTCTTTGGGGTAGTGTCTGCTGTGCAGAGACAAGTCATTTGCAGAAATTGGGTTGTACAAATTTCTAACTGCTATGTGACTAGACATGGCTTCTAGGGGGAAGTGTGACACTATCGTCCTTAATTCTGGAATATTACCAAATGACTTTGTCCCCAGATATCCCCAAACAGTGGACTGTCTTTCCAGTTTAGTTTCATATTGTCCTACATTGTGGTTCCAGTTCTCTCTTCCTCCAACCCTGGTGTAGACATCCTATCCTATTGTATCTTCCCTCTTAATTATGAAGTAGGTGCACAAACCAAACCATTATATCTGTTTATAACAGAAGATGCCACCCACCAAGCAGTTTCCTATGTTTATTGTAGTAGTAGGAAAGGAGCACAGGAGCAAGGTTCGGGATTGTTCTAGGCAGACGGGTCAAGGAAGGAGCGTCTTAGAGCCTTCAGTGGCTTTTTATGCTTTTTATTTGGTAGAGGTGACCAGATACATGGCAGGCATGGGTGCTGGGGAGCCCGGAGGCTGGCAGGCCTCCCAGCCCCCGGCGCACCTCACCCTCCTGGCTGCTGCTTCTACAGCTGCTGCTCCTCAGTGCTGTCGGTTCTGTTGGTCCTGTCAGTTCTGTTGGTCCTGTCGTTCCTGGCGTCCTCATGACACTGCCCATTTAAGCCCATGTCCAACTCAGGACATGCCCACTTGCGCATGCCCACCCTGGAATGCTTGCAGCACCGCAAGTGTCCATCATCACAGTGGTGGGACAGTGGAAAGACCTGATTGTTCTCCCTACATTTATTCTCTTCCAGTTTGGTTGCAAGCTGTTATGGCCTGAATGTATGTGTCCCTCCAAAATTTGTGTGTTGAAATCTTAACCTATAATGTGATGGTATTAGGAAGACCTGGTCCTAAGAGTGGAGTCTTTATGATAGGATTAGTGCCCTTATACCGCAAACTGAATCTGTGACCTTGGCTTTCCTAGCTTCAGAACTGTGACAAATACAATTTATTGTTAGAGCCACCATCTATGGAATACTTTTTATAGCAGTCCAGGCTAAGATAGGAGTTTGGATTGCACATAAACTCCAGAATAAAAGATATTCTGTGGTTCAGAAACCTTGCCTTTTGAGGAGCAAATCACTATCTCTGTTTCTCTGCCTCTCTGTGTCTTCTTTAAGAATCCCCCCTAAGGGTCTTGAATTTCCTGTAGAGCTTCTAGCCTCTAGGAAGCAGCCAAGTTTCGTTACCCATTGCAATAAGCCTGACTCCACAGGGAGCAGGGATACGGCTGAGGGTGTGGGAGTCTCAACTCTTCCCACAAGGCTTGTGGTTTATAAACACTAAGTCATACCCAAAGGCATATGGCCCTCAGGTGTTATCTCCCCACTCCTTCCCCCGCAACCCTTGTTGAGCTGGGAGCTGGGTTTGTTTTCCTGGAAATCAAAATCATGTGTTTCTGTTTCATTTATACCAAATTCTTAGCAGTGCTGTTTCCTTGCAGCCTTTTGAAGTTATTGGAGCCTTATGGATGGATTCTGTAAATGTTTATTTTTGTGCTTTCATTCTCAAACTAGTTTTAGAAATATGTGTACTTTATTTTTTCCCAACCAGTGCCCCTGCAAGGGAAGAGATGGAGTCTCCCTGTGCTTGAGGTTGGGCAACTTGTTTACTCTTCAGATGTAGATGAACTTCTGACACCTGGTCTCCTCTAGTCTTCGCCCAGGCCTCACTCTTACTGGCTCCTGGGAGTTTGTGTGAAGACTGTGTGAGAACTGCTTTTTTCCTTCTGGAAGATTCTGGTTTCAGTTTCTCATCCTCAAGAATACTCTTCTCATGAAAATGAAATGTAAACATATCCTGTAGTTGATCCATGAGAGTCATAGTGGAACTGGGTTCCTGGGTCCACTAATAGACACACTCTGGGTGGATGGGCATCTGCTGAACTAGGCCAGCAGCTCCGTGAGACCCTGAGGCTGCCACTGCATCTGTGACCTTTATAGTCTTCTTTATCAAGACAGCGCCTTACAGCGTTCTGTATGGTCAGCAGTTGATGTTTAAAGAGTAAGTAGGTAAGGGAGCTCTATGTGTGTATCTATATACATTCACACATGTGCACATACATATTAGCCTCTAAATGAACATGACCCAATCAACCTACATTCTAAAATGAGTCAAGGTGATTTTTTTCACTACTTAGAATAAGAAAAGACTTGTTCCTCTCATAGTGCCTCTATGGTCTGGATATTTGTACCCATCCCCCCAAGCCCCCAATCCCATATTGAAAACCTCATGCTCAAGGTGATGTTAGGAAGTGGGTCACAGGAGTGGAGCCCTTATGAACGGGAATGGTGCCCTTGTAAAAGAGACTCCAGAGAGCTAGCTTCCCCTTCCTCCACAATAAGAAGTGTGTGACCTGGAAGAGGGCCCTCACCCAACTGTACTGGCACCCTGATCTCAGACTTCCAGGCTCCAAAACTGTGAGAAATTTATTTCTGTTGTTTGTCAGCCAACCAGTCTGTGGTATTTTGTCACAGCAGCCTGAACAGACTAACACAAATGCTTAGTGTAAAAACAACCCTAATTACATCAATATTCAGGCTTTGTCAAAGTAAGAAAAGCCTTAGTTCAAGTCATGCTAGTTGCTGAAACAAACACTAAACTTTCAGAAGTTTTACACAGTAGAGTGTCATTTCTCGCTCACATAACACCACTGGTAGGTGAAGAGGTCTGCAGGGCGGCTTCCTGTCCACAGTTGTCCAGGGACCTAGGGTGAGAGAGGCTTTGCCATCTTCAACTCCCTGGGGATTGTCCACATTCCAGCTAAGAAGGAGCAAGAGCGTAGAGGAGTCCAACCAAGTTTCCTGAGCAGCCCGAGGCATGACATTGCCTCTGTGAACTCCGCGCATGGGTTGGGTCAGCCTCCCGGGGCAATGGAGGGTGGTCCCTGGCTGAGCTGCTACTTCCCAGTGACAGGCGCAGCTCGGGGAAGTGTCTGTGAATTTGCCAAGGGGAAGGAGGCAATTATCGGTCACTGCAATGAAAAATATGGGAAAGTGCAGCCCAAATTCTCCAAAAAGATTCCCCACACCCAGTGTTAAGAAGGCATACAGAAGAGAATGAATTACTTCCAGGGGCTGTTCTCCACACAGCCTGGCAAATAACAAGCCACAGCAGGGAGCACAGGAGACCCTCTCTAGGTGCGGAGGCCTGTATGTGTATGGAGTCCCTCTGGAACATTAAAAGTGTCTTATGCTCAGTGTTTCTGTCTATTCAATACAACTGAGAGGCCATATCTATAGTCTATTACTTTTATTTCTGTGAAATTTTTTATAGCTAGGTAAAAGGCAGAGGATAAAGTAAAAATGCTATATAGGCCTAGATTTTTCAGAATGACTTTTAGTAATTCTGTATCTAAGTTGATCTTTAAACCACAGATCAGATCTGGCTGCATATTTGATAGAAAGTGGTAAATAGAAGTGGTTCTGTCATGGTGGTTATTGGACGACAACAGGCGTTCCTGTTGATTCCTCAATGGTTTATTGTTCTTTAAACACTGGTGCCAAATGGTGTGTGGAGCAGAGATATCAGGTGGTTACATATGTGAATAATAATGACTTCAATAATATTAATACTTGCCTGAAGACTTCTAAAATTTAAGATAATGATAGCAATGATATCTGGTAGAATTTCAAGGGAATTACTTATTATCATTTTTTTCTTATTTCCCAAGTGACCCTTCAGTTGATTGATGAAATGGAATTGCCAAGACCTTTGACTTCTTAAATTTATTTAAAAAAACTTTTTACTGGGAAAAGAAAAGGAATATAAGGTAGAAGATATTCTGGCATAGTCAGGGAAGCTCCTATGCACTTGATAAATGGAAACTATGAAATTGATGACAGCAGTCACCTAGTCTGGTTAGTCAATTTGGCAGAAAAGAAAACCAAAGTCCAAGGAATTGTGACTTTTTCACACCATCACCTGGTTGCCTGCCTAGTTGAAGGTGGTGCTCCAGCTCTATTCAGATCTCCTCCTCCCAGATGAAGGCAGTGTCCCACCCCACTCTCTCTGTGGGGTCCCCAGTCAGCCAGGGCCTACTGATGAAAACAGAATGCACACCATGAAGTTCAACAGATGGACTTCAACACGAACTGGTGACAAGGGTGTAAGGAAGTCCATGGCATGGGGAGGCACCACTGTGATTTACAATGGCTGGAAGCACCTACCGCTCTGGAGGGACAGAGGAAAGAGGTGGTATGAATAGAGCCTGGAGTTCACTCACCAGCAGGAAGTAAGCCAGGTTGTTGTTGAGTGGGAGGGAGGGCCAACCACACTGGGAAGGAAGACAAGCTACTGTTGGGAATGTTGCCTGAGGCACAGAGAAGAGTAATAAATACTGTGGCTTCTCTGTTTTTCTCTACCTCCAACTCCTCCAGAGCCTCCCTTTGGTCTTTTCCAGGAGGAAGTCAGTGAATGAGGGATTCTGGGAAATGTGTTGGGGAGGAAAGAGGAACAGAGAATGACTGAAATCAAAACAGGCAAATGACTTGTATCAGTTCCCTAGAGCAAAGTACCAGCATTTTTGTTTCTTTCCTTCTTCACTGACTGTTTACTTTAATTGAAATAATATGAATGAATTTCTTTTTTGAGTCTTAAATGGGGGAAAAGCATCATTGAAGGAAAGCATTATTTTGTTTATTAGAACATTTACAAAGCACACTTGTAATTTAATTAAAACTGTTTATCTCTTTCCTGAGGACACTCTAATGAAGGAGGTCAGGATTCTTACTGTAGATGCAAGAAAATCAAGCCAAGAGAGAGTTTGTCCCTGACTGAACTCAGAGGCGGCAGGCCTAGACCTTAAATGAGCATCTTTGGAGCAGACTTTGTCCAGTGAACCCCAAAGGGCCACAGAACCTGTTCCCTCCTCCTCATCTGACTGTGAAGGCTCATCTTCTCCAACACTAGCTAAATACCTAGTGCTGGCAAGGCCATGGAGAGAGCACTGGACCCCAAAAAGGCCTGAACTCTGGTCTCAGTTCTCACAAACAAGCACAATTGCAGGAACGTTGCTTCATCTTTTTGAGTCTGTATTTCCTCATCTGTAGAAATGGAAATAAAAGTGTCAAATTCTTCCCATTTCTCAAGGTTGCAGAGGATCAAAAATGATGTTGGCTGTAGAAAGTGAAGAGGCATATATAAACCTAAGCTAGCATTATTGATAATGTACTTCTTCTACTGCAATAATACAAGCCAATATTGCCACAAAATTGTTTTGTTCTTCTGTGTCATCTATTTCACAAAGGCAGGTAGGTTATAAATAGAGATGCATTCCATATATTGAAGGGTGGAGAGAAAACCAATTAGGTCTATATTTACTCTTGGATGCTAGTCTTATTGGGTAGATGGAGGGGGCTTTGACTTCAGCCTGGTCACTTTTTGCTTGTCACTAAGTCATGACTATTACAGGGTTAGAGATTCAAATATTTTTTTTTCTCCTAGATTTGGACAAAATCTCCCAAGAACTAAAAACCAAAACATGACCTTTCATTAGCTGAAATGTTTCCTCCAAAACCATAAAACCATATGCCAGAAGATTTCTCTGGGCTCTAAGTAGAATCTTCACCATTATTCAGAAATGACAGGACGGTGCATTCCAATTGTTTAGTTCTCTAAAGCTGAGGCTGACTGGATGGGATTTTGTAGTTTTTCTGAATTCTGTTTTGGGATTTAGCCAGAACTTCAGAGCAGACCAAATCCTTTCTATTTTATGCAAAGGCCCCTCAGTATAATAACAATGATTTGTTGGGCACTGACTATGTGTGTTTCCCTCCACTACAAACAATGGTTGACTTAATCTGATTAGCTAAAAGAGAGCATAGATTTCAGTGAGAATCTAAACTGTTCATCGCATAAGTTTTGGGGGAGGGAACTCAGTCACTATTTGTTCATTTAATTCTTTGGACACTGAATATTTATTGAAAAATCATTAGAAGTGATTTGTATAAATCAATGTGAATTAATAAAGTCTACTTGAATTTATGTCTTAACATTATTTGTGCAAGAAGAGGTACAAATTCTGAACTGAAGAGTATCCATAGGGAACTCTGTCACTTTAAACAATTTCTTCTCAACCTAATGAAACCCTGCACAGTGGCAAGATCATGCCCATTTTAGAGAAGGAATTGAGGGGAGGTTACATGATTTACTTGAGGAGAAGCCAAGACCCAAGCCTATGCCCATCTGTCATCAGAACCAGTGTTTGTTCCACCTCATCACACCACTAACTGGTGCCACTGGAAGACATCTCATTATCACTAACCCTTTCTAGTTCCCTTTCACTGAGCAGACTTAGTGACTGACTTATAGCAATGGATGGAATGAAATGGAAGCTTCAGTATATTATATCTAGAAAGCATTGTAGCTTCCTACTTGCTCTCTCTTTTGGGTCATTTGTTCTGGGGGAAGTCAGCTGCTATGTTATGAGGATGCCCCAGCAACCCTATGCAATGGTCCACAGGCACATGACAAGGGACTGGGCTTCCTACCAACTGCCAGTGAGGACCTGCCCTGTGAGGGAGCCATCTTGGAAATGACCCTGCAACCTGGTCAAGTCCTTTGGTTACTGCAGTCCCAGCCGAACCTGGACTACAACCTAGAAGAGACCCTAAGCCAGAACCATTCAGCTAAGTGCTAGGTGACTGCCAAACAATGTGAGGTAACGAATGCTTACTGTTACAAAACACTAAAAGTTGGGATAATCTGTTGTATAACTAATCCAATGTCTTAAATATATCTAATTTTTAAATATTTTTCTACCACTTAACTTTTTCTCCTTTTAGTTCATTCCCTGGGAAATTTTCACGAGTCTATCTTTCATGCTCTTTTAATGTCAGCAGAGATATTTGTAATTTCTAAAGTTTCTCTTTTTAGCTTTGATGTTCTCATTTTTGCACATTATCTGCTCTTGTAAGGATCTCCTCTTTTGTTCCCTAAAGATGCTAATTTTCTTTTTTTACATATTCCTTCTTTCCTATTGCCTTTGGTTCTTCTGAGTCTTCTTTTTTTCTGCTTCTCTCTCATGTTGGATGCTATCCTGAAATGTCGATTGAATCTTGCTTGTCCATTCACATTTAGAAAAGAGATAGTGAAGGTTGGTATACTTCTAGTCTCAGTCACTACCAAAGAAATTGCTAAACACTACAGTCCAAAGCAAATCTGAACTTGGGGACTCATCTTCTAAACCAAAAAAAGACCTTCCTGGGTACTTCTGAGAAAAAGAAATTTAAGGAAGGACGCCTATTTCTCATCTGAAGCTCTGCCCATTTTGTTCTTTCCATCTTTGCCAGGCAGGATTTTATTGTCTGTTAAGCCTCAAGTTCTCTATACGGAGGTCTTGGCTTCCAGTCAGTCACCCCCACCTCTGTGACTTCCCAAAGTGAACAACAACAAGCCCACACTTTTCTTAAATGAGGCTAATGGGCTTAGATTGAAATTCCTGTCTTACTTGGGGATTACTTGCTCTTTGACAAGAAGCTGTGAATTTAAGTCTCAGTACTCTGGCAAACCTCGCATCACTGACAACTAAACATAATCAAATTCAAATTTCTGGAGTGGAGCCTGGGCATCCATTTTTTTTTAATCCCCCCTTATACAGAAAAGATTATACAGACCTTTTTTGAGTAGTTTTAGGTTTACAGAAAATTCAAGGGGCAAGCTCAGAGAGTTCCCATATACCCCATTCACGCTCTCCCCAGCTTTCCTATATTATTAACATGTGGCTTAGTGTGGTACATTCGTAATAACTGATGAGTCAATATAGATACATTTTATCAACAAAAGTCTTTAGTCTACATTAGGACTCACTTTCCATATTGTACATTCTATTCTGTGGATTTAGACATGTATCCCCTGTAGTAGCAGCATATCACATAGAAGAGATTGCTGTCCTAAATGTTTCCTCTGCTTCACTTACCTGTGCTTAACTTATTCCTCTCTCCCACCCCTGGAAGCAACTGATCTTTACTTCTGTCATGGTTTTTCCTTTTTCCAACGTCATTTAGTGGAAATCATACAATATTTAACATTTTCACAATGGCTTATTTTACTAGCAATGTGTATTTAAGTTTCTTTTCTATCTTTTCATGGCTTGAGAGCTTATTTCTTTTTAGTTTTCAATAATTTTCCATTGTGTGGATGTACCACAATTTGTTTATCCATTCAAAAGTCTATGAAAGACATCTTGGTTGCTTCCAAGTTTTGGCAACAGATAAAGTTACTGTGAATATTCATGAGCAGGTTATATGTAGACACGTTTTCAACTCACTTGTGTAAATGTCAAAGTGGGTTATCGCTGGAGCCTATGATGAGACTATGTTTAGTTTTGAAAGAAATCCCCAAGCTGTCTTCCAGAGTGATTGTACCATTTCGCATTCCCACCAGCAAACAAAGAGAATTTCTGTTGCTGCATATCCTTGCCAGCATTTATGATAGTGTTTTAGATTTTGGTGATTCTCATGGGTGTTTAACGGTATTTCACTCTTTAATCTGTTGCTCCCTGCTGACATAAGATGTGGGGCGTTTTTTTTTATATCTCCACTTACCATCTTTAAATCTTCTTGGGTAATGTTTAGGGTTAGACCTTTCACCCATTTTTATATTGGGTTGTTTTTCCCTTGTTGTTGAGTTTTAAGAGTTCTTTGATTGTTTTGGATACTAAGCTTTTATCAGATAACATGTTTATAAATATTTCCTCCCAGGCTATGGCTAATGTTTTTTATTCTCTTCGCAGTGTCTTTTGCAGTTCATTTATTTTTAACTTTAGTATAGTCCAAATTCATTGAGATCCAATGCTCAAAGAAAAAAGATAGTATGATATGGCTATATGCCATATATTTATTATATGCCTCAAAATCTATGTCCTTGGGTAGTTCAGCTCCATGGTCATGAAATAAGTGGGAAACATATAATGTTGTTTTTGTAAATATCTGTCTGAAATGCATGGGAAGTCATGAGCAAGGGAAATTGAAATTCCTAAAGTGAAGTGATAGGTCAACTAGACACAGTGGTAGCAAGATGGAGAAGGGATGGGAGGGTGTGGAGACAGAGTGCCTGGACTGGAGGGTTTGTGGGCAGTGCTGGGGGCAAAAGTTCTGCCATTTGTAGCCATTAACATGTGTGTGTCTTCCACAGTCTGGTAGGAATTTGTATTACTTTTTTCTCATAAACTTGCTGTCTCCTCCATAAGCTGGTATTCATCAAGAGACTCATGTCTTCTTTTTAAGTTGCTCTAAAAAATCTCCAAAATGTATACATATGTCACTATTATGTTAGAGTGGGGGTAGAGAGCCACGTTCATGGAGGGCAAAGTAAAGTGGTTTTAACAAAATGAAGAATGAAAAAGACAATAAATACTTGGGCCTTTCTACTTAAGATGGTAATGTGAGTCCTTGATGCAGTCCAGCTGCTGCAGCTTGCAGAGAAGGGGCTTGTCTTGGGTGATCAGAATTCCCCAGGATGCAACAGAGAACTCAGCCATAGGAGCAGTCCTTCCTCTGCAGTAGTGGAGTTACTTCCCTCCAGTATTGAGGATACCTTGTGGGTGATCATTACTCCTTTTGTCCTGGTTCCAATAAAGACCTCTGGGCAGTGCGGCAGTACCTGGAAGCTCAAACTCAGTACTGCACAAGCAGATCTTCTGATCTAGAGGTCCAGGCTCTCTGTGCCCTCGAGGAGAATCTCACTGTGTGGACAATGGGGGAAGACAGCTGAGCAATGGGAGCTATGAACTCACTTAACAAGAAATTGTTTTAGGGTCTTCTGGGTGGCACAGGGGATAAGTCTCAGCACCACCAAGCTTTCGCTAATTCACTGTAGCCTGAGTTTGGTTCCCAATCAGGGAGCTAACCCACATGGTACAGCAGACCTCCCTGTCACGCTCACTGCTCCCCTTAGCAGTGGATTTCAATAGATCCACCTGTCTTGCCCCCCACTCTGTCTCTGGTGAACCCTCTTACACACACACACCCCTGCCCCTTGCACCTCTAGCCTATACCCCAGATCTTTTATGCATAAATAAATAAAAATAAATTTTAAAAAAAGATGTAGCTGTGATAGAATCAGAGCTAGACCATTTAAAATCATATTAACTCTTTCTTATCTTGGTAAAATACATGTACAATCATTTAAACCATTCTTATGTGAACAATTCAGTGGCATTACGTACATTCCCATTGCTGTGCCCATCCTCAGAACTTTTTCATGATCCTGAATTGAAACTGTACCCCTTAAAGTAAAAATACCCCACTCCTTGTTCTTGCTACCTCTAAAATCACCATTGTACTTTGTTTCTATGAATTTGACTACTCTACGTCTGTCATGTAAGTTTAATGATTCAGTATTTGTTTTTTTGAGTCTGCCTTATTTCATTTAACAGAGTCCTCAAGTTTTAACTGTGTTGTAGCATTATAGACTTTCACTCCTTTTTTAGAGACTGAGTAATATTTCATTGTATGTATCTATCATATTTTGTTTATCCATTCACCCATCAATGGACCTTTGGCTATAGTGAATACTGCTTGCTATATGTGTGAGTAAACAAATCTCTGTTCAAGCTCCTGCTTTTAATCCTTTTGGGTATATACCAATGTGTGCTTTTGGCCATTTGCTATATCTTTTTTTGGAGAAATGTCTAAGTTCTTTTGCTATTTTTGAATTGGGTTGTTTGTTTTTGTGGTTGAGTTGTAGGAATTCTTTACATATTCTAGATGCTAATCCCTTATCAGATATAAGATTTAAAAATATTTTCTTCCATTCTGTGGTTCATACTGTTTTGACTTAATCTTAGATATATCCAGTTTAATTTTTAACTACCCCAACTATCTTTTTTCTTATTTTGGCAGGGACCTGTCTTTGGGTAGACTCATGTTTCTGAAGATGGGCTATAACTTCTGAATGTTTTTAGACTAAATAATAGAAAATCATTTGTTAGTAGATTCTCCTATGGCTTCTAGCACCTGGTTAACTCTGTTTTAACCTGTTCCTTTTAGCTGGGAAGATTCACTTATTGTGCTTATTTTGCATAACACTTTACCCAAATGTTTATTATTAGCCTCTAAGAGAAAAAAAAGTGATTGAATTTTTCCTTCTAGTCTCTAGGTCCTGATTTAGAGAGGTGGACCTAATTTACTCATTTCACTTTCTTTGAGGATCCACACTAAGCCACGTGGGTTTGTTGTTATCGAGCAGAGAAAGGTGCCTCCCATATTTTGTGAAACAGAAGTCTTGATTCTGCCACTTTACGCAAATGCACAGGGTTGACTTAGCACCAACTGGGGAAGAATGTAGCTTTCTGTCTAATCATGTTAGCATTTTTCTCTCCCTCCCCACCACCTTTAAATAATGTTGCTACCAAACCTGAAAGTGAATACAAAATTGTAGTCTATGTTGTCCCACTAACCATAAATGAACTAAAAATGACCACCTCAAAAAAAGTCAAAGGAGTATTTTTGTAAAAAGGACCTTAAGACTGGACTCGACCTAGAACCCTGTTGTAGGTATGAAAAGGAAGCATTTCCTTACTATTTTCCAAAGAAGAGGTGGTCACTACATCTTATTATAACTTAAAGAAGAGTTAGATGAATCAAAATGTCATCTTTTAAAAAGACTGTCTTTTTTTTATATTCAAAATCAGAAGAGCCAAACCTCCTCTTCTGGGGGAGATCTGGTTTCCCAGCTGTGAAGTGCCCGACGTGTGGATTCCGACTGGACTTTTAAAAAGACAATAAATCTGATGATTAAGTCAAAACGTTTATGTAAAGGAGCGACATTAACACATTATGTCAATTTAATCACATCTGGCGTTAAGAAAAATGTTGACCATAGGACAGTCTTTAGATAGATATACACATATTACATATACATATACTATTGTGTTTGTACATAAATAAGTTAATTGTTTTTTGTTCCTTAAGAATATTCAATTAAACGCACTTGTCTGTGGGATAGCTTGGTTGTCATAAATCCTGCATTCATGTAGTATATTCTCTATTTTTCATTTGAAAAGAAGACACAAGAATTTCTATTTCTGCAGTATTTTTGGGGGTGGGCCACTTTCCCCAGCAGCAGGAACCTTACTTCCTAACTTGTTTGAAAACATTGTGGATGTTGTGACAATTGTTTTCATTATACTTTATTTGTGAAGAAGGACATTTGAGTGGGCTTAATGGCTCCCCAGGCTTCTTCAGCCCTCCCTCGGAAATACCAGAGAGAAGAGTTTGCAAAGTGCCTGTGTTCCTGAAGGTCACCGCCAGGACAACCCACAGCCCCTCTCCTCTCACTCTTTGTAGGGAAAAGAAATCATTGTTTAGGGCCCGGCTCACAGTCTGTCTGGTCTCCTTCCTGGTCGGTTCTCTCTTTCCTGGTCCGTAATCTCTGTGGAAGGGCTGGGGGACCTTTTCACTTTTTTCAGTTCCTACATTTGACGATTCTGTGAGAGGCAGATAGATACAACTGTTGTTACCTTTTAAAATGGAGGCTTCACCTGGTACTCGTCTTTTACAGATAAGTGCATTAGCTAGAATGGAATGACACTAGCACAAGGTCAGGGAACACGAAGGGCAAATTAGGACCTTAACATTTTACTGGAAGTGGCTTAAAATCGGATGAATTCAATGTGTTTTTCCATAGAAAGAGAGTTTTCCAAGGAAAACAGGAGTGGGGTTCCCTTCTGCGTTCTTGCCTGGCATCAGAATGAAGGGTTTAGCGCACACCACGGACAGCACGAGGGGTGAGGTAGAACAAGGCGCTGGAAGGACTGTCACTGTCTTGTTCGTTCCTGTCACCAGGTGGAGGTTAAGCACCTTTACAGTGAAACTTCTGTGCTCACTCCGTGATATTCTGTCTTCCCCCACCCACCCAAGTAGCACCCAAGGGACCAGCTGGACTTGTGGCCTATCCAGGAAAGTGAACATTATTTGGCCTGGTTCCTCATCTGATAGGAGAGTTTATGGCAATAGGAAATGGGTCCAGTCTAGGATCCAGAGATCCAGGCTGGGTTTTTCAGCCTCTATCTCCTTCCCCAATCTTCATTTTTATTGTTAGTCCAGAATCAGGTTATACTTCTTATCTTGGACCTCCTCCGATGTTGGCAGTAATGGCTCCCTACAGTAAAGTCTCTGCAAACACAAAATGTCCCGAGGCTTCCCTATGGAAGTAAATCATTTTCTCCATTTTCCTTGATTCTAGAAGTTACAGCTTGGAAAGCTGGTGCTCTCTCACTTCCCAAGGTGCCCTAGAGAATGCCAGGTAATGGCTGATCATTGTGACCAGGTTTCCCTGGCACTTCATAAATTACTCCCAGAAATGGCTCACCTTCAAAGAGTAATCTTTCCACGGGATTATTTCTCAGCTCTTTGCTGATTTGCTTTTCATTTTTTGAAAATTAAATAAAAATTGAATTACCTTTCCAGAAATATAAAAGTATCTGCAGTTATCAGCTTTTAACTCAGCATTGTTCATCTATTCCTCTCTGGAAAAGTACAATTTTCCTTTGTTTGACATTTGGTTAGGAGTGTATAGCCCCAGGGAAAATGAATCACAAAATGAGTGCCTATTTGTTGTCCAGACTCAATCTCTGGAGATTCTAGTATAATTAGCAAAACAATAGTTTCAAGAAAAGTTCTGCAGGACTAGCTAATGAACAGTTTTTAGAGTCCCTTTCTATCCAGAGATAATTGTCTTTTTTTAAATATCATTTTTCTTTCTGGAATGCTTACCATCCTCTTTGGCACTTCCTCTACCCCATTTTTGTTGAGATGTAATTAACATATAACATTGTATTTAATATAATATTATTAATTGTGATCATATGCCGAGGACTAAATCCCCAGAACTTTGTCATCTATTCATTTTCTACTTGGAAATTTGTACCTTTGACCTAACATCTCCAAATTCCCTCACATTCCAGCAAATGACAATCACTATTCTACTCATTTCCATGATTCAGCTCTTTTAGATTCTACATATAAGTGATAGCATACAGTATTTGGCTTTCTCTATAAAATGAAGTTCACTTAACATAATGTCTTGAAGTAAAACATTGGAAGGTAGTTCTAGCTCTAATCTACATCTCTATGAAATAGTTTTATTCTTATTGCTCATAAACATCACTGGCCACATATTTTATTTTCACACAGCACATAAATGGCTCAGAGAGCTTAACTGAATAACTCGGGCCCAGGCAGCAAGAAAACACTCTGACACTAGGCTTGGGGTATTTGAAGCTCAGAGTCCCACCTTCTTTTTTTGATCAGTTACCTACAGCAAAGGTAGGGGTAACAGTTTATTGTCTAACTCAATGCTTAGAGAATGAAACTGGATACCATTAAGAGTCATTCTGGAACAACAGGTATAAACCATGATACATGGGTACTTTAGACATAGGGAGGATGTAGGATAATTTTTTATGTGGGCATCAGAAGTTCTTAAATTAAAATCCTTCAGAAGTCATTGGATACTTTAAATTTACAAGCATTTGTATTGCTTGCCACTTATAAAACCCTCCTGTGTGGTTTGGTTGGGTACCCTTGTACCAAAGGGGAATAGAGTGGAGCTACCCACCGTCAACACCAGTGTAGCCTGAACAACAACCTTAAATTTCAAATATGTCACTTACCGTCTCTCCTGTGGACACCCAAACACTCCTTCTCCTCAAAGTAATTATTAGATAGTTCAAAGGGAACTCGAGTGCTCACTTTGGTTTCCTCCTGGGTTCATCTTGTTTTGCTTGCCTCTCGTCCTTTTTAATTGAGAGCAAATTGTTAGCTGATGTCTAGTTCTAACACGTGGAATCAAAATGGATACCCAGTAAGGCTGGTTCCCCAGCTGATTTCTCACTGTGTGGATGTAACACTAGAAAATGAGCCAAAATTACAGGATAGCCCTTTGTCTCCAAATCTGTAATTGCCTCTTATTCATCAAACACCCTCTGGTCTTGACAGTGAATTATCTATTTCTGGAAGAGACAATAATACCATGGAGTAATTTGGGATGATGGGCATTTGATATAGCCTTGGGTTTTAATCTAGATGCTAACTACTACTACCAGTTACTTAATATGTAAGTCTTAGCTTTCTGCAAAAATGAGAAAAACCATGTGTGCTTCATAGGAATTTTCGTGAAGAATAAATTCTATATTGTACATAAAGACTCCAACCCACTTCTGGCTCAGAGTGAGTTTGCTATCACTATAGGTCTTTGACTCCCAAAGGGCAGACTTATGACTTAGGAGTGAGTTGTCCACAGTGCAACTGGCAGAACTTAGAGCTACCTGACCATGGGTTGGATTTTGTTCACTCACTTTTTTTTTTTTAAGAGATGTGGACTTTGGAGGGTGAAGTATAAACTCTGAGAATTCTTGTCTTTCCTGCATAGCTCTAATATAATATTCTATGAGAATTAAAGTATGTAGTCCAAACATAACAAAGACTATTGTAACTGACACTCTCATAAGATCCAGAAAATGTTTTTTTCTTACCTATTGTGCTTTTCATATGGCTCATTCACATAGTAATTTGTTGGCCATCAATAAATATCTGTAGAATAAATGAGTGAGTCAACCAGACACCATCACTGCCATCATTCTCTCTCTCTCTCTCTCTCTCTCTCTCACACACACACACACACACACACACACACATTTTTCGCATCCTGCTCTTGATATGTTGCTATTTGCTCTTTCAGTCAAGGTCCCAACAGGAAACAGATGGTCCTCAAATTAGAATAATTCTAAGAGAGCTTAATAAAGCGACTATTTACAAAAGTGTGGGTGGGATGGAGATGAACCACAAGGGACACTGGTAACAGTGGAAGGGCTGTTGCCACTCATAGGCAAGAGGGGTGAGGGTGGGAGGAAACCACAACAGGAACCTGGAAAAAAGGGCATTTCCTAAGAAGACTGCCTGCATGGGAAGGCCAGGGGCACAAATGCCTGACCTCTCCCAGAGCTCCCACTCCTATTCCCATGAACTGAGCCCATGGGAATTGAGGGCAAGGGCCCTTGACTGCAGTGGGAAGCCAGCTGGCATGCATGGAAACTGTTGGCTGTACAGGCTATCTCTGAGATACATTTTTTAAGAAGTCAGAAGTGACAAATGTTATCAGAGATTTTGTTTCTTGAGGCAGTTCCCTACCTGCATTACCACCTTGTCCTTGCTAGTATCAACTCCCCTGAGCATCTTCCTTCCATTTCCATCTTGTCCCATGCGGACACCTGAACATTACCTTCCACTTAACTGTGCCCAAGCACCACCTGACTTTGACTGAAGAGTGTGTTGGAGGCAGGACTTGCTTTTGATCCTCCGCGTCTCTTTCCGTACTATGTCTGGCAACAGGCATGCCGTTGGTGCTCAGTCACTCTTGCCAGAAGGCCTGCCATTGCACTAGACTACTGTCTCCCTCTGGTTTCCTAGATGAAAGCCTAGAATTGGCCCCGTCACCAGCACGTGCACCTCTTCTTCCTTAGAGGAGTGGGCAAGTGACAACACCGAGTGAGCAGGTACTGGTGACACTGAACACATGTGTGCCTGCGGAGGCTATGGAACTAAAAGGAGGTAGTGTGGGGGAAGCGGAAACTTTAGGGTGACACCTGGAAGAAGGAATTTCCATTGATTAATATCTGGTTAAAGGAACTTTGGGTATCATTTAAGTTAACATTTAATTTCCCAGAAACTTCCCTTTCTGGAAACTCCAACAAGAGATGCTGAAACATGCAGCAGTAGTCTGAGATGAAGGTCAGAGGCATTGACAGTGGGTCTGAAGAGGCTGATGTCTTGTAAATCATTTCTTCAGCAACTTGCTCTTTATTGTTGTTTGGTTCCCCTTTGGCAGGTTGTGTGTGCTTGTGTTTGTGCGTGTGTTTGCTTGTACATGTGTACGCCTGGGTATGTACTTGCACACATGTTTGCATGTGTGTGCACAGATGTGTGTACTTGTATATATGTGTACTTGTGTGTGCAAGTGTGTATTTATGTGTCAGTGCACTCTGGTCTGTGTGTATGTGTATGAACTATCTCTGTTTATAAACATGTGTGCATGATTGTTTACATGAATGCCTATGTGATTATATGTGTTCATGTGTGTCTCTGTGTGCTTGAGTATGTGCATGTGTGTTTGTGTGTGTGTGTGTGCCAGTTACTCCAACTCTGTGGAATGGTTCTGTTAGGCTATCTACAGGAATAAGAATTGAGCAGAGAAACATTTATAAGCAGAAAGGGGATGAAAAATGGGAGAAAATAATTTTTGGCAAAACTTTTCATTACAACCTCTGTCCAACACCTCTCCTCCCCCAAGCACACCTGTTTCTCCTCTTGCCAAGTTTTCCCTTGCACCCCAAGCAGATTTGAAATTGCTGGTGTAATGAGGTTAGCACACAAGCCATAAATATTTGCTGAGTGATTGTGCTGTGTACAAGGTGACAAAATTCCACCACTGTGTTGAGTCTGTGTTTGCACAGAAGCACCCAAGTCCTGTTGAAGCAAAAAGAAAAATACTGACCTTTGTCATTATCTCCTTACAAATAACAAGATGTTGAACCCTTTGATTCTTGAGAGAGTGGAGTTGCTTTCCTGCTGCCTCTTATATTTGATCTAGAGGAATCAAGCATGCTGTGAGGGACCGGTAGGGGTTCTCACCACCATCAGGTAGAAGCGCAGCCCAGGGTGCTGTGGGCTTGGCGGGGCGCACACAGTTAGGCTGGCTTGAAGGCACCTCTCTTCACTCCCATTTTCTCACACATGACGACATTGCTTTTCTAAATGGATTAGTGGCAAGACATTATTATTTTAAAAAATTCTTTTATTAGAAGCACATTCCTGGAAGAGGAGAGCTATATACTAATGCTGGGAAATCCTAATTCTCCCTGTGTAGTTGGGGTTTCTGGGGTGACCCTCTCCCTGTCCTGTAACACCTGGTAGGATTTGCCAGCTTGTTTCCTTGTTTCGTTTTGTTTTGTTTCTTTGTTCTTGTACATTAAGCTTCAGTGAGGGAAATCCCTGAAAATCAGCGTGACACTGCTGTAACCAGAGGAACTGGCACAATTCTGTTTAACTCTGCCGTTGCTTTAAGAGTTTCTTTGGGAGGTAAGCTTATTTGGGAACCTAAGTCTAGGTGGATTCAGGGAGGGCCCCAGAGCACAAGGCCTCAGCCTCTCCCGCTAGCTCATTCTTTAGTTTGCATCCCACTAGCCTAGTTCAGCATATTTTTCCCTAGGATAAATGATGATATTTTAAGTTCATCTGGGCATTTTAAAAATAGCATTTAATGTCAAATCAAGTTTCAGGAAAAGAGGTTGTGTTTCTGATCAGGAGTCTAAAGGTGATCTACTGAAATAAACTGCTAAGGGGAGCAGTGAGTGTGACAGATTGTGCCTCATGTGGGTTCGCTCCCTGGCTGGGGATCAGATTCAGGCTGTAGTGGTGATAGCCTGAGACTTAACCCCTAGGCCACCAAGGAGGCCTTATATACCTCTTTGTATATATAATTTACAAACATATATATTCTACTGCTCTCTGCTTCTTGTTCTGACAGCCTAGTTCCTAAAACCCTTACAAATAGGGGTATTAGGGCAATCTTGATTCTTAATATTTGGTCTTTGACCTCAGTTCTTTACACAGAGCTCTTAAAACCCTTGTGAACTGCTAGTGATAGGGGCTGACACAGGACTCCTAATCCCTTGGAATTTCCTGGGTGGTAAGAGATCTTTGTTTGAGTGAGGCAACTTGTGCTGGACTCCTGGATGAGGTCTGGTCACCAGAAAGATTAGAAGCTTGAAACTTTTATTAGGATTCCCCCCATTCTCTGATGAGTGGGGAAGCGCTGGAAATAGCGTTAATCTAGCCTGCTTCTATGATAACCCCAAATGAATAGGATTTGGAAAGCTGAGTTTATGAGCATCGCTACACACCCTGACTCTGTCAGAGCAGAAACCCCTGAGCCCAAGACCGTCCAGATCCCTGTCTTCTACCTCTTTATCTAGTTGTTTGTGTGTGTGCTTTAACATACCCTTTCTAAGGAAGAAGAACAATAATAATAATAATAATAATAATAATAAAGACACAATAAAAACCAAAAATGAAAAGACAAGGACAGATTGGGGACACTTGGTGGGAAGGAGGGAGGGGGAGGGTGGAGGGCAGCCGGGAGCATGGGGTACTGAGGTGATGGTGCACTGGTGATATGGTGATGGGGACTACATGGGGATTACAATTGATGGCGAATATATATAAATTAAAAAAATTTAAAAAATGTAATTAAAAAATACCCTTTCTAATAAATCAGCAAGAGTGAGTAAACTTTTCCTGAGTTTTAGGCACTAACAAATTATCAAAATTAAAGTGATCCTGGGACTCTGATTTGTAGCCAAATTGAGCAGAGATTGTGGGTACCCTGGGGACCTACTGCTTGTTACTGGCATCTGAAGTGAGGTCACATCTGTGGGACTGAGACCTTCATTGTCAGACCTGCGTTGACCCTGGTTCATAATGTCAGAATTGACTCCAGTTGCGGACACCTGGCTGGTGTTGGCGAGTTGTTCAATGTGGAATAAAGACCCACATCTAGTGTGAGAAGTGTTGTTAAGTGTGAGCAGAAGAAAAACAGCCCATTTTCCCCACTTGGTGGGGGAGGACTGCTCTACCCACCACACCAAATTATAAAAGCTGTAAAATGAAATAATGTATGGATAACACTTCATAAATGGAATGTTTTATTTTGAGACAGACCTGAGAGGTGCTACTAATTTTGTGAGCCCATATGGCAACAGAATAACACTTGGAGCCCCACTCCCAACAGAAATTCTCATTCTGTGTTCACAATGTATGAAATCCTTTCAGCATATTCTTTCTCTAACTTGCATAGTCTAACTTTCTTGATGCCACGTGATCCACATGCATAGTTTCCCGGAATTTCTGCTTTATAGAAAAAAAACTGGGGGGAGGGAGATTTTTATTCAAAAAAGTTATTCATTCCCTTACTTATTCACTTATTCAACAAGTGTTGATAGAGCACCTGTAGAGCAGAAGTAAATGTTGAAAGTGTCTGCAGCTCATGATTCTTGTCACTCATTCAAGATCTTCAACACAAATCTATATATGAGATTATACAATAATATTCAGTTAATTGGTATCTTAGGCTGTTTAGGCTACTATTCAAACTATCATAGACTGGGTGGCTAAAACAACGACCATTTATTTCTCACAGTCTAGCGGTTGGGAAGTCCAAGATCAAGGAGCTGGCAGATTCAGTGTCTGGTGCGAAACTGCCTCCTGGTATGTAGTTGGCCACCTTCTCAGTGTAACCTGGTGGAAGGCCAGAGGGAGCCAGCTGGGACCTCTTTTATAAGGGCACAAATTCCACTCATAAAGGCTCCACCCTCATGACCTAATCACCTCCCAAAGTCCCCATCTGTTAATACCATTGCCTTGAAACCTTCATGAAAATTTGAGTGAGCACAATGTTCAGTTTATAGCAGTTAGAATAAGCAACCAGTCCCTTCACTTGCCCAGGAGTTTGACAGTTTATTTTCATTCAAGTATTTTTGCAATCATTATGTAACTGCAAACTTTGAACCATGTGTCGAATTACAGTTGTGTCAAACTTTCCTATGTTCCTGGTTCTGAAATTTCTACCATGTGATGCATGTTATTTTGTTCTGTGGGTTTCTTGGCCTGGAGCTCTCTATATCTCGAAACACACAATGGTCTGTATGTGAAATGACCTTTGCTAACTATGAGGAACAATCTCTCCTTCCTTTGTAAAATTATACTGCATTCTTCCTTACCTCAAATTTTTCTTCCATTATGCCTTTCACTAAGTAGCTATTAATAACTAGCTGTTCTTGCCACTAAAAAATTAAGTTTTCCAAAAATTAAAAGTAATACTGGCAAGGTGCTTACTTAAGGCAGTGTGGTATTGCTAAGAGAGCAGGGTTCTGACCCAGAGAGATGATGGGAATCCTCACCCCACTGAAAGCATGCACCTTAGGCAAAATGTGCAACTCTCCAGGGCCTCTTCTATATAATGGGGACACAAATGTCAACATTGCTATTTTTCTGATAATGCTTTTCAGTCTTGTCTACAGGTTACCCTTTATGTCAGAGAGCTCATATCCAAATTTCCTTGACATCCACAGTCATCCTAATTATGTTCTACATATCCTTATGTATCTGCTTTATACACTTCCAGCATAGTCAGATTTGTTTTGATGTACAAATAATGTGTTGCCTCCCGAATATTTGAGCGAAATTGATCTCCCTGAGAGAGACTTTGCATACCTTTCTACAAACTGCAGCCTATACCAGGATCTACCTCTGCTTTAGAAGTATGGTTGTTAAGATGATACTTAAGACTGAAAATATTCAGTAGGCATGCACCAGTCAGAACATATTGGCTGATGAAATACTAAAACACCTTAGTATTGATTGGAAAATAACTGTTCTCCAAGTTCTCCACTGCAGTCCAGTACCAATATTATCTCTCTCCTCAGATCCCTTAACTCTGCACAGTCCATGAAATTTTGGGTAAAGATTTGTACCTCAAGGATCTCCAGAAAGCTCCCCATTCTGATTAGCAGGTGGTTTGTGCCAGTACTATGCATGATGTTAAATGTTTACATTATCATCCCATTTTTAACATATATGAAGCTCGTGGCACATGCCAGGCAGTAAATGAGCAGTAGGTATTTCCTAATCCTGTGTCTTTGGAGATTTCTGTCTACTTGGGAGAATATATTTTGAACAGCACTGTGGAGAGCATCTCTTCCTCTCCTGCTTCAGGACCTGGCCTTTCTTCCCTTAGGGAACAGATTCTTCCCTAGTCTCTAAAGTTCTTCTGAGGCTTCCAATTGCCATAGCTCCTCCCTCCATTGACATTTGTGACGGGTAGCAAAGTAAGTCTGGAAGATCATAGTCGCCATTCTCTGACAGGCATGTTCCTGTGATGAGGTAAGTAGGTAACCCAGATGCACCTAGAACTGAACACAGAGATGCAGAGACTCTCTTTGTCTCCTTTGTAACGTGAGCTGAAGGAAAGGATGTGGCCCCAGAGCTTCTGGTAACATTGACCGTGCAGTGAATGAGGAGCCTGAGAAGGGACTCACGAAATGGACAAAAAGAAGGATGGAGAAAAAGAGAGGCCCCGCGTCTTACTGTCTGAGTATGAGACCAAATTCTCATCCTTTGCAACAATGATGCTTAAATTGGGGTGTGTATTATTGCAATAGCATCACTGAGAGAATGAAATTAATCAAGAATCCAGAAGCCCAAACTTTTCAAATGGAAAAGACCAAGCCCTCTGTATTTGGTCTATTTTCTGGGTAATTTAGATATACCAAGTTTGAGAACTACAACTTTACAACCGTGTGATCCAATACACTTCCTCTTTTGCTGCAACTACTTCAGTTTCCTACAAGCAGGGATGAAGCAAAGACTGGACACCGCAAAGGCACTGAGGGAAGTGCACCTCTAGTGAAGAAAGCTGTCTCCTTGATCTTGGGCAACTTAGGGAATTGCAGCTTCTGCTCATGAAGGATATATTCTGTGGACCCAGTGGTGGCTGGCGTGAGATGCTGAATTTGTTGAGACAACAATGACACCTTCCACCTTCTTGGGCTCCTTTGTATCTACAATCATCTTAAGTGCTTCCCCTGAGCTGGAAGAAGTGAAGGGGAAGCCTAAGCCACCAGTAACTGAGCAGAGGTGTGGAAATAAACAATAAACAACAGAATCAGGACTAGTTGCAGGCATAAGGCCACTACCACATCATCAGAGCAACATCTCTGACTTTTGCCTCTGCTTCCCATTGAATATTGGATTTAGTTGCTCTCTTTTTAAAAGATGTATTTATTTATGAATACAAGAACAAGGGAACAGGCCAGAGGTGCAGGGGGTGAGAGGACTCACCAGAGACAGAGTGGGGAACAGAACAGGTGGATCCACTGAAATACACTGCTGAGTGGAGCAATGGTTGAGGCAGGAGAGGTCTGCTGCACCATTGGGTCAGCTCTCTGGCCAGCAACTGAACTCATGCTGCAGGGCTGTGGAGCTTCATAGTGCTGCAACTTAACCCCTTGTGCCACCAGGGAGGTCCTGGATTTAGTCTCTTGAGTTATGTAATGTGATAATCACTAGTTCTGGCCTGTACCCTAAGAGGTTCAAGATTGTAAGACTTCCTCTAACCAAGTTGAAAAGTATCAGTCCAGTCACTCTTGATAGCCTGAGTGACTCATATCCTCTTGCTTGGGCTAATCCTTCTGACCTAGTGTAGCAGCTTTTATTAGAAGGGGTAGACAACTGTTAGGAGTGATAATGGTCACCCCATCTCACACCCACCACCTCATTTAATCTTAACCACAAAATCCTACAAGGAACTTAAGTATTGCCTTTACATTTTGATGAAGAAACTTAAACTTAAATAATTCTTATGTGGTAGAACCAGGACTTGAACCCTTGTCTCTTTTACTCAAAGCTTCGCATCTTTTCTCCCACACCCTAAGGATACCGGTGGACTTTGCTTCCATCCCTGCCCAAGTGTTCTGTCATTGTCGGCACCCTTCAGAATAATTGTGTGCCTCATTAATTCTTTATTTACATTCCTCTTCTCCCAAGTGTGACTCAAGTTCTTTCTCAATAGAAGGTTCCCATACTGATTTATCTTATATGATTTACATACTACAGGATGTAGAGAGAAGGGCAGGAGAGGAGTGGAGGAGAAAGAAGAGAAAGAGGAAACTTCATTAGGCTTTTTCTTTTTCTATGAAGGTAGTCATAATGTTACAAGTTCCAGAAGGTTCAGGTTGTGGTATCTCCCACTTTTTCTAACACAATGCATAAACATGGAATTATGTTTATTGACCTACAATGAACGTTTTCT
Source organism: Galemys pyrenaicus (assembly GCA_019455555.1). Taxonomy (NCBI): domain Eukaryota; kingdom Metazoa; phylum Chordata; class Mammalia; order Eulipotyphla; family Talpidae; genus Galemys; species Galemys pyrenaicus. The sequence continues at coordinate 4,910,296 of JAGFMF010011694.1, forward strand.
AGGATCAGTTTTGATGACAGTTCTACACACAGCCCAGGAAAGAATTTGTAAGAGTTGACCTCTAATCCTCTTCTTAGGGGTCCAATGAACAAAAAGTCGACTTAAAAACCAGGGATGCAGGGCCTCCCCGGTGGCGCAGTGGGTTAAGCAGCGCATTACAAAGCAGATCGCAGCCACTGCAGCACGAGTTCGATCCCTGCTGCCGGGGACCCACATGGCGCGGCAGACCTCTCCTGCTGTGCCCGCTGCTCCCCTCAGCAGTGTACTTCCATTGATCTGACTGTTCTGCTCCCGCTCTCTGTGGTGAATCCTCTCACCCCCCACACCTCTGGCCTGTACCCCAGTGCTTGTACGCATAAATAAATAAATCTTTAAAAAAAAAAAAAAACAAAAAACCAGGGATGCATTTCCATTGGTGGAAAAGGAAAGGTGCATAACATATGGTCACTTTGTTGCAGGCCCTGAGTAGGTGCTTCATATATATATTGTCACAACAGCCCATTACCATAGATGGCATAACTCCAGATGAGGGAGTTTAGAGAGGATAAGTCATTTGGGATGCAATATGGGGTAGTGGATTGGGTTTGTCTTCAGGCTCCACCACAAATAGCTGTGTGACCCTGGGCAATTTCCTTAATTTCTTTAACCTTTCTCTTGCAGTTTCCTCATTGTAAAATGAAGACAATAATAAACAAATTGTAAAGCTCTTAGAGGAAATACCTAATACAGACTCACAGTTTAAAAATGTGAACTTAACAACACCATAATTAGAACTTCCTATTATCAAAAGGCCATTTTTTTTTTTTAAGTTTGGCGGTGTATCAGAAGTGCTCATTGAAATTATAGTACCAGGATCATATTCCAATTAAGGAGACCAACTTATTTTAGTTTGCCCGGGAGTTTTGTGGTCTTGATACCAAGTGTTTTATATCCTAGGGAACCCCTCAGTCCTTAGCAAATCAGGGTGATCGGTCAGTTGAATTTCATACTGAGCAAATCAGAATCAATGTGTAGAGCCAAGTTCCAGGCTTCTGTAGCTTTTACAAGAGAGTTGACATTAGGGTTGGAGTTTAGTCTAGTGGCTTATATCATGGGATCTCAAACTGTGTAGACGTGGGTTTGAATCACATTTCAGGAAATATGACTTTGGATGTGTTGATGGGTTCCTAGGAAGCTGACTCTGAAATGGAGGATAATGCATACAAAGTTCACTAAGAAGTGCTCTTGGGATCAACCCCTACGGAAGGGAGGAGAAGGAAGAAGGGCTGGGCAGAGGGGGATGATGTGCTATAATGAAGTCCCAATGAAAGTCTCAGCCTATCTCACAGGAAACCCTGGAGCTGGGTGGGACCCGAGATATCTTGAATTGAGAAGTTGGGTCTTTCTACTTTCATGGCATCATGTCCCTGGATGCCAGCTGCCTTGTCAGCTGTCTCCTTGGAGGCTGAAAGCTAAGCGTTGTCTATTAACAGTGGTCCCTCAGCTGTGAAAATAGAGCCTTCTGCACCAAGAGTCTGTGGGCAGCACATCTCAGTTTCCAGAACAGGGTGAATGAATTCCTGAGCCTGTTTCTCCATGAAACAGGACCAACAACCTGTTGGTAGTAAGATTCCCTAGCTCAGAGGGTTGTTAACGTTTAAGTGAATTACTATACATATAACAGTTTATCTGACATGTTGCAAGCATTCAAGACGTGTTAGCTAATCATAAATGCTGAAGTTAAAATGGGGTGGAGTTTGGAATGGAGGCAGACTGCTCTGAAGAAGTCTTCTTGGAGGAAATTCTGTCTCATCTGTGTAAACCAGGAGGGACAATGTTTGGCTTTTGACTGTGGGATGTGTTTTACTAGGCTGGTCATTAAAAAAGATGTAAAGTAGGTGAACAATTGAATCCATCCACAGTTGTTTAACAAGCACCTGTTAAGAGAAGGAGGGTAGAATGTGAATGAAGTTTGAAAGATAACCATAGTCTTATAGCAGTTATAGTATGGAAAAGGCTCAGGATTGGGCTTCCATAAGAACTTAAACATGCATTTGTCAGTAGCAATGTGATGGAGTAAGAGACTCGATACTGCAATATGGTAGAGGTTGGATATCAGTTTCTTAAATGACCTCTGATAAGAGATTCTCATATTAATCAAAATATGGGATTGGAAGCTGCTAAACAATTTATAATAAAAGTCACATTTTAACCACTAGCTTGCTGAAACATTTTGGGGGTAAGGGGAGTTTGCAGCCTACAAGAAAAATTTCAAAAACATCTTTGACATTTGGTACAGAATTCTACCCATGAAACTTTAAGCCAAAATGATTTGAAATAAGAGAAAACAAAAAGCTGGACACTGAAAGATGTTCTTTGTCCATAATAGGGAGGGCTCCTTAAACATTTGGTAATAGGCAAACCATTATTTCAAGTTAAAATTCAACCTTCTTTGCAAGGAATAGGTTACTGACTGCCAGCACCTAATGTTGTAAAAATAAGAAACCAAATGACAGGAAGTGTGGCAGTGAAGTTATTACTATACTGTAAATATTTTAAGAACTTTTTTGAAATAACTGCTTCACTAGGTGAATCTTAGGGAAAGAAACGTATTAGCCTCAAAAACATACCCTGAGGTTACTCAGTATAAACATCCAGACTACAGTTTAACATGGTGTACTGTAAATATTTTAAAAGTTCTGTATATTATGAGGTTTAAAAGACATCTGGCTAGCCAGTTCTCAGAGATTGCAAAGGGCCCATTCTGGAGCGTGTCTGTGATACATGAAGGAGCCACTTCAGTCCCAACCTCTTCTACTGCATGTTTACCCCAGGATGTGATATTCCACTGCCTTACCCCCAGGCCAGGTGCCAGGCAACTGAGCCCCAGCTTGCATGAAAGCTCACCAAAATTATCCCAAATAAGATATTTTCCCAGCCATCCTTTGCCTTTTGCATGGAAATCCCAATAAAAACCATGGCAGGTGTGTTTCTCTGACTGCTGTCTTCTGTCCTGACCCTCTGGTGCCTTTTCCACGTGCCCTTTGTGCGTGCTGTGCCTTCTTCTCTGGTGCCTGTAACAGTTGTTTTCTGAATCCCTCTTCCATCTTCTCTTGTGTTAGCACCAGACTAACCATCTCATACAATAGGTGACTTCTCAATAAAATACTTGTGGTTCGTCCTCAGAAGAAATGAAAACTGAATGGCTGGCCACATTTTAGCAGCACCTCCTCAGTCATCACGCCCATTCCATTCCATTTCACTAGATCATTAAGTACATGTTGGTGTCTGAGGTACAGAAGCCCATGAGCACTGAGCCTTAACTCCCTGTCCCCTCCCTGCTTTCCAGACCCAGGGCTCCTGCCTCAACAAGTATCTGTCAGAACTTGTTCTGTCAGAACTAAAAGAAAATGTTACAGAGTAGTTTTTTGTTGTTTTTAAAATTTTAAAAATCAGTATTTTAAGAAAAATAGAAAGGAATATATTAACTGACTTAGGATGAAAAGTCCAGGGTGAACTTGTTTTGGGCAGGGCTTGATTTAGGGCTCAAATGACATCATCGAGTCTCCTATCAGTCTGTCTTTTGATTCTGACTTCCAATGTTGTGACCTTTGTCTCAGTTACATGTGACAGCAGCAACACCAATTCTCAGAATTGCCTCAGGTTTCAGGACTAGTGGATAAGAACAGGAATCCTATTCCCTGATGCCCAGAGAAAATCTCTCACTAGCCCTGATTGGGTCAGGTGACCGCACTGCGTCATCCTCAGGGAAGACGGCAGTGGACGGGTGGCTTTGCTCTGGGTCACGTGACAACCCTGCACCAAACACGGGAAAACCCAGTGGCTTAGGCCTAGCCCTGGGTCACATCACCATGACGACCCCTGAATTGGTGGGGAGGAAGGTGCATGGGTGATAGAGTAGCTTTCATAGTAACCACAGCTCACTTACAGTGGGGAAGGATGACATTAAAGAGGAAATCAGGACACACGAGGAAAGAGTGAGTGAATACTGGGCAGCAAACTCAACAAATGTCTACTACAGTTGAACTACTGTCATTTAATTCTAGCTTTGCTGGGAAAAAGCCAGGAAGAACAAATTCAGCAAATCACAGGATTGTACTGAAAAGAAGAAACACAAGCATCTAAGGAGCTCAGCCTTTTTCTCTAAAGAGGACATAGTTTATACTATTAAAGACAGATGCTTATTTATTCTATGCTGAGAGCTCTCCAGCCAAACAGATTCCAAATCTCCTTCCATCTGTAGATCTTCCCAGGGCTTTGCAATTTTTGCTAGTTAATGAGAAAAGTTGGGGCGGGACAATTTAAAATGAAGAAATAAATACATTTGGAGGAGAGCTCAAGGGATAAGTTATTTCACAATTCTGGAATTTAGAGCAATAAACAAGTAAACAGTCTTATTGACTCAAAGGGATAGCTCTTTCATCTATAAAATAACTTTGAGTTACATTGGCATCTGGAGAGACTTTCCCTATGGCTATATTATAAGATCACTTTTCCTGTTTTCTGTATATACTGTCCCGTTGAGCCTTTTGAAACAAGAAATTATTTGCTGCATTTAATGCTGTCTGATGGAGTACTTCTACAATTTACATGTCCTTTGGTGTATTATTAATTCACATGCTTTTTATAAATGTAAGTTTGGAAGCAATTTTCATTAAAATTTCCTACAGCACATGAATCTGGACTATAATTGGACTAAAGTCTTGTTTATCCAAACTATCCAGGCCAATGACATTTTGTGGGTTTTAAAAATAGGGCAATTTTTTGGAAGTGGTCCCTAATGATGAACATTTGAAAGGGAATTCTGAGCTTGGAAAAAAAACATTTGTTCCAACACAGGTGAAATCAATTCCCTTATGTTTTAATTTAATAAAACTAATCTTTATGAATTGAAAAGGGTATTTCTTTCTTTGACTAGCCAAACTTGACTAACCAAACTTGAGGGCCTGGTGGATTCTTATCCAGATGAATTGTTCTCTAGGAGCTACAAAGTTAGAACAAATTGGGGAATAATCCTATGATGAATGATACCAGTTTTTGAGTTTCATTGTTCCACTCTGGTTACAGAGTAGTCTCATTTATACAACCTCAAACCATATGCTTTATTATGGCCCTGGATATTTCTTATTGGGTTAAACTCTTGGGAGGAACAAAGAATGCTTTAAAAGCGTGGCAGCCAGCAACTGCCTACAGTAGAAGGGATCTTGCTTAAAGATTAAGGTCACACAGAGATTGGCCATTATAGGCAGTCAACAAATATTTGCTCAATGAAGGAAAAAATAAATGAGTGAGTATAAAATCACCTTGAAGACAAAATTACAAAAGCACCATTATAGATAGAATTCCTCCTAATTTCCTTCCCTCGTTGCTAGCTAGATCATTGTTTATCAATACTACAACCGTTAAGATTGTCATTAAAGAAAATCATACCAGAACTTAGAAAAATGTGTGTACCTGCCTTCCCAGAGAAAAAATTAATGGTGAACTTTGATAGAACTTTCAAAACCACATGAAATCAGCTCCTTGAATTATGAAAAATAATACATAATTCTCTTTGTTCCATCATACTGGGAGAATTTTATCTTATGGGGAAACCCACCACCATTATGTCTAAGTGATTGATGCCCCCAATGTATTAGTCACAAAGAGCTCCTGGATTGTGCTATGCCAGAGACCACCTTTGAAGAAACTTCCATGTGAATGGCTCCCTGGAGTTATAACCCAGCACATCCCTGCTTCTTCTAGTAGACATCTACTGTTGAATTCGTTGCCAGCCTGAAGCTTCAGCTCTTATGGGGTTGGTCTAAAATTTTCAAACTTGATCTCACATTAAATACTAGCTTTGAAAAAAACTTGCTTTTATTTTCTCCCTTTTTGTCTTGTTTGCACGGCTGGAAATCAGGAAGAAAAGGAAAACGAAGAAGAAGCTAAAGACCTCAATTTGGGAATGAAGATGACATCAGGTAGGATATATTCTGTGTGACTCCTTTTCCGAGCTGCTGTTGCTGACAGCTCGACTCACGGTATGCGAGAGCTGTGCAGATTACCAAGGAAAATCTGTGTGTTCCAAATGATGGGAAACATGACTAGAAATGTCACTTGTGATGTATTCCAGACCCGACATCTGGACAATCTGGCATGATGCAGAAAATAACTGCGTCTCTTCTTTTTTCTTTTATTGATTGCAGTTCTGGATGAACAAATACTTGCAATGAAGTAAATGATAATGATACAGAAATTTCAAATTCAGTAATACTAAAATAAGTGGTATAGTTATTGACCGAAGTACTTGTGATTCCCTTGGAAAATTACTTAGATGCATTTGTTGTTGTTTTTGGGTTTTTTTTGTTTTTGGTTAGTGTATAGTTACATATATAGCTATGCTAAAGTTATTAACTCTGTCATATACTTCCTATGGGATAATGTGGAAAGAAACATATGATGAGAAGTTTTACAGCTTAGTTTCTCACTATGATTAGTAATGATGAAAGTAATTGTCATAAAAATAAATGTTAAATAGATCTTATAATAATGAAGCCAAATCTCAATACTCTCAGTTTCTATTTTCTAACAGCTTTTAGTTTGGTGCTTTATATGATAGGTTAGAGGAGGACTCCAGATGTGTTTGCCTGTGGAGAAGTTCATGTTCTTGTAATTTAGTCAAACTCAAGAAATGGGAAATGGTAATGAAAAGAAGATACAGGGCCTGCCCTGGTGGCGCAGTGGGTTGAGCGACGCACAATGAAGCAGACCGCAGCCACTGCAGCACGAGTTCGATCCCTGCTGCTGGCCAGGGTGGGGACCCACATGGCGCAGCAGACCTCTCCTGCCTCGCCCACTGCTCCCCTCAGCAGTGTGTTTCAGTCCATCTGCCTGTTCTGCATCCTGCTGTCTGGTGGATTCTCTCACCACCCCCACACCTCTGGCCTGTACCCCAGTGCTTGCATGCATAAATAAATAAATCTTTAAAAAAAAAAAAAGAAAAGAAGATACAGTGTGAGGGGAGAAAGGCGGCATCTTGCTCAGACATAGAGGCAATTAACCACTTCCACCACCTCCGTCTAAACTCCTCTCAAGTTGACTGCCCCCCACAGCCAACAGTTTCATCCCTTTGTAGACTCTTGCATGCTTGGCTTCTTATCAGTCATGTCTCATGTCAAACGTCCACTTCCAGAGCCCACCTTGTCAGTCCTTCAAGTTGCTCTTTATTCCACTGCCCATTTTTATTTTTTAATAACTTATTACAGCTAAAACCATATTTCTATTGATTGACTTATATACTTACTGCATTCAGGGAGCAGGGACCATGCTTGCTTAGTGGTGGTGCCCTGGTACCTTGGACAATGCCTGGCACATAGTAGTTGTTCAATAAATTCTGAGTTTTCTATGTATAAGGCATTCTGGTCTCTTAATGGAGATACTAATGAGATGGGTTTGATGTGAACCAATGTCATGCCTCTTTTAAATTGCTGAGATAAAATTGAGAATAAGACATGACACCCTCACAAAAAAAAAAAAGTATGTCTAAAAGACAGACAGGTTTTAAACATGGGAAATGTTCCAAATGTGAAAACAAACAAACAATATAACCAATGTGCTATGGGGAGCTTTGAAAGAAGTAAATTTGCCTTAGGATAGCAGAGTCAAAGAAGTTGATAGGTTGATGATGTTTGTAAATAATTTTGGAGTTTAAAAAGGAACATAAAAGGTAAAGCTGGAGCATGTATATCATACCTGAAAATTGTTCTGAATGCCATATTTGCAGACTTGACCTTGATGTTCAGGTCCTCAGCTCCAAAGGCAGATTGGGATGACAGCATTGCTGGGTCAGTACACATTTGTCTAACCAAGAAACCTTGACTTTCCCAACTGCTGTTATCAGTGGTGTCATTTCCTCTCTTGGCAGAGGATCTACTATATTTTGAGGACTTTTTTTTTTTCACATCCAAAGCCTTGATTACCCCATATGTTGTCAAGGTACCACTATTTACTAAGGCTTTTCTAAGATGTTGCTTGACTCCAACAAAATCACTGTGACATCCCAGGATGAGAAATCAGAGATCTTCTTCTTTTTTTTTTTTTTTTAAAGATTTATTTACTTATGCATACAAGAGCTGGGAGACAGGCTAGAGATGTCGGGGGTGAGAGGATTCACCAGAGAAGAGTAGGGAACAGAACAGGCAGACTGATTGAAATACACTGCTGAGGGGAGACAGGAGAGGCCTGCTGTACCATGTTGGTCACCTCCCTGGCCAGGGATTGAACTCATGTTGCAGTGACTGTGGATAGCTTCATAGTGCTGTGTTTAACCCCTTGTGCTACCAGGGAGGCCCCAGAAATCTTATTCTTAACAGTCTGCTAGGATTCTGGGTCTTTAGGCCCTGGGGGTTGTTACTAGAAATCTAGGCTATTGATCATGATTTCCCCCTATAAACCCTTTGGAGTTGGAGAGCCCCACATAATAAGTCCAAAGAAAAGAAGAGACATGGTTTACTTAGAAATCTATAATCTAATTTATTTGTGATAGGATTAAATAAATTTTGACTAAATGACTTTTCCCTTTATTTTCTTTAAAAACACCAAATAACCCTGTTGTTTAAGTAGAATCTCAGGTGAAAAACGAACAGTTTCTCGCTTTCTCTAAAAAATGCTTGAGCCCACTGACTTTGGGCTTCCTATGGAGTTTTACATCTTTATTCAGGCTTTAGTCCAAATGTGTGTCTTTACACTATAGCTCTAATATGTCTGTGTCTCTAACCTTAGTCCAGTCATTGTAGATCTACTGTACTTATTAACCATTCTTGAGGTTCTATTAGGCATAAGTTGTGTCTGTAAGGTTCATTGAAAAGTATGAACATATACGACATTAATTTAAGAAATGTTAATTGAATGCCTGCTATGCACTAGATATTGTGCTAGGAATTATGCTTTATATTGAATAGCAAATAGGCTAGACTCAACTCCATGCTTTATAATGCTCAGAAGTAAGTAAGAAATGCAGCCATAAACAAATAAAAAGAAAATGTAAATTATAAAGAAATCATAGCCTTTAGACAAGTAAAATATGTTATAAAGCAAGCAGGGTGCGGTGGCAGTCCTGCCTTTATAGAGCATAGAGTTAAATAGGACATATAACAGATGGACACAAAAACTAAGACAAAAGGTAGGATGCCTGAGGGCATCAACACACGGGAGTGGGTGGAGGGAGGGGGAGTGCTACAGAGGGAAGAGGAACCCAATTCAAGTGCTCTAGAAATTCCTCCAGGAGAGTGTGGCTTGTGAACTGGATCTGAGAGATAGAATGTAATCCATTTGTTAAGACTGGCACATCAGCCAGGTCATTTATAAAGTGAAAATTAAATACTGTAAATTGAATCCAAAGTGATACCTATTTGGAGTTCAGCTCATTTTTTTTTTTTTTTTTTTTGCTGATGACCTAACCCTTAGGCATCTGTCACTTTATCTTGAGGTTTATAATTTATACTTGCAGGGGCCACCCAGAGAACAATGACAAGTGAACTGGGAATATGTTTAAACCTTCCCACCATCATTACTTGTCCTTTGTTCTCTGATAACTCAGTGGAATGTCCATTCGAGTTTTTTTCAGTGCATGACCTGCCCTTGCGCCTACCCAGGATCAGGTAGCATTTCCCCTTAAGTTCATGGCTATATTAGCCAGGTTGACAGGGAACCCCGTTTATAATAAGTCTCTTTTAATGTGATACAGCGTGGGTTGCTGTCAACTGGTGCTCCATTTCAGCAAGTGCAGTTGCTGGGCAGGTGCATCAGATGCCTGAAGGTTACCTTTGCCTCCAACCAGTCTGCCCTTTCCATGCCCTGTCCCTCCTCAGGGGGGTTCCTTCCTCACTGCCTTTGATCCCAGATTCTCTACTACCAGGACCTGCGATCAGGTACAGATACCTTTGTACAAACTAATTAATATCACAGTTTCACCTCTCTTCAACCTGTTGGTATTTCAAATTGAAAATCTACCCGTGTAATGAGAAAAGTTGGTGATTATCAAAGGGATTTTTAAATATCAGAAAACAGGAAAAGAAAAAAGGCATTTCCTCCTACAATCAAAATACATGGTCAGCCACTCTCTTGATCTGAGGTTAGAAAGACCCCAAATCATGGGGCCTCTCAATAAAGATCCTGTCAGACACACAGTTTCTTAAAAGTAGGGGTTATGTCTACTTATAAGTGAAGTTAGAGCCATTTTATTTATTTATTTATTTCCCTTTATTAAGGTAACTCTGGTTTACAGCACTAATATGATCTAGGGAAATGGGTTCATACCTTCCCAGGTGTCTGTCACCACCCCACCCTCCTTTCAAGCAGCAATTAGTACTTTACCCTACACCGCTGTTCCCCTTCATTCTTTGTACCCTCTTGCCCCTCAAGTAGCAAAAGGCATTACTTTAAAGACATAAGGCCTCCTTCTGATGCAACATTCAATACAAACACAAAGAAAAGGATAGCACACTGAACCTGGGCACAGGGAAAAGGAAGACTGAGGTAATGGAATTATGGACATGGGGATGAGTGGCAGAGAGACTTTCTTGCTTACAAGTTCCTTCCGTCCGGCTCTGATGTTACTGGTGTAATTGAGAAAAAGCCAAAAAAAGTACTAACAGTGACAAGGAGGAGGCTGTAATTCTAGGCAGAGAGGACTGACTACATGACAGGCACAATTTGAAGCCTGACAACAGGACCCTCTGGGGATAAGTCAATTAGGGAAGCATCTGAAGCTATGGGAGAGCTGATGCACGTGTCCTGGCTTGAGGCCTCCTTTCTCAGTCACGTTTATACCACACTGGGAGCCTTTTGGTCTGTGTGACTCAAGTCTTGCCTCTTCTGAGGTCCTTCTCTGGGTAGTCTCTCCCTTTTGCCTCCCCCCGAGAAAGTGTTCCTGTCCTGGGGCTTCTATGTGACTATGACTTTATTTTAAAGAAAAAGTTTTATGATGAGGCTTCATTTAATGTTTTTCTATCCACATAAAGGCCATTGAAACAACCACAACAACACACACAGCAGCCTATTAGAGGTACTGATAATGACTAATATCAAAAGTGAACATTACGGACTAAGGTCGAGGGCTATGGGTGCTTTGATGGAGGGTGAGCTGTGGTGAAGGGAGAGATCCTGTACTTCACAACACTAATGATCTAATGGTACTTTAATAGAAAATTAAAAGAAATAAAGTTTTGAACAATCAAAAAATAAATAAAATTGAGCATTACTTTCTTAGAACGGAGTCAGCTTTATTGTTGACTTCAACTATTGACCTTGCCCATACTAATCATACTTACAGTTAAATGAATACAAATTAGAGAGAAAAGCAGATTAACATCCTTTCATTTATTCATTCATTTCCTGTGGGCAGGGAGGCCAGCAGTGGGCCAGTTCTACCTTCTTGGAGAATTATTATTATTTTTTAGTGACATCCTTTTTGGTGGTTATGTTTCAGGGAAAAAAAAGGGGGGGAGGGAATAAAATGTGTTTTTAGGACATTGGCTTACAGTTTTCCTTGCCCATGCATTGCTTTTAGAAGGAGACCAAGTATGTGATCAAACATGATTCAAATGTGTTTAAAATTCCAGAGGACTTTGTGGAATCCTTATCATCTTCCGGCTGCATTAATCTCTGCTGTGGGCCCTTACGTTGCAATACTGTCATCTTAAGAGGGGGTCCTGGAACTTGGAACCATTTTATGACAGCTAGAGGGTTTCATCAGAACATTCGTTCTGTGCTAAAGGTCACCCAGAGCTGAGAAGGCCCAGCACATGTTCAGAACTGACTATTGGGGTCATCTGTGTTGAGTCAAGCTTTCACTTCCTGTGGTTTACAAGTTTCTTAATTGTGAAAAATCCTAACGGTTTGAATCTTTCAACTAAAAATGGGTGCAATGAAGACAAAACATATGTATTTGTGTAACCTTTCTGGGGACGTGCGGGCAGGGATCCACCGAGCAGCTTCCTAAGCAACCAGGTTGTGTGTGAGGTGGCTCCCTGGGGAAGCTGAGATATGGAAAGTTCAGGCTTTCAGACTGAGAGTGCAGAAGGTGATAACGCGAAACCTGTTCTCTGGTTGAGACAAACTATCTGTTTTACTTTGATATCAGAGTGGGAAACTCCCAAAATGAGGTTTCTGCCCTAGCCAACTAGATTTCAGTTGCAGCTTGGATATCATTTGGTCAAAAAATTACTTCTGTATGGATTTCCCCAAAATTCTGACCAAAGAGTGAATAGAACATTGTTCAGGGAGGCAAGTAAGAAAAAAAAAAAAAGGCTGGTGTATTTCCTTTATCTGAGTTTACTTTCTTTCCGTTCCTCTCACAGTATGGCGAGTAGCCTGACGGTTCTGGGGGGCCATATAATAGTGAAAGTACTACTGCAGACGGTGATGAACTAAGGGTGTCCTGATGCCTACACCTCTTGATGGGACTGAACTGCTATACTTTTATTTTAGTCTAAGAATTCCCACTAATTTTCCTCTATTTCAATAACAATAATTGGATGTTCACTATCATCTAATTCCTCTCAGGAAGTGAAGGCAGTGAGTGTTGCTGGAGGTTTACCAGGGAAAAAAAAACCAAAACTGTGAAAGTGATATATTTCCTGTTCCAAGAACTAAGAACACCCCTAGACAGGCGGCTCTAGCAGATATTCATAAAGCGGAAGATGCTTCTAGAATTCACTGAGAGATTATGCATTATCACAGTTATTAGGAGGAAGTATAAATGTGTGTATATATACATAATACATATACATAAACACTTATTTTTCTTTGAAGTATTTGTTTTCTTTTTATTAATGTCATTAATATAATATCAGATTTCTCCCCTTAGGTGTGGCCATCATAGTTTTCCCTACAGGACCCACAGTCCTCCACCATAGTCCATTTACCCTTCTCCCTGCTGTTTTTATCCCTCCTATTCCCCCTACTTCCCCACCCCCCACTCCTTATGTCTATGGTCAGCTTATATGTTTATTTTCCAACCTAGATTTTTTTCACTTGTTAAATCAATTAATATTGCCCCAGAACCTAAGGTATTTCCCTGGTGACAGGGGGTGGGAGCTGAAAGGGAGAGGGTAATGTTTGTCTTGGGTAGGAGAAGGCACACTGAAGGGTTCTTTGTACTTGAGGCAAAGAGAGACTTTTAAAGATGTAGCTGTCTGCTCCTAGCTCGCCACCATTTTATAATGAGAAGGTGTCAAACTAATGAAATCAGGCTTCCAAGTTCTCAGCACTCTCCTAGGCAAACTTTATTAAACGATATTGCTACCTACAGCTCTGAAACCACAGCATCCCTCCTCTTCAGGGTCACTCAGCAAGCGAGCTCTGCTTTTTCTCCTTTCTTTATGAGCAGACAGCTAATCCTTTCCAGATTTTTTTATTCAGGAAATTAAACGGATGACTCGCTCATAAATGGGAAAAGACAAATATAAATAAAAATGAGGGTTTGGTTTAGTCTTCTGTGCTCAAGGTACATCAAATACATTGTTGACTGACTGGACACCTGCACCTTGAACAGGAGTTGAAATGCACCTGCACAACAAGTGTCTGGTTTTGATATTGTGCCCACATACCTATGAGACACCTCAGCAGCTTACTGCATACTATGCTCCCTATTCAATCCTTGTCTGCTTAGTACAGTGAAAACAGAGGCATGGAACTTTCCAGAAGTTTATCTAGGACATAAGGTGAATCACTTACTGGGAATGAAGTTTTCAGTGTGGTAATACTTAGACCAGAATTGTTGTTGTTGTTGTGTGTGTGTGTGTGTTCCACAAAACGTGTGGAACTATTTGATTTTCTTTTGTTATTCCTTAGTTTTTTCATTTTGGGCCTTTGCACAAATCCTTCGGAGTAGAAGAAACTGTGAAGATGACATTAATATACAAAAACAGCAGTCATTGAAATAGCACATGCATTATGTAAATATAATCAGTGGTCTTTCAGTGTTTCCAACCTGGAGGAATCTCTTGGTTCCCTTCCCCCTTCTCGCTTCCTTCTCCCACGTGTGAATAAGAAGATGGCACTGGCATGGTGTACGGTGCACTTGATGTCCTGCAAGTTCTCTCGGTATATTGTACCTTTCTTTCCATTCTCAGGATACAGAGGGTGGACATTTCAGCTGATTACTGTCACAAATGCCCCTAGGAGACAAAAAAAATGAAGTTTGCATGTCTCAAAGACAGTTGTTGTTATAATCTTCATGATTTACCTCTATTTCCCTGTAAACGTGTAAATGAAGTAGACATTGTGGCCCTAGAAGTCCCCTGAGCGTCAGTGTCTTCATTTCCCACCTATCTACCCCACACTCCAGTTACTTGGCTAAGGACAACCACACCTGACTACACAGTTAAATCATTCGTGGTGGATTAGCCACTGTTCTAGAAACTGTGTATGGAAAGGGGCACAAGCGGAAAAGATAGAAGGGGCTTGTCCTAAAATGATTTATGTGCAGCACTTTACAATATCGAGAGGGTGTCAGTTGTTTGTATCAAAAATAGTGGAGAGATGAAGCTGTGATTCAACCCTACCCAGCACATTCTGGCATCTGCAGGTCGTGTGTGACCTGAGGCTTCTCTTACAGAACCTCCTCTCCTGTCCCTTAGGAGTAGCTGCAAGCAATGGCCCATGGGACATGGTCAATGAATCCCACTGGGCTTCCCCTTGGGGTGGCAGTTGTAAAGCCCGGATTCTCTACTAAGTCTAGAATTTGCCCCAGCAGGACCAAGCCCCAGTCACCCACAGATAAAACCCAGTGCCTGCTGCTCAGTATCAGCCCCCTCCCCCTCAAAGTCCCCTGGGGTTCCCATCACCTCCCACATAAACGGCTCGAGGGAACCCCAAAGTAAGAGCTCCCTAATGCAGTCAATGAATTGAACACAACCTAATCAATGAGCCTGACTGAGAGCTTGGAGGGAAAAAAAAGTTCAAAAAAGCTTAAAATCCACCTAACTGCAAAACAGCTACTTTGATAATTATTCCATTAACTGGTTAAAATGGTGGCATTCCTAAGTTTTGAATTCTTTGGCCTTTTTGTATATGCTGTTCTATTCTTATGTATCCACTGGAGGACAGTTAGTGATGAGTAAGAAGAGGGCCTTGCTGTTTTGAAGCTATCACAAAGCATGTTTGCTTAGATACTGTCTCATTTGGACTCAGTTTGAGTTGCTTGATTTGAGTGTAAGTGCAGTTTTAAATCATAAAACCATTTTTTTTTTTTTTTGAGCCCTGAACATGGGCCTAATGTTCATCTGAATCTCTAATTGGATTTTTTCACCCTGGGTTTTTTTTTTTTTTAGTTAATTAAATTTTTTAATTAAGGTAACATTAGCTTATGTTATTATTGGTTTTAACCCTGTTTCCAGTCTGTTTTTAACCCGGTTTCCAGTCTGTTTTTAAAAGCAGCTTAGGAAAGAACATCTCTGTTTCCTTATCCGTCCTCACAGAGAGATGGTGAAAAAAATAATAAAGTACCACAGTAACCTGTTACCAACGACCTTTCTGAAACAAATGATGACTGAGTGCTGACAGGCAGTCTGCATTCCACACAGGTATTCTGAGAGCAGGGAGTCATTCTGAAAACCCCAGAGCTGTTTGAACTGCTCATGAGTGATGTTACAAACAGGGCAAACCCAGCTTGTGGATGTGTTATGTTTGGCCTGTAGTCTTTAACATTTTTGAGGAATTAGTTACCAGTGTTTAAAAACTGGAACATTTCAAGTAAAAAAATCCAGGTTCCAATTTCACCTGAGAACTGGCCAAACCAGACCTGCATTCCTAAGTTGTTAAAAAAAAAAAAATAACTCAGTGAGTTGCATCCTTTAGAGATGCCTTCCCATCCTACCTGTGGTCTAGGGCAAGTGAGATTGTTTGGGGGCCATTGCTATGGTAACTCTAGCATGAAGCTGGTGAGCACTTCGCTCTACACAGTTCTCTGAAGTTTCGTTTGTTTTCTTCTGTGTAAGAGGCTAATACTCTACTATTAGAGACTTTTCATGATTTTAGCAGCGAAGGCTCACAAACATTTTGCAAGGAGGAAAGGTGCCAGGAAGTTCAATCACTTATAGATGGGTGTAGCTGGAGAGGTAGTTCCAGCTTGAACCTGAAGACACTGGGGGAGGGGGTCCCTGGACATGCAAGGGGGTCAAGAGCTTTTCCTCTGGGCCTTCTCTTTTCACAGCAACTGAGAGGCCACCATGTCTTCCCCAAGAGACCTGCAGTGAAGGACCACTGATTCTGCTCTTATGCAGCAAGGCAGATATAAAAATTCCCAAGTGAGCACTTGCCCATCTGGCTGTGTGCCTGGCACCTTTTGGATGGATTTTGATCAAGCATGACTCCAGTGTGTATAGTAATCATGGAAAATTTCAGCCTTTCTAACCAAGGAGAAACTGACAAAGGAAACAAAGTGTCCTTGGCTTTTACTGAGTCATAGAAGCAGAACAGATCAAAAACTGTAAAAGTCAGGACTTTTTTTTTTTTTTTTTTTTTTTGAGGCTGGGTTCTTGTCCTCGGCCGTCATTGAGAATACCATGGTATCTGTTCATGTGGGCACATAGCTCATCTGTCCATGCGTTCAACAAGGGTTTATGGACGCTGCCCCCAATGCCAGGTGTGGAGATAGGCGCTTAAGTCCTGCCTTCCTTGGTTTGATGCTCAACAGAAACCAGCAGCCACCCTCAGCCAAAGGGGTTGTGCTTTCCCTCTTTTTCTGGACCTGGATTCTTTTATGGCTGCTCTGTTCTCATTATGCTCTAAGCTGCTCAGTTCACTGTATGTCATTCCTCCCAACATCTAGAAAAGAAAATGGATAATTCTATCAACTCCTGCAGGTGAATCACACTTTCTCTGTTCCTTACCACTTCTAACAAATTAACTGTATGTACGCTGAGTTTATCTGGTCCAGTTACCACTTGGATTTGCACAGAGTCAAGATTACATTGTCTGGATTGTTCTTTTCTGACAATGAACACAAAATATCTGGTAACCATGGTTGCCTTGATACTCTGACAATAACACTAGCTAACATTTATTAAGTACTTGCCATGCATTAGGCACCGTGGTAAGTGCTTTACCATGGCTCTCTAATTTAATCCTCTTAACAGCACGATGAAGAAGGTGCTATATGATCCCCACTGTGTAGATAAGAAAATGCAAGCTTAAAAAAGTGAATTTACATCAACCCAGGACTGGTTGAGTCCAATGAATTATAATCTTAACCATTTCAGCAACTGAAATGGTTTCAGCAACTGAAGACCAGTATGTCTTCTGGATAGTTAAACATTTCTGAGCAGCTTCCTACAGAGAGTGCTTTTATATTCCTCTAATTTGAGCAAGTTTATCAGCTAAGGTTTCAGAGCCACTGCCCCTAGATGCCTAACTCTCCTGATTTCTGGTGAGGAGGAAGCCCTGGAGTAGGGAAAGTTCTAGCAATTTGCCCTAGGTTTGCAGACTCTTGCTTTGTTTGAGATGAAAGAGTCTTTCCTATTTTCTTTTTTTAAAAAAAGTCTTGGGCAAGTTGAATATCTTATGTTTTAAGTCTCATTCATTCTGTTAGAACATCCTGTTTACATCTGATAGAATCAAAGATAATAACACATTTTCCCCAAATTTGGGTCTTTTTTCCAACTGAGCAATTTCTGTTCATGGTACCTCCATCCATACTGGATCTGCACCATGCACATAAAGCCAAATCCTCAATGAATCCTCATGAAATGGAAGAGGAATTCAATGAACTTGGAGAAAGGGATGATGTGGGCATCTCAGCATCAATCAATCATGCCTGCTTTCAAGGGGATGACAAAGTTGTGTGTGTGTGTGTGTGTGTGCATGTGTCACAGTTTGCGACTGAAGCACCTGGGGTGATAAAGAAGAAAAGGTGATCAGCTTTGCCTGTCTGAAGAAAAACAAGATGCCCATTCACTTCTTGTTCTCTCCCAGCATCCTCAGCTCTTCAGTGTTTGGTGGAAAACTGAGCCTTGCTTGGTGTTACCATGACGTCTGAGCTTTGAGAGCCATTTCCTTTCCTCCTGAGCCCAAGAAAGATTATTCTAGTGATATCTGAATAGCTTGAGTTAGCAGTGTATGAACACAGAGGAAGTGGTTCCCTAGCAACAGGAGCTTCTGAAAGTCTCTGCATGCTCAGTACTTCTCCCTGCTTTTTGTTTTCTCTCCTCCATGCCGCCTATCAGCAAATGGCCAGAGTGATTGCACCTGCTCTGAATTGTGGTCCGTCAGTTAAACCCCAGCAGTTCAGTTTTCTAACTCAAAGGGATTTGTTCCTCTTTCAAACTTCCTCGTGAGTTCTGGGACCTGTTTTCTCCCTGGTTAGACGATAGTTACCTCAGATCACACTCCTTTTTTGTTGTTCATATTTGGTCAGAAATGGAAAATATTGAGGTGCCCAAAATTTTTATAGAAAAATTTGAGTTTTTTAATGTTAGTTTATGAATTTTTTTTGAAATGTGATAAATCTCTCCAGAAAAGGTTTAGTTGACTTTTTTCTCCCTGAAGACTTTCAGTTACTTCATTCTTTGTTTTTTCACAGAAGCAAAACAACCTCTTCATTCCTTTTGTGTGTCAGCCTCACAACACATAATTGAATAGAGTAGATGGTTAGGCCAATAATAAATTACCTTCCTAACTTTACCTCAGTCTAGCAAAATACTGTGTTCTAGAGATAGTTATCCTTTTAAAAAATATACTTCCTCCACCGAACCACCTATGTCTATACCCCATTTGTCTCCCACCCTGATCCTTTCCACTCTGCCCTATTCCCTATAGTAACCATTTTCTTCTTTTTGCTGACTTCATTTTTTTTTCTTTTATCATTTGTGTGTAATTGTTTTTGGGGGATTTCTATTCCACAGATGAGTGAAACTATCCGAAATCTGTCTTTTACTTACTGATTTTACTCAATATAATCATCTCAAGGTCCACCCATTTTGTCCCAAAAGCCACCATTTCACCATTTCCACAGCTGTGTAACATATTCCATTGAACATATGCTTCATTTAAGACAGTTATTTATACTGAGGACATTGATCTGATCCCTGTTCCAGCCCTGCTGCCCTATTTTAGAAAGTGCCAATTTCTACACGCCAGACCACCTAGCTGAAGCATGGGTCCAGAATTCTGACCAGAGATGCCTTATTTCATCTTCAAACAGCAATTTGTATGGAAGAGTGATCTGTATAACAGTGTCATGTTCGCCTTGCTGACTTATTGGTTATTTGGCCTAGACTGGTGATGAATGACAACATGCATTATCATTGAACTGAAGAGCTCCTAGAATTCTTCTCATCTGTCCTTTAAAAAATATTTTCATCCACTCCTTCGCTGTACCAACAAAAATTTGTAAGTGAATGTTTCACATGTGGAGGACACCAGGCTGTGTCTTATGGGAAACATGTGAGTAGCACAGTCTCTAACCTGAAGGAGGTCTCAGTTTGAAAGAGTAGGTAACATTTGTGCCCATGTAATTATCAAGTAAGATTGTAGCCTAAACAAAGATAAATCTTGCAATTATATGTGTTCTTTAATCAACTCTTTCTGTCTAGGGCGGCAGGGGAGGTAGCATGAGCCCATTTCCGCCATTTCCGAGTGATCAAGTGGAGTGAGCGTGAGTGATGTTATATCCGCTTTGTGGATAAACACAAGACTATTTATCTAGCTCTTTTTATTAATCTTACAGTCATTAAAACTATAAAACGAGACATCAAAAATCCCTTGCCTTGAATTCTGTTTGCATTCAAATGAGCTATTTTTAATCAATGTTAATAAGGAGCTTGACATATGTTAGCCAAAGCGACATTAAGCAGAAACCTGGAAGAAAATTTGTCTGGGATTTTAGAAAAGTTAAAAAGTAAGCCTTAGCTTAGGGGAATTTTGCATGACCACTGTTTATCTTATTTTCCTCCAAGGCATTATTTTCCACTAGTAAATGAGAAAGGAAGAAAAATGGGTCGCAGTTGCCAAACCCTGGGGGAGCCAGTCTCTCTCTGCTTAATAGCCATATCCATACCCTCCCCTGCAAGCTGAGGAGTCTGCCCAGGATGGTGTCCATGGTCAGCGGTAACCAGTGTGGGGTCACGGTTAACCAGGAAAAAAATGAGCTGTGCATCAATGGAATCGGGGGAAGAAAGCACAACCAACAGCCACAGTGTATTCTTTCTTGCACTGGCTCAGACTACAGGGGGGTTAGACATCTAAAAGTCATTCTTAATGTATCCAGTTGACAAATTTTGAGGATCATTTCAGACTTCCTGAAATAGCCACTGCCTTCTGTGGACTTGACACCAATTAAAGATTTATGAAGTGGAGTTGTTGAGGCAAACAATGAAGAGCTTTTTGTAGTCAAATAAGCATTTTGCTTCCTAAAACAGCAAGGAGAGTGAGGTCCCAGCCATGAGAAGAACTGAACTCCCGCAAGTATATGTTCTAAATCATGAGCTTGGGGCTCTGATGTAGCTGAGCCATTCTTAGGACACAGTTTCCACTACACTCAGAATTTTCAATTATGAACCTAAATGCATAAGAGGGCACCATGACTGATTATTATTTTCAGGATGCTACAGATTCCCCATGGGAGAGAAAATACCCTTCTGCCTTCCCCTGGCTCTCCCTTTCTCATTACTGGCTCCACTTGGTAATTTCTAAATGAAGAATACAACAACTTTAAAAAATCTTACATTGAACAGCTCTTTTCTTCTCTCTTTGCCCGAAGTGACTTTAATCAACATTTGCAATTATTTCCTGGCTGTCTGTAGAACTGCCGAGGTCTGTACCTGAGGGTTAGTCATCTGAAACCGGCCTAACTTGGCTTTGCTTCTGTTTAGCTAACCCAAGGACAGTGCTTAATGCAGCAATTTGTGTTTCCCCACCCAATATTGGCTTAAATTACTTCAGAAATCTCACCTGCCTGAGGACACCAAATGCGTCTTCTCTGTTTACCTATCAAAACTGGTAGCTATTATAAAGTTTGATAATTATAGTCATTGGGAATGGAAAGTACCAATTTTTTTATTTATCTACCTAAGAAGAGCATGGTAGGGCTTAACTGATGATCAGTTTTATTGTTTAAGCAAATGCATTTGGCTAAAGCACATTTCCCCTTCTGCTAAAGCTACTGGTAAGGAAAGCAAAGGAGACTCTTTATTTATGAAACAAAAGAACATTTGTCTAGCAGGGTGCTATAGAAGTATCATAAATCCTTTGAATCCAAGTCTGAGTGGAAGAGGAAACAGATTATTGCAGTTGGATTACTAACTTTTCTAAGGCAAGTTTTCTATTAAAATAATGGCAAAGATGTTAGAATTGGCATTTCCCTTGGATATACTAGGAGATTTTGGGTATTTTGTCTCCTCCTACCTCTGCACTGGGAACCACTAACTAATGATGTAGCCACAGCAGTTTGGTGACTGCTGATCAGAACCTCAGTCTCTTGTCACTAAGTCAAGGGATTGAACTGCATCATTATGAGACTCAGCTCTAAAATTTCAGAATGCGCTTTAGGATTTATGCAAAAGACTGTCCTTTGAAATCCAGCAAACAAAAAGAAAGTTCACTGGTTTTTCTTTAGTTGGAGGAAAGTACCTTTCGACTATCTAGTATCCAATACTCAGCCAGGGCGTAATGGGTGCATGTGAAAGTTCTCTTGGTCCAAAGTTGGTCACTTCTCTGTTTTATTTCCAAAGCTGATGAGAACTTCCTTTGAGAAATGTGGATCCAAGGAGAACTAACCCATATGTGCTAATGTATGCAATGAAAGCACATGAAAACTGGCAGTTCTGGAGAAACCATGCATTCATGCACACATTCATTTAACCAACACTCATTATGAGCTGATATAGTATGTGGCTAATGGTTCGGCCTCTGGAGTCAGGTGCCCTAGATTCAAACCCTGGTTGTATGACCTGATGTTCTCTGTGACGTTGAGCAAGTCACTTAACTTCTCAGTTTCTTCATCTGTGGTCCTCCTTTCAAAGCCTTGTAAGGGACAAATGAATTAATAGGTGTAAAATTTGATAACCATGCCTGACACATAGAAGTCACTCAGTAAGTTATCATGGCCGAATTCAACGTTCGTTCGATAGAAATGGGAACTCTGAGTGATGTCAGAGTTTTGGAAATATAACAATAGGTACATTAATGAGGAAGAGGGAGAGGGGTAGGTGGGGCAAACTTCATAGAGGAAGTCGTTCCATCTGAGTCTCAATATTGAGATAAACCTTTGTTAGACACAGAAGAAATAACTGTCAGAAGAAAAGCAGGAAGGTGCAAATCTTCCTTATAGTCAGATGGGGACTGCTGGAGTTTAAAGAGAAAGGCCAAAGCGCGATAGAATTGGAAGAGTTGGTGAGGTCAAGGAGGGTTTCACAGGAGGCTGCTCTATGCCACATCAGTATTTTAAGCTAAAAATGCCTAACCTGCAAGGCCTGGGGCTAGAATCACTCTGAGAGCAAGGCTGCAATTAGCATGAGAAAGGAAGTCAAGGAATGGGGTTGGGTTTAGATTCAGGACTTAGTGAATGCTAGAGTTAGTCTGTGGGACTTAGAAACCCTGTTAGTTTTAGCTTATTTCATGATTCCCAGCTTTTGTTGCCTTCTAATACCAGGTTTCCCTAGTTTCCTGAACCAGGTATTGGATCATCTTTCAAATCTGAGTCAAAATCTTTTAAAATATACTGAACACTTAAGACAAGGAAAATACTATATCAGGCAAAGATACACACACAAGTAGAACATGGGGGTTCCACTCTTTGTTTCAGGTACTGGTTGAGTGCAGGGGAATAAGAGATCTTGGACTTAAGAAGCCACTTTGCACTGGATATTTAAAGGTAGGTAAAATATTGATAAGCAGAGAACAGTCTAGGTGGAATTAGTCACAAGAACAAAGGTGAGGAAATGAGAAGGCAGAAAAAGGAGAAAATACCAAAGAGAAACTGTTGCAGTAGTCTAGACAGGAGATCCTGAGAGCCTGGCTTACAGGGTTGACAATAGCAATGAAAAGGAAGACGAAGATATGAGAAGAATAAAGAGTAAAAGGGCAAGTGAATAGGAATACTGGAAGATGATTAAGAAATAATCCCCCAAAACTGGGGGAGGTAAGATGCTTAATGTTAAGAGACAAAAGGAGAGAGAATTCTAAATCAAGATTGGCAGGGATTCTGAGAAAGATTAGCATAAGCGCTAGAAGTTTAACTCTTGCGTGGAGAGGTTGTATTTGAACTTAGGGAGAAGGCACATTTTTTTTTGTGGAAAGAGTATAAAGAGAAAAGAGCATGATGCTTCCTTTTGGAAACTTCAACAAGTCCTTCCATTTCTAACCATATGGAAGACTTGATAACCTGAAAGCCATTCAGTTTGAAAATAAACAAAGAAAACCCAAATATGCTGCATGCAAAATAACAGACTTTTTTGGGTAAGCATACAGCTAATTGTTAAAGAAAATAATGGAATGCCTTAGGGGCTAAAAACAAAGAGGCAACCAACGTTCTATTATTGAAAAAGGGAGCTATGTCTGCCCTCCAGCAGGGCCTTGAAAATCTCAGGGCTTGGGCTTCATGGTGTGGGTGGGGGGAACCTCTCAATTACCTTTTGCTGTGTAACAACTTACAGAGACTGGGCTAAAACAACCACATATGGTGTTTCAGTTTCTGTGCATCAGGAGTCTGAGTGTGGCGGAGGCCCTCCATACAGGTCTCATAGGGCCAAAATCAACGTGTTGTTTGGGTTGAGGTCTTCTTTGGGGAAGGAGTCGCCTTGTTGGCAGAAGTAAGTTCTATGTGGTTGTAGAATGGAGGGCTTCAGTTCTTTCCTGGTTGTCAGCCAACGGCTGAGCTCAACCCCACGTGGACTTCCTAAAATAGGCAGCCCCACATGGTGATTTCCTTCTTCAGAGAAGGGAAGTGACAGGCTCTGGCAGGACAGGTACTAGAATCTCTAAAAGTAACCATGTACTCCTTAGCCCACCACCTCTGCTGTGTTCTGCTGGAAGCAGTCACGGTCCTGCCACACACAGCGGCATAAACCCCAGGAGATGGAGACCATGGAGGGCCACCTCGAGTGACTCCACAGGTACACAGCCTGTGCCCCATAGAGGAATGGTGCTGGAAATGAGATCTCATTAAACCAGGACTATGAGGAAATAACTCTTATTCAAAGGGTGATAATAAGGAAATTTGTCTGTCTTGGATTCTGGCAGGAAAATATCTTTCTTTTGAGATTTCATGATTGTAGGTAATAATGATGCAGAGATCTGGGCAGAGTTCAGAAAGAGATTTCAGTATCCCCTCTTTCCTGCTTTCCCTGATTCCTCCCTCTCACTTTCCAGCTGCCTCTGTCCTCTGTTATTCGGGCCAGAAAGTCTGCAAGTTTCTGTTCAAGGTTTGGACACTCTTCTATTCACAACTTATATCCCCCTTTCCCATTACCACCCCAAAGGCACTACTT
The DNA here is from genome assembly GCA_019455555.1 of Galemys pyrenaicus. Taxonomy (NCBI): domain Eukaryota; kingdom Metazoa; phylum Chordata; class Mammalia; order Eulipotyphla; family Talpidae; genus Galemys; species Galemys pyrenaicus. The sequence continues at coordinate 4,934,766 of JAGFMF010011694.1, forward strand.
GATGTCAGGCTGGAAGTTGTAGAAGTGAGAAACTTACCTAGTGCTATTCCCAGTCCAATGCAGACCCCTGTCCAGGTATTCACCAAGACTTGGGGGTGTTGTTTTGGGATTTTATTTGAAGTTTGCCGTGGTTTCCAGCAGGAGATGACACCACCGGGACTGGAGCAGAGCCTACTGCCTGTCTCCCTATCCACTTTCTACCACTTAAAATGTTGCTACTACCAGGTGAATAAATTTGGGCCAGTATACCTGTTTTCCAAATTGGGGCACTGAACATATATTTTCAACTCCTAAAAGCTACTTTATATGAATGTAAAAATTAAAATGTTGCTTATGAGTGAAATTCAATTACAGAAAAATCATATAGTCCACTTTATAGCACTAAGGCAAGATATTACAATGGGGCTAATTGCTTTCCTTCTGGCCGTGTGAGTTGAGGTTTAGTCATTACAAATCATTTAATCTCTCCCTAACTTTTATTTAAATGGCATAACGATTGACTAGAAATGTTTTAAATTTCTTATTGTGTGGGAAGTGGAAGAAACATGAGGTTAATTCTGCAAGTCAAATATTGAATCAATATCTACTCCAGCCAATATCTACTTTGTGGGGGGGAAAGGGGTTATCAGGTTTCAAATTAGAAAATTAGAATTCTGAGATTTGTGGGTTAAGGGATTTGTATGGATTTATCCATTTATCCATTTGCCCATCAAATATTTGCTAGAATTCCCCACCCCCCTTATGTATTTTTTAATTTAGTTTAAGGAAGTAGCTTGTAGACTAGGGATTAGTCAGTGTATTTATGCTACCATTCTTTGACAAATTAATTTCATGTATTTTATTTCGTTAGATTTATGAATGAACTAAAGAAATCATTTAATTCACTCATAAATTCTTATTGGTTATTCCAAGTCTCTGCAAGATCTTGAAGTGCCTTCTGAAGAAGTTGTACCAATCAAGTTGATTGGTTTTATTTAGGATAATTTTGCCATCAATTATAACTACTTCATTATAATTTGAAGTCAGGAGTACATGTGTAGTATTTGTATTCATTTTCTTTCAGTATTACAGTAGATTATCTTTCCTGTTACTTCTACATAAACCTACATAAATTATCCAGCACTTCTTTGGGAGAGGGTCTTCATTCAACAGAATGTTTTTCATTAGGTTTATGATTTTTAAATTGGTAGCTTAATCCTGCAAATGGGCCTCCAGCTCATCACTGAATCCCTCCTCTCTTTGTCATTTCTTGTCCTGCATCTCCCTTTCTCCCCAAGCTTCTGCTGGTTAAACTCTCAATTCTTTTACTAGGCTCTGTGTCTTTCCTTTACTAGATTATACTCTTATTTTCTCTCCACCTTTCTCATTCATCCTTTCTCTGCAAAAAAATAACTTGCATTTTTTCTATGTAATAATTTTTATATGCAGCTCCCTGAATTCTCTTGGAGGAGATTCTATTCTGAGGATCAGGAATCTACACTTTTCCTCATAGACATACCACCTGCCTGGTCATAGGGGGACTTGAACTTGGAAGAGCCTTGTGCTTGGCTTAATGCTCTACTGTCACCATCTTGAAATTGGATTTCAAGCATTTGTATTTCAAGTCATACAGTGTCACTCTGCCCTGGACCCCGCAAGCTGCGTAGCCCATGCTGCAGCAGGGAAAGGTGTTAAAAGGACTGGTCGTCACGCAGTTCATTTGGGAGAAAAATGAAACAGTCAGGCCACTTGTGATATTACTGAGGTGGGGGACCAGGAAGGAGGTTAGAGAAGGAAGGAGAATGAGATCACGTTTCACCAGTGCCCTTTTTTCCCTTAAATTGGAGGAGCAGGGTCTGAGGTAGTCCTCTTGTAAATCAGTCAGAAACTGTTCAAATGATCATTGTCAGTTGTGAGCTATTCTTGAGAAATCCCTTCCAAATTCCATTAAAAGAATCTACTTTTAAAAATAGATTGATTCTAAAAGTCAGACCATGAAATTTGCACACTGTCTCTTTCATCTAAACAGGTAATCCAACATAAAAGACAGACCGGTTTATCTTAGAAACACCATGAGCAAAAACTTATCCTGTAGAAATCAGAAGCGGCAGTAAGGTATTTTTATGTTAACTGTAAGGAGATGGGATTTTCTGGAAAGAAATCCTGTGAGAGTTATCTGGTGATGCAGCTCAATTAAAGGGTTGCTAGGATGTTGCCCAGGCAAAACTTGGGGGTAAACATAGGCATTCGTATGTGAAACAAACAATGAAAAAAATGTGAGATAATTGCAAACTGCCCTGGAAAAAAAAAATTGTACCTGTTGTTCTAAATAGAAAGGCCTTTGTAATGATCTGTACAATAGAAAAGCAGAGTTGTGACTGCAAATTCATGTCTTTCTGTTTGTTTGGTGTTCATTATTTTGCTGGTTTTCAATAAATGTAAAAGAATAGTAAGAATCCATTAGGTAAACCATTTCAAACAGATTAGATCCCATTTTAATTCATGAAATTTCAAACAATACCATTTAAAGATCCTTTCTTCCTTCTTTTAATATGCAGAATTGGTTTTGATAACGGTAGCTGAGAAACATATGTATACTTATATGTAGAAAATTCAGCACTGCCTAGTTGCTTTGTTTTATTTCTTATTTGTTGGAATTGGGGAGCAGTGGGCATTTATAGGCAATCCTATATTTTGCTAGTGATCCCTACAGTCATTCTTTTCAGATCTTTTTCTGCAAGTCTGTTTCCATTGTGTCTTTTAACACTGAGGGAGAAATGATGGTGTCTTAAATCCCACAACCAAGTTTTAACATTATGTATGGTGTATAAATGTTTATTTTAGTACAAACTGCTGAAGTTAGTCAGGAAACTACATTTCATGTTTTCTTGAAAGTCCTGATTATGGCCCTGAGCTTGAGGTATGGAGAACAGGAAATTCTGTAGCCAAAGAAACACTTATCCATCTACAGCATCCTGCGGAAGAAGATAAGCTCCATCAAAGAGCCTCAGCATATCGCTCATGTACAGCACAACCCCAAACAATGTATGTATTTTGTTGTATCTTAAGGTGAATAAATTATTTGCACTTCTGTGACATATATTTTTAGATATTAATTTTTAAAGGTATATTTAGAAGTCATGATTTTTCCTTACATTTTAAATGTTAGTTTGTAATATATAATGACAATACATTTTAAAAATTACTTTAAAATGTTCTTGATTAATCTTTGGTTGTATTTAAACCTAACTCCCTGGGACCTCCCTGGTGGTGCAAGGGGTTAAGGCACAGCACTATGAAGCTATCCACAGTCACTGAAGCACGAATTCGATCCCTGGCCAAGGAGGTGACCCACATGGCAAGGCAGAGCTCGCCTGTCTTGCCTGCTGCTCCCCTCAGCAGTGTATCTCAGTAGATCCGCCTGCTCTGCTTCTCACTCTGTCTCTGGTGACTCCTCTCACCCCCTGCACCTCTGGCCTGTACCCCAGTTCTTGCATGCATAAATAAATAAATCTTAAAAAAAACCTGACTCCTTTAAAAATATTTAAATTACATTTATATATCTTATGTAGTTAGCTTCATTTCTAAATCCTTTGGTCATCTTTCTAACACCAAAATCTCCAAACTTAACTAATAAAAAGATAATATAGAAATATGATAGCATATAAACTATATTATATACTTGTATATAATCATAGATATATACTTATATATAATTGTGTATTTAGTTCTGTTTACAAACTGGGTTTTGCCTTGTTCACTTAAAATCATGAGTCTAAATCAGTTACCCATGCTGATTATCCCTTCAGAAAACGTGAACGTTTCAAACACAAGATATACTAAGTTGAACTTAAAAGATATTATAAAAATTCAAATCTGTGACTTGCATTTACTTAATCATCTTTAGACTTACTTCCAGGCTGTCCTGGGATTAAAATAAACATACCCACCAAGGAACCAATTACTGTACCCCACAATAATTTCATTTTTCTCTCCAAGTATTTTTAGGGATTTCCACTCTGAGTGTAAGTTGTGACCTCAGAGATTGAGTTGCAAATGCATCAGAAAGGCAAGTTTGGGTGTGAAAGGAAGAGCTACAGACATCCAGCACAATTTTTAAAACTTTTTAATCAATAGATTGCCTTACTGAGCCCTTTGAAAAGAAATATAGGTACAATTCATGCAGTATACATTAACCATTTTAAAATAAAAAAATTCGGTATATATATGTGTGTGTATATACGTATAATAAAATTGTCTACCCATTGAGCAATCATTCCCGCCACCCACAACCCCTCACCCCAGGCAACCACCAATCTGCTTTTTGTTTTTGTGGATTTACCTATTCTAGATATTTCATGTCGATGGACTCATACAATATGTGGGTTTTTATGTTTAGCTTCTTTATTTTAGCATGATGTTTTTGAGATTTATGTGTGTGTGGCATCTATCATTACTTTTTTCCTTTTTATGGATAAAAAAATATTCCATTGTTGGATATACCAAATTTGTGTACTTATTTACACATTCTTGGGTGTTTGGGTGTTTCTACTTTTTGACAATCGGCATTTTCAGTACTGTCGCTGTGAACATGCATGTACATAAATCTGTGTGAATACCTGTTTTCAATTCTTTGGGTTAGATACTTAGGAGAGCAATTGCTGGACCTAATGGTATTCTACATTTAGCTCTTTGAGATAATTGTGGCATAACAAAACAAACTTTTTTCTACAGCAACAGATCCATTTCCATCCTCACCAGGATGATATGAGGCTTCTAGTTTCTCAGTGACCTCGGAAATGCTTGTTACTTTCCATTAAAAAAAAAAAATCACCATCCAGGTGGTGTGAAGTGGCACCTCCTCATTGTTCTGCATTTCCCTGATGACTTATGACGCTTGAGACTTTTATAATAATGATCGCGCCAACAGGGGGACTCCAGGTTGATGTCTTGCACCCTAAGTCCCTGAATTCATACTCGCTCTTTCCTTTTGTGATTTTGGATTAGGGCAAATTATATCATGTGACCCTCTCAAATCAGCTTCCCTCTTTGTTCCACAATCAATTTGGATTCACTCAATCTGTTTAGTACTTACTTCTACTCTGAGTTCTTTTTACATTCTTTCCATCTGGCAGAGCTGCTACTTTCAACAGATATTTGGATGACATCCTCTAGATTTTGTATGTCTCTTCTCTCTCTGTAGCTGCATGATCAGTTTCTAAAGTCATTCTAATTATAATATTCTAAATATAATATTACACATATTGGGAAGTAGAAAATTTTGGTCTGTGATTAAAGTAGGTTTTGGTAGAATCAGATTATAATACTTTAAGAATTAATAGCCATTCATTTAGGAAGTTTTCCTTTTTAATCATATGGCCACAATTTAGGCTATGCTGTTAAAGCAATGGCAATTTACCTAAATTGCCCAGGCAGTAATCAGCGCCTGGGAGGAAGTAGGAGGCCCACTGGTGCTGACATGTAAATATTCTTTCTGAATCATACCTTCAGGCCATGGTCACATCTAATTACCAGCAGTCTGTGAGGGGTGAGGTGGTGATGAGAACAGGGAGCATAGCCAATTGGTATAGAAAAAAAATGGGAATAATGGTCAAGGATTTATATTATAATGGTCAAGAGATGGACTGAGGTTCAAACAGCTCTCATGGGGGCAGATCAGAAACTAATTCAGAGGCTACTTATTTTGTATTTACTGGAACTTTTCCATGTGGCCCAAAGAGCTTCACTGAGAAACATGGATTCTTACAAGAAACCTAAAACTATTTTAAAAGGATTCATCCCAAATGCCACAATTCATTTCTATGAACGTCAGGTCCTGTGATAACTGTGGCCCCTAATCAGGAGCCAAATAGCAACAGTATTGGTGAGGGGGGAGAACTTGTTCTTTTGCATCTAAATTCCAAGATTTCCAGCCCTTTGACAACTGTATAGTACCACTGAAAACTCTAAATTGCCAATCAAATATAAAACATCATTGTTTTTATTGTTCCTATAATGAATTGTATATTGAAGACAGAGGAGAAGGGAGGGGTCTCAGTCAATTCATGTGACAAGAAGAGCCTTGTGTGAATCCAAGGCCACTCAGGGACTGGCAGAGGCCAGCAGTGACCAGTCCTCAAAAAATGAAATAAAATTATCACCCTAACAGGAGATAGATTTTTTTCCTGCTTTGCCAGCTTCAAAAACTAACCACCGTCTTAAAGAGTCCCAAGTGTATTTTGGGGGTGGGGGGAGTGCCCTGTGCTTCCAGTCTTCCCTTAGTCCTAATGAAGGAGGAGGATGTGCTTTGCTTTGATGTACAGCTGTATGTTTTCTAATGAGGTAGGCAAGAGTTCAGCTTCCATTAGGATTTCTCCTTTTAAGCCTTGATTATTCAGCAACCCTGTTGAAATTAGCTGTTCATTTATCCATGAGCAGCTGCATGCAGGGTTGGACGGTTTTGCTTATAGTGTCTAGCTGAGAGGGTCTGGGCTAAAGCGTGCTTGAATATTTGATTTAATTCAATTATTTGTTTCAGTTTCTCTAATTCTAAGTAACAACACTAGATGCTAAAACCACTAGAATTTCACCATTAAAATGACCAAGAAATTTGATCTGGATTGTAAACCACAGCACAGTTTCAATATGCAACAAATCCTTTCTGTCCCTTCTGCCTGTTTCTCTTACACGCGACATTAATGCCTCTGTTGGCACATCATGTCACAGCTGCAAAGCAGGGCTGGTCTCTCCTGTTTGCTGGTTCTCATGAGCTCCCTGCAGGGCTGCCAGAACAGCCACAGTCATGACTGTCAGTTACAAAGTCCTTGTTTCAATGCAGGGGGCAAGGTCTGCTCACTGTCCTGGGAAGGTGTGGATGAGGCTTTATTAAAAGGTCAAAGAAGAAGAAATCAAGGGTGACCTTGAGACTGGGCAGAGATTTAGTGCCAGGTTGGAGGACTGAAAGGAACACATGTGCATTTACACAGAGGTGACATACATTCTGATCCACAGAATTACTGTCATGCATCTAGGTTACTGGGCCACCAGAAGTACAAGAGTTTCTTCCTCTTTAATCACCATTGACTAATAGAAATGGACATCGTTACATCTGTGTTTGTTTGTTTTTATTTAGAAGACCTCTGTTAGTGGATTAATAGTTTCTCTGTACATTCTTCTCCATACATTTGCCAGTTGCTTGAGCTATTTTGCCACATTTGTCATAAGTGCAGCTTGTCTTGCTCAAATATGGAAGCCACTTAGGGACATTCCTTGGGAATAACCTCAGGTTCCTTTCACTTATAGGTATTGTAGGCTAAACAAAGCCTTGGCCCAGTGGGAACTGGCTCCACCATTTCTCCTCCAGTCTCTTTAACCAACATTGGAATAACCTTCCCTTCTCACATGTTCTGATAAGTTCCCTGGGTTTACTTGATGTTTCACGATCACTAGATTGCTTGCATTGTTTAGGTCTCTCTCAGAGCCTCAGTGGCTTTTTTATGATCCTCTGCGTGTTTTCTGAATAGGGCACTAACCTCACCTACCTCTACATTGTTTTATATTTACTAGGAACCATGTGGGGTCAACTGCTGCGATAGCTAAATAAATGGGCAACTGATAGTTGTCGGCAGGTTCCTTAAGAATGTGGTGTTCTCAGCAATGCTTAATAGTTATGTTGAGAGAGATGAACTTGACATTTTTGTTCACAGAAAAATTAAGAGAAAGAGACTTTTATATGCCTTTTACAATGCAAAGCCCAACTTGGAGCTATTTGGCTGGAAACCTGTATTCATCACCACCCTCCATACATTTTTGTACTGCGTTTGTGCCTAGTTCCATATGTATGCAAACTCCCCTTGGATGTCTGTGCCTCTTGCTGTGGCAGATGTCCTTTTAACAGTTCTCCACTTGACCCCCTCTTGGATCAATTGTCACTCTAAACTCTCCATAAAACAGGCAGGTGATCCCCATGGCACACTGGACTCGTTTATATGTTATATATAAAATATATATATTAAATTTTTTACATCAGTATTCATTTTTTTTTGAAAGATTTATTTATTTATGCATACAAGCACTGGGGTACAGGTCAGAGGTACAGGGGGCGAGAGAATCCACCAGACAGAGCGGGGAGCAGAACAGGCAGATCAACAGAAGCACACTGCTGAGGGGAGCAGCGGGCACAGCAGGAGAGGTCTGCTGCGCCATGTGGGTCCCCTCCCCAGCCGGGGGCAGGGACCGAACTTGTGCTGCAGTGGCTGCGGTTTGCTTCATAGCGCGCCGCTCAACCCACTGCGCCACCAGGGAGGGCCCATCAGTATTCATTTTTGTACAATGTTTGATTCTCTCCTCACTGAACTCTTGATGGGCTACTCTGCACACTTCTGATTCCACTGATTGAGTTGTTTGCTTGCTGAAAATAAGATGTGTTTGCCTTAAACTTGTTTATACCATTTGTTATTGTAATACTGTCATATTATTAAATGCAAAATATGCCAACAACTATGAGTTACAAAATAAAGAGGACTGTTGTACTTATGAGAATGAGATCAAATGCTTGAAAAAGAATGATGATGAACTGCTTAAGGCCAATTGCTATAAAATTAGGTGTGAGCAGGAGAATAATATAACTTATAATTATATAATATATTATTATCTATATAATATAATTATATATAATGAGCACAATAGCAAAAATCAAGAAGGATACTTGACTTAGATTGCTTGGCAGCTCTCTCCATATTCTTGTTCCTGTTTAAAGAAGCAAACTGGAAAGCATGTAATTAAAGAGCTTTGAGTGTGATTTGTGCAAGAAAGAAAATAGGGAAACTCCAGTTAGAAGATTTTGCTTAAAAAACAAAAAACAAAACTTGACCCTATAGTCAAGTAAATTGGTGGACAAATGCTCAATATGTTTACATTAAGGGAAGTATTTAAGCACAGATTGTTTTTACATAATGGTCTGCTCTGATTAACTGATCATCTACCTTAATCAATAGTAGATAAGAAAATTTCTAGTCTACAGATGCTTAAACATACTTCTTAGGTGCATTCTCCTCCAGGAAGCTTCCTCTGACTCTCCTCTGCAGTAAGGGTTAAGGATCGTGATCGCCCAGCTGTTTGTCCATCATAGTATTTTGTGACAAGGTAACTGCTAAGTTGTCTGTCTCCTCCGCTGACTGTGTAGAGGGTGTTTTCAGCCTCCTCATTTTTAGGTTTTGAGTCTCTGCCTGCATCCAGTATAGATGCTTGACTCCTCCTTGAATGAATCTTGAAAGATAGACTTCATTAAAGGTGTTGATGAGAAAAAACCAAAATGAAAATCCGGGTGAATTACTTTATGGAATGACTACAGAAAAACTTTGTTGCTATAAAGGGGTCATTCCTGTGTTACTTAAGATGTGTTGTTAATGAGATCAAAGGGGAGTTACCTGGAATCACAGAGTCCCTTAAATGTATTTTATTTTAATGGGCATTGTCTTTATTTTTAAAAGATTTTTTACTTATGCATACAAGAGCAGGGGTACAGGCCAGAGGCGCAGGAGGTGAGAGAATTCACCAGAGACAGAGTAGGGAGCAGAACAGGCAGATTCACTGAAATACACTGCTGAGGGGAGCAGCTGGTGAGGCAGGAGAGGTCTGCCTCGCCACGTGGGTCCCCTCCCCTGGCCAGGGATTAAACTTGCGCTGCTGTGCAGCAGATGCTTCACAGTGTGGCACTCAACCTGCTGCGCCACCAGGGAGGCCCCTAATGGACATTGTCTTGCTAGATCACCTAACTGCAAGTTATTTTTGTCTATCTTTCTTTCCCCTACAGAATTCCCCTACCCACCTTTCTTTTTTGCTCTCCATGTGCTATATTTCATTTCCAGCTGCCAGTAAGCAAAAATCCATGGGACAGAGCTGGTGCCATCCCACATGGATGGGGAAAGCCTCAGAGAATCTGAATTCTTCCGTTTCAAATTTTGTATATTCTCCTTCTCCTCTTCCCCAACCTCAAATCAACATATGCTTCTAGTCTGGGGATCTGGGGAAGTTCTCAAGGGCATGTATCCTGTTTCCATTAATAGACTTGCAGCCTCACTAAGTTAAGTATTAGCTCTTGTTTGTTTTTTTTTTTAATTTGTCCTTTACATTCTTTAATTCATTGGTCTTAGCTCTTTCATCAAATGTCTTGCTTTAATTTTCTCTTGCCCTCTGGCATTTGGCTTATGTATGGTCAGAAAAAGTCTGATTATTCATAATCTTAAAAAGTGGCCCACAGAAGAAATGTTTCATCCAAAATGAACATTAGAGTTTGAACACTTAAGAACTTTAGAACTAAATAATCTGTAATAGGAGTCAGTCACGGAACATAAATGACACAGGCACAGTTTAACAGAGAAAATGCTTAAATAAATCCATGCAATGTAAGGAGCCATTAAATATGTGCTTTAAAAGCATATAAATATGGAACTGAATCTCATTCTCACTTGCTGCAGGCATGCTCCTTCCTGAGCCCCTGAAAGGAAGGGCAAATTTAAAAAGCAGAGAAACTAAGAAATAAAAATCTCTTTATTACAAATAACATGATTATCTGTATTAAAAATTCAAAAGAACTCTCAAAACAACTAGAACTAATTAGTGATAGTTTATCAAGTTCATAGGCTACAAGGAAATCACTTATTTGCATATACTAGCAATAAAATTGGAAATCAAATTTTAAAAGAGGTTATAATGGTGTCAAAAGCATAAAATATGTAGGAATAACTTTAACAAAATGTGTTTGAAATTTGTATACCAAAATGTAAAAAAAAAAAAAAAAGAGATCCAAAAAGATATAAATAAGTGGAAAGATATATTTGTGAATTGAAGACTAAACATTGTTAAGAAGTCAGTTCTCTTGCAAATTTATTTGTAGATTTTTAAAAAAAGATTTATTTATTTTTGCATACAAGAGCTAGGATCCAGGTCAGAGGTTGGAGGGGTAAGAGGATTCACCAGAGACAGAGTAGGGACCAGAACAAGAAGATAGACTGAAGTGCACTGCTGAGGGGAGCAGCAGGTGAGACAGGAAAGGTCTGCTGCGCCATGTGGGTCACCTCCCTTGCTGGAGATTGAACTCGATGGTGCTGTGGCTGTGGATAGCTGTGCTTAGCCCCTTGAGCCACCAGGGAGGCTCCTTACCTGTAGATTTAATAGAATCTAAATTAAAATCTCAAAAGCTTTTTGAGGAAAATTCAACATGCCAACTCTAACATGTACATATAGAAACATCAAGAACTTGCATAACTTCATAAATAATCTTAAAGAACAATGTTGGATGATCCACACGGACTGATTTTTAGACTTACTATGAAGTCATGCAATGTATTGATGAAGGGCAGACAAAGATACATGGAACAGAATAGAAAGACCAGGAATAGACCCACAGTTATATAGTCAATTGGTTTCCAACAAAGCTGCCAAGGAAACTACTAAGATAATTAATAAAAATGCCAATGGTAAAAGACGAAGCTGCAACAATTGAACACATATGCAATAAAAGTGAAATTTACCCTTACCTAGGGTGAGTTTGCAAAAATTAACTTGAACTAAATCATGAACCTAAATATAAAAATAAAGACCATAAAAATTCTAGAAGAAAACGTGAGAGAAAATATTTGGGACCTTGAGTTGGGGAAAGGTTTTTACTTAGGATATAAAAGAAAAAATAAATTTAAAGTATTTTTATTTTCCAAAAGACACAGTTAAAAAAAAAAAAACAGAGAAGTCATATGCAGGGAAAAAATACTTCCAAAACTGATTAAAGGATAGAAGAACTCAATTACTACAAAAACACACAACCAATAAAAACTGGACAAAAGATTTTAACAGAGACTTACTGAAGAAGATGTATGTCTGGCAAGAAAGTACATCAAAAGATGCTCAACATTAGCAATTAGAAAAATGAAAGTTAATGTAGGATATCACTACACACTTACTACAATGATTAAAATTAAAAGCATTGACAATACCAAGTACAGACAGATTATAAGGCAACTAGAATTCTCATGCAATGGGACTAGTGATAATATAAATAAGGGCTTTCTGGAAAACAGTTTGGCAACTCCTGTCAAGCAAAATAGACATTTCTCACATGTACTATTTTCCTAGGGCTGCACTGACAAAGCATCACAAACTGGATGGCTTCAAACAAAGACATTTATCACACTATGGTTGCTAGTAGACGAAATCAAGATGTTAGCAGAGCCATGCTCCCTCTGAGACTTCCTTGCACATGTAGTTTCTGGTATTTTTCAGCAGTCTCTGGCATTCCTTGGCTTGCATTGTCACTCCAATCTCTGCCTCATTGCACATGGCATTCTTCCCTTGTGCCTGTTTCTGTGTTTCTTCCCTTCTTGTAAGGGCATCAATCCTATTAGATGAAGGGTTCACCCTATGCCCATATAACTGCATCTTAATTAATTATATCTGCAATGACTTTAATTCTCAACAAGGTACATTTTGAGGTACTAGAGGGTTAGGATTTCGGGGGAGACACAATTCAACTCTTATTACCATACAGTCCAGCTCTTCCACTCCTTGGTATTTACCCAAGAGAAATAAAAACTATGTCCACGTAGACCTGTATGAGATGTTTATAGCAGCTTTATTTATTGTTGCCCCAAACATTCAGCAGCTGTAAATGAACAAAGGTAGTAGGTTCATTCATATAATGGAATACATTGGCAATGAAAGGAATACAATACTGATAGAGCCAAGAAGATGGATGCAGGGACCTCCCTGGTGGTACAGGGGTTAAAGTCTCAGAGCTATCAAGCTATCTCCAGTCACTGTGGCAAGAACTTGATCCCTGGCCAGGGGGCTAACCCACATGGTGCAGCAGACCTCTCCTGTCTTGTCTGCTGCTCCCCTCAGCAGTGTACTTCAGTAGACCCTCCTGCTCTGCTCCCCACTCTGTCTCTGGTGAATCCCGTTATCCTCTGCAACTCTGGCCTATACCCCAGTTCTTGTATGCATACATATATATATCTATATACATAGATATATATATATAGAATCTTTAAAAGAAGATGGATGCATCACAAAGAACCATGGTAAGTGAAAGAAATCAGACAGAGAAGACCGAAAACTGTATAATACCATTTATTCAAATTCTGGGAAAGGCAAACATAAGGGGCAAAGATGAGGGGAATAGTTGTGGGGACTGGAAGGAGGAGAGCTTTGATTGCAAAGGGAAATGGAGCTACTCTTTCATATGATGAAAACACTGTCATAGATTTGGTTTTTTAAATTTTTTTTTAATTTATACATACAAGAGCAGGGGTACAGGCCAGAGTCTTGGGAGGTAAGGGGTTTCACCAGAGACAGAGTGGGGAGCAGAACAGGCAGATGTACCGAAATATACTGCTGAGGGGAGCAGCGGGTGAGGCAGGAGAGGTCTGCTGCGCCATGTGAGTCCCTTCCCTGGCTGGGGATTGAACTCATGCTGCTGTGCTGTGGATGCTTCACAGTGCGGCGCTCAACCCACTGTGCCCCCGGGGAGGCCCAACACTGTCATAGTTTTGATGGTGCTTATATATGACCATATACATTTGTCAATTCACAGAATTATACACAAAAGAGTAAATTGGTGGTGTGTAAATTATAGCTCAAAAAAACTGACTGTCACAGAAATTCTTATATCCTGCAATTTGAAAATCAAAAGTACTTTAAAAATTAAGACCCAGCATTCTTCCAGATCTCACTGCAGACAATTTGTATATCAAGTTTTCTAATTTGAGGAATTAAGACTTCTAACAAAGTTGTTAGGCCTATTAGGGTTAACGGAAATAGGTAAACATTAACATAGCTTGTCCTGGCTAGAAATCAAGAAAGGAAATCTCCTACTTAGTTCTTCACCATGGCACAGGATGAACCTCCACCGGAACTTCTCTTGTCAACAAGCTCTCCTTCAACATCTTTTGGGGGAGAGCGGAGAAGGACTGACCTGGGAAACAAAGATGCTGGGACAACTCAGAGGTCAGATCCCTGTGTTCTCCAGAGGGAGAAACACCATTAGATGCTTTGATCTCAGGAGGCTTGAAAAGATTTCCATTCATTGCAGTCTGCGGAGATGACGTTCTGAAGAAAGGTTTAAAGATGTGAGAGTATGTGATTCGAAGTGAAACATGCACTCCTGTGTTTATTGCAGCACTGTTTACAATAGTTGAGATATGGAAACAACCCAAATGCCCTAAAATATCAAATGGATCAAAAAGTTGCAATGTATTTACACAATGGAATATTACTCAGCAATCAAAATAATAGACTCATACCATTTGTGGCAACATGGATGGAGTGGAAGGGATTGTGCTGGCTGAAATAAATCAGAAGGAAAGGATAAATGTCAGATGATCTCACTTATATGCAGAATACAGAGAAACCAAACAAAAGATCAAGAAAAAGAAAGCTAACCAGCTGACCATGGAACTGAGGCCCACAGCGAGGTGGAGGAGGGAGGGGAATCAAAACAGGGGAGGCAAGAACTCAAGAGAATATGGTGGTGAGTCACAGGTGATATGGGGGCAAGAGAACCAGGAGGACTGCACCTGGGGGGAGAAACCAAACTGTACAAAAATGAACAATGATGTAATAAAATTTTTAAAAAATCAGGGTAAGGGAAAGTTTACCACTTTTTTTTAAAAAAAAAGGTGTGAGAGTATGAGTTACGTAAAGATAACTGCAATTTTGGGATTCAAGAACACATTGATCTGGAGACTACAGATGCTCTGCGGTGTGGGTAGGCAGCGCCCAGCCTCCTAGACAAGAAGCACAGAACCAGCTGCAATGGGGCCAGACACAGAATCAGCAAAGAGATCATGTATTGATTCCAACAGAAGTTTAACGTGGCCGTCCTTCCTGGTAAATAAGTTGCTGTTTCTGTCAAAAATGTCAATGAAAAATGAAATGTTAAAAAACGGAAACAACCCACAGACAGTCTTTATTTCAGGGAAAGGAGGAATAGGCAGGAACAGCCCTAAAGACCCCCTAAGACTTACAAAACCTAAATGTTGGGGAGTGTCCCAGCTCCCGGGGAGCGCTGGACTATTTCTTTGCCATCTACCTGAAAGCTCCCTATTTTCCCCTGTTCTGACAACTCATTCTGGGTTTCTGCTCGACTGTTGTCTGAACTCAAAAACTCCCATGTTTCTTCAACTCTAAAAAGCCATCAGTTGTGAAATTATCCTAAGCTTCCAAAGACAGGTCAACTCATATTCAATGTAGCTATTTTTGTTTCTTCTTTGACAGCGTCTCCTGCCATGTCTTTACTCCTTGAGCAAGACCAGGCTCTCCCTAACTTCCCATTTCAAGTTGAAGGGACAGGTATCCTCCCCAGAGATCTAAACTGAAAATGTCCCCTCCTTCGGGTGCAAGCCTCTGTCTTTGCAGATACCTTTATCTTAATATAGGCAACAACCGCTTACAAGGAACTTAAGAATCACACACAGGCCTCAACAGGAAGATTTGTTTCCTGAATCTTTAATGAATTCATAGTGAAAACCAGGGCATGAACTTCAGGAAAAATCTTAAAATAACCCTGTTAATTTCCTTTTCCTTACTAGCCTCTTCATTTCCTCTTCTTGCTTCCTACTCTATTCTTGTTGGCGGCCAGTTCATCCTTTCCATCCCCTTCCTTCTTGCTCCCTTTTCTCTTACTGTTCCCTTTTCCCTCTCTTTTCTTCTCCTCCTGTTCTCCTCCACTCATCTGCCCAAAATATTTTATTTTGTTATATTTTTCCCACTCTAATTTAAGGGACTCAAGTGGATCTTTCATTATTGCTGTTCTTAGGAGAAAATCTGCCACAAACTTGCCAACCATACATTCCCTGGGTCATTCACTTTTGTTGTTGTTGTTAACCAAGCAGACCTAGGCAAGGAACAATACCCTTTAGCAGCTTCTTGGTATAATTCCAGCTCATGTATATTCATATTTTCTACCTCATTATAGTCCCTTGGGCTTATACTACATCAGGGAGAGCACTGAGAACTGTGAAAATCTCAATTAAAACAATGCCCCTTGTCTTTTCATTTGCCTTGGTATTTTTGATGCACAACTTTCCAATCACTCCTAGAACTGCTAATCTGATTCTTTTCCTATCTATAAATGTGAGTCTTAGGAACAGTCATTCCAGCAAATATGCAGTATTTTCCAAGAACAGCTTTATAAAAATTCCAAAAAGAGACCCTCAGTTCTGCCTTCACAGGAGAATGGAATTTTTTTTTAAATTAATGTCCCTATAGACCTTTATTTAACACAGCAAAGGAATATCTAATGTCTTTTAGGAATATCTAAAATAAATATTATGAAATTTTTGAAGGAATAAACTGTTAAGCTAAGCTTTCTGTGATTACTTTGTATAATTGGGAAGAAATTCCATCATACTGATCTTAAATATAATTCAACTGATACTTAACTCTTCAGAAGCTAAGAACCAAGGGGATGAGAGTGTTGATTCTTGCTTACCTTTAAGATTTTCAAGGGACTTAGGAAAAAAGGGCATGTACAACTAGAATTCTCACACATGACAGACATCGAGTTGGCTAGCTTCTTGAGTATAGGTGCTGTGGTTTTATTTAACTTATTCTTTCTAATCTAGTTCACTCCTATACCAACAGAGATACTTAAAAGCATTTCAGAAATATTAAATGTTGCAAAAGAAAATTAAAGGATGCAATTAATGTAGATTATAAAAGTCAGAGAAGGCATCATGGTGGAAGTAAAATTTGAGCTGAAACTTAATATATGGGTAGAACTTAGACCTTTGAAAGAGGGAGGAATAGCATCCCAGACAGAGGGAACAGCATGAAGAGGATTCAGAGGTAGAGTAGTGTGATTTTGCCAAAAGGAAGAAAACTAGCAGGAACAGAGCTTCCCTTCAGTGAGGCCAGGGTTCAGTGGTTAGAAGGCCATAAAAAGAATCATCAATTCTCTTGACACAGGATGATTCTCATTAGCTTAAAAAGATCATAAGAGGGCCTCCCCGGTGGCGCAGTGGGTTAAGCAACACACTATGAAGCAAACCGCAGCCACTGCAGCACGAGTTCGATCCCTGCTGCCGGCCAGG
>JAGFMF010011694.1:4951959-4997169 GCA_019455555.1 Galemys pyrenaicus
TTGATCTGCCTGTTCTGCTCCCTGCTCTCTGTGGTGAATCCTCTCACCCCCCCACACCTCTGGCCTGTACCCCAGTGCTTGCATGCATAAATAAATAAATCTTTAAAAAAAAATCATAAGAATTACACATATGCTTTAACACGTGAATTTCTTCCACTTTAAAAAAATGAAACAACTAAGCCGAACCTTCCTTGACTATACACCCCCTCCTGCTACTGCCCTAGAAAGAGTTGCCTGTACTAGCTGTCTCCGATTCCTCTCCTCCTGTTCTTTCTTGAAGCTGCTCCAGCCAGGTTTCCATCACTGCCTGTCCACCAGTGACACTCGAGTTGGATAAACCCAGTGATTGGCTATGAGTCTCTGTCTCAAGGGACCTGCAGCCATGTCTGATGACAGCTCTCTCCTTAAACACCGCCTCACTCACTCCAGGACCCTGTCTCCTGATTTTCATTGGCTTCCTCTGGCTAGTCCTTTTCAGTCCCCTTTGCTACTTTCCACTTCTCTTCCTGACCTTTCAATGTCGGGGTGGCCCAGAGTCTGCCTTTTGGTCATTTCCTTGGGGGTCCATGCAGCTTTCTGGCCTAGATATCACCCCCTAGTGATGACTCCCCAACTCACAGCTCCAGCCTGGACCTCTCCTCTTAGCTCTAGACTCATATTCCGCTACTTATTTGATACCTTCATTTGGGTTACTAAGGGCATCTCAGACTTAGCGTACTCAAAACTGACCTCCTGATATTCTCTTCAAAAGAAGTTTCTCTCTAGTGCCCACTTCTAGGAAAAAGGGAATTCTATCCTTCCAGGTCCTCAGGCCCAAAGCTTTGGAGTCACTCTGGACTTTCTTTTCCCGCTCCCATTCCACATCTAATTCATTATTACATCCTATTGGGTCTACCTTCACCAAAATACCCATGATGTGAGGCTGCTTCTCTCACTCTTATTCAAGGCACCACTTAATGCATAGTCTCCTTAACAGTTCGTTCTGCATCCACCTTTGGGCCTCTAGAGTCTAGTTTCATCCCTTTAAAATGTGCATCACAACAGGCCTCAGCTTGGTTCAGAACCCACCAGTGGCTTCCCAGCTAGGCCAGTGTGAAAGTCAGACTCCATAATGAAAACCCTGTGTATGCCCCACCTACCCTGATATTTCTCTGGCCCAGTATCTAGCATCTCTCCTTGCTCATACTCTCTGGTCACACTGACCTCCTGTTGTGCCTCGAATTGACCCAGGGCCTTTGCACTTACTGTTCTAGCTGCCCAGAAAGCTTCCCCTCAGAGGCCTCCACCAAGAACTCCATACACCGTCAGGGTTTGTTCAAATATCACATCTCAGAAAAGCTTCTCTTGCAACAATTTTAAAACGACACATTCCCAGTTTTAATTTTTATACTATATTATAACAGTAGTGAATGCTATCTGAAAAATTATGTCTTTTTTCTTTTCCCTTCTTTCTTTGCCTCTCTCCCTCCTCACTTCTCTCCCTTCCTCCCTCTCTTCCTTCCTGTTCCACTGTCTCTTCTGGAATTTACATTCCATAGGGGTAGGATTATTTCTTTTTTCTCCACTGTTGTAGTCTCAGCGAATAGAATAGTGCCTGGAACAAAGACTGTGATTATTTGTTAAATAATAAATAAATCTTCATTTTCAGATGAGAGAACAGTGTTAGGGAAGTTGAATAACTTGGTCAAGTTTTCTCAACTGATAATCAGGGGAGATAAGACACAAAGTCATATCAATTGGTCTGTGGGTCTAACCACTGTACTGTTCAGTCCCCTGGTAAACAAAACCAGTGTTTTTTCTCTAATACAGGGTGATGTCTTTCAAGGCATTTTTTATTATTTCATTACTTCTCTATAACATGAAAACTCTATTTTTCTCATTATTTGGAATTATATCTTGCTTAAAAATGAATAAGGATGATAAAATAATATTAATTATAAATGCACATGCCACTTTATAGATTTTATCTGGGGTTCATTTCTAATTTGAGAAGATCAAAAAACTCAGGAATTGAATTAATTATCCAAAGTGTTATAGTAGATCAGAAAAACTTCATGAAAAAAGAAATATTCAGGGCCTCCCTGGTGGCGCAGTGGATTAAGCAACACACTATGAAGCAAACAGCAGCCACTGCAGCACGAGTTTGATCCCCAGCCAGGAAGGGGACCCACATGGCGCAGCAGACCTCTCCTGCCTTGCCCGCTGCTCCCCTCAGCAGTGTGTTTGTCAGTCTGCCTGTTCTGCTCCCTACTCTGCCTCCTCTGTCTCTGGTGAATCCTCTCACCTCCCACGACTCTGGCCTGTACCCCAAGCTCTTGCATGCATAAATAAATAAATCTTAAAAAAAAAACATTCGGAGTTCTTCATGACGTGACCTATTTATTTCTGTTCTAGACATGAAGAAAAATTTATCTATCTTTATACATGTTTTAGTAATTGTTCATAAGCAATAATAAGAGCTGTTTCTTTCTATATCTTTAAGAATCTACTATTTCTGAAGATCTGCAAAATTCTTTCAAAATAATAATTGTGATCAGTAGTTGTATTTAATAGGAAAATGTACTATTCTATACAACTTTCCCTATCTACGTATTCCTCTCAGTCAATTTCATTAGCACTGACTCCTAGGCGCTACTATTTGGAGGAAAAGATTAAAAAAAAAAAAAAAATGGAACCGGCAGCAGCTCTCCTGCCTGCCTGTGACTATCCAGGTGTTTCTCTTCACCAACCTTCTCCCTTTGCAAAGCAGCAGAGGCAGCTCTCCTCCCCAGGCCGCCCGCCTTGACTATGTGTGCCTGTCTTTGAACAAATCAGCCCTGACTTGTGTCTGTGCAAGCATCCTTGACTTCCCTCCCCTAGTCATAATATACCTTCCCTTTTGAATATAAAAAAATAAATAAAAATTAAAAATCAGATCTATTTAAGGTATATAACATGCTGATAGGATATACATATATATGTAGTGAAATGATTATTATGATCAAGCTAATCTTCAAGTCCTCTCCTGACATAGTTACCATTTCACGTATGTGTGATGGAATCATTTGAAATTTGCTCTCAACAAATTTTCAGTATTCAGTCTAATATTATTAACTAGAGTTAGCATGTTGTCCATTAGCTCTGTACACTTATGCATCCAACATAACTAGCTTTGTGTACCTGATCAATGCCTCCCTATTGCCCCCCTGCCTTGCCCCAGCCCCCAGTAATCACCATTCTACACACTGTGAATATGGCATTTTCAGCTTCTACATATAACTGATTGTATAGTGTCTGGCTAAAATTTCTACTTGGTATAATGTTCTCTGTATTCATATATAGTGTTGCAAATGGCAGGATCTCCTTTTAAAGGCCAGCTCTCTCTCTCTCTCTCTCTCTCTCTCACACACACACACACACACTATCTTTATCCTTTTGCCCATCAATATGCACTCAGGTTGCTTCCATATCTTGGTTATTGTGAATAATGCTACAATGAACATGGAAATGGAGATACCTCATCAAGGTATTCAGTTCATTTCCTTTGGTTTTGTAACAGGAAAAGGGATTACTGGATCACATGGTAGCTCTATTTTTAAGAAAAATAGAACTTTTTAAAGAGAGATTAACTTTGGTTTTGATACAAGAAAAATAGCTGATCTGGATCTGATAGGGGAAGCATGGTATGATTTCTAGACTGTATTAACCTGGTCAGCCTGGCTTGCTGTGTAGTGACGTGGGTGACAGAGCATTTTGCAGAGGCAAAGAAAGCAGTGGGAATGGCTGTCCAGTTAAAGAGAATTACTTTCTGTGATCCAGGCAGAATTTCTGGAAATGACAAAGAAAGCAATAGTTAGCTTTGTGACATAAGTGAAGTTCTGAGAGAGGAAATGAAGAGAGGAAACTTCACCCTAAAGTTTGTGAGATTGTCTGGAATACTTTCAATTAGGTAAGTAAGGAAGGAAGGAAGGAAGTTAGGTGTGAGAGATGTTCTGCTTTTAATTAGTCATACTGAAGAATTGTCTTTCAAAGATTAAGAATGTCTCTAACAGGCTATGAATTGTCATGAACAAATCATTCTTGAAGTCAGTTTCCATAGTACTAAATTCCTCTGATTCTGTGACCAAGTTTTAAAAGTCAATCCAATTTATTGGAAGTTCATGGGATTCTCCAGGTTCCCTACTTCATCCTGCTTTCATTGTAACAAGTTATATTTTTCCATTATATCTAAATGTTCAAGAAAAGCCACAATGTTTCTGTATTCTTTTTTAGCCTTTGAGCTTCTGAAGTTATATTTCCATTTTCATTCACAGTATCTTTTACTTGTTCTCAGTGTGTGTCTGTCTCCTGTCATTTTGGACAGAGCTTTTTCAAATCTTGTTGGCCTTTCAAAGAAAAGAATCACTTATATTTTATCTTTGTGTTTCTTTATTTTATCTTCTTAAACAGTTGTTTATGCTCTAATGTAGAGCATAGCAGATGCTTAAGCAGTTGTAGGGAGAAATGATCTGGGCAAAGCAGGTGCATGCCAAAGTGCATTTTCCTTCATTGTGTCTCAGCTGTTAACTTGCAAAAGGGAGTAATCAGGCAAGTTGGACTTGGGATTAAGCAAGTTGTCTGAGCTAGGGCAGTGGCAGCCTGCGGGGTGAGTGGGAGGACCACTAAACTCCTCTGGAAAGTGCCTTCAGCTGCCCAAGAGCTCTATCTTTTTTTTTTTTTTTATACAGTTCAGAGTTTACTAATGTAAACATTGTCCAGGTGAAGCTAACAGTGATTAGAATTTTAATTCATGTTAAATTTGGTGGAACAAATAGAAGAATGCTATCATTTGAAGAACACTTTTTAAAACTCAGTAATCATTAACACTTCAAATGTGTGAGTGATATAATTCTCTAAGCAGAGTTAATAAGCAAACAATCTGGCAAATTTTAATGTGAGCTGTAGTTTGGACTTTACTTGTAAGTTCAGTGGATTGAACAGCCCTTTTTCCAGTCAAATTTGGATAGTAATGAAATCCATTATTGCTGTAAATTTTATGAAGGTGTGGCACATATATATGCATATATATACATATACATGTATGTATATGTGTGTGTGTATTACAGAGCTGTAATTTGAATACAGACACATATGGAAAGGGGAGGGAAAAAGGGGAAAAAAAGTGTGTGTGTGTGAAAGAATGTTCTCGAATCATTAACCACTAAGTCCAGGGGAAGCAGCCTACAGTGCTTGTCCAAAGTCATAGGCTAATTGGTAGCGGAGTCATGATTTAATCTCTTCTGGTCTTCATTCCATTTCCCTGTGAATTTATCCAATTGCATCACATACATGGCATTTGACTACTTATTACCAATACAAGAGTTATAAGATAAAGTAGTTCTTAGCCATGGTTTCAGTTGGCCACTCTCAATTTCAGTTTGAAAATACTATATACAACCAAATATTTGGAGAAAGAGAAAGAGACTAATTCGTATTACTTGTACTATATATTGTTGTAATTGTTCTGTTATTTATTACTGTTGTTAATCTTAAACTCTGCCTAATTTATAAATTAAACATAATCATAGGTAGGAATGTATAGGAAAAAGCAGAATATATATATATATATATAGCTCAGTACTACCTAGTTTCTGATATTCACTGGGGGTCTTGGAAAATTTCCCTATGGATAAGGGGATATACTGCATTTGCAAAGATGACCACAACAAATCCTCCTATTTAGTACTCACCCCCTACAGTCTCTACCATCAAGGAGTATATTTTGTTTTCCCAAACTTTGGATTTGCTTGGCTCTGAGATTGAATGATAGAATGCAATGAAATACCTCAAAGTTTCTCCGCGGGAGATCTGACAGTTTCCTCTTCGTCCTAATGGACCCAGCTTCCCTGGGAGATCACCCTAATGAACCAGCTGAGACTCACATGAAGGGCATCTGAGACACCCAAGTGGAGAGCTCCACCCCTTTGAGGCCACCCAGGACAAACCTGTCCGTGGTCGCCCCCTCAACTGACTGTACATGCTCGGTAGCACCCAGCTAAGACTGAAGGGAGCAGAAACCACCTATTCCACTGGGCCTAGTCCAGATCACAGCATTGTGAACAAATCATTTCTTCTTATTTTAAGTTACTAAGTTTTTTTAAAAAATTATTTATTTATACATACAAGCACTGGGGTACAGGCCAGACATGTGGGTGGTGAGAGGATCCACTAGAGACAGAGTGGGGAACAGAACAGGCAGGCTGACTGAAATACACTGCTGAAGGGAGCAGCGGGCGAGGCAGGAGAGGTCTGCTGCACCATGTGGGTCATCTCCTTGGCCGGAGGCATGGATCGAACTCATGCTTCAGTGGCTGTGGTTTGCCTCACAGTGTGTTGCTTAACCCACTGCACCACCAGGGAGGCCCTTAAGTTACTAAGTTTTGAGTTAATAAATGGTGATAATGATGCAGATATTAAAGAACACAACTTTACAAATATGATTCTAAAATTAAAATTTTATATCTTTTTGAGTGGATTACTACCAATTCAAATGTCCATATACACAGTACAAAATTTAAGATGCAAAAGAGTACACACATGAAAGTAAATTTCCCTCCTCTAGGGCATTGTTAAACCTCTCTCATCTCTCTGGAGTGCTTCAGAATAGTGGTTAGGGCATAAGCAACAATTTCAAGATTATGCATAGGGAAAAATATCAAAGTAGGAAATAGAAAAACAACATATCTTATTCTAAATTGATGTGCTTTGCTCCACTTTATGTCCCCAAATGTTTTTCTCTGCTTCCTTCAGTTTTCCTTAGGAATGAAGTCTAAAGGCCTCAGATGGCAAATACCAGGATGAGGTTACAGCTGAGTACATGGGTGACCTTGTGGGTGAGCTTTATAGAATGGGAAATTATCATGCTTATTTCCCAATAATGTGAGAATCTATTACCGATGACGGGTTCAGTGACTCTAGAAAAACATTTCTGAAGCATATTTTCCTTGTACTATATTTGGAGAACACCAGTTCGAAAGGCCCTTCATGTGAGCCCAGGAGAAGAAATCCAGTCTTGGGTCACTGGCTCACCTCCCTTTCCTGGAGCCCTGGCCATATCCAGAACTTGGACTCCCCAGTGCTGACTCTGTGGCATCGCCTCGGGAGGCCTCGCGTGTCCTGAAAGTCCAGGCTCCTGCATTTGGGAAACGCTGCTCTTGCACCTACTGTATGCCAGATATGGGCGGTAGATGGCACGGATACAAGTACAAATTGCACTTCACCCTCAACCTTACGGTTCTGGTTTGTGTGTGGAGGGGTTCATTCAGAGTCACCTCAGGCCCCCTGTTCCAAGTTGGGTATTTGATCTGGCTTGGATCAAAATTGCTCGAAGATTACCTAGGGATATGAAGTATTCATCTGAAAACAGTGGATTTAATAAATGGGTGCTGGTGTCCTGTCTTTGAATAAACCTTGAATCAAGAAGCTCAGAGTAAATATCTGATTTCTCCTTACTGTTTTTGGTTTAGAAGAAATCATGGTTTCTGATACAAGGAGTAAGGCCATGACCATGAGTCTGCAGGGATTTATAGCCCAGTCTATGGGATGAGCTGCAGATTTCCTCTTCTCTCAGAGGACGGGGGAAAGACTGTGTGTTTGCTGGTTACACGTATGCACTCTGCTCCCTGGCCTGGCATCACACAAGTTTGTGTAGGCTGCTTGGAAGGGGCATTTCAGGCTCGATGGCAGGTTAGTGCTTTCTGGAGACTCTAGAATCTAACATCGTCTCCTCAGTGTTCTCAGGCTGTGAAATGGTGACTTAAACAACACATTTACTTTCTCACAGTTCTGGAGGCGTGTGTGCACAGTCATGGTGCCGGTGTGGTTAGCTTTTGGTAAGGCCTCCTCTTAAGGGAGGATGACCCTGGGCAGACTGCACTTTGCAAATTCACTGGGGAAGCAGTTTGGAGGAAAAGTGTGTGAGACTGGAGGTTGGGGACAGTTGGGTGACACTGTGACAGTGCCAGTGGGATTGGGGCTGGGAGGGCACAATCTGGGCATTATATAGAATGTGCAGGACTTGGAAGTGACCCCATATGTGGGGAGCGAGGGAAAAATCTAGACTGGATTCCAGGGCTGATGGACTCATGGTGAAGAACAGCAGTGACAGCCTCTATTCTCTTTCCCATCTTGTGAGATGGTGGGTAAGAAAACTGAGAAGTGGGCTGTTAAAGAAAACTGAAGTCAAGAAAACTGATGCTGGTGGTAAGGTTAAGAAGGGGAAACTTAAGCCAAAATACCTAAGAAGGGGAAGTCCCTGCAGCCAGAACCCTGTCCTCGTCAGAGGTCAGAGGAATGGGCAAGGTATTCCTGATCTGCTGTGTGTTCAGAAAGGTGATGTACAAGATGTTTTCAACAGCTAAATCTGGGATTGAAAAGAAAAAGAGGGTTCTAGCTATTGTCACAAAGCCAGTTGGTGGTAACAAGACTGGCAGTACCAGTTAAACTTCACAAAATGCCTAGATCTTATCCTACCAAAGATGTGCCTTGAAACTGTTGAGCCTCCTCAAAACCTCCTCCCTTGGCTAGTGAGAAAGCTGCAAGTAATCCTCACTCCTAGGCCATTCTGATCATCCCTATTGGACATCATAGGGGACAGAGGTGACTTTCCTGAAGCAGTTGATCTGTAGCTTGCTGCTGTGAGTAGACGTGTCCCTCAATCGAGTTCCCTTGAGTAGGATGCACCAGAAATGTGTCATCGCCACTGCCACCAAAACTGATATCAGGGAGATGAAGATCCCAAATCATCTCACTGATGCTGCCCTCGAGAAGCAGTTGTGTCAGCCTGGTCACCAGGAGGGTGAGCTTTTCCACACAGAGATGGAGAAATATGAGATGACAGAGCAAGGCTGAACAGAAAGCTGTGGACTCACAAGTTCTGCCAAGAATCAGGGCTGTTCCTCAGCTCCAGGGCTACATCTACTCTGTCTGCTCTCACCAATGGAATTTACCCTCACAAGCTGATGTTCTAAATTCCCTACAAAGAATCTCATTAAATAACTGGCTCATTTATTAAAAAAAAAAGAAAGAAAGAAATGACACAACACACCGATAAGCTCATTTTCTTGGGCCAGGCAGGAGCTTCTTTCTTTAAATCCTGTGGCTGGTGACTGAGTGCACACTTTGGTGGGATTCAGAGGCTAGGGATGGCCTGATGTTTAAGGGAGTGTGGTGTTAGAGCATTTTTGGATGTAATTTGTTTACTGAAATTAGAGTGATTTGTTTACTGTAATCCATAATTGATATGACTTTTCTGTGTGATCACAACCCAAGCAGTTTTAGTCAGAAAAGCTTCCCAATATATAAACCCTCATTCATCTGTTGCCAGAAAATTAAAAAGCTTTTGATCTAAAAATCCATTAACTGTCCTTAATGCTTGTTACTCTGAAACAGATCTCTCCATTTTTGTACCTGGATTCAGGTAGATGGTAATCTAAGAGGTTTAGGGTTTGTGTAGGGAGAGAAGCAATTTGCTATGATGGATGAAAAAAGAGAGAAAAGAAGTAAATCAAGTCCTTTCCTTCTTTCACACAAATTTAAATATCCAATTACCCTTTGATGAGGAGGAGGGGAAAGAAAAGGGATAGGAACAAATTCCCAGGTAACTGGGTTTTAAGTTCTAATGTAAAAGTAGATGTGTACAATTCTAACCAATCTGTTTCCTTTTCTTCCTTGACTCCTTTTGAGTTTTCTTCTGTGAAGTATTGGCATAGAGTGGACAAGAGGGGAGAAAGGTCGAGAGAGCGCGTGGTAAGAGAACCGAGAGATGGAGGGAGGGAGGAAGGGCTGGAGAGAAGCAGCGGGAGAGATCTTGGTCTTTAATTGCGGGCCGTGACCGTGCGTCTGCCACGGATTTCCCAGATGTCTCTCATCAGTGACATTTAGTTTATTGTTTCCAACACTGTCTCTGCTCTTTTGAGAGTTTCCGAATACTACACTAAGACAACCGAACTAAGGCAACGGGAAGAAAACCTTCCGCAACTAAACACCCAGACTTTCCTCCGAGCTCCCAGCCCGTGGGGAGCAGTCCGCACCCGCCTCCGTGGGTCGGCGGCTAGAGCCCGAGCCAGTGCGACGGGGCGGGGCGGGGCGGGGCGGGGCGGGGCGGAGGCGTGGCCTCTCCAGCTTCGTCACGCCTCCGCCCCGCCCCGCCACTTAATTCGGACGCGCGGGGCCGCGGGGTGTGAAAGAGTCGCCCTGCGCCGGACCGGTCTTCGCTGCCGTCAGAGCCGCCGCCCGCACCGCCCGCGCCACCTTCGGGCCGTCGTAAGCCTTGGGCCGCCGGGCACCGTCGCTGCCGCCCGGAGCGAGCGGCGGGGAGGGAACCGTGCGCCTTTGTGCACGCGGGAGGTAGGTTCGCCTCCCGCACTTACTTTACACACAAAGACGGGGAGCTGGGGGGAGGCGGGCTGCGGGTCGGGGGCTCTGGGCGGCCGCCGGCCCTGCCGCGACCCCCGCCCTAAGGACCGTCGGGCCGGCAGGGCCGTGGGGCTCCCGCTCCCCGCGGCCGGCCGTCAGAGCGGCGCGGGCGGTGGGGCGGGGGTCCCCGCGTGCGTGTGAGGACGCGCGCAGGGCGCTGGGCTAGCGACGGGCTGCGGTCACCTCGCGCGCTGCCGGGGAGGGTCGGGCCGCAGGGGCGTGGCGGGGGCTTGGAGCGGTGGGCCCGGGGTGGGAGGGATGCTGGGGAGGGGGGCGCGCGGCGAGGGAGGGGAGCTGCGTGGCCGCTCCGCCGGGCTTATTGTTACTTCCTCGGCTCTGAAAATATAAAGACCCTGCGCGGAACGGGGATGCGCTGCCCACCGGCTGCCCGCCGGCTGCCGAGCCCTCTGCGCCGCCCGATTGTGGCTCGCTGCCCTGGCGCCCCGGGACCCGGGCTCAGAGTCAGACCCGGCCTCCGCCTGGGCAAACAAAGGAGGGGCCGCGGTGGGGTTATGGCCTAAAGGTGACCGTGACATTGATTCCAAACAGTCTGCAAGTAACTTCTACGTTTTTATACTCTCCTAGTTCTAGCTGCTCCAGTGAATCCAGTACCTTGGATGGTCCCAAGAAGTGGGACCAAGAAGTGATACAGTGTTGATTCCTCTAGTTTCTCTTCAGTATCTTCAGGTCACTGAGGATGTCGTGTGTGTGTGTGTGTGTGTGTGTGTGTTTGACGTGTTTCTAAACTTCCTTTGTAGGGCATGGTAAAACCCCTTCTGAAATGGGAAGGATAAAATGAGAGGACTAATTGCAGATCTTACTCCTTGCAGTATCGCCCTCCCTTCTTCTGAGTGACAGCAAAGCTGTCTGGTAAGAATGAGTGTGCTGTTGGAGGGAAGTGCAGGCAGGGAAGGAGGCCAGTTAGACTTCACATTCTCTGACAGTGAAGGTTTCTTGTTAACAGGTACATGAGTTTTCTCTTCTGGTCATGTTCCCCCTTCATCTCTTTGGAGATTTTTCGCTGTCCCACTTTGCTTTAAAGTGAAATAGTGTCTGGGTGTCTGTCCAGAGAAAAGTTCTTAGTACTGGTAGTTTCAAGTATATAATTATGTATGTTTATTGACAAAATTGAACAAATAACAGAAATAAAAGTTACTCATGTGCTCACCAGGCAAACCCAGCTGAGAATGAAGGCATCTATGCCTGATTTATGTTTTGGAGCTATGGTGTGTTTGTGTGATTTTGTGATTTTATGTGTGAGTGAGAGAGTGTGTGTGTGTGT
This sequence comes from Galemys pyrenaicus, assembly GCA_019455555.1. Classification (NCBI taxonomy): domain Eukaryota; kingdom Metazoa; phylum Chordata; class Mammalia; order Eulipotyphla; family Talpidae; genus Galemys; species Galemys pyrenaicus. The sequence goes on from JAGFMF010011694.1 coordinate 4,963,676, forward strand.
TTGTGAGAGACAGAGAGAGAATAAATGAGGATGTTACTGATTCTAATCTTTACTAGTCTAATCAGTCTAATACATATCCAGTAACATCACTTCTACAGTAATGATTTACCAGTTCCACACAGGACTAATTTCCACAAGTGTTTTGAGATAATCTTCTTAAGGCCTTGCAAATAATCATCTGTGCAAGAGGGAGAGAGAAAAAAATAGAAAACAATAGCAACATTGTAATTTCCAATTAATTTGTAGCATGGACTGAGAAAAATTTTATGGCCTATTCTCTGGATTTCAGGAGTAGTTTGGGATTGACTTTTTTATTTAAATAGAACTGAATCAGCTTCTAAAATATTTGAAAAGTAAATTTTTTTTCTGAGGTTTCTGAGGAATATGTGATGGAATCTACTCTGTAGAACAAGGAATAGCAGTGGTTTTATAGCTGGATACATGCCTATTTCTGAAAGATTTTGCGTTGATTGAGAAAGTAAACTAAGGATTTCCCAAGGAGTAGGGAGTCATGTGTGCTGTGAAACAAACCAACAACCACCAAAATTGTTCAACAGATTTAACCACTGAATGGTTTTGTCATTTATTTTTCCCATGTAAAATTTTTAGACATTTCATTTTGTTAATATATAAAGTAAGAAGAGGTCAGGAGGCAACTGCTTAGAAGTGAATAGATCACTAGGATGATGCAATATTTTTTGCAGTTACAAGAATTCACAAAAAGGAAGTGTGGTTATGTGCTATCAGGTGCACTGTGTTCTTGTCCCTGACTCTTCACTCTGCGGCCACAGTTATGGTGCCTTTGTCAGGTGCTAGTGGTCTGTGCATGGGTGTGTGAAAAATGGTTAGCTTTTGTGACCAGCAGAAATAATACAGAAATCAGAAAGTCTCTGTGCAAAAGTTGAAAAGAAACTCAAAAGTTTATTTTTTAATCTGCCCCTGACCTTGGAAAATGTTCACAGCACACCCAAGCTGGACCTGGGGTCAGAGTTGAGTAATTTGGCTCCTTGTCTGTTGCATAGCAGGGAGGAGGGAAATGTTGGGGAGTTGTGCAGTGTTTTCGACTTGCTGTGTTTTGGTTCTTTATGATTGCTGGTCTCCTGTTGCTGTGCACTGGAGATTCCATTCTTGGGGGTGTTTAAAAGTAAATTTGATTTGTGATGGAGAGAAGGGCTATGAAGAATGTCTTTCCTAAATTGTGGTAGGATGGATGCTATCATTCATTCATTCCTTTGATTTACTGTTTAAACTGTCATGAGTAAAGATGGAGAAAAGATTTTTACTGATTTTAAGAGTGGTTGAGTGGAACTCTCCCTGAAAAGTAGATTAATAATGTAGCTTCCTGTTACTGTTACTGTTGAATCTGCCCCTGCCCTCCAGAATCCACTGTGCTGGTACTTGGAGAAATAGGTCAGGAAGTTTGGTTGAGTGAGATCAAGATTGTACCATGTGTAGAAGTCCCCAGATATCCTGGTGTCTAGGGCACTGGCCCATTTTGCATCTCACTTTAGGCACAGGTGGAATGGGGAGAACTGCGGTGCCAGTGGCAGTCTTTGGGCACAGCACAGGGCCATGTAGTGCTGCAGACCTGGTGAGGCTTCACTTGATTTCCTTATCTAATCATGGTCCATTTTTCCCTTACCTTTGTGACATTGCTTCCTGTGTCCCTTTCTATGCAAGAAGTGTTGGGTCCTTTCCAGCAGAACTTTTCCTTCTGCCAAATACTCAGGGAACTCAGCTGAAAATGAATTGATGCTTTACCCACTGATACTATGGGTTCCAGTACCCCATCGCTGCAGGAATTAAATTATCTGGCAGATTGGCTGAGGTGGCCCTTTGGTGCTGGTGAGTCAGCAGGGGTTTATTTCTAAGAGACTGTCTTTTTCATTCCCTTCTTTTGACAAGCATTTATGTTCAGCCTGCCGGGTTCCAGGCACTGAGCTGGCATTGGGTCTGCTGTAGTTGACAAGACAGAGAGGAACCATGTCCTCATGCAGGGCAAGCAAGGAAGGTATTTAAGGAAATGCACAGGATTATACAAACACTGTTAACAACAGTTATACTAAAAAGCTGTGAAGGGAAAGTAGCACTTTAAGAGTTAAGGTATCTCAGAAAGCATGATATAAATGATAGCTAAGCTGCAGGACTGGGTTCTTGGCTGTAGGAAGTGGGAGAGGCAAGGGATGAGCGTGATTTGCCCAAGGTTCATCAGTCTAAGAGCACGGCGGCAGGGGTTTGGCTGAACAGATGAGGAAGAATGTTGGATTTTGTCTAGAATGTGGCCAAGGTGTTGGGACACTTTTTAGCGTAGAACTAAGGAGGGACTAGGATACTCTGGTATAGCTTCCAGTGTTCTTGCTAAAGGCATGCTGGGAACATGGTGTCTGAGTTGTGGGAGGGATTTCCAGGATCTCAGGGCTAAAGTTATGCAGGGGGGCAACTGATCACATCTGTGCTTACCAGAGGTTTGTTTCAAATGAGAAGGCAAGACTGAAGTTTTGGGGGGCAGTTGTGGGAAGACATAAGAATGTTTTTCAAACTCAAGTGAACTGTCAGAAGGAAAATGGGAGAGATGCAGAATGGGAGAGATGCAGAAAAGGAAGTAGGTTTTTGCTTTAATGCTAGGTGAACTCTTGAACAGTGTGTTCTACCAGTGGTTCGTCTGGGGCAAAGCAGCTGGTGCAGAGCCGTTGCAGAGCAGTGGCTATAGTCTGTGCTTCACAGTGGTGTTTTGGGGAGGTGTGGTGGTGATAATGACCCCTACATACAGCAAAGTCTTGGGGTTATTCCCTGTCAAGAAAAGCTGCCCCCCTGTCCCCCAGAAGTCATGATGTGGTAGTAGCCTCTGTCCACAGTGCTGTTCCTGGTTGTGTTACTGAGTTGTAAATTCTTTCTTAATAGTCACTAGATGGGGAAGTCTTGACGGTCAGAATGCCCAGCCCAGGCAGCTGGATTGACCATGTGTGATGGGGTTTCCTCTAAAGGCAAGATAGAAAACAATGCACATTATAGACCAGTTCTCTGTATCCGCTCTCGTTATAGGTACTTGGGGGTTGTCTCGTCCTTTGTCATCAGTGCCTATTTGTGTTGGACTGGAGCATCTATGGGGTACATTCTTGCCCTGTTCCAGCCCAGGCTAGAGGGATGGAAGTTTTGGGGGGAAGGGACAGTTTTCTTAATGTGGTGTGGTGGAAGGGTCTGGAGCTTTGAGACAGAAATATCTTCATGATCTCCAGTGACTCAGAATCCTTGAGCTATAGGATTCATATTGGCGAGATGAACTTAGCAAGATCCACCTTCCATGCATGGCCAGGGAACATGCAAGGTCATGAAGCCTAGACACTCAGTCCCTGAGAGGTGGCCAGCCATGGGTGTTTAGGCTGCTGTACCATTGTTCACAGCCTTGGAACTCAGATTTCTTTTATAGCACAGCAGCATTGATGCCAATAAGAGACAAGTGGGGAGAGGGAGGGATTTTCTCCTCTCTCTGTTGAACTCCTCGATATGCTTTTGTGCTTTCAGAAGTGTTCTGTGGATAACTTGGTTTTGCTATCAGAAATAGCCTGTTTTATTTTATTCCTAGACCCAACTTTTGGCAATCTGCATGAAATATCTTAATAAAGTGTAGAGAAAGAGGATTATAATACTGTTGTGAAAACTTTTCTATGTCATTAATATTTGAAATAAGAAACACACTCCCTTAGAGTTGAAGTTAAAACTCTTATTCAAGTTTTTAAGGCATCTGGACCTGATGCAGGCTAATAAGTTTGCAAAACCATACAGTCATATTATAATATGGAGGATATAATGCAGAATAGAGTGTCAGAAGTTGTTTGTGAATGTCTAATGTGGAAGAATTAAAACTCCCATGTCCTGAAGAAGGGGAGAATGTCAAGTGGATATGTGTATGTAAAGGGACTTTCTCTATAATGTTCTTTTATTGACATTAATGTTCTTTTAATGACATTAATGTCAGTAGGGTTAAAACTATAGCCCAGAGTCTTTCCTTTTTTTTTTTTTTAATTGAAATCACATTGGTTTATTCATTGTATGGCTTTCAGTTATACAGACATATATCAGTATCTGTATATACTATTTCTGCTTACCACTGAAAGTTTAGTTTACATCCATCACTATAAATTGACCCAATTTACCAACTTGATTTCCTGTTTCCTTTCTGGTAATCAATATATTGTTCTTATAGTATATGAGCTTGTTTTTATTTTGTTTTGTTTCTTTGCTACCCATGAGTGAAAATCATTTGGCATTTGTCTTCATCTGGCTTGTCTCATTAAATGTAACCTTCTAAGTCCATCCTTGTAAATGCAGGCTACAATCTTGTTTATAGCTGAGTAGTATTCCATATGGTGTATATAGACCATACCTCGTTCTTTTTCTAAAGAAATATGTGGAGCATGATAGTGTGCTGGAAAGAGAGAAGCTTAGACTTCCAAAATTTTCAGGTTGCTGTCCCTAAGTTCATCATTAGTTAATATGTGATATTTGAACAGGTCACTTATTTCTTTTTCTGCAGTTAATCATCTATAAAATGGAAAGAATCACACTTGTCTACCTCCTTGAGTGTCTGGAGGGTGAGATGAATGCCCACTTTCCTTACAACCAGCAAGAGTGTCCTGTGACTGTAGGTTGCCCTTTTAGGGATAGGGCTCTGATAGCACTTATGTCCCCCTAAGATTGGGGTAGCTCTTCAGTAGTGAGAGGAGGCAGGGCACAGAATGGGAAGGAGAATCTGCTGCATCATCCTCTAGGTTCTTGCTGTACTGGGAACTCAGATTTTTTGTACCCATGGACTGGAGTTGTCAGGGAGCTACAGGATTATCTTATCTGGTTTGACTTATTAGGTCAGCTCAGTTGATCTGTTAGGACTCCCTTAGTCTATCTTTGAAATATAATAACAACACATATAGTAATAATATTGTTATTATTACTAACAGTTCTTGAAAATTCTAGGTGCTGTGTTGCGTGCTTTATGAGATTTCTTCATTCAGCAAGCATTTTGCAAGTGTTCCTATATGCTGGGTGTTGTGTCAGACTCGGAGTGTGTGGATAGAGGTAGAACAGAGAAAATCTCTACTGCATGAAGTTTATTATATTCTAGTGGGAAGACAGAATGTAAATAAATGCACAGATGATTAAGATCCCAGGTAGTGTGGGTATTGTGAAGAAAAGTAAAAAGTAAGTCAGGTGGAAGGAATTGGAGTGTGGTAGCGGAGTGGGGGAGGTGGTGTTTTTAATAAGGTGAGGCCCCTCTGAGAAGAATGTGAGCTCTGAATGGCAGGCAGATGGGGTAAATAGGCACCTGCCTGTGCAGAGGCATGCACAAATAATGGCCTAGGGGCCAGAGGCTGCTTCTGCAGGAATGGCAAGTAGACTGGTGTGGGTGGGGCCAGGTTGGGGGGTGGGTATGTGAAATGGGGTAGAGAAGGGTTCAGGTCACGTAAGGCTATAGGCCATGGTCTGGATTTGGGTGGGGGGGGGGCAAGGGAAGGTCCTGGGCACTGATGAAAGAGCAGGGTCTTGCCCTGGCTGTGGAGTAAAATGGCATTTGCTTGGAGGCAGGGAGTCTGATGGGAGGCTTTTGTGAGTCCCCTGGGGAGGTGGTATGACTGGGATGGAGCTGATGAGTAGCTGGATGCCAGAATATGTTAAAGATGGAACCATCAGGACTTGCTAATGGATTGGAGATAATATGCCAGAGAGAAAGGAATCATAGTGACACCTACATTTTTAGCCTTAGCAGCTGGAAAGCTGGGGGATTATGTACTGCTCACAACAGCTTCTGAAATGAATGCCATTATGATTCCCACTTCACAGATGTGGAAACTGAGATTTAGAGGAGTAAAAAAAAGTTTGCTCTAGGAAGGAGCTGAGGCAGGATTAGGATCCATGTGAGATCCTTGCCCAAGCCTTGTGTTTCCACTATGCTCTGTAAAATACCTGAATTTGCTCCAGAGATTGGCGTGAAAGTTTTTGTGCAAAAACAGTTGGGAAGCACATCTTTTTTTTGTATGACTTTACTGAGGGCTGAATTACGTATCGTGCCATTACTTTGTGATATGTGTGCAATTCCATCATTTGTGCTGTTGAGCATTTATTATCCCCTCCAGTTTTAGACTTTGCAGTCAGTTCCCATTCTCAGCCTTAAGCAATTTCTGTTTCCCAAGTTTAGCCTTTTCTAGAAATTTCATGAACTATGTGCCTTTTGTGCTGGGTTTGTTCATTCAGCATAATGTTTTTGAGGTTCATCCACTGTTGCATAACAACTACTTTTAAGAACATTCTTTACCTTGTCAGTAAGAGGTGCTCTGTACTGATGAGACTAATTTCCACTGAGATGCATCTTAAGAGAATAATAAAAATAATAACAGCTAGTGTTACTATTATACCAGGCAGGCAATGCTTCCTTCATTAGTTTCTCTGATTTTCTAAGTAATGCTGTGGGAGAGGTACCATAAAGCCTAGAAAGATTAAAAAGCCTGCCCATGGTTATAAGAGCTATGAGATCAAACTTAGATCTTCTCTTTACAAACTAGATCTCAGTCACTATATGCCCTTAACCGTGTATATAAAACTTCTGACTTAGCTTTAAAGAGGCTTGGAATCCCAATTGGAAGAATTCATTTACCAGGTAAGTCTAAAATTGTAGTTTTAAGGATAATATTTGTATTACATTTTGACTTGGTATCACCATATGGAAATGTAGTGTCTTAAAATGATTCATTTGTGAGAAGCTTTCTTAGGACTGATGTGAGAATGATGCCAAATGAACAACACATAATTATGTCATTAGTCAGAGCTTGTATGTTTGAGTTGTGTCTTAAAAATTATGTTTACCAGAAATGCCATTTTTATACAAAGCATCTCAAGGCTGTTGCCTTATTATTAATGGATGGAATTTAATTAGGCATCATGCATTTTTCAAGATGTTTATATAATTATATATTAGTACATTTTCCTTCTTTCTAACATTTCTGCACTAAACAGCACTTTTTTATTTAGCTGTATATTTTTTGAAAGAATTATATAATTTTAGCTATGGTGAGCAATAACCTTTTTTGAATAAGGATTAACCAAAATCCTGTCTTTGGTTGTTGGTAAGACACTTTTTACCCATGTCACAGCCTCCTCATTTTCTAAAATGAAATTATGACATCACTAAACTATTTTAGTTTGGTAACTATTTTATTTTTAGGGATTCTGAATTATGGTCCTGTTTTACTTGTTCAAAGTAGCAAACAAAAAACCTGCTCTTATATTAGAGCACCTGGTTTTTAAGAGAACACCTCTTAAGAGAACACCGGGTCAAATTAACTTTTGATTTCTTTCAGTTCTCTGCTAATCTCTTTATGTGGTTAGCACCACAGGGCAGTCTGCTGTTTTTAAAGATGAACCAATAAAATGCCAGGCCTTGAGATGGGTGAAAGGTAACTACTGTTGTTTCTTTGCATGGTACAGAGACAGGTTGACTTGAGCTACAAGCTTTGGGAAGTAGAATTTGGGGGCAGAGGTAGAGAGAGATTATAAAGTAAGAAGCCAACTCTTAGTTGTCACACTCTGTTCACTTTTCTCTTTTTGCCCTGTTGAGAGCTTGCTTCAGCTGCACAGGCCACCAGCATGCATCGCCCCTTCAAAAGCAGGTGCCAGCTTGTTCTTTTTTCATTCCAGACTTGCTTCTGACAGGCTCAAGCCTGGAGGAAAGGGTACTTTATACTGGAAAGGCAAACCAGAGAAAGTTGCAGGAGGTAGAAATTGATGCATCTGTGCATACGTGATATGTGCCCTTCACACTATGTACAGTTTGCCGCAATTAAAAAAAAAGATCCAAGGCAAACCTCTTCAGGGAGTGGCAGTGCTGGGGTGGAGCAAGTTCAAGAATGCAGAATCCAAGTTGTCACTTGGTGTGCCTCTCTGTTTTTCTTCTCTTCCATTTATTTCATAGGTGCTCTTTTTGATTCAAATGCTGATTTTCCTGCTCAGTGAAGTGGTTTTTACGCTGTTAAAAACCCAAAATTCAGCAGAGTAAATATAGGATCTAATTTTTTAGTTGATTGATGAAAGGCAGCATCCCATCAGGCAAGTAGGAAGGAGCTCTGAAGAGCTGTATGCTATGGAAGGCTATAGACAGAAAGAAGGAATTGTTTCAGACAGAGTCACCTTCCTACAGGGGACAGCAGGGGTCTATCAGGCAGATCAGCTCAATAGTGCTGAACATGAAATTCTAGGTGCCTGGTTAAAAGGTTGCTTTTCTGGGAGATGTAGACACTGCAGTACGACTATGTAGTAGTAAGCTTTGGTTTGTTGTCAAGGGACATAGCACAAGTGACTCCTTTGGGGACCTTTGTTACTTTTCTGACAACAGGAATGGGGTTCCAAAGAAGCTCTGACTGCTAGAAACTTACTGACAAAATTGGGGGGGTAGAGGAATCTGTATATTTCTTTACAAGGTAGCCCCAGAACTGCTTCCTGGCCTGCCAACCACACATTTTCTTATTGGAGTTTCCCCTTCCTGTGCTGAGCTGGGTGTGGCCCTGAAATCTGCAACCCATTTTCTGCGGTGGGGTGGGACCCAGCCTTTTCAATGGGGAGTGACTGAATGTGCCACTCTAGAACTAGAGATGACAAGGGGTGGGAAGCCCAGGGATATGCAGAACTCCCCCTTTTAGCTTTCCTGAACTCTAGCTTAAAAGTATCTTGTTAAACCTTGATAGGACGAAGCCCACGAGTTGCATGTGATTGTTATGCTTCCAGATGCTTTTACACTAGATCAGCTTTTCCGCCCTCACTCTTTTCTCCCCAGGCTGCTGAGTAGCTGAAGAAATTAAGTCCAGTGGTCTTGTAGAATGTCCCACAGTCTGGATCTGGCTGGTAGTTTTTGCTTTAAATTTGTTTCATTGGTCTCTGTGTTTCTGAAAGTTAGCGTGGCAGTTTGCCTCAATTCCTGTTCCGTTTATTTGGCAAGATTAATTTGGTGGTGTTATATATTTCACACTGCTTTGTCTGGGGCAGTGTCTGCCAGTCTCTCTTGTGATACTGAGTTTGATCACTGGGTTTGTGTGGTGGTAGCTCAACCTTTCTTCTTCATTGTTCTTTCTCCCTTTGTCTGTTAGCATCTACTGAGGTCATTGTTTGAATTATTTCGTTATAAGTTGTTGATTCTTCTTTCTTAATGAACATATTTTAGAGTGTGAGATGAGATTTGAACTGGCCAGGGTGTCAGGGAAAACTGTCAACATTGATGCACTTGGGGCACTAGAGAATTCATAGAGAAGCAAGGATTGGTCTGACTGCCTATCATTAGTGCTAATTGCCATTTATACCGTCTTGTGAATGCTACTGCGTCAGGTCAGTTTTACTGTAAGTCTTGTTTAGCAGCAACTTTAAATTTATCCTTATGTGCTGATTATTGCACTTGGATGCCTGGTTACCACCTAAATTAGGAGATGACTTGGGTTTATGAGATAGAATTCCATATAATGGTGCAGGCCATAGTAGCGATCCTTTGTAATAATCATTTTAAACTTCCTAACACATAAGGACATGTGGGCCCTGTTTTTCATTCGAAAAGTCATTGATAACTCAAAGAACAAACAGGAAAATGACAAATCTGAACTAACTTAGTGTCTGTCCTGCCAGGATAGAAGAGCAGTGCACCTCTGGTGGCCACTCTCTACTGCGGCCAGATTGCTCAGATTGGAAGGAGTGGCTTATTGTGTTTCCGGCAGGAGGTCATTGGGAGATCCTTTAAAGGAGGGTGGTCACAGCATGTGAATCCACGTACGTTCCCATCACTGCCAGGCCACGCCAGCACGTGGCATACCAGCAGTCTGATCTCAGGGTAGCCTCAGCATTGAAGGTCACTGGAGTAAACAGATTGAGTCCTCCGTCACATGCTGGCCTTCCTTTTGCCACAGTGTGTTGCTGGAAACCACACTGTGAAAAAGATTATCAGCAAGTAGGTAGCAGCATCCCCACAGCCACAGTCTCATGATTAGGGGTCAGATGTGGGACCAGACACTTTTGGCAGATAAATCATGGCAGTGACTAAGAAGTGATGAAAGAAAGCTGTGAAAACTAAAAGCTACAAGAATGTGTAATTGTAAGCCACACTGTGTTGTCACAGAGGAGCTGAGCCTGGAGAAGCCCCGGAATCAAGAGGCCATCCAATCTACAATCTGCATTTTTTCATGAATAAACCAAAGCTCGGGCGTGCTAACTGGCTTGCCCAGACTACACAGCTAATTACCGGTTGAATTGGAGCTAAAACTCATCCTAGAATGATGATCACCAGTACTTGAGTGTTTCTTATGCACATGGTAAATGGTTTATATGCATCTTTTATTTTTTTGGATGTAGGACTATAATTGACTAATTTTACTAAGAACACTGAGGTATAGAGTCATTCAGTAACCCATCTGAGATCAGATGCTTACTACAGAGATCTATGCCCATGGCCACTTGTGATACAGCCCTTTTCTTCCCTCCTTTGACCCCCTCTCTTCCCCTTCTCTCCCGCTGTTCCCTCCCTCTCCTTATTTTTTAAACTTAATTATTCCTTATTCCTTATTTTAAACTTCATTATTCCTTATAAAAAGGGAATGCCTTATTCCTAATAGCCCATGAACGTCACCTTTTCAGTGCCTTCCATATACTCCAAAGATCTATTTGAAACTCACCAGCTTTAAAGTATTACAAATGTGGTCACAAGAAGTGAAGCACTAGATAGAGTAAATATTATATACAGTGGTGGTCGTGGTGGGAGACGATCCGAGGTCCTGGTGATGTTCTCTGGCCCATTGGTAAATGTAAACAGTTTGTGATGAGCTTTTTTGTTTTGTTTGTTCTAAGCACTTATAAATTGTAATTCTCCCTGAGCTTTCTGTTTCATGTGAACAGCTGAAAGCTGTAATCATTGGCTCTCCAAGACTACCCCCCCCCCCCCACCTTGTGCTAGAAACTAAACAGCTTGTGGATCCAGCCTGGACCATGCTGTTATTCATGTGCTGTGGGAGCCACAGCACAGAGCTGACTGATCTCAAATACTGGCTATTTATAGCCTCCTCAGAGTAATTACAAGACGGTAGACTTTCATTAATACAACTTTTTAAATAGAGATAAATTGTTTTTTACTCATGGATGATTCATTCGATAGCCCTCTTTAAATACACACCCTGCAGCCTCTCCAAGGTGTGTCTCCCCTGCTGTCGGCCTGTGTCCACAGCCGTCATAGGACTGAATGGGAGTGTGTCAGAGAGTCCTTGTACAGGACCCTGGGTGTCGTCCAGAGCAACTCTGGGGTGCCGTCCAGAGCATCTTACCATCACTGTGCATATCTAGGTCGAGAACTCACTTCCCGTGATTTCTGATTTATTATCTCCTTTGCTCTCACCTGCCTTGCCTCACCCCGACTACCTCATGTGCTGGTCCTTGCCACCACAAAAGAGTAATAACAAAAAGCAAACCTCTCCAGTTCCTGGGGTAATGGCACTGATTTTATTGTAGGAAAAAATTAAGAAAACATGTCATTATTTTATTATAAAAAGCTGTCCTTTTAAATATTTATTTTTAATTAATTTTCTTGCATTGTTGTTCATTTCTGGACATTATTTGATCTCTCCCCTCAGGTGTCATTCCTGTAGCACCCCTGGTCCATCTCCTCCATCCCTTTGCTCTGCCCTCCCTCAGGGTCTAAGGCATACAGCAGGGGAGGGGAGGAAAAAGCTATCGTTCTTGGACATGTTTTTTTTTTTTTTAAGATTTCTAATACAAAATCTTAAGAACATTAAACATTAAAAATAGTTACACCATAAACAGAAACCTAGCTGTTCAAATGCACGAGAGCTGTCTTTGCTGACTGCTGTCTGTTGTCCACATTTCAATGTCTAGGGCTAAGCGACTTCCAGTGAGTGAATAAACATGTTTTTTTCTCCCTGAATTAAAATAGGAACTCTTTTTCTAAAAAAGTATATATATGCACCTTCTTCCTTGATTGTGGAAGAATGTTTTTCATGTTGCTCTTCCTGCAGGGCTTTTTCAGGTGTGTGTTTGCATTTGTTAGTTCCAACATTGGCATACATCAGTGAGCAGAAGCCTTATTTTAGATCTGGTGGCACGTGGTGATATATTCTTAGCTTCTGTGAGTACAAGTTTTTCATCTCCATGATGTGAACATTTGGCAGGTAATGCAGGTAAAGACCTTGCAATGTCGGCGCGTTGGTTGCTAGTGTTCTCCCAAGGGTTCCTCCTGTTAGAAAGAGTTTGTCCCTGATTTGGATCAGGTGCCTGCTGTACCTGTTTCCTCCTTATGGGCTTTCCAAACCCGCAGTGCTGAGCTAGTTTTATAATACAGATGACTTTGAGGCCTCACTGGAGAGGCCTCACTGGAGAGAGACCACTGGGCTCACAGGTGTGGAGAATTAAGCTAGTGCAACAGAATACTTAGATGGGTGACAAATAGCCAACATTTATTTCTCAGTTCTAGAGGCTTGAAAGTCTAAGATCAGGGTGTCAGTGAACTTGGTGCCCAGTGAGGGTCTGCCTTCTGGTTCCTACATGACTGTCTTGGGGTACCTGCCCATGATGGAGAAAGACACAGAGAGTGATACTGAGTAAAGTTTCTTGTCCAGTTCATTTGTCACTTTCAGGGGCTCTTGTAAAGACTGGGACTGATTACTGTGTCAGTGAAGTCCTACACCCCCAATCAAGGGGGATCCAGGGTTAGCAGTTAATGGCAGTAGACAGCCCACCTGTTACCTCATACACAGGGAAGGTGGTCTCCCTCTTTTTCCAAGCGTCATTATTGATCAGGCCCTCATTCACACTCCACAGTGGCCTGTTTGGTCAGTATGCCATGTGTTATCCTGGTTGTGTGTCCTTGGAATTTGTTGTATGTGTGAATGAAGATTCTGATCAAAGGTTTGATTGGCACGTGGTGCTGTGGTGAGGCTGCGGCTTAACTGCCTCATCAGGGCAGTGTGGCTGTCAGTCCTCTTTTTCTGTTTACTGTTTGAACTCTAAAGACTATTTTACATTACCTTTTTCAATATTCTTTTCTTTCTTATTTATGTTTTTGATCACTGTTTGTTTTGGCAATGAAAGGCTAATGCTGTAAACTTGAATACAGTCACCCCAGCAGGATCTGTTAATTGCATCTCTTTGGAACTCCTCAGGAGACTTTACTCTTCTCCTGGGCATCTTGGGGCATAGTAGCCCCACCTAACTAAAGCCTTGGTGAAAGAAGGATGGGGAAAGAGAGGAGGAAAGGATGCTGTGTCTCCTTTTATTCCTCAGCCTGATCAGAAAGGCTTTGAAAATTCTTATCTGTCTGAAATTGGCATGTGTGGGAATCAAGGTAGAGGACTGGGGTAAGAGGAACTAGGAATAACAGTTGGTAACCCACTCCATGAGTGTTCTTATTCCCTTTGGCCTGGGTTGTCTGTCCCCATCCTGAGTTGTACAGGGACAGGCTGGACTCAGACCCAAGTGTTGCTGACCACTTAGACGGGGCTGACTGGCTTCAATTAGCCTGTCCTGCTTGTTCTTTTCACTGGCACTGGTCTCTTCATACTTGGTGTATGTCTGCATTTGAGATCTGTAGGAGTGGTTAGAACTTCCGTTTAAAAAACATCATTTACTTCCGTTTTTGTATCATTTTAGTCCCACATTTCCTGAGCTCCAACCCTCCCCCTAAGAACTTATCTTGAGACACACACACACACACACACACACGCACGCATGCACGCATGCATGCACCACACCAATAATAGCCAGTGAGCCTTCTAGCGGGGAGCATTGTCTCATACTTTATATTGTGTCCTCATGGTCCAGATTCTAGGAAGTGGCTTGTGATACATGATGACATAACCCAGCAGTGTCTAAATACTGAAAATCCTTTGAGAAGACGAATCTGTATATTTATGTATTTTCCTTTCCTTTGCGTCTGCTGCTCGCGTTGTGAGCTTTCTCTTTACTTCTTGGCAGCTGGTGTTTGCAAGTGGATATGCAGGTCGTTTGGGCCTGGCCTCCTCTTCTTCCTCCATTCCCACCCCACCTCTTTATGACTTGGGTGGGCGAGTCACCAGACCACAACTTCCGTGACCCCTTTTTATAAACAAAACAGGTGGGGCGCTACGCCTCGTGCTTGCAGTCTCCCATAGATAAAAGACTCTGCGAACAGAAGCGGAGGGCAGCAGGTAGGTGTTGTTTTGCCCAGGAAGGTGAGCTTGCGTCCTGTTTCTAGGGTTCTGTGGGCCAGGCCATGGTTCTGCATTACATTTACTTGTTCTTGAGCGCTAGATACCCCCCTGTAGTGTAGTTAGCTCTGGCCTATGCCTCTCTATCCCACAAGAGTTCTGACTCTGGATCTTAAATGAGACACAGGCTGTCTTATTAGCTAAATGGAAAATGATATCACCACCCTCTCTCTAACTGGCTAGCTTCTGTCGAATGTGTACTGTTTCAAGTTTCTTCAAAGAGGGAAGCAGCATGTTTGGACAGGCCCTCGAGTGAGGCTGCTTGGACACAACTCTGAGCTTGCAATTTTCTAGCTTCCTCAGTAAAGTGAGGCTGATAGTGTTGCATGCTTCCTAGTGTTTTCCAGTAATATAGCTTGTGCCGCATGTGGTAAGCACTCAGTAAAATGTTAAAAATGGGTTGTTGTTGCTAAGGTTTTATCCTGATACTCAGATACTGAGTATTTTAAAAGAACTGTTACTTCTCTCCTGGAGGTATGGCCATAGTCTGTAATCATGATCAGAGTGTATTCTTTAAGAACTCTGCATGCATTTCTAGGGGTGGAAAGGAATAACACGAAATTGGGAGTGTTCCAGAAAACACAGATCCCTTTGGTACCCTGTGGTAAACAGGGTGGTGCTAATATACCCTGTGTCTTCTCAGTAAGCTAGTTTTATTCTAATATATCATGACCTGGAGTTTTAACATGTCACAAAGAATGTGTCTACCGTGCACCAAAACTGAAACTATCAACTTGGGCAAGGATCCTACATAACTTAAACCGCAATCCTAAACTCTTTATGATGCATATCCTTTTAGTAACTGCATTAATTTCAAAGCGACTGCTGGTGTGACAGGTGTCTGACAGGTGTCAGACAGGTGTCAGGGATGCTAGTCAGACACACATCCCCTGGCCACTGCTGGTGGCCTTACAAGGCTGTGTCAGGTGATTGCTTTCAGCATCTTTCAGGCCAGTTGATTTCCACTAGATTCAGTGATGGAGAATCCTGAGACTGAAATCAGCCCTTTCTCCAAGTGTGGGAGTGAATCAGAAGCTGGTCTGGCCCCTGCTACCTCCCTCATTTAGTTTCCAACCACTTTGTGTTTCTCTTGCTTGAGACACATTGGCCCTGTTTCTGTTTTTTCTAAACAAGCCAAGCACATGTGTGCCCAGGACCTGTGGGACTCTCCAGATTTGCTTGCTGAAAAGCTCATCACAGATACTCAGAAGCCTCTCCATCACGCTCTATACAGTCAGGCCCCTCCCACCTGTTTGTCCTCCTGACACGTTACCAGACAGATTACACATGTCTTGTCTGCGCATTTGTTTCTTGTTTGTCTTCTTTTCCTTCCTCCCTACCTCAAGAGTCCATGAAGTCAGTGTTTTCAGCAGCAGAGACGTGGCTTTGTTCTTGCCATGATTTGCTATACCCCCAGGTGGCCTTCTACTAGGTGAGATGGTTCTCGTGCTTCCAAGCAACACAGGGAAAGAGTTCTTTAGGTTTTGGTCTCTGAGGATAACAGAGTCACCTGAGTTCTCAATAATCTGGCAGAGGGAACTATTTAGGAAGAAAAATCTTCAAAATATTTTTAAGTTTCATCTTGGTCTGAAGTCAGAATTGTGGGAGACCAAATTTGAGGATAAGGTTAGCATTCCCTTTAATGAATTAAAGAGAATTAAAGGCCAGTGAATTATAGGCCAGGATAGTCCTATGGCTTTGGCCACTGTCATTGTT
Organism: Galemys pyrenaicus; assembly: GCA_019455555.1. Classification (NCBI taxonomy): domain Eukaryota; kingdom Metazoa; phylum Chordata; class Mammalia; order Eulipotyphla; family Talpidae; genus Galemys; species Galemys pyrenaicus. The sequence continues at coordinate 4,979,662 of JAGFMF010011694.1, forward strand.
TTTATTTCTTTTTTTTTTTAAGATTTATTTATTTATGCATACAAGCACTTGGGTACAGGCCAGAGGTGTGGAGGTGGTGAGAGAATCCACCAGACAGAGCAGGATGCAGAACAGGCAGATTGACAGAAACACACTGCTGAGGGGAGCAGCGGGCGAGGCAGGAGAGGTCTGCCGCGCCATGTGGGTCCCCTCCCTGGCTGGCGGCAGTGATCGAACTCGTGCTTCAGTGGCTGTGGTTTGCTTCATAGTACGTTGCTTAACCCACTGTGCTACCAGGGAGGGCACACTGTTTTTATTTCTAATAGAAAATAGCATGTGTTTCAGGCTTTTTTTTTTTTTTTTGTGGCATGGTTAAATAAATCCAGGATATTATCTACACTTTTACTTATTGTTCCTTATATAAGATATCATGTGGGGAACATCTTTTAGAATATGACAGAATAACTTTTCTTTCTCTTTAGAAGGAAAGATGAGATGTTATTTTTTTCTGATAACAAAAAGCATGTACATTTTTTTTTTTTTTGGTCCTGGCTGTAAGGAAGCTTAAAACCACATTTTATTTTATTTTATTTTATTTTTTCATTTTTTTATTAAAATATTTTAAAATTTACATATACTTGCCATTAATTGTAATCCCCATGTATTCCCCATCACCATCTCACCAGTGCACCATCACCTCAGTCCCTCGTGCTCCCATCTTCCCTCAACCCTCCTCCTCCCCTCCCCACCAGGTGTCCCCAGTCTGTCCTTGACTCCTCATTTTTGTAAAACCACATTTTAATACTGGGATTTGGAAATTATATTAGCCTGAATGTGTCACACTTCAGTGGTTTCTTCTGTAATGTGACCTTGACTTTTAATTGTTTTTCTAGTTGCATATATGACTTTAAGTTACCCCAAATCTTCTTTGGAAAGAACTAGAGAATGACACAACTGTTTTTGTCCTCACTTCTCCTAATAAGAGGTAATGAGTAGCAGACTTGGTTTTGAAATTCTGTTGTCTCTGTGTGATTTTACTTGGGAATGCTGCTGACAGAAATGTCTGTGTGCTTGGGTAGAGTTTCCATTTTTCTGACTGATAAGATCAGGAAAGCAATTTTAGGGTAGTTGCCAGCTGGGCAGAAAGGTAGGAACTTGTAAATAATCAGAGTACAATTTTGAGGCAAATCATTGGTTTAATCTGTTCTATTCCATTTTTGAGATTTTGGTTATTTTGTGGTTATAAGGTTTTACAATGACTGTTTTAGGGAACCGAGATAACTGGCTTCTGAATATTAAAATACTTTTTCTTAAGCATTGCTATTTCCAAAGACTTATGTTTTTTTATTCAGTAACTTAGTGCCGTCCTGTGTTTAAAGAATTACAGTAGTTACTGTGGATATTTTGATATGAGGCTTCAATAGCTGAACCACCTCTTGAGAGGTTTATCTTCTAATAAATAGATTTTTAAAATTGGTTGTGAAATTGGTAGCATTCATCTGCAGTTACAGAACTGCCTTTTCCCTTATAAAAATCAGTTTATTAACTGATGAGTTTAATGCTTACTATAGTGGCTCATTTCCAGGTGTTGGCTACTGGTATTTTCCTGAGATCAACAGAACACAGGTGTGTTTTTTACTCTGTCTTATTGTTGGTAGCTTAAAAAGAAATCTGTGAACAGTGGTCTCAGTTTTATGCATTTGAATGAAAACATTCTATACTTCTGGAGGATTCTGATTGGAAAAGGCAATTAAGACAATGATTAATTGCAAGAGAATTAGATTACCACATTCTTTAGATTAAGATTCTATCAGTGTTAGTTATCAGGATTTTCTCTTCTTCTTTCTCCCTCATTTAAATCTCTTCTAACATAGTCATGTTTTTCTTTGATTCAACATGAATTCCTAAGTAAAAAATTATGTTTAGTACTTAAGGATGCAGGTTGTTTTCTAACTTTCTCAGATGCTTCTGAACTATGGGGTGTAGATCATAAATGAAGAATATTGTAATTTACATTATAAATAAGACCCCAAAGTGGACAGTTAGCAGGACCTGTCTCTTGACCAGTCTGAGACACCTACCTCCACTTCCAGGAGAGATTTAGCGTATCTATAAGCTAGTGGTGCAATTCCAGAATCTACAGAGAAAATGTGTATTCATATCAGGAGGGTACTTGTTATTTTAGATTTTTGTTCACCGTATTTTGAACATGAGAAAATTACTCAAAAAGGTTTGGCAAAGTGAAAAAAGATGAATAAAAATGGATTGAGTTTGTGGTATATATTCAGCTGACGTTTATTAAGTGCCTAGTGAAAGACTCAGGTTCTAGGCAGAAACAAATATATACTCACACATTGTCATATAATGAGGGAGGACAGATGCATCATTAGAGTAAGCTGATATGTTAGTGTTGGTGCGCCTATTGGATATTATCATTTGCTCATTGAACCTTCCCTGATTAGAAGAAAGCTTTGTAGTTCCATGCACTGGCTCTGGGCTCAGCGTCTGAGAAAAGCTCCATTTAAACTTCAAATAGCTGTCAGCTTTAGGGCTGAATGCGTTTGGGAAGAAATGGGGAAGAGCGAGGCTGATGGCATTAGTGATAGTACTTTTCATAAACCTGGGTTGAACTCATAGTATTTCCTGGCTTGTTACAACTGCAGAAATGCTAGTAGTTGGTATTTGTAGAAAAAGTGACTTTCGTACTGGAATGGTATGTGAACAGAAAACTGTAGGTTTAAGTAAAAACCTTTATTCATATTTGTGATAAAAATGTTGAGTCTGCTTACGCAGAGTTCCCATTGGGCACATGAAGTGTCGTGTTCTAAGTACAGGTTTAGAGATCCAGTGTAAAGGGTGAGGCATTTGGGGAAACTGTATCTGAGATTAGGGCTAGAGAACAAGGCCCCCTCCTACCATATTGAGAGCTGAGCTCCTTATTTCTTAACTTAAAAAGTAAGGGTAAACACTGGTATTAATCACATATCTGAAAGAATTTTAAAAAGAAATGCTTTTTTTTTTTGATCGAAGAGAGCCTTACATGATTATACTTTTAAAATCTACTGCTTGAAATTGTTTAATTTCTTCTTTCTACTAGTTTTTAATAGGTGAAATATTACTGATCCCCAACTAGTTGGGGAAGATTTAACCTGATAAAATATCCCTTCTCTATTCAGTGATCTGAAAATTTCTATTCCACTGCATTTTCAGTGTTCTCAACTTTTTTATGACTTTATTTAATTTTGTAGTAAGTAGTTATATTATTGTTTAATAGCTGGAAAAGCACTAAGGTACAAAGTGATAGCACACTATTAGGATTCTAGTTGTTTCAGAAGAGAACCTCAGCTTTCCTCCCCATTTTCTGCTCTACTTTCCCACACCCCCTACTCACAATACTGCTGACACCAGATGTGGGGAGATGTTTCTAAGAACTGTTTCTAAGCAGTTCTGCGACCCCACTGACTTGGTTACAAGTCGGAGGTTCCCAGACTACCTCCCCCTTGCATTTGATTATTTCCTACATCAGCTCACAGAACTCAGGGAAGCACTTAACTTACATTTACCAGTTTATTAAAGCCAAAGATAAAAGGAAGAGGTGAGCAGCAGACGAAGAGACACTGAGGGCAAAGCTAGAGCACGAGTGCAGGAGCCCTGTCCTGTGGAGTTGGTGTCACCCTCCTGGTACAAGAATGTGTTTGCCAACTGGGAGGCTCTCCAAACTCTGTACTTTGGGATTTTATGGAGTTCCTCATATAGACACAGTCAATTATTAACTCCATTTCTAGCCCTTCTTCCCTTTCGGGGGGTGGGGGAGGTGGACTGGAAATCCCAAGTTTCTAACGGTGACTTGGTCTTCTTAGTGACCAGCCCCATGCAGGAGCCCACCCAGAGTTGCCTCAGTGAACAAAAGATCTCCTAGTGCTCCTGTCAGGAAGTTCAGGAGCTCTGTGTCAGGGCCCAGGGCTAGAAACCAATATATCTGTATTTTCTGTTATCTCACACTAATACCATAGAATACTTATGTATTTCTTCTCGAATGTGTCACCTTCGCTAACATCATATATTAGCAGAAGGTACAGAAAGCCTTCATATGTTTAAAATGGGAATTTTCTAGTTGTTGGCTGCTTTCTAACTCAGTAGGGTATTCTCTTTGTTATTTATTGTGGTAAAGTGCATACAACATAAAATTTACCATCTTAGACATTTTAAGTGTACAATGGTATTAAAATGTATCCACATTGTTGTACGATCTTCACCTCCCTTCTTCTCTAGGACTTCTTCATTTTATAATAGCTCCCCATTTCCTCCATCTCCAGCCCCTCACAACCACCATTCTACTTACTGTCTGTATGAGTTTGACTGCTCTTGCCACCTCATATAATGGGAATCATAAAATATTTGTACTTTTGTGTTGGTCTTATTTCACTTAGTATAATGTCTTTAAGATTCATCCAGGTTGTAGCATGTATCACAATTTCTCTGCTTTTTCACATCTAAATAATAGTTTATTGTGTGTAGATAGTCATGTATCACTTCAAAGTACAAGCCCTGTAATGCATATTATTGATTCATATAGAAGATTTCCTCTTATGAGGCTGCTTGTCCCACGGACCAGCAAAGTCAGTGTGTCATTAAAGATCATCTTGAAAAGACATGTTAGTAAAAACTGTCACATTTCTTTCCTGGGCATTCTCAGATGGGGTATGATGTAGACTAGAGTAAAGCAATCTCTGGAATAAAGCAGTCTTGGATTCACATATCCTGTTACTTGCTACCTGGGAGCAATTATTCAATGACTAGAAAGAGATTCCACCCTCTGCTGCAGAAATTATAGAACTATGTGTGGCTAGCGTTGGGAGTAAAGATGCGTTGGGGAAATGTGGGATGTAGTGTTAGTTAAAAAATCATGTAGTTTGTTTTCTTATATTTCATGCTAAGAATATAATTATTAATTCCCTATCTATGAGCATACTAAATGTAGTAATAATTCTAGGAGAGACCCTCATGCTAACGTTTTTCCAGCCTCTTGTCTTGGTTGTACAAAGCAGAGTCTAACCCATTGAGCACTGCAAAGAGGCACACTAGTCAGGCATGGCTACTTTGTTGGGAGGTTTGGGATGATGTGGTAATAACCCTTGATCTGAAGGAGCTCAGAATGGGACCTCTGCTGGTAGAGGTGGGACCAATTGACTGTTGTTTTGTTTAGGATAATAATGAAGTATTTCTAGTGAATTTAATGCACTTGCCATATACTATATAATTTTAATGGCTCATGGTATAGAATACAGATAATAGTACATTTATTCATGCAGATATACTTGGAAAGAAGTGGGTTAGAACATCTCACATGGTAACATGGACTGTTACCCTAGTTTCCATTTATTAAATAACAGTAAAGATTTTGGGGTGAAGGTTTGCATGTTCAGTTCTTGTGTATGTGTATGTTACTAAATCCTATGCTCGGTAAAATGTTTTATATTTTTTATGAGCAGAGTGGAGCTAAACTGTTAAGTCTGATCTACCAGGTCTTATGACATTTTTCATGTTGAGAGCTTCACAGAATTTCCTGTTTATGGGAGGGGTACAGAGCTGACTAACTCATGGGGTGTTGATGTTTTTTTTAAATATCACATGTCCACTATGATACACTTGAAAGGAATTCAGGTGACTCAAATGTGAGGCAACAGCATTGTTTGTAAACAGTTCTCAGGGTTTCCCATGGAGTGTAGGCTCCCTTGCCTGTAGTGCATGGAGTGAAACAGAGCTGCATCCCTGGAGAAACCTGTCTCATCTCTGTGTTGGGCTTGGCTCTGGCCTTCAAGTGTGCAGTGCAGCAGAGCTGGTTACTCAGTAAATATGTCTTGTGTACATCTCTGCAATCATAACTTTGCACTCCTTGCCTTGATCTAGATTTGATATTGCCTACCAATGTAGTAATGACAATTTAGAACTGGAATGAAACTTCCTTGGTTAGCAGAGGACTTTTTAGCCTAGAAGTCATATAGTAGAGATTTGGGACTAGTTATCAAGGCCCTTCTTCTCTGAATGTGTTTTTTTTCCCACTATATAAACACTTCTCCCAAATAGTAAAATCCCAGCACTTTTATATGTGGACCGTCATGTCATGCATAATGATCCTTTAGAGTGCAAGTTTTAGTTGCTTTAAAGCCTAAGTGCTGTAAGCATTGTGTGGTCTTATAATGCAAATATAAGTCACCACGAAGTGACTCATGGAGGTGTGTGAAATGTGAGGCCAGGTACACATGTGGTTCCAAGGAGAGCCTGGTATCTTAGCTTGTGTGTACACACACACACACACACACTCTCACTCATGACACTTAATGAGGGAGCTGATTCATAGGGGTAAATGTTTGCTCTCATTAATATATTTGTATTAACTTGTATAGAGGATATTTGCTTTTGAGCAGAGTAGCTGATGTTTTATGTGCAAGTACATTCTGCTTGTGCTGCTAGGGACTACGTGTTCCACTGGTTTGGGAGGTCCCTGACTGGTACCAGAGCTGGAACAGTTTGTTTTCATTGTTTGCCCTAGTCTGTGCTTTGTGAGGTCATTCAGTTGCACACAGAGATGGATGTGCAAACTCTCTTGCTTTCTGATGTTGCTACAACTTCTCCCTTTGAACTTGAATTCTGGCTTTGTTGATTTCCAGAAGAGCTTTTTTTGTGGGGGAGAGTTGTTGGCAAATTCTTGTTGAGAAGTTCATTCTTTCTCCAGTCTTTTTCCTTGTTGCTGTGGACAAAGAAACTGTAACTGAACGGAGATTAACATTCATTCTCTATATCCTCACCTGTGTCTTCGAATAGGTGACAAATGTGGAGTGATTTCCTAGGCAGAATTTTTTATCATTGAAGGATAATTTTTCAAAACTTTGAATGTTCATGTCTGAGGTAAGAAAACTCTTGAGATCTTCCATGGGTCACTGAGTAATCTAGTCCTTCAAATAATGTGAACTTGATCTGGTGGGTTTAACAGAACAGCAGACCTACATGAGACTAAATAAAAAGTCATGTCTTGTTTTCATATCTAGTTCTGGAAATTGTGTCTCTGCCAGGGAGAAAACTCTGTATGGGCTGTCTCTTTTGCAGTCATAAACCTATTTTTTTCCCTAAGATTTCAAATGCCCAACCACATCAAACATTGGATGAGATGTCCTTTGTTTAGTTTAAAAAAAATCCTTTATGTTCAGTAAATTCTATTTCCACATTTTTACCCATGCTCTATTCAGTGTTTTGGATTCTGATGGTTAAATTATGTGTTTTCTTTGGAGATATCCACTTCCAGTAAAATGTGACCATACACTAAAAATTGTAGCACTAGTAAGTGTCTTGAAGTGCTTCATTTTATTAAACTTGCACTTGAATTGAAGTTGTTTTGCTCATTGCTTTGACTTCTCCCTACTAGTTGTATCTGTGAAAATACACAAACAAATTAGAGGACAGCAGCAACGAAATATTCTGATGTATTCTCTGCTTCTCATTTCTTGGCTGGGGTTTGGAAAGATGGGATTGTGGGAACCTATTATACAAACGGTATTTTCACTTTCTGTTAATACTTACCTAATGAGAAAGGGGATTTAAGTGTTCTAAGTAGTATGGTGGTTGTTGCAGTAGCTCTGACAGGTAATGGGATCTGTTACTTTTGCCACACTCCTGTCCTGCCCAAGTGTGTCCAAATATTCAATATTTGGTGACAATGTAATGTTGATCCAGACAGAACACACAAGCCCACCCTGCCCTTTTTTTTGGGGGGGGGGGGAGGTATATTTGTGGCATTTTCATTTGAGAAAAAAATTTTATATTCTTAATAAAATAGTTATCTGCTAAGTATGACCCTTATTATGGTAAAAAATTGGAAAGACCTGAATGTGTGTAAATAGGAAGGAAAGTAGATAAAAATAGTGTTTGTAGGAATTAAAAGCAAAATATGTTTAAAAATTGGGTTAATGTTTAGTGATGTATCCATGGGTATATTTATTCTCTGTATACTTGTCTAGGTTTTCCAGATTTTCTGCAGGCAGCATATGGCATTTAAAATTAGGAGGGGAAATAAGTTTTTTAAAAATAGAGAAATAAATATGCCTGTTAAGCCATTTCTCTTATCATAGGCCATCTTTATCCTAATATAGTTAGAGCTATATCAGAGATCTGTTTTTCTCCTCAAGTTATTGTTTAACAGACTAAGGTACCCTTTAAAGGCCTCAGAATTTTTAAGCCTCAGGATTTTCCTCTTTATTTTTGTAACAGTTAATTGATGAGTTTTAATTGTTTAATTCAACAGTTTTAATTGTTGACTTTAAACATTTGGCAGGGACATAATTTACTTTTCCTTATTTCTCTTGCACCCCAGGCAAGCACTGTTTCTTCTCTAAGTAAAATGGTGAAAGAAAGACCAACAGGATGAAACCTTTCATTTTCAGGAAAACAGACCATCAGCAGATTTGGATTCCTGTCCACAGAGGACAAGACCTTTAAAATGGCAAAGTACAGGACACCGTACAAAAGGGATCCAGTCCTACAGTGATAGTAGAGGTAGCCTTCTTCATTGAGCAACATCCTGGAAATTAGCATGTAATCAGTTACTCTGTGACTGCTGCGTATTTCTCTTTAGGTTTTCTGGCTGGAAGTTGAAGGGGCTTCAGGGAAATGCAGAGGGCACCTCACATCTGGGGACTAGTTCTCTGCTTGCCCCTGCATTTGGAAAGGATGTTTGTTCACCATTATGTCCCTGATGCGGTGGTGTCCTGTACTTTGCTGTTTTAAAGCTCTTGTCATCTGTGGACAGGAATCCAAATCTGCTGATGTTCTGTTTTCCTGAAAATGAAAGGTTTCATCCTGTTGGTCTTTCTTTATGTTCCTTATGACACAACTGAGTGATTATTAGATGTTGACAGAAGCTGCAAAGCACCCACAAAGCAGGAAATGAGCAGTGTTGCATCCCCCCTTACTGTCTCAGAGATCCGTTGATGTTTCTAGCTGAACGTACAGCTCTGTGGCCTGCATTGCTGTAGCAATGCAGCGTTCCCATTTCTCCCAAGACTGTTTGCTAAGGCACAGTTCACTTTGAAGTATAAAGTATGATGGGAAACTACTTCATTGCTTATTCTAATATTGTTTTACATTAAAACACCATTCTACCCTCAGCTTAAAATGGTTGAGAATATTCCATTTGGGGACTTCCCTAGTGGCTTAAGTCTTCATTAAATTTGGAAATATTCTAATTTAATTTCCATCACATGTTATGAATTGAACATTTTGGAGGCTAGGAAATGTACTAAATGTACTCTGAATATACCTACTACTTTTTATTATTGAAGCTGCTGTTTGCATTTCATTATTTCTTGGGTCTGTCATTGTTTTTCAGACTGGACTTGGAAGGATCCTGAATATGGAATGTGGAATGATTATCATTATATAACCATAACCACAAGCTACAGTGGTACTTCACCCTTGCTTACCTGTGGTCTTGAGTATAAAGTTGGAAATTCTTGTCTGGTTCTTGATCCCTTTTCCACCCTACCCGCTGTGCTCTGGCCAGCAGGCCTCCTTCCTGTCTACTGGCCTCTGTGCTCGCTGGTGGCTCTGTCTGGAATGGAACTCAGCACATCCCTCACTTCATTTGGATCTCTGCTTAAATACCTTTTAGGTATTGCTCTCCTTCATGAACTTTTCCCAGAATACCAGAATAGCACAGCCTGTTTTCCCTCCTATATCCATAGCACTTATCACTGTCAGATTTCTCTTTGCTTGTTGATGGTGCTACCCCCAGAATGTAGGCTTCATGAATGTAGGCTTTGCTCCCTGTGCTGCTAACTCCACACTGTTGAGAACAGTCCTGACACTTAATAGACAGGAAATAAATACCTGAATTCCTGGAAGAACTCACCATATCCTCTCTTGTGGGCTACTATAAACAAGGTTGTATTTACTTTCCAAGCTTTAGTCCTCCTTTGAAAGACAGAGAATGAAAGGCTTGTGTTTTAGCTTGATTCAAACCATACCAAATATTGCCTGATGTACAGAGGGTGGTCATATGTTTAGAGAAAAAAATTATAGTTGGATGCTGATGTCTGTCAGTGGTTCCTGGAATACTAATGTGCACTGTTGGTGGAGAAGATGGGGTCATGGAAAGCCCAAGCAGGCATCTTTTAATATGATTTTTAATCATAGAGTGGGAGTGTTATGCAAACTTTGATGATGCTCTTGATGAAAATTATTGGTGGGGCGGACGTTTGTCGTGGGTTGTGTCAGAGAGTTACTGGCAACGGTTTTATCCATGTGTCTAACCAAACTGTAGATTACTCTCATGTAATCTATTTCTTAAAATGGTATTAATATTTCATATATGTAATATGTCATATATATGTAGATGTGTCTATCTGTCTCTATCTATCTATCTATCTATCTATCTATCTATCTATCTATCTATCTATCTATCTATTTTCTATATCTTGTTTTTTTTTTTTAAATAACTAAGCCCCTAACAGGGACTCTTGCATATCTTTTATATCCCCTAAGCTGGTGATGGGCATTCACTCCAAGTGGAAAAAAAGCTATATGAGCCCCAGAATGTTAATGGGACCTACTTTTGGTTTGGGGACACTGGTTACCGTTCTGAGGCTGTGGGGCACGTAAGGGGCCCTGGGTGAGTACTGTTTATGTGGAGCAAGCCGTTGAATAGAGCTTTGTGTTGGGGAGTGCCCAGCCTTCCAGTTGAAATGAGATGGGGCAGGTGAGGTTGAGGATTTATAGACAAGAGCGTGTGAAAAATCCTAGGAGCTAGATTTTTTCCAACTGGGAAGGAGGATACGGAAGTTTAGTATAATTCCCTTCACATTTAGAGAAGATTCTTACTAGTTCCTTAAACACAGACAACACAAAGCTTTACCAAAGACTGAATGAGAAGCAGGGGGCTAATTAAGTTCATTGAAACTGACTGAAATTGCTTGGGGGAACCTTTATAGTTGCTGTTTTGAAAAAAGAGTAGGGTGATGCATCTTGCTGTTATGGTTTCCTCCAGAATGGGAGCTCGATAAGGGCACATCTACCATGGTTTCTCCATGTGTCCTGGTACTTGGTGCCGGCGCCAAGGTCCTCTGTGAAGGATGGGTAAGCGGTTGGTTGGTACAGCTGCTTGGTTTTGAAATGGGGGAAGATGGGACTAAATGACTCTTACCCTTATCCTGCTTATTCTGTGGCTGGTCATGATTGATTCTCCTTATGTGGTTTTCTGCTTGAGCTGAACATACACTTTTTTTGGAAGTTCCATGGGTGATGTGTAAGCCAAGGTTGAAATCCAGAGTAGTGAATAGTGTTTAAAGGAAGATAGAGGTTAACTTAAATCTTTTAAGTCAGTTGGTTCACATATAAACAAAATCAGCATTTTTTTTGGTGTGTGTGTGTGTGTGTTACTTTCTCCTCTTTACAGACACACACACACACACACACACACACAGAGCTCAGCAATGGAAGATTCCCCTTCTCTCTTCATCTACTGTTTTGGCTTCCTTTCCACGTTTTACTCTTGGCGGCTAATAAGAATTCAAGCTCTCTGGGTACATTTTTATTATACCTGGCAGTACTTATTATTAAGGTATTGAAGTGTTTTTGAAAATTGAGCAACCTAGTGTAGGTGGTCTCCACTAGCTTTGGCATTTCCTTGCTCAACAAATCCCACCCTTTGGTTTTCCAGAACTCCCTGCAATGGAAGCACAATATAGACCAACTTAGACTCCACATTCAGGAATGGGGATGGGGATGTGGTGGAGAGAATCAGGATCAGCTGAGCAGTTGCCCCTGTGCCCCTCTGTTTAATTTTTTCCTGGACACTCCTTGGAATTCCCATTTCATTTGGTGTATGTAATAAATTCAAAGTCTACTTTGCTAACAACAACCATTTAAAGTTATGCACTTTAGTATCTAGGAAGCTCAGGTAGTTCTTTACATCTCAGGGTAAAATAATTTAATTAGGTTTCTTAATTCACCCCTGACTTCTGAAAGCCAGAGAGGAGTTTGGGACTTTGTATGTGTGTATGGTGTGCGCACACTCAGGCGGGGAGGCAGGTAATGATGAACTGTGTTATGCATTCCAGAGTATGGGGGCGTGTGTGTGTGTGTGTGATGAGCGAGTTCAAAAGGAGAGGGTGCTCGGGCCAGGGAAGGCAGGCTGGGGGAATTAGGACGGAATTATCTGGACTACAGTAGAGTGAGTCAGAAGATGAATTTAGTATTTTGTTCTTAAAAACTTAAAAAATGTTTGCTTTTTTTGACTTCAGTCATCGGGTCACGGACTCCTCCAGCAAGGAATGAAGTACTGTGTGGTCCTGCAGAGGTCCCACTTGGCTCAGTGCTGATCTGGTTCTTGCGCTGTATGAGCTTGGGCAGGTAGTTGATGCCCTTGTGCCCCAGCTCCTCCTGTCTGCAGGGTGATAGCACACCAACGCATAAACTGTCTGGAGGTTGGATGGGATGAAATAGGCAGCATTTAAAATGGTGTTTGTCACTTAGTAAGCGCTGAAGAACTGTCAGCTAGCAGTAGTAGCAGTAGTAGTAGTAGTAGTAGTAGTAGTAGTAGCAGTAGTAGTAGTCGTCGTCGTCGTCATCGTCAGTCTGTGGGTTACCTGGGAATGGACTCCTCACTGAGAATATACAAATGTCAAAACAATTTTTCCATTTTAATCACAAATTTGCAGTAGAACACACACCCAAACAACATAGATAACTCAGAGGAGGAACAGAAAAAGGATAATTTTGCCCAAGATGAATGACCAACTTATTTTGCATGTGGATTCATTAAACACGAAGAAAAATGACTTGCATCCTTTCTCCATGCAGATTTTATTGAAACATTTAATCACTGTAACAGATGGGAACTGAACATTTAGTATATTCTAAACCCTGGAGATACAGTAGTGTGCCAAAGAGAAATGATCCTGGTGCTCTTGTAACTAAATATTTAGAGAGGAGATGGTCAAATAATAGGTAGCTAACATTAAACTGAGCAGTTGCCTATGGAGGGACCAGCGGAGCTGCAGCTGGGATTACCTGGGAAGTGATGTTTGGGTGGAGATAAAAAGGGAGGGACTTGGAGTGGGATGTTAGGGGGGGGAGTGCTCTAGTTTGGGGGGAACCACAGTTGCAAAGACTCCAGCAGATAGAAGGTGAAAGAAGGGCAACTGAGTACAGAGTGGGAGCAAGGCTGGGAGAGACTGTAGAGAGGTCTGAGAAGTTGGTTTTGCCCACATTTGGGCGGCGTTTTGGAGAAGCTGTTGAGGCATTTGACCTTACTCCATTTACTTCTTAAGACAGTCCCATGGGAAGAAAATGAATTCTTAGTGCAGGTTTCTGCTTTGGTATTTTTCTGTTTAGTAATGAAAACATCTGTGCTGCTTTGGGGTAGGTACAGAGTTGTAGTGTCTGGGTCTATGAGAAGTGGCAATGCCAAGTCAGCCTTCCTGATTTTTTCCCGGAGTTTACTTTGCAGGTTGATCTGTGAAGCCAGGTCCCTGGCCTGTGGCTCATTTTCCTGCAGACAGACTCCTGCCCGGAAGAATATGGGGCAGGTGCAGAGTGCAGTGGAAGTTCCACGCAGTGTTGTTGTGTCAGTAACGGTGCGCTCAGGCAGGGCTGTGACAGATGACAATATGGTGACCTGCCAGTCTCTGGCAACCCCAGTGCTGACTGGTTTATTTCCTTTCTCTATCCTAGCGTCCTGACTGGGCCAGGAGCTACCTAGAAACTCTGTGATCATCACATGTAGATCATCTGTGCTTTTGGGGGAACCATGGATTGCTTTATTACAAACTTCTGGTATCAAATTACTGGCTTTCAGCTGAGTTGGTTCTGATGCCAGTGAAACCGACACTTTGGAAGACCATATAAAGTAATCATTGTTAATCAAGTAGTGCTCTATCCATATTGAGCATTGAGAAAGGAATGTAATGCCTAGTTACTGCAGTGTGTCTGCTTGCTACAAGATTGTGCCCAAGTTTGAAAGCCCCAGACATGGCAGTGTTTTGATACTGGCTCCTATGGGTCATACATCTCTCAGAAACACCCTGTTTTTTTTTTTTTTAAAGATTTTAAAAGTTTTATTTATGCATACAAGAGCTGGGTTACAGGCCAGATGCATGGGGCGGTTTGTGTGGGGGTAGTGTGTGTAAGAGAATTCACTAGAGACAGAGTGGGGAGCAGAACAGGCAGATTGACTGAAATACACTGCTGAGGGGAGCAGTGGGCGAGGCAGGAGATGTCTCCTGCGCCATTTGGGTCCCTTCCCTGGCTGGGGATTGAACTAGTTCTGCAGTGGCTACGGAAGGCCCACAGTGAGGCTCTCAACCCCTTACGCCTCCAGGGAGGCCCCACCTTGTTATTTTTGTGTTAGAGTTGCAGGCATAAAATTTCCCATGTCTCTCTTTGCTATCTTGGGGATGAAGAAATATGACTTTTCTGAGACCTGTCTCAGAGAACCTGACTGTGTTGTTCAGTACAGTACTGTGTGTGTGTGTGTGTGTGTGTGCGCGTATGTATGTGTAAGTGTAAGGAAGTTTGCAAATGTAAATGAGACTAGTGACAAGTGATCTCATTATCTGGGGCTCAGCTGAGGAAATTGAACCAAGGGGCATGATCATTTTGGGAAGACACAAAGTCTGAGGGATGGCAGAGCTGGGAATTGGACACGGCATTTCTGATGGTTGGATCTGTATGTGCCCTTTGACGAAGCCATGAAGTTCAATTAATTGTAAATAAAATGGTCAGTAACAGATGTAAGGTAGAAATAATGCCTGATTGTTGCAAGTCGCTGACTTGAGTGTTTTCTCTACAGTGAACCATTTTAAGAAAACAAGCTTGTTTCTTACATATGAGGTGGAAACAACTTATTTTTAAAATATGAAGCAAAATAAAACTAGATTAAAGACAAGTAAAATATTGGTCTAGGATACTTGTATGTTTACTTTGTAATCAGTCATTACATTATAAGGTCATTGGGATGATTGTAAGTTTATAACGCCATCAATATTTAATTAAATTAAAATAATAGATGTATTAGCAAATCTACTTTTGTTTGATAATATTATTTAACCTAGCAGTTAGTTTCATAATTAATTTTTTTCCTCAGGGTGGAAAATGAACATTGTTAGCTCTTCAAATGATTAAATAGCTCTATAATTACAGTGTCCTGTTTTCTAAACATATATAAATTCAATTTATGTCATTTAGGCTTATGAATGCTTTTTCCCAAGCTTACTGGTTGTTTAGCAAACTGCTGATTCCTGAATACATAGAAGACAGCTTTATAATGATTAGTGGTAGATGTATAATGTAGAACAGAAAACCAAACTACTGACTACCAAGCTCAGCAGGCATTGCTGTCCGTTGTTGCTATGACAACTCTCCTGTTAAGGTAACCTTTTATAACTGACCTTTTATAGCTAACTTGTGTTGCTGTCGGGGTACACATATTTACAGTTATTCTGTATTTGTTTAAAAAAATGACTGGCTTCATTAATTAGATGTCTTTTCATCTACTTGATTAAATGAACATGGTGAGTACTTTGGTTATTTCCATTAAATGACCTTTCAGTGCCTCTGTTTACCCAATATTTTTGGTAAGGAAGTAGAGGGAAAGTCATTTGCCAACTAACAGACAGGAAAGGGAGTGTAACCCTGTTTTAAAAACTCTGTCAACACTTACTAGCTACTTGGTACTGGTACTTCCCGTTTCCAAAACCGATTTTAATGCAATCCTACCCTTGATTGTGAGATTGTTTATTGCCTTCGGCAGAATTCCTGACATATTTGAGGCCTGCCCCTCTAATTTCTGCCAGATTCCCCAAGCCATAACTAGCCTAGTCCGTTTTACTCCAGCACCACTGGGCTACTCTTTCTTCTTCTTTCAGACTATGGTGAAGATAATTTTGGGTAAATAAATTTAACCTTAATGATTGTTCCAGCACACTCCTGCTGTGCTGAGTCCCAGCCTTCATGGCTCCCTGCCTGTCATTGTCTTGGCTTTGAATTAAGTCGGCAACTTTGCCTGTCTTACAAACATTAGATACCTGCCTTCCTTCCTTTAGTAAATATACTCAGGCTAGGTATTTTATTACTCATGCATACCTCCAGTACTGATGAAATAGGTCACATTTCCTAAGGTCAGTGAATGGTAATCACAGGTGAGTTTTATTTGAGGGGTGGAACTGTAGGAGGGGAAAAGAAAAATGATAACAAGTTTCTGCCTGAGCAGGTGAAGCCAGCTTAACCTGTGCTTTGTGATCTGGGCTTGGTGGCAGTTGTGTCACTGGGGCCTGGTGGTGGTGAGTGCTCCTGTGACAGGCCAGGAGCAGCCCTGAAATGATAAGGACACTGCCCAGCAGGTCATATAATTCCTACCCAATGTTTTGATCCAGCCATCTTGGGCTTGCATTCTGGCTTTCTCTTGACTAAGTGTGTATATTTGGGCACGTTTCTCAGTTCTGTGGCCTTTAGAACTCATCACAAAGTTTGTTGTCAAAATCCAATGAGACACTGGATATGTAACAGGGTGGTCCCAGGAAAAGGGGAAGTTCCAAAAATCTTGGTTCCGCCCTAAGTGGGTGGAGCTGAGGAAGATAAAATTTCTGCAGAAAAGAGAAGAAAGGAAGATGGAGAACAGCAAGGAGACCTGAATGAGGCACGTAGAGCAGAGGAACATGTAAAGAAACTGTGCTTGCTTTTTGGTCTTGGACTGGTTGGGACAGATGTGGGTGAGAGACCTGTGGGGAGGTTAACAATGGCAGCTGTCATCTTGATTTTGATTTTGCTCTTTTCCTCCCAGATTTGTCTGACTCTTTCTGACCCTTTTCTATGGGTTTCTACTGAAAGGTCCTTTAGATGTGTGTCAGGCTTTTGGGCCTTGCTTTGGGCCAATTCTATTTGGCTGGACTTTTACCCTCAAGGAGATGGGGTAACTTTGGGTGCTTAACTTAGTAACTATATTCTTTGTTCTTTCTTTATTGTACCCTAGTTGTATTAAAGTTCCTTTCCATTAAAGGTTTTGTATGTTTGTCTTAATGCAGCGGATGGCAGAACCCATTCAGAGAGGGCAGGCTTGGGGGTTCTGGGTGCTCCTCTCCCTGCCCTGTAACAGATATACATGCTTAGAACTGCCCTGGCCCGTAATTCGTATTTATTAGTTATTTTGAGTGTTTGTGTTGTTAAGGTCATACAGCTAAAAGGTGGTCTGAAGGGGTTAGAGTTTTTCAGTTGCTGAAGCTGAGGATCTTTCTGTTGTTCCATTCCACCTCTTTGGCACTTACCTTTTTTTTTTTTTCTTCTGGGACTTTCTCAATTTTATTTTTTTTATTAATATAAATTTTTTAAAATTTACATATACTTGCCATCATTTGTAATCCCCATGTGTTCCCCATCACCATATCACCAGTGCACCATCACCTCAGTCCCTCGTGCTCCCATCTTCCCTCAACCCTCCCCCGCCCCTCCCCACCAAGTGTCCCCAGTCTGTCCTTGTCTCCT
>JAGFMF010011694.1:4997526-5087693 GCA_019455555.1 Galemys pyrenaicus
GTTGCTACTTTTTTGGATATGTGCCATTCTCACTGGGGTGAGGTGGTATCTCATAGTGGTTTTGATTTGCATTTCTCTGATGACAAGAGAAGTTGAGCACTTACCTTTTAACCAGGATAAAAAGTCCATTCGGAAAAAAAAAAAGGCTATTTGTTTTCTCCCTCACTGTTTTCTGCCCAGTTGCCAGTATGATGGAGATAAATGACCTTTTGTTCTTTTGCTTCTAGGTACCCAATTTGGAGAACTTCCTTTTAGGCATTGTTAGCTCTAAGTAATAACTCCAGCTAAGAGTGGAATGTGTTCTGTTTCCAGGAATTACACAAATTACTATTTTGATATTAAGAAACATTTGTAGATTTTTAGCAATAGAAAAAATATTAGTTTTAAATATTGATGTACTGTATCATTTTATTTGTGGATAGAGAAGCTATTTAAACTACTTACAAGGTTATTTTACTAAAAGGGGAAAGATTTTCTTAATCTTTCAGCCTGCACCCCACTTTCCATCCTAGCAAGGAAGACTTGTCTATCAATGTAAATTCTCTAAATAATGTTTAATTTGTATTCCTTTATTCCCCTTCTTTCTTTCACACAGAAAGAAGGACTTGAGGTTGTTCTTTCACAAAATAAGGTTAGTTAAAAGGAGAAGATGGTGGTGTTAATATCTCCAGTACTGACTCAAATAAAAATTTAAAAGGTCATAGATTTGGAAGAGATGGTGGCAGTGGGAACGCAGTAACTTTTCGAGTTTATGTTTCTGTTGAAGGTTTTTGGGTGCCTTACCAAGTGTTGGCGGCGCTGCCAAGTTATTGTGGAAAGTTGAAATAAATGAATTAGTGTGGGATTTTTCAAGCTTTGTCCATACGAAGGTCATGAAATCAATTTAGTGGGTCACAGCAAACATTACAAAAAAGTAAAACTAGAGCATACAGCTGGAGTAAAGACTAAGTATTGCTTCTGGAAACTTTTTAGCTAGTTGCAGTGTGTCTGTGTGTTGGCTCACTTTACAGACAGAAAAATTTGAAAGCCATTGAACTCAGGTATGTTAGAAAGTTTATCAGCTTGAGAGCTAGTCTAATAGCGTGTGGAAGGAAAATAGTTATTGCTGAGTCCCTCATGCTGGCAATCACATGTTCCTGTTAGACATAATGATGATTAGGATTGGGGATACAGTGATTTTCCCAGAGCTCTCGTGTATTTTATAAATGGAAAATCAGGCTTATAACTTCAGTTCTGAAGATTCATAGATGAAATCAGGAAAATAAAGTTTGTGTCTTTCCTAAGTAACAGGCCATGTGTGCCATTGTGTTCATAGATTTTGTATTATAAACCAAATTTAAAAATCCTAGATAAATTAGACTCCCTAATCTAGGAATCTTACCTTGTAAGATTAAAGACCAAGAGTAGAGAATTTATTTCTAGATTTTTGTTCTTTGAACTTTAAATTGCTTTGAAAAATTCTTTAACAGAATTACCTATTTTTTCATGGCCTTTTGGCTATATTTTCTTTGAATACTTAATCTTTTTAAGTAGGTAACTATCCTATTTCAGCTACGCTTTTCAGGTAAGTTTTTTAAAAAGTCATAAGGAAAGTAGTTAGCTATCACGGTACATCTGTAGTTTCTGGTAAGAGGATTAATTTATAGTTGTTCCTCCAGAAGTAATTAATGATTTCCTGTATAACCAGCTGTAACTAAAGGACAGGTTTTTATTATGAATGCATTGACATGTCATTTGTCTATGCCTTTGTCATTTCATTAAATTAACCAGTGATTCCAGTTGGTGTGCAGAGAACATTAACTATAAAAGCTCCAAAATTTTTGAAAAGAGCTGCAAGAGAAGTCAAAGCTGATGGAAAGTTTCTGGATGTTAAGTTCTTGAGTAGCGAATCTTATTGCAACAAAAGAAATGAAGACATTTAAGAACTGGGTAACTTTGGGAAGAGAGAAAAGCCATCTCTCCATTTTGTTAGAATGTTTTTGGGCAGAGCATTTACTAAAGAGTTACTGGTCTCTCCCGTTCTGCACTAATTATTGCTACTGTAGGATTTAAGTCACTGATGATGTTTCAGGACTTGGGGGACAGCATTATTTGGAAATAGAATGATTTGGTAGTGATGGATTTGATTGTGATGCCAGGGTGAGTAGCCCAATGGAGGCTATATTAGTACTTGGAACAAGAGTCCTGAACCCTGGTGGCTAAGAGCTGGTTTGGTTTGTGGTAGGTGGTTTGAGTTCTCACGGGGTGGTTGTTAAGGCTTTATTTTGGGAGAGAGAGTTTACTTGAGGATAGATGCTACAGAGTAAACGGCAGCAATCATACATTGTCCTTAAAATCCTCCGTTTGAAGATGAATAAAACACTCAACTTCTGTAGAATCTGGACTATGGCTGATACTGATATGCATGTTTGTTATCACTCAGATGACTACTTTCTCTAGGGCCTCTTTTAACTCCAGAAATACATGAGTTTTGAGATCATAAATATTTCCTAGAACAGCGAGCCCCCTTTCCATTTGAGTAAGAATGGCCTAATTGCTTTCAGACTTTGTGACACCTGCTCTCTGCAGGTTCACTGTGCCTATGCTATGCATAGAGTGGGCTTCAGTATAGGGGGATCCCAGTTCTCTTTCTGATGGGTGTGCCTGTGAGTGAGGTGTCTGAAGTAACTGTTTATGGTAGGTTAAGGCCTCAGGGAGCTGGGGTCCTTTATGTTTTGTTTTCTGTTGATTCTGCAAGATAGCCTGTGGGAAAATGGGAGGGCCTGCTCTTAGAATGACAAGCCTCCTAAGGGAGTTGAATTAATGGGTAGGGTTCAAGCCGAGAAGTAGAGTAGTTTGTGTACTCCCTTGTTTGGTGTTCACACCCATTGCAAATGTGTTTACATTTGAACTTTTGCCTCAACCCCCTTTAGTTTTAAAAGGGAGGTTTTGTGTAGATGGAGAAACTAAGGCTAAAAGAATTTCTGTTAAAAAGTCTCCTGTCTGTGTTGCCTGTTGCAGCATTTCATTATAGATGCTGTAAGGACTAAACGCTTCTAAGAAAGTATCACTTTCCATTTCAGGTTTGCCACTGAGGTCCAGAGTAGCTAAATAGCAGCGGGGCCTGATGAGCCCCTTGTCAGGAAGTTGGAGTGTGGTGAAGGCAGTTGAACTGATATTTGTCTTAGTCATCTCAGGCTGCTGGACCACATATCAGGGACTTAGTATTTATTTCTCACAATTTGGGAGCCAAATCTGAAGTTAAAGTACTGGCTTATTTGGTTCTTGGTGAGGGTTCTCTTTTTGGGTTCCAGACATGGACATGCTCCTTCTCACTGTGGCTTCACTTGGTGAGGCAGGTGTGGTAGGGGAGGAGAGACACAGGCAGACAGACAGACATACACAGACACACACACAGACACACACACACACACACCCTCATCTAATCCTAAATACCTCCCAAAGGCCCTACTTCCAAGTATGATCACATTGTGGGGTAAGACTAAAATTTAGGCATTTGGAGGGACACATTCAGCACACAGTCTGTGCGGCAGAGCGGATGGCCTACTTGACAGCCTCTGCTCCCCACTTCCCTGCTGCCATGTCAGCTCATATTTTCCTGGCTTCCTGTGGTGGTCACATGACACAATTCTGACCAGTGAGGTGTGAGGATTCCCTCAGGGGCTTCTGGGAGTAATTTGTCTTCTAAACAGCTCTCCCCTCCTATCTTTCCTTTCAGGGATGCACAGGGATGCTCAGAGGCAGAGAAGCACCCTGGTCTGGACGATACCACTGAGCTTGGAAGCAGCTTTCCCTAGTCTCACATGAGCTAAAATGAGCCGCTGTGCTTTCAAAGCCTCTTTTAAAAGTCAGACATTTCATGCACCAGAACATGCTCACTGATAAGGTCTGCAGTGGAACCTCCCTCCTCTTAAAGGTGGAAGGGGGTACAGTCTTAAGATCTCATCGCCGAGGCCTCTCTGTTTCCGGCCCTTAGGGTGTGCCTGCACACTGTATTGAATGTGTGAGCTTGTCTCCTCTCCTTGCTGAATTCTGGGTACCAGGGACCATGTCTTACTCCTCTCTAGATCTTTCCTGATCTTCCGGGCCTAACTTGCAGTGTATACAAAGGAGGGACATGGTAAATCCATATTAAGTTCACGAATGGATGCTCTTGGTTATGGTCTTGCTGACAGCTCTTGGGTTAATATACTATCTTAGTTCTGGTATCCTCCATAACAAGACTGATTATTTATTGTTCACAGAAAGCTTATGAGGTAGCTGGTGGGAGATAAGTGGAAAACAGACCTTAAAGTACCTAGGTTCTCCAAATAGCTGCCCACGTCCCCGGGGTTCAGTTAGAGCTAAGCCTCCAAAGATGCAGAGACATGCCCCGCCCTTCCCCTTTCACTGTGAAAGTAGAAATCAAATAGGAGCCAGTTTCCCTTCTTATAATTATGGAACATTTTAACCATACAGAAAAAGACATAATCATAGCTGTTGTTTCTGACATGAATATCTTTTTTGCTTTCTAAGAGTGAAAACTGACTCCAAACAAACTCTTAACTGTGTTGTTTCAAAAGTGAAGGAGGAAGTGGACTGATTGGAAGTCAGAGCAAGTTCTTCCATAGAAACAAACTTATTTGACCCGCAATATGTTTGAAATCTAGTAGGTTTGAGGTGAAAAGTGGTGAAACGATAGAATTGCTGGCTGTCATTTATCAGTAAGGATACAGACTCAGAGGAGTGATGGGTCTGGATTTAAGGGACCTTTTGTTTGAGATTGTTTCTTTTCTACTCCAGACTACTAGTCACTTAGTAAGACAAAAGTGTGTTAAATCCCATTGGCCAGTATTGACCAGGAACTTGTTCTTACCTGAACTTGTTGGGCATTTTGCTTGCTGCTGCAGGACAAACACAGCCCAGGAACACCTCGGGAGTCTGTTACGGTTGCGACAGAGGTGACTTTGTGCCTGTGCTGGGTGATATGATGGTGCAGTTACTGACCTGGGATGGGTGTGATTTGGAAGCAGGCATAAATCAGTGGTTGTATATCCAACACTGTTTACCTCGGAAGCAGGAGATTAAAGTGGGGTTAGAGTCGTTATTTACAGAGAATTGGCAAGCACACATGTTCATGAGAAAAGAGGCTGACTAGTTTTATTTATGGACAGAGTGTGAACTCCGGTGTCCCCTTCTGAGCATTCTTTATGTCATGGTAGCAACATTGGGGTCTGGTTGTCATTAGAGCTGATTTGAACTTTGCCAACAGATTTAATGTTCATCCTGAACACTGATGCTTGTGGAAGAGAAGATTTTAACAGGAAAGGATGAAATCGTTAAGTGGAGAGAAAGCATGTCATTGCTTGAGCAGTCTCTGTTTTTTGACACCCATGTTGCACAATGCAAATATCTCAAGTAAAAGTAAAAGGCAATTGAGAAGGTTTCTTCCACCTTGAGAGGATTTTCTTTTGTTTTAAATCATCACAATGCCTTTGTATTCTTCTGGTATTTGACAGACCTTAGAAGCAGATGTGGTGCTATTATCGAATAATACCTCTAATTTAAACATATTAATTTTGCCTTTAAAATTCCATAAATTTAGCTCTTGAAGACAAGAATTATTTGAGGGCTTTGAAAGCTAGTGCTGCTGGAAGTTTTTTCTTTTCTGTGTTGTTTCCTTCCTCTAACGAGTGAGTCAGCCTGAGCCCATCATCTTCCCAGTTCAACCCCTGTGTACTTTCCTGGAATGAATGACTGAGGTGTGTTTCCTCCTTAGAAAATAACAAGACAGGGCCTCCTTGGTGTGCAGTGGGTTGAGCTCTGCACTGTGAAACATCCATGGCACAGCAGCGCAAGTTCAATTCCGGACCACAGAGTGGGGACCCACATGGTGCAGCAGACCTCTCCTACCTGGCCTGCTGCTCCCCTCAGCAGTGTATTTCAGTGCATCTGCCTGTTTTGCTCCCCACTCTGTCTCCAGTGAATCCTCTTACCTCCTGTGAGTCTGACCTGTACCCCAGTTCTCATATGCATAAATAAATAAATCTTAAAAAAAAAAGAAAATAACAGACAATAAAATGTTAAGGGAAACCTTTCTTTTCAGAAATTTGAAGTTTGGAATAAAGCCTGGTAACATTTACAAAGAAGCCATAATCTTGAACTTTGTGCACACATGAATTTTTTGAATATAAAATAGTGCAATATAAAAGTTTAAGTGGCGTGTGCAATTGCAGACACCCCTCCCCCCCAATAAAAGAAACTGATGAAAAGTTGCATAATTTTGCAGGTGGTAGTCCAAGTGATTTCTAAAGTGTGATTGTGTCAGATTTATGTTAGCTGGCAGTAGAAGGGCCTTCTATGTTTCATTCCTGTGTTCTTGCTATTACTGGTTTCTGTTAATGGGAGCTGGTATTTAATGTGCATTTAAATGTAAACATCTTGTTATAACCTTCATAGGTGTCAAGCGGTACTAAAATACTAGGGAGAAGACAGAATAGCAGGTGGGATTCCTCTTTATGGTCAGTTTAGGAGAAAGAGCTCAGAACATGCTTCCAAATATGACACTGAACCTGGAGGGGGACCAGAGCTGAGTGGACCTGAGCTTGGACATTGCTTTTTACCAGCTTTGTTACCTTAGACAAGCACTTGCCTAGCTGCTCTGGGCCTCAGTTTTGCCATCTGTACGATGGCATTTTAGTATCTGCATTAAAGTTGCCTTAAATGTTACCTGGCACATGGTAACATTATGAACATTATGAAGATTGTTGGATTCATCTGCCGTGATTCTGATTCAGTAGCTCTCAGGTGGGGCATTTGCATTTATCAAAGTCCCTGGTGATATTGATGTATCTTGTCCTCGGACACACTTTGAATAGTTTTCATACACACAGATGCACGAAGTAGAGGACATGAACTTTTGGAGACTGATTTCTTACTATTTGATGCCTTATCAGTATTTTCCCTCTTGTTACTTATTCTAATAATAAGAATTTTAAGTTGCATTGTATTCCATTATTAGATATTTAAGTGGGTTTCCATCTTTTTTCACTATCATAAATCAAAGGTATTAGAATACATACATTTCTGTCTATATCTCTCATTATCTCCTTGGAGTAAATTCCTTTTAGTGAAATTACCAGGTTCAAGGTGTTTAAATACTAAAATCTTTTGCTCCATACTGCCAGCAATTTTTTTTTTTCAGAAAGAAAATAGCAGAAATTTGTCTTTTATAAGTGAATGTTTGAGAGTAGACCCTGATTTTCTAAATGTAAGGGAATGAGGAAAAACTCATCAATGTTATGAAACTCATATATTTGGGTTTTTGTGAGAGCAGGCAAGAAGATTATGTATGGATCTGTAGAGAAGACAAAGCTCTGTATCCAGAGAAGTGGAGAAGGAGTACTAGGGCTGAACTGCAGTTAAATTCCAGTGCAGTTAGGATTCAGACTTAGTTATGGTGTATTTGATATAGGTGACTTTATGCAAAGAATAGTAAGTAGAAGTAGTGCTTCATTTTCATTAATCATTTATTAATGATATATGTGTTTCTTGATTAGGGTGTATAGGAGCCCCTGGATTGGGAGATTTGGTTTAATCATGTTCTGTTCACCCTCCACTCCCCATCCCTGTTGATATCTC
The DNA here is from genome assembly GCA_019455555.1 of Galemys pyrenaicus. Taxonomy (NCBI): domain Eukaryota; kingdom Metazoa; phylum Chordata; class Mammalia; order Eulipotyphla; family Talpidae; genus Galemys; species Galemys pyrenaicus. Next base: position 5,005,147 of record JAGFMF010011694.1, read on the forward strand.
TAGCCCTGGCTGAGCAGTTGAGACTCTTTAGGGGAGACTTGAAGTGAGGATGGTTGGTGTCATTATGAGAAAACCTACTCAGTGTTGATTTCACAAGAAGTCAGAGGTTTTTGGGAACAAGGGTGAGTAGGAGTGGGTTATGTGTGGATTTCCGGGGGAGCACCCTCACTGTGTCCCTCTGACCCTAACTATGTGGCCAAAGCTCTGCAGCCCTTGGCCATCAGCCCCCACAAAGGAACTCAGCAGAGAAGCTGAACTTTATTATCAGAGTGTTAGAAGTATTCCGGGAGATCTCAAGGGTCATCTGTTCCTGCCTTCTCTTTTTACAGATAAGGAAGTTAAATAATTTATTATTTTCAATTAAACTTCACCTCAGAAGTTTTTAAAATCAGATAATCAGCCTTGGAACAGAGTTGGCTGGTTTTTCTTTCCTTGTCCTGGAGGAGCAGAGCTTTGAGAATCTACAAGCAGCTGAGTGGTAGAGAGAGCGAAGCAGACACTGGCGATCGTGGTCTGTGGCTCAGCCCTGGGACTCTGAGTCGACCTGCAGCCAAACCTGTGCTCCGCGGTCACAGGAACCCCATGTGTACTTTGCTTCTGATCCACGCAGTCCTGTGAGACCCTCAAAGGCTTCAACATACCCTTGGAACTGCAGCAGCTGTAGCTCTTTTCTTGGACCAACCCTTTGTCTTCTAGAATTTAGACACAGTCGTTTTCTTAGTGCAATTCAGAAAAATAGTTTTCCTTTTAGTAAAGAAATGCATATGACAAATATTTATTTCTTTTAGAAAACTATGAGTACAGGCATGACTTCTACCCTGGATAACACTTAGACCACAGAACAGTCCTCCCAGTCAAACCAGGAGTCCCTGAACTTCAGGCCTCATCAAGCTGCTTTTTGTAGGCTGTGGGTGAGAGGATTCACCAAAGACAGAGTGGGGAACAGAACAGGTACATTGACTGAAATACACTGCTGAGGGGAGCAGTGGGCCAGGCAAGAGGTTTGCTGTACCCTGTGGGTCCCCTCCCTGGCTGGGGATTGAGCTCCTGTTGCAGTACTGCGGATGCTTCATAGTGCAGTGCTTAGCCCCTTGCGCCACCAGGGAGGTCCTATTTGCATACATTTTTATAGAAAGCCCAACACACATCACAGGCACAGGGCTGAAAACACAGTAGGGAGCCATACCACACGTGTTGCTGCCCCCACAGAGCGCATCTGAGGGCTCCATGGGTTGGCGGCTGCAGCTGTTTGCTAATTGTTCTTCGTCAGCTGGTCAACCGTTATCCTACTTCATGTGCCTTGCGTATGAGGCATTGAGCCAGTGCTGCCAGGGATGACTCAAGTCAGTGAGAGGTCTCTTCCTTTCTGCAGGGACACGCTTGAAAGGAAACGACATGGAGACACATGAAAAATTAACTCACGACAGTTCCAAATTCACGGAGAGAGGCTCACCCAGTGAAATTGTTGCAGTGTCCAGACAAGGAGATGGCTCTTGAGGAGCAGTCAAAGGCATTTGAGCTGAGACTTTGCAAGGTGCCTGGAGTTTTCACTGACCTCAAGGAGGAAATTCTAGCTGTCAGGAATCAGGGTCAGAGATTATGGCTAGTTCTTCATATAGGAGATAATAGGAATGTGCGTGGGTTTACATGGACTGGCTTATTGGACTAGGGGATTTATGCTGCAGAGAAGGCACCAAAAGCTTGAAAAGGTGGCGGAAGAGCAGATTGTGGAGAACCATAAAAGTACCACGAAGTTTAAAGTTTTATCCAAGTGTGGTTGTGACATTTTGACCCAGATTCTTGGTCGGTTAAACATTAAGTACATTGGAGGGACAGAGGCCCATGAGAGCAAGCTGCGTGATTCTGAGAGAGATGAAAGTGCAAGCTGGGATTATCGCAGCAGCACTGGGTGATTTATGAAAAAGAGACACTTAGTGATTGCATACTGAGGCAGAGGGGCAGGACATTGGCAGATATAACTAATCTGGGTGATGGTGCCTTTGAATCAAAATAAGGACATTGAGGCAACTTCTGACAGTGGGAAAATCGCACTTGTGGTGTCATTATGTTGCTATTGAAAACCAATAAATTCAGCTTAAAATTGCCTGGGATGGGGGCCACTAAAATATAAGGTCTTGAAGGGCCATGGTCAACTCTTGTCCTAATAAGTCTTCCGTCTCTAGAGTGGCCTGCAGGGTTACTCTCAGTAAATGAGCCAGTGAGGTCAAACTCAGCATTAAACAGATGTGGTTTCAGAGGTGAAGTACCTAGTATGTGCTTGGAAGGGACCTAGTTATGGAAGAAGGGAACTGTCCTCACATACACTTTAGGACTTGCTCACATGGTGGGGGTATAGGGACCCTTAAAGTCTGTGGGGTCTCTAAAGGCACGGCAGAAAGAAAATAGGGCTGGGATCCTATTTCTGGAGAACTGATGGCATGGAGAGATTGGGCAGAAAGGTGGGGGCAGAACTGGAGGAGATTGTCCAAGGGCTGGCTTTCATATGGAGAAAGATTTGCCTTGGAATTCCAGGGAGAGACTAAGAAGGATGTACCTTAAGGATCCGGGAAGCTCAAGGCATCCTAAGGAAACCCTTAGACACAGACAGTTTGCAAACAGGAACATACCACACAGGCTCCATGTTGGTTGCATGGAATTTGTTTTGCGTAATGTGTTTCTGTTAGGGATCTGGTTTTGTCTTGGACTGCCTCACAGATCATAGCCCTTGTGGACAGACCTTGAGGGCCAGAGCACAGGACCTTTTATCTGATTGACCGATCGCACAGTCAGCCCTAGAGATAGCAGTTGGTAAGGAGGATGTTTGCTAAGGCCCTTTCTGGTTGAAATAGCTCTGGGTTGGTTCTAGGGCCTTATTCTTGGAATAAGCCCAAAGGTGTTCTTTCATTGAGAAACCACTCTGTGGTGTTTCAGGTAGAACCTAGTAGGTTGGGACATGCAGACCCGAGAAGCCTAGCAGGCTCAGTTGTCCTGTGTTGTGGACTGTTGCCACCCCTCAGTGATGCCAAACCCCAGGCTGTCCTTTCTCCTTTCCTGTGTGTGCTGAGGCGCACTTCTCCCCTTCACTCGCTACTCTCTGTCTACCAGGACTTCTAAAATCTGCCTCGGAACTGGAGGGGAGGTAATGTGCAGAATTCCTGTCTTATCTCAAGTTCTAGGGCCTATTCTAGGGCCTGTTCAGGTACTTGAGGGACCATCACCAAGCTGATGTTGGGCCAGGGGGCTTTAATGGTTGTCTCAGGATGCTTGGGGATGTTTTTTCACCTCTTAAACCATTTTTCCTTCCCCAACTCAGCAACTTAATGCAGATGAATATATTTTATATTAATTTCCTTCTACCTGGAGATTTCTTTTGTCGCATACCCCCAGTGCATTTTTTTGCTTTTTATATTTTGATCTCAAAGTTTTCCGAGGTAGTTATTGAGTATCCGACTTTTCTGCAAACCAGATTGGCTTTCATGTAATATAATTGAATAATATAGAAAGCTCTTTTGAAAGCAAAGCTCTGGACTTTGGGGAGCTAGAAGGCAGAAGGAATTCAGTGACGGGATTAATTTGCTGGTTTCCATGGAAAATAACCCAAACTTTTGATTTGTTGATAGCGTCACTTTCTCCTCCTACTCTACAGTTGGGCCCTGGCGCCTCACTTTGGCATATGGGCTCTCTGAGGTTCTGCTCTAGTTGTTTGTTCTGTGAATCTCCTTGTATGTGTTTGAGTAGTTTTTATTAGATGCGAATGTAAATATCAGTACCACAGAAACTGGATTTTAAACGTGAAGGAGCAGTGAAACATTGTGTACGATGCCAACAAAGTGACATGCAAAAGAGTAAAGGATTATGGTGCTTTATAGCACGTTTTGGTTAGCTGTCCTCCACCCATTGCTTCTCTGCTCACACTTACAACACTGTGCAAAATGTGTCTCTAAGAAGATCTTGCCGACTTTCTGTTTTGACTTTTTTTATAGAGTTATCCATTAGTGGGCTATTCAAGAGTCTGTTACATACATTGGATGTCTAAGTAAATTGTGAACATTAATAAGATTTTCTTGATGTTTGAAGAGTTAAACTTTTTATCAGACTAAACTAGGAAATGTTATGTTCTTGTGGTGTTCTCATATCTGTGTAATTGCTCTGTGCACAGAATAGTTTTTTTCAACAGGTTAGTGAGCAGTCTGGGAGAAATGGCCATTAAATAGTTCAGATAAAAAGCTCAAGCACAGAGATTGGGAAATTATCAGGGTTTACAAGGCATTGGCAGGTGCAGACTGGAGGCTCCTCTGTGCTTTGCCTTAGAGTTCTCAGGGGTTTTCTTTTCTCTCCTCACTTTCTCTCTTACCCCTCTCTGTCACCTGTCCAAGTCTAAATTGGAAAAAGTAAGCAGTGGCTAAGATAGGGCTGGTCCATTGAACATATTCTGAATTAGAGTATTTGCAGCAGGTGCTTGTCTGCTTTAACTTTGACGGGACTTTAAAGGAGAGGTAGAGTCATGAATATATCGTTTTGGGGGGGGGGGGACTAGTTAACTGTCCCATTTATTGAACATGTGCCATATGGTCAGGGACAGTGTATAAAGGATATTCTCTGTTAGCTTTTAATGGTTACAAAACCTGAAAATGTAGGAATGTGAGCTTTGATTAACAGTTGAGGGAATCAAGAATTGAGTTAAGTAATTTGTGCAAAAGCATGTAGCTGATGAGTGACATAACCAGAATTCTGATCCAGGATAGGTGGTCTTCAAACTTGGTGCTCTTTGCCACTTGATTCTGTTTTACTCCTTATGTACTCTGTGTGGTTTAAAATGAATGAAACAATAAAATTCTAGAAGTAGAGCAGGAATGAAATGATCTCTAGATGGTAATTTTAAGAGCTATTAAATATGTACTGTATTTATTGTGATATACATACAGAGAACAGAAGCCGAAACGTGAACAGATTAAATTTTCAGAGCAAACACACCTGTGTAACTTGAATCTGTACCAGGAAACAGAACATAACCAGCACTCCAAAAGACCCCTTTAGCCTTTGTCCCATTCACTGCCTGTCACTAAGGTAACCATTATCCTGATGTCAAATGCTAGAAATTGGTTTTGCCTGCTTTTAAAAAAAGATTTATTTATTTATGTATACAATATCTAGGGTACAGGCCAGAAGTGCAGGGAGTGAGAGGATTCATCAGAGACAGAGTAGGGAGAGATCAGGTAGATTGACTGAAATACACTGCTGAGGGGAGCAGCGGATGAGTCAGGAGAGGTCTGCTGCACCATGTGGGTTCCCTTCCTGGCTGCGGATCAAACTTGCACTGTAGTGACTGCGGCAGCCCCACAGAGCGGCTCTCAATCCCTTGTGCCACCAGGGAGGCCCGGTTTTGCCTGTTTTTGTGCATTGAGCATTGGGATCACCAGTATGTCCAACTTCTTTTGCTCAACTTTGTATTTGTGAGATTCAGCCCACTGTTACTTGCCTCTGTTGTCCATTTGTTGTTGCTGTGTATCTTTCCATTGTATCAGCATACCATGATTTAGCCAGCCACCTACCAAAGATGAACCGTGCTGGCGGCCAGGGCTAGACACCCTGCTCTCGTCCTGGGCCTCACTGTGAAAGTGCACACCTAGTTATTTGTGGAGCCATCGCCACCTAGCGGTAGGACCTGCTCCACCCAGACCAGTTTGTCTTGGAGATTGGCTTGTATTCTGCCGTCTTGACATTCCTTGCCTTTGTTAGTCTCTCCCTCCTTCTTTTCCATTTTCTAAATATAAAATATGTGCCTTTTAAAAAAATACATTTCTGGGGGTTGAAAAAATCTGATGAGAAAATGAGTTTGGTATTTTCCCAAGCGCGTCGCCATTTGGCATTTGTACAGCAGTATATTTGCAGCCAATTTAATGAGTTGGAAGTTCTAGCAGTCGTGGGGCTGAGCAAAGTTGAAAAATAACATTTCTGTGATTATGCGGATCGTTCTGGTTACATGTCATTTTTGAGTCTTAGTTAGGGATTTGTAGCCCTATAGGTTCCTTGGGCCTTGTATCAGGTATCAGGCAGTGTCACTGGTTCCTGGCTCAAAGCTAAATTTTTAGTTCCCCAGGCAAGTGAGTAAAAACATCTGTCATTTGGGAGAAATTTCTGTCTTACCTCACTCCCCCCTCTCTCTGACCTTTTCCCCACAGCCATCCTTCCCTGCAGGAAGAATGGGTGAACTGCGATTGCCAAAGATCCAGAGGAGAGCCCCTTTTCCAGAAATAGTTGTAACTGTTCAAAAGTTTAATTGTTTAGCTGTGATTGGTAATAGTGTACCTACAAACTACACAGATCATCATACCTCAGGTATTATTTTCAAAAAGATTTAGTTATTAGTGCTCCTAGGTAGAATTGGATTTAAAATATTTAGGTAGACGTGAAATTTAGTATAACCTCGAAATTCTGATTTTTAGAACTTACACATCTGAGTTTTAAATTTTATCCTTAGGAATGAGCTAATGAACTATGAGAATCAAAAGGCGTGATCGAGAAATTCAGATGCCATAAATGTTTATTACTCCAGTTGTGAAATTTTCTGTGGGAATGTTTGTTTACCTCTGGAAAGCAGTTAACCCAAAATGCCTGGGATACGCAGAAAACTGGGCCCAGAATGAACCTTTGAAAGGGCAAACATGAAAAACAAGACTCCAAAATAAATACATATGGTTGGAATTTTCTTATTCTGTGGAACAGTGGAGTTTGAGTAATTATTTCCTTTTGCTGATTTATAGAAATTAAAGGCAGAATTCTCATTAGGTAGCACTTTTCAGTGTTTATTGATGACTGTCTAAAATGTAGCCTGTTACTGTTTTGTTTCAAATCATTCGCTGATTCCCCTCCACCTCAGACACCATGAAGACCCTCACCATCAAGCTTGTCTTGCTGTACCCCTACTCTGACCGGACCTGTTGAAAACTCTGTATAGCACCTTGAAGGTGTGATAAATTTTGCATTTTGCAGAAGGTTCTTAATGTTCTCAGCATGAATGGTTCTTAACTGTTGAATGTTATCAGTGAGAAGATCTGTGAGTCATTTAGTTGAACTCACTTATTTTCAAAGAAACCAAGACTTAGGGAGGTAGGTGGAGTTTTGTGTGAGATTTCCTAGACCTTGAAATAAAATATGCAGTGCTTTTGGTCACATAATTTGCCTACTGTAGTCCCACTTAATGCATTCTCATAGACACGCCAGGGATTGTGCAGAGTAACTTACGTCTACATTTCCATCAGCTCTTACAACACTCATTTTAATGGGAGAACAGAGGGGTCAAGGAAGTTATGCTTTGTCCAAGAACTCAAGTGAGTTTTTCTTCTCCTATACTGAGGTTACACTAGTTTCCTTCTTGACCTTGATACTGTAGAAAAATTAGCAGTTACTTGCCTAGGGGAGTGAACATGACAAGAATGTTTTTGTGTTTAGTTCTGGAAGAATCTTTCTTGTGTAATATCCCCTCCTATATTCCAGATGTATCTAATCACTTTTCTTCTCAGGTTTTTGGATTACTTCATGCCAGTGAGGCCTCTTAGCACCACTTTGTTGTTGTGGATGCCTAGTAGCTGAGGGGCTCCCTCTACTGGTACTAAAGCACAGTCTGCTACTTCATTTAAGTAGATTTGTCGATCCAGCCCAAGGGTCTGAGGAAAGTGCACATCAATCCGATATGGTCTTTGCAGTTAAGAGATAAGATTATGTACATGGTGCTGTAATGCAAGGTACTTATTTGGACTGAATATAGGAGGCAGTAGTCTGTTTTAGTTTGGTGCTGACCCATGGTTTTTGTTAAGTCGTAGAAAAGGGGTACAAGGAAACTTCTGCAGTTGTTCAGAGGTCAGAGAGTTTAATTGCCACTCTGGGGAATCTTCTTGGAAGATTTGACACTCACCTCACAGGAAGGGATGAGTGAGATTTGGCTCGGGGATGGGTAGGAAGAGGATCAGCATTGCTGCTGCAGGGAAGGGAGTGTGGTGATAAGGGAGCAACAGGACGGGTCTCTGGAATGGCAGACAGAGTTCCTTAGGGGTCAGAATGGCCAATGTTGGTAGCAATGAGACAAAGTGCTAACAGAGAGAAGGAAGTTGAACAGGTCACATGGATGTTTACTGCCATGTAAACATTGGCTGTGGCTCCAGGGTGCACAGTCCCTGAGACGTAGCTGCAACCCAGATATCAGATCCAGTTCAGCAGACTCACAAGGTTGCAGCAGAGCTCCTAATCTGTGTCCAACCTCTGCTCACAGGCTCCCTACTGCAGCGAGCCTGGCGACTAGTTGCTCAGGCCAGAAGCCTGAGTCTTGCTTGGATCCTCTGCGTCTTTCATACCCGCGTTCAGTGTTCAGGAGCTCCTAGAGCTTTTAGCCTGATCCACCTGTCAGCCCCCCTGGGCTGCTGTCATCCGGGTCGCAACTATCTCTCACTTGGATGACTGTGATAGCGAATCTTTCCTCGCCACTATCAACCTCAGTGAGTTTATTCTAAACTCAGTGGTCATACAGGAAAAGACTTCAGGTTTTTTCTTTTCCAGTATCGGGAAAACTGGGGTTTCCCCTACTCAGTGTTTCCGCCCTGTGTTTGAGAACACTTCACTCCTGACACTTCTGGTGCCCAAATGGTGATTTCCCTCTCACCAGGCAATTTTCTGACACACCAGCTCAGTGTCCTGCCAACTCAGCATTGTCACTCATAACTGGAGATAAGGGCTCAGCCCCACAGACTCCCTCCCTCTACACGCACCCACACCCTCCAGATACCGATTGAAAGTCCAGATTGTCACCTGTGTGTGCTGCCAAACTGCCTATAGGTTCAAAGGCTCCCCCCAACCCCTCCTTGGCTTCAATTCATTTGCTGGAGGGGTTTCAGAATTCAGGGGAGCACTTAGGATTACTAGTTTATTAAAGGCTATGACTAAAAGTGCACGTGAACAAGCAGATAGAGATGTAGAGGGCAAGGTCTGGTGGGGTCCTAGGCATAGGAGCGCCTGCCTCCCTTGAGTTGAGGTGAGTTACCCTCCCCATATTGGTGTGTGGAAACTTCTGGATCCCCACATTATTTGGTTTATCATAACCTCTTAATAGGCAGTCAGTTATTAACTCTATTTCCAGCTTCCTCTCCTCTCTGGAAGATGGAGGACTAGACCAAGGTTCCAAGTTTCTAATCATGATTTGGTCTTGCTGGTGACCAGCCCTCCGCCCCACACACACCCAGAAGCCCAGTCAGAGTCACCTTATTAGAACAAAACATGGTTCTGGTTGCAAGGATTTGGGGAGCTCAGTGTCAGGAACTGGGGACAGAGACCTGTATATGTATGTATATATGGGTATACACCGCCTCTCTATTTTCTCTTTTATCTTATAGTAGCTGAAGTGATCTTTTTAAAACCTGAATCAGATTTTGTCCCATCTTTTCTAAAACCCTGATTGACTCCCGATTGTCCCCCAGAATTCTTACAATGGCCTTCGAGTTCCCCATTTCTCTGCCCCCTATACCTCTCTGTCTTCACTGCCAGTCACTCCCCTGTAGCCACACTGCCTATTTGCTGTTCCTCACGAACACCTGCACGCTCCTGCTTTGGCGTTGGCATAGGTTGCTCTCCCTACCTGGCATTTTCTTCTCTCGCATATCCTGTAGACCCACCCTCCTGCAACTTAACACTGACCTTAGGAGGTGATAATTTGTTTTGATTAGGTATCATAGAGATGGCCCATGGTTTAGGGTGGAGAAACATCCTTTTATGGTAACATGTCGGCTTCTTGTCTACTGATTAACTAGAATGAAACTGCTCTTGGCTTTTAAAGACAGACATGGCTGTGTGCATGGTACATGTACAGTTTCGACCAACCGGCAACTGTAACACAAGTCGAGCTGGCTCTCATGGGTTCACTGGTTCAGCATGTGCAAGGTTTGTAATTCTCCTTTTGGGGAAGGCTGCAGGCATTTTTATTTAAAATAACACAGGTAGAAATTATATATAGATATGTTATATTTAAGGAATGTTTGGTATAGTTATACATGGTCATTTGGTAGTTTTGAGCCTTAATCATGCAGGTATACCTAAGATACATAAATTATTAATGTATGTTTTTTTCTATGTTATTGATGTAGCCATTGGATCCGCTTTACTTTTACATTAATTTACAAAAGATTTTGCTATAAAATATTAAGTATTATTCAGAAGATAGCATATGGGTTTTGAGATCAGAGAACATTCATTTTAGTTTTAGCATTATGCTACTAGCAGTATTAACATAGATGGGTTATTTCATTTTTTGCCACCATTTTATTGTCTGTAAAGTGAAGATCCTAATTCTTCTGTTCATAGGGATGTTGCTGGGGTTTGAGGTGCTCAGGTTCCTGTAGCACTGGGCCTGTAGCAGTGGTGGTTGTCGGCCGGTGTGGGCACATAGCATGCATGTGTATGCTGGGCCTTTAGGGACAGATCACCAGTGACTTTGGAGCCAAGCTCCTGCTTTTATTGACTACCGCTGGACTTGCTTTTGGTTTTGTGTCTTTTTAAGTGCAAATACATCTTGATTCTTTCCAGTGTTCACCCCTCAAGCCTCTTGCCAGGGTCCTGTGCTCATCCTTCAGCTCTGTTCCTTGTGCAAACACAAATACATGTCCACTTAGATGTGTGCTCAGGGCCTGGATGCACGGGCTCATTCATGGCAAAGCTTTCCAGTTTTCTTTTTAGTACAGGTTTAATTTCTTCGCCTTCTGCCATGTGCAGGCACTTTACTAGAGCTGCAGAGTTAAAACTGGAAAAGAAGAGGTTCTAGCTATTGCAGAGAATAAAAAGAATGCAGAGGTTACCCAACCACGTTTTTGTGACTGGACGTCGACACTGCTGTGGGGCACTGAGGGGACGGGACAGGTGACTGTCCTCTCCACTTCCTTGGAAAGGTGGGGAGAAGCAGCGTGGTAGGCGTGCTCTGATTAGCTCTCTTTCCATCACTTCCCATTTGCAGATTTCCATTCCATCTATGGGCATAGACCAGATAGGGAATTAGTAAGCATGTACTCTGGACTTTGTAGGGAAGGTTCAACGCCAAATTTTCTGATAGTCAGGACCCTCATAGGATTTTTAGTTTGGAAAACAAGGTCGTCATTTAGGGCCAGGAAAGCATAAAATGACATGTTAATTATCTCAAAATACTTGCCAGGTTTACTTTAGGGGTAGGGAAACAGGAACATGGTCAGCACCCCAGATGTGCATGGGTGCCTGTAGCACTTTAATGCCTGCCAGATGGACCTGTGTGTGTGCATTGGGGGAGGGGGGTTACAGGTTAATGTGGGGATCATCAGCAAGTCTGACCTCTGAGGAGGTGACTTTTGAAGGAAGGCTGTTCATCCTGTGAACAGGATGAAGTCTCCAGAGCATGAACATCTTGGGGGAGGAGCCCCTACTGCCTTTGTACTCTGCGGGCCTCTGGCTGATGGCGGTCGGAATGCTACTGAGCACCTGTTCAGACTGAAGGAAGCGACATCCAGGAGGGTTAAGCTGACTTCTGGATATGGTGGGAAACGTCCTGTGTGACCTGAAACTCAAAACTGAGTTTGGTCTGGGGATGCTGTTGCTTTAGTCACAGGCAGCAAGAGCAGCATGGCCATTCTTGCTCCTTCGTGCCCCTAACGACTTTCACAGGGCATCAAAAGAGTTTTCCGTGAAGCAGTAAGTGGGTCAAGTGGGACAAGTCCCAGCTGCTGGGCCAGGCGCAGCTTGCAGCCGAAAACACCACCAACAAGTCTCATCTTTCTATTTCAGACGGCACAAAGGAGACTGACCTTAAGGACACGTCTCTCATCCTAAGAAACATCATGGCTGAGCCAGACTACATAGAAGATGACAATCCTGAACTAATTAGGCCCCAGAAACTGGTCAATCCTGTTAAAACATCCCGGAACCATCAAGATCTTCACAGAGAACTTCTTATGAATCAAAAAAGGTAAGATGCTTTCTTGAGCAGAGTTTTCCTTGGGGACTTTTAAGGTAACTATTGATAGATTTCGTTTTATTTATGCTTATTTATTAAGGACGTCCAGGCTTCTTGATTCCTCTGGCATCCCTGAGCCAGGACACCCCTCCATAAAGGAAAGATCCATAGGTGCAGCTGCCCCCCGATGTTGTTCAAAGCTTATAGCTCCATGTCCCTTCTCAAATGGACATATATTACAGGATTTGGATGGAAGGGACTAGATTAAAGATAAAAGAGATTTATAATCAGAAGAGAAATACATTCTCTCCTAGATTTATAAAAATTCTCAGTTTACTTTTTATGTTTGGATAATGTGGAATCGGATGTAAATCTTGCCCATGTTAGCATTTGTGAGTGGCAAAGAAAACATTAGAATTACATCAGACTTAACAGTAAGAACCTTTTCTTTTGTGTATCTATTTTTAAGTGGCATTTTAAACCATTACTGTTATGTTTATTACTGATTATTTTTGGAGGGAAGCAAAACATTTGTCTTCTGTCTTTTGTTAGCACCATTTGTGCAATAAACAATTTTGGATGTTAAATTGGTCAGGAGCAGTTGACCGAGAAAGCTGAGGGTGCAACATTACTCTATTTATTGGGCCTTGTGGTGACTTTATTTATTTAAGATCTTTTAAACTTTGTTTGGAACTATTTTCAGGTGGTGAGAATGAAACTCAATCTGATTGTGGGACTGAGGATCCTACACCCACCCATTCTTTGTTAAACTCATTAAACTGAAAGCTATGTAGACCCAGTTACATGTTAGGGTCAATCTTTGGAGGGAGGGCCTAACTAAATATTTAAATATATATATAAGGGGTGGAGGAGGCATTTTTATGGTAGTTCTCCTCCTGAGTACACTCATAATCCCACCCCAGGAATCTTTGTAAATACATCCCTGGCGCCATATCATGCTTATTAAATTGAATACAAATTTGAGCCTTCGTAAATATGAGTACTGCTTCGACCTGTTTTTGTCACACAGGGGGCAAAAAACCTATGTGGCTTTTGTCATATCGTGCCCAATAGGAAACTGTATTAGTTCCTGAATAGGCCATAGAATATGGAGGTGCTCCTGCCTGGGCAACCCCTATCTGCATACAGTAGAGAGATTGAAAATTTGAGGTATCAAAGGAGAATAGCAGTTGTCACTATAAATGGTTTTTCATTTTGTCTCCCCTCTGTATTGTTTTCTGATTATTTTTACCTCTTGGACCTCAATTATTTTTTTAAAAATTTATCTATACATACAAAACTGGGGTACAGGCCAGAGGTGTGGGGGTGAGAGTATTCACCAGAGACTGAGTGGAGAGCAGAACAGGCAGATTGACTGAGATACACTGCTGAGGGGAGCAGTGGACAAGGCAGGAGAGGTCTGCTGGGCCATGGAGATCACTTCCCTGGCCGGGGATCGAACTCATGCTGCAGTGACTGCAGCTGCTTCACAGTATGGTGCTCAACCCCTTGTGCCACCAGGGAGGCCGCAACCTCAGTTATTTTCACTGCAAAATGGGAGTAGGGGCTTTAATTTATCATTGAGCATTGCAGCTCAAACTTTAAAAAATAATTTTATCTATGAAAAGGCTCCAAGTCAGAGAAGGGACAAGGCAAAACCAAAATTGGCAGACTAAGTGGTCTCTGAATTACAGAGTAATCAGTTATTCCACAAAATTTTATTTAGTGGCTTCTGTGAAACACATAGATTGGTGCAGTTGACTCTGTTTTCAGATTTCCTAGAATAGAGATATTCTGTGAAAATGGATCCTTCATCAGTCTGATTTTGCCTGGTCCCTGTTTTCTTCCCTTGTTTACAAGGTTGCATCTTTAGGAAGACCCCGCTCAGCTCACTTTGAATATGCTCATATTCTGACACGAGCCAGTAGGAAGGACGAGAGGCTTCCGGGTCAGAGAGAAAAGGGCTGAGTGAGACCTGCCTTGCCATTTTACTGATGCAACTTTAGGATCTTGGACAGGATCTTGAGACCTGTTTTATTATCTGTAAAGTGGAAGATAAAAGTAACGGTCTTATGAAAATTAAATAATGGCATATATAAATACCAGTTAAAATGCTTGCCATATATGTGTTTATTTTGTTCCTTTTATCTTCCACTTGCTATATAGCATCATTTAGAAATTCCTACTGCTTTCTTCCCCTTTTTTTGAAAGTTTCTGTCCTGACTGGGGAAGTTATATATTTTTTAAAACAAAGAAAAGGCAAGTTTCAAAATCAAATTAATATATCTCATCCCAAGTCTTCATATTTTTCATGGTAAAATCTTAGTTTGGTAGATTCCTCTTACAAGAAATACAACAGGTTTTACCATGACACTTCCCTCCCCATCCCTTTTTTTCCTCCTATCACATTTACTTTTTAGAAACTATGGGATTTTAATTTCCAAATTCTAGTGCCAAATAGTAATATCATATCAGTAATATGTATGTTTAAAGTAATAACCATATACTTGATTGTTGGTTTATATTGTAATGAAAATCTGTTTACTTTTCAATAATTTGTAAAGGGCTTTTATTTTATCTTACCCAATGATCTTTGCACTAATGCAGTGTATGTTGGCATCACCTCATTTTGACACATGAGTGAGAGAAAACTCAAAGGCAGAATGTTATACCTACATACCTGAAGCTTTTTCCAGTGTTCTTTCTTGAGAATGAGAGGGCTAGAGAAATGAAACAACACAAAACAAACTGTTGGGGAGTTTTGTGCTTTCTCTGTGTGTAGCACAAATTTGGCTCAAAAATTATAGGAGTTCAGGAGTTTTTTGAGTCACTTTTCAGAGATCATAAGATAAAAGCAAAGTCACTCCCTAGGAGAATAAATACTTGCTGATATTTGAGCTCTGAAACCTGCTGCAGTCTTTCAAGAACCTGTACTCTCTTTTGCTCTATTATTTTTTTGGAGCCAGCTAAGTTTCAGGTTAAAAATCTTTTAAGTTTTACCCTGGTCAAAGTTGGCCACTAGATCTGATTATTAAGACCCTCTGGCAGGTTCTCAGGTTCTGTGGGTATCCCCAATGGCATGAAAAGGCAGATTTCAAATTGCATTTTTGTAATGGAAACAACAGGAAAGAGATCTAAAAAATTAATATTTCCAGTGTAACAAGAAAATTCTGTCTTCTTTAAGTAGAATACTTTTGGTTCAAGTATAGAGCACTCTGCTATTTAAACACATCCCTAAAATTGTTTGTTGGCTTGTACATTTCAGTAAGTGGTTTCTAGTTGTCTATGTTTTCTATTGATTTTCTTTTTGCATATTTTGCTAGACAAATAGTTCAACAATGGACTGTTATTGCTGTATAACATGGAAAAAATACAGGAAGTTAAGAAAGACGTATTTGCATTTGAATTCATGAGGACAGAAAGGCTCAACCAGAAATGTGGAAAGCAGAACAAACCAGATCCAAGATTAAAATTATATATATATACACATTAAAACAAATATATATATATACATACATGCACTGAAGTGAAATGCAGCCTTCCCCCTTCAACCCCAAGGGAGAAGTGTTTGATCAGGAGGTGTTTGGCGGGTGGGCAAGGAGGCATGTCCCATTAGGGTTTGAAGGAGCCCTTACCTCTGGCGTCCTGCTCTCGCAGGTGTGCAGGCAATTGACTTTAAGGGGTTAAATGCACCTGGAATTGAGTTGAGCGAAGTGAACATAGACCCTTCCAGTCTGCCCCTGATACCTTCAGTGGTTTATGTAAAATGTGAAACTTACCTTTAAAGTTGTCTGTTTCATCACTGGTGGTTGCAAATATAAATAAATTGTTTCAGCCTTTTTTGGAGGGGAGTTTTTTGGAGGGGAGTTTGTCAGTGCACATCAAAATATAAAATGTGCTCATACTTAGCCTGTCACTTCTATGCTTTGGGCCAACAGAAATGCTCCTAAGAGAGTGCAGATGTAAATGTACAAGGAAGTACACTGTTCCTTGCTTTATATAGGCGATATTTGGAAATTACCTGTGTCTGTCAATGAGAGTGGCACTCTGGTGTGATGTCTTGTGCAGATGTTAGGAAGAATGAGGTAAGCTCAGTTTGTGAAGGTGCTGAATGTCTGGAAGAGCACAGACCATGCTGTCCGCTCTCTGACTGCAGGCATGGGAAGCAGTCCATGGGGGCAGGGCCTCTATCTTGTACTATTCTCAGGGCCACCCAAAACACATAAAATACAACTTACGTGGTGCTCTCAATGATGTGTTTATCAGGGAGGGCTTAGATGTGCTTTCAATTTTTATTTTACAAATATACATACATTAATCCCACTTATTTTATTTTATTTTTTTTGCAATGATCACTTACTAATTTCATGCTTTAAATTATGGCTTGGCTCATTATAGTAGTTTCAGGAAGCAGACCCAGTAATAACTGTTGATCTTGAGTGGGACAAAACTCCCAAGATTAGACCACCCCCCCTAGTCATGAAGGATTGGAGGTGCTTGTTAATTGTTTGTGTCAGAATTGATGAAACAGAGCTAACTGTTTGTCATGCAGAAATTAGGAGAAGCTCTTTCCTGTCTGGCAACCCTAGTCTCTGCAGTTTAATACAGTTTTAGACTCAGAGAATTAAATGGGCAGTGCTTGACTTTTTCTATTACACACACACAGGAAGTTAAGTGATATGCTCTGATAAAATATTAACTAGATTTGTATGACTTCTTGACTACTGTAAGTGCAGAACATTTATCATATAATCACCATTTTCCTGAGTTTTCTGTTACTAAATATTTTATCTTACTGCTACCATTATGTAAAATCTTTGAATAGAAATTGAACATTCTATATGAGGTAAACCCATTCATATGTTGTGATAGAATGTCAGCTGAATGGTCATACATCAGAGTTTGTTCAATAGCTTCTGCATAATCCAGGAGATTTTAATAACAATGAAAATTAATTTTGCCAGTGAAATATAGGGAAAGAAAAATGTTTGATATTTAAATTATGCTGATAGCTAAATTCTTATACTAAAATACAAATCCTTAATTCTGTCTGATGCCATGCTGAGTCTTGTTAATAGTCAAGGAATTTCGTGGGTCTTTACTCATATTATTTACCAGTTTTCCTGTGGTAAATGACAGCTCTAATTGCAAACAAAGCCATGTCTATTGTGCTGATTAAAAGTTTAATTTCCAGAATAGTCTATATGTACTTCTTTCCCCTTCAAAATGAACTTTAAACTGAAACAAAACATAATTAAGTCACTAGGTAACCTGCTTGCTTTGTCTCACTGGGAAGTTTGACTGAATTTAATATTTCCTTTCTTCCTGAAAGTTCTGTTAATGAAAATTGTGAAGGTAGAGACATAGGTTGTGTTGACTATGGATCCTTCATCTTCACTGATGGAATATACTTATTTTTATTCTGTAAACTACAACTTTGAAGGATTATTTATTGTGATTTAAAATATGTAGATAGGAGAGATGCCAGGATTTAAAAAAATTATAGCTCAATAAGTAAGTGTGAAACTGAGCATTAGTTTTTAGACATGATAGTGTGAACTTGGCAAACGTTGAAACCAGTGTGTTGAGATTCATATACCCAGAGCACACAATGTGGAAATTGTTTGATGGACAGTTACTCAGGTGATTCCTTGTTGACTGGGAGCCCTGACTGAGGAGGGCAGTCTTCAGCGAGAACAGAGAGTGGGGACGGGACAGTGCAGGCCTGCCTCAGGTGTGGGCTGGCTCAACAGTGCTCATTCCCATTCCTTCCAACCCAGCAAGCTTGAGTTACGGTTACTCAGCTGTGTGTGTATGTGTGTGCATGTGTGAGTGTGACCGTTACCATCCCTCACACCTGAAATACCAGTTTCAGGTCATATCTGCTCTGGTTTCATTTCTGCTTTAAATGCTCATTGCAGATTTTAAAATCAAGTTGAGATTACTTAAGGGAGAATGCAATCTGGCTGAAGTAAGCAAAGAGGGAAGAGAATGAGCAGGAAGGTAGGCTACTAAGCTGGTCTCTTGGAAAGCCTGGTGTGTCTAAAGGGAGTGATAGAGGAAATGGAGGCGAGAGAGTCCTAGCCAACAGGAAGCATGAAGAGATCCCATCCAAGGAGAAGCTAATGAATTTCTGACCCTTGACTTGCTTCAGACATTGTACATGGAAAATAACTAGGATGGCCTTCAGTTTTGTTTCCTCGGCTCGAAGAGGGCATCCTAATTTATCTCTTAGGAATGTAGAACTTCCCTGACTCCTGACTTTGTGCATTGTCGATAGTAACTGCACCTCTGAAATGGCTTAGCTGTAGCAGCACTGGACTGGGAGTTGGGGATCAGAGTTCCCCGTGATCATGCATCTGGAAATGATGGACGTTTGCATGTGCCTCTGGATAAACGTAAAGATGAATCCAGGGGCATTTTACTGTTTAAATTTCTGTGCTAACCTTCCTCTGAGCTACATTTAGTACATACATGCAATCAAGTACTTCATCTTGGAAAACTTTCCCTAGAATTCCAGGTGGAAGCATCTCCTATTCTGGGCATCTTCATCTCCATTCTCTGTGCTCACCATACTCACAGTGTTCCCAACCTTCCCACCCCTTCCTGACCTTACCTCTTTTGGCTAGCCTGGCACACAGTTGGTGCTCACTACACTTTTTTTTGAATTAATGGATTTCTCTGACTCTTGGAATTAGCTTTTGCTTTTTCTCTTACGTTCATGAATTTCTGAGACCACCATTGTTGACCAATAATGGTTAGTAGCATCACAGTCCTGATAATCCAGTAGATACCTTTTCTGTGGCTAACGCCTTAAACTTCTGTTTTCAAGAAAATGTATCCATTAGATTAAATTATTTTTGTTAATGCTTTTTTTGCAGGGGACTGGCCCCTCAGAATAAGCCAGAACTGCAGAAGGTGATGGAAAAGAGAAAACGAGATCAAGTAATAAAACAGAAGGAAGAAGAGGCACAAAAGAAGAAATCTGACTTGGAAATAGAACTATTAAAACGGCAGCAGAAGTTGGAGCAGGTCAGGGTGATTGGCATGAAAATTATCTTTTTTTTTGGGGGGGAGAAAGTTAAGATATATGAGACATACAAAACATTGTGCAAGTTTAAGATATGCAGCATGTTGATTTGGGTACATTTATATTGCAGTGAGATGACCAGTATAGCATTAGCAAACACCACTATTTCATCACTTAATTATCATTTTTCTATTGTTGAGAAAGTGTGAAGATCTAATCTGTTACAAATTTGATATTTTGTTTTGTTGTCTGTAATTAATGACCTATGTATTAAGTCTTCAGGTCTTGTTTATCTACTAGTTGTGGCTTAAAGAGTTGCTCTCCTCGCCCCTGCTCCCCAGCCCTTAGTAGCCACTGTTTACTATCTACTTTTTTGAGTTTGATTTTCTGATTTACCTCAAAGTTTTTTTGTTTTTGTCCTGAGAAATAAGGATGTTGAAGCAAGCAGAATTTTCCAGAGAAGCGAGATGTAAATATTTGTGCCATAAAAGGAAAATATGAGACAAAAGATTAGCAGATGGACTAAAATACACTCAAGGTAGAAGGAAAAATTATATTTTAGACCTCGAAAAGATTCAGCAGGCAAACCCAACTGGGAATATCACTGAATTGTAGTGTTAGAAACTCAAGCGATTGAGTAACCTTCAGCCTCACTAAGACTCCAGGACAACTATGTGTTGATCTCAGGGTTTTGTTTTCTTAGCCTTGATTTTTAGATTCTGCTTGTCATCTCTTAGTATTGCTTATACTAGCAACCAACAGACTGCTGCGCCTGTGCAGAATCACTCCAGAACATACGATAAACAGACATACCTGAGTTAGCACATATTTAATGTACACACCAGGAGAGAATTTTTTACACTGGGAAATGAAATCATTAGGGACTTTGGAAAGGGAAGTGTTGTGAAAAATATATCCACGTATAAATAATTTTCCTATCTCTGAATTTCATTTAGATTGAACTTGAGAAGCAGAAGTTACAAGAAGAGCAAGAAAACGCTCCAGAGTTTGTAAAGGTTAAGGGTAATCTCAGGAGAACGGGTCAAGAAGTGGCCCAAGCCCAGGAGTCGTAGGGCACAGAAGCTGTGTGGATCTCCTCAGTGCTGCGTCTCAGGGATCACACCTGAGAGCAGCCCAGCCAGCAGACTGTGACTTTAACAAGGATTTGGTTTTGGTTTTCCCACAATCTGGTGGACAAATCACCTGTGACAGGTGCAGTTCCTATTCGCCAAATGAAAAACTTTGACCAGCACTTACGGTGGGATAATGGACCTGTGTTTGGAAACTAAGAGAAAACAAACAAACAAAACACAACATAACAGCAACAAAGGAAGAGGACACTGGAATAAATTCTTGAAAGTTGCACTGCTTGGTTTTTCTTACAGTCCAAGTTTAGTGGGGGCACAGAGCCTTTTTTTTTTTCCCCTTTAAAACCTAAAGAAAATGTGTTTCATTCTTGCTGTTGTTATCTATTAGTTCATTAAATTGCATAGAAATAATCTGCTCTGTTACATCCAATATTTGTAAATTCAATTTTGAGATCCCCAGATTTCCTTGCTATTATGCTTTTACCCACGGGTAGAATTAATGCCACATGATGTTACTGTTGAATGCAGCTCTTACCTTTGTTGGCATTAAGATTTGGAAATAAGATGTGGAGGTTTTAAGATATGTAAACAAAAGTATGTAATTTGATTTTATTTTAATTCCTTTTGGTTCTCTGATATTAGTATGCTCCTTGATGACATTCCAGTTCAGAGAAGATACAGCATATAAAAATCTATATATTGTTTTGATATCCACTAGGGCTTTTGTTTCATTTTTAAATTTCTTTTTAGCTGAGCTAGTCCTTTTATGTAAAAGAATTTCTTGATTCTTCAGAGACTACAAACTAATCCTTGTAACCCAACTTCAACATCAGAAGCAGAGAGCTCAAATCTTTTGATTTCTAGTGAGAGTGGCGTGAGAAAACTCCCACTGGCTGCTGAGCCAGGAGGAGTTCTTCGGGTATCTTAATGTGAAACAAATGTAGCTTGGTCTCCAGGAGGCCTCGTGAGCAGATTTACAGCATTTGTACCTTTTGAATATTAGTAGACTCCAAGCTTTGAAATTTCTGATTAATGATCATATATTGCTTTGCCTTTTTTTTTTTCCTTCCCTGTGAAGAAAGACTGATTTCACCACTATCTTAGTGAGGATGATGCTGTTGATAATGGTGACAGTGATGACTACTATTCTGCGTCTCAGGAAAATCCGAGGTGATGGGAGGGAGAGGCTGCTCAAAGTCAAGTCTGAGTTATTCTAATAGTGAGGTTCTTAAACAGAATCCATTTTACACTGCTGAAATGGGCAGGGGTACATTCTACTTGGGGTGACCTTGAAGAGTGTGTATGGATTTCAGTATGTTCTCCTTGGAGATGATTTAGCCAGTAATTTGTACATTGACGACTTGTACTTCCTTAAAAGGTTCGTAGAAAGCTGAATATCCTGAGCTTTTAAATCCTTAATAAGCATAGTAGAAATTAGCTTTCTATGGGAATGCTTTAGTTTTCATAGTTGATGATTAGGCTCATATTCAATCCTAATGTGAAGAAGATATAAGTAGTATATGCAATGATGACATACTGCTAGTTAGAAAACATGTTGATTACACCTGAAATGGGTTATTTCTCTCATCAGCAAGTATTATTTGAATAAAATATGAGATGCTTACAATAAAATATTGCTCTATAATAGTTTGCTTTTGAAGGATGGAATGGCAACTGTTTCTTCCATCATTCTTCCTTTTCAGAGAAAAGTACATTAATCATCTTAAAAGTACATTTCTGATTGCATATTGACTAGCGCTCTTTCTTTGTTTATATGGACTGATGATGTGATTTGTAAAATGAAGATTCAGGACTGACTCATATCCTTTTATCTAACTGGATATTGTGTCTTAGATCCTCTGTCCTTGAAGCAATTCTCTCAAAAATTTTCAAGGACCCAAAGAGCCTCCTTTAAAAGGATCAATTCTATAGCTTGAATTTTCATTCATCAACAGAAAAAAAAAATTACAAAAGCATCTCATTTCTCACTCACAGATCTGAAAAATTATTTGAATTTAGTCGTACAAAGTCTCACCAAAAGAAAACTTGTAAATAGCCTATAATAATCTCCTACAACTAAACAATGGTGTGTGCAGGTAGAGAAGCTCTTTGAAGTCAGATCAGCTTGGCTCACAAGCCTGAGTTTAAAAAGGCATCCTTCCCCCCCGCCCCCACTTTAACACCATGCAGTCCAAACCCCTGGGACTCATGAACATGCGAGCAGTTTGTGCTTTGAGCCACTTTTTGACAAAATGGCTCCATTTTTCCACTCTATGGCTTTCTTACAATAGTTCAATGTTTTATAGTCTCCTAGTAGTAGTGTTGCTTTCTAAGCTATAACAGTTGACTTTATTCTTCTACTCTGAAAAATCTTGACTTGTTTGAGTGTATATAATATATATAAAGGGAGCCTTAATGGATTTGTTTTCATAATTTAATATTTTTTGTATTTGCTCTTGTATAATTGTTTTTAACGGAAAGTATTACAGAATTGAGGGTGGAATTCTTAGAACCAAAGTTATTCTTAATAAAAATCACCACATGCTTGGACCATGCCGCTGTTTGTTTGATATTTTTAAGATGGATGTCTGGAACTGAAGGGGTTAGGGGGTTGTGTTCAGTTCGAGGAGTAAATGGTGGTTCTGGGATCTCCCTTTGGTGACTTGTCTTCTTTGAAAACCTTTTCCCCCAAGTCAGTATACCCCATTGCCTGTATGAAAATTCATTATATTGGACAAATTCATGCTGCACTTCGCATAAAGTCTATGCTCTTTTAGCAGTAGCTTCAGATCAAACTATGCTGAAGTTTTTAGTTTGGTAGGATAGTGGTAGATAAATTTTGGGAAGGATTATTTTTTTTTAGTGCTTGTGAGTCAGTACCTATGGCATTTTGAACTGACCGTGAAATTATTCAGCTTACTAAGTTAATGTTATCCTCAAAATTACTTCGAGAAACTGTACATATAGATTGTTATTGGTTAAAATAGTTCAGAGATTCTAGTCTCTTTATAATTATGTCCTGATCTTCCACCCTCAAATTATTATTCAGCTCTTAATATCTTTGGACTCTTGTTTAGAAATCAGGTGTCAGGACTTACTGTGTCCAGGGTTGGACCATGAGCTCTAAAGATCAGTGCAGAAGGTGGGATCCAAAAACGACTTGAACAAGAGCTACATCCTTGTAATAACTAGGCCCTTTGCCAAAGAGGCAGTCTCCCAAAAGGACCATTTATTTACTCTCTCTATATTTTTCCATCATTCTTCCTTTTTGTACAATGTGTGCCCTCTCGTCTTAGGTGTAGTCCCTGAAAAGTTCCCACTACCAATTCACCTGTGAACCGTCACCATAGTACCTTGTGCTCTTCCCTCCCCTGTTTTGACTCCTCTCCTTCCCCCTCCCTTGCAGAATGTCTCTTATTTATAGTTGCCTGTTAATTTTGTTTTGTAATTCAATTTTTTTCTCCCTGATCCCTTATTTGGTTCCCGTACATTTCTCCTACAAGTGAAACCATCCAATATTTTTCTTTTTCTTTCTGGTTTATTTCATTGAGCATCATCTTTTACACCTCCATCCATGTTGCTGCGAATGTCATGAGTTTGTCTTATTTGATTGCTGAGTAATATTCCATTGTGTATATATACCACATCTTCTTGATCCAGTTATCTATCTTTGGGCATTTGGGTTGTTTCCATATCTTATCTATTGTAAATAGTGCTGCAATAATCACAGGGGTGCAGGTATCTTTTTGAATTAAAGTTTTTGTGTTCTTTGGGTAGATTCATAGGAGTAGAATACTTGGGTCATATGGAAACTCCCTTTCCAGTAGTTTGAGGACTCTCCACATAGTTTTCCATAGTGGTTGGATCAGTTTGCATTTCCATCAGCAGTGTAGGAGGGTTCTTTATTTTCCATATCCTTGCCAACATTTATTGTTTCCTGTTTTTTTCAATATGTGCCATTCTCACTGGTGTAAGGTGGTATCTTATTGTGGTTTTGATTTGCATTTCTCTGATTACAAGTGATGAGGAACTTTTCTTTCCTATACCTGTTGGCCATTTTCCTATACCTGTTGGAGAAGTGTCTTTAGCTCTTCTGCCCATATTTTGACTGGTTTGTTTATTTTTGTTGAGTCAAGTCAGCTCTTTCTAGATCTTTGTGATCAGTCCCAAAGGGACAGTTTAAAAGTCCATTTCATGGTATCCCTCCATGCTTGTTTCATACAGTGGTGGTAACAGATTTGAAAGAAAGTGGTAAGATTCATAATGACATTGTACAGTGAAGGGAATGTTAGAATAATGTTGCCAGGCTTAATCGACTAGCATAATGAGAACTGAAGTGTTTAATTTCCAAGAACTTAGGGTAAAGAAAATTCTTATGAGCTAGCCTCACAATTATAACTTCTGCTGTTTCTCGTTCTCATGAATAGATGCAATTTGACCATCATTTGGGGATGTTCTCGATGTCTACCCAGATTTCCTCCCAAGATGGTAATTGCCAACCTGAGTCTGGTTTGTCGATGAGACTAGAATGTTTTTATACCCAGACCACTCAAAGTTAAGAAATAGGGCCTCCCTGGTGGCGCAGTGGGTTAAGCAACGCACTATGAAGCAAACCTCAGCCACTGCAGCACGAGTTCGATCCCAGCTGCCGGCCAGGGAGGGGACCCACATGGTGCAGCAGACCTCTCCTGCTGTGCCCGCTGCTCCCCTCAGCAGTGTACTTCCGTTGATCTGCCTGTTCTGCTCCCCACTCTCTGTGGTGAATCCTCTCACCCCCACATACCTCTGGCCTGTACCCCAGTGCTTGTATACATAAATAATAAAATAAATCTTTAAAAAAAAAGTTAAGAAATAGATTGTGTGTAAGGATGAAAATGTATTCACATATTTGCATTGATATTTATTTTTATATCGCTATTGAAAACTCACATCACCTCAATACCCTCAATTCCAACCCCAGGACACATTACAGCTTTCCCCCTTCCAAGTCAGTAGTTCCCTTTTCTAGCAGTGAAAGCTCAGCTGCCAGCCTCCACATACTTCCTGTCTTACTCCCGGGTCTATGGCCAACCTCACTGCTCAGCCACTCTAGTCTCTTCTGTCCTGTCTAGTGACTGAATTATTTGGGAAGGTGAAAAGGAAACACTGATATTTCTTCAACATCTAAACACGAATTTATTTAAGTAGTTTCAAAGAACTTTAGCAATGGTAGATTCCATATTCCTGATTGTTTTAAAACTTTCAAACTCCTTTAAATGGTATATGAACCATAGTTGATGTATTAACGTTCTCCAGAGAAACACAACAGAAATATGTTTACACAAAGGAGACTGTGTGTGTGTGTGTGTGTATACAAACAATACATATGTAAAAGGAAATTTATTGTGAGTTTTTTCACAATATGATAGAGACTGAAAAGCTGTACAATGTGTTGTCTGCAAGTTGGAGACCCAGTAAAATCATCATTACAAGTCCCAGTCCAAAGGCCTATGACCTGGAAGCCTGTGGTGTAAGTCCCCGTCCAGCGTAGAAGATCTACACCTCAGGTCACTCAGAGAGGAAAACCCTTTCCTTGAGACCCTGCTTGGCCCAGTTAATGTTGACACAAGATTAACCATCACATTTGAATACAATGATCATTCTATTTTGAAAGAACTTACATAAACCTACTTTAAAAATCAGCTTCTGGACTTTATGTCTAATATATTTTTTCACTTTAAAAATATTTTACTTCTATTATGACCATATTTGCTTATCTTCTAGGATCTGTTTTACTTTATTTCCTGAGTTTGTAGTGATCTTACAAAGCCCAAGAGACTGAGAACACATCTCCAGGTGCTTGACCGAGTTTTACTGAGGATGTGGGGCCTGACTGTGTGGTCCATGCCGATTTAACCAGGGCCACTGGCTTTGGACTAACTCATTTTATAACTAATTCTTTTTGCTTTGTCGTGGGCTTTTTCTATACCTTGCTATTTATATTATTTTAAGCTTTTCAAACTTGGTGTCCTCTCCAGAATGAAATATGCTTTAGTGTTGCATGACCAGTATTATTTAATTCATTCTCTTGCTCTTTGATCAATAAATATCTTGTCCATTAGCATTATTGAAAACTTAATGTGTCTTGTTAATAGCTTATGTGATTAGTAGGGTCATTCTGAGATTTTTGTCTACTAAAGTTACTAAGTCAGTGTGATGAATTCTTTGCGACATTGGCTATTTATTAACTTGGACACACTGCTGGGTCCTCTTTTGCATATGACTGGCTAGACTCCTTTTCAACTTGGTTATTCTATGTGACTTTTTATGGTGATTAGTCTTCTCTATGTTTTCAGTTTCTTTACTTTTTAAATTTCCTGCGTTTATTACTTCTACTATGTACAACCAGAAATAAGCATCTGTCCATGCTTTATGAAAAAATACCTGCTTAATAGAACACACCAAATATTTTCACATAAAATGGACCCTTAAACATTTCCTATAATCATCCTTATTTGCTATTATAATTCCTTTTTCTCTTCAGTGTCATGAATCTACGGCCTTTTATGGATCCAACTGCTAATTTTCATTCTCTTTATGGGGATGCTCCAGATATAATTGGCTAGTGGAAGTTCTTCCGGCTTATTCCTTTGTATTTTTCAGTTAAATAAAATTTTTTAGCTAATAAAATATTTCATGAAACAGACGCCAAGGAGTCCTGGTTCCTCTTGATGAACAGTAGAAATAGAGGTTAGGATGTGGCCTGAGAAGTGCGCAAGAGAGCGGCTTCTGGTGCTTTTCTAGTGATGGCTAAAGGGCACCCGCTTCTCCATTTCCGTCTTAGCCCTTTATGTAATTCTGCGGATTCGCCTCATTAGAGTATGCGCTCTCACTGAGTTTGAGTGTAAAGGTTTGCTCAGATGCTTTCCTTTAACATTACTATCATGGTGGAGGTAGACCTCTACTTCAGATCAGTTAAGAAAAATAAAAATTCAAAAGTTTTGGGGCAACTGGAATAAAAAAATATATATTTCTCTAGCATCATAAGTAAGCCTAATTTCCAAATCTATTTAAGTGTCCTGCATAGAAATAAAACAACATAAATATTAGACAAATTATCAGGGAGTATTTTTATAGTCCTGGTGTGGGGGAAGCTTTCCTGATAAAGCAAGATATCGAATCCAAAACCTGGCCTTAATTTCTATGAGGAAGAAAACTGACAGATTCAGTTAATGAAAAACATTTTTGCACAGGAAAAGGTCATTAAAATGGTTAAAAGAAAAGTAACAGACTAAAAGATACATTTATCGCAGCAAATACAGAAATAAATTGAAATACATTGAAATTATTACATTAAAAAAAAGCTGCAGAAAAATACGGTATAATTGCTCCTTTGCATAAGATTTTTAAGTCATAGATTTATATAAATGCCTTCATAGAGGATTGGAAATTTATCAACAATATTTGTCAACAATAGTAATTTCTGGGGAAGAGGAGCACTCGGGGTCAAGGATAAAGGAGAGTGTCCATGTTTAATCTACACATTTTTATATTCAAAATTTTGTACAATTCCTTTAATCACCAGTGTATAAAAGGGTGTAAGAAGAATGGAAAAATCTCAGAAAATACACATTCTTCATTAAAAACGACCTCTTAAAAATTTAAATGCCATTTTATAATTATATGCAGATGAAGTACAGAAATAGTGGGAAATTACAAGAGGATGATTTCAGTGTCCACAACAGTGAAGTAAATGAAGGTGAATCCACCTTAAGAAACTGTCAAGCATCCAATTATTGAACTATACAAGCCTATAATAAATCAGGAGTCCAGAAGAAAACGTTCAGGGAAGGAATATGAAGACGTGTAGTTGCCAGAAAGGCAGTGGGGAACATGTGACAGTCCCCTCACAGTGCAAATCTACGTGGGGCTCCTTGTTAGACGCCAACTCTGTCCTTCACATCTTCCCTTGCTACTGGAATTTAAGGTAATGTGATCTCAGCATTGATTTTCCCTATTATTGTCTTTACTGCTTGAGGTCAAGTTGACTGGGAATGTGAGTAATGAGCTATATGTGCCCTTGGGGGAACAAGCTTGGTCAGCTGAGGTCTTCTTGGTGTGTCTCTCTCTTGGTTAACAATGAAACTTTTATTGATGTTCTCCCTTGCTTCCAATACATCAGCTTGAGGTGTATTCATGTGGCTACCTCCTCTGTCATTTGCCCTGTTACTTACTCACTCAGAAGTTCCAGGAAACAACTGCACCTGGGTCAGCCAGGCGCCAGCAAAGAGGGAAGTAGT
Organism: Galemys pyrenaicus; assembly: GCA_019455555.1. NCBI lineage: Eukaryota > Metazoa > Chordata > Mammalia > Eulipotyphla > Talpidae > Galemys > Galemys pyrenaicus. Next base: position 5,033,503 of record JAGFMF010011694.1, read on the forward strand.
ATAATTAAAATGTCTGCTGTTGACCCAGAGTGGAAATCTTACATAATCAACAGTGAACCAGCATCAGGATTTTGGGGATCCTCTCTGGAACCAGGATCTCAGCAAGGAGAAAATTCACTGAGTAAACTTAAGTGAGCAAAGGTGATTTCCTGGTTCCTCCGATACTTTGCCTTGCTTTTGGTGAGCTCAGTGCTGTTATTTGGAGAGTTTTGTCTTGGTTCATGCTCTTTCTTTCTTTGGTGATTTCAGTGTTACTCAAAGATAAGCAGTCATCTCAATTAACTGAAAGTACTTACCAATGTGTTTGTGAGCTATCTCACTAGGAGCTGATTCAGTCCCCTGAGGCATTTATAATGTTGTGCATAGAGAAGACATTGTGAAAGACATAATAAATAATAACAAGAATTAATTAAAATGCCATATGAACACCCAGAAGATAAGAAATATAGGAACAAATTAAGAAGCAAACAAATACCCTAAATCAAAGGTTTTATTACTACATAGATGCTCACATAATGTTCTCTGAGGGAGTCGATTAAAATTAAGATTCAAACGATGCTTTAAATTAAATGTGAATTTTAATTTATCTTTGATCTTTCTCTTTGCTTCACAGATTCTTCCAAAAGTAACACAGGGCCAAGCGCTCATGAGAACTGGCGATGGGGGACTGGCATGTGGACAGGAGGGACAGCAAATAAGCACCCACACCCTCACACAGCAGCCTGTTGTTGCCAGGTAGCACCTGTCATTGTTTATTCCCAAAGAGCATCCTGAGGTGCTTGAGGTTAGCCTGAGTGCAAGTCAAGGTTTGCTTCCTAGCGTGAAATCTGAAGAACTGTGTGGCTTGTTATGGCGCAATTACAGCATGTGGCCACTATTCCCATGAACCTGGAGTAGGCACACAGGCACACAGGCTCTGGGCAACTGAGCTTTTCCTGCCCAGGCTATTGTCTCTTTTCCTCACAATGCTCAGATGTGAGAAAACAATGTGAGTAGAATCATTTTCAGACCCCGCCTTTCTGGGTTGAAGACTCAGATTTTGTTCAAGGACTCACACGAACAGAAAGTGACAGCTGTGGTGTTACAACCTCTCCACCTCCGAAGAAGCAGGAGCCCAGGCAGTGAGGGTAAAGTCAAAGGGCAAGTGAAGCCAACAACTCTAGCCAGTTAGAAGCTACTAGACAGAGAGACAGATCACGGACAAACATGACTGGTACAAGATAGGATGTGTCTGATTTTCCTTTCTCGTTTGTTTTAGTTTTCAGGCGAGGGAATTTAACCTGTACACTACTCTGTGCTAATACTTGATGATCCTGAATATAGACAGTTTATTTACTGTCTCCAGTATTGATAAAGTTACTAGGCTTAATTAAAAATAAGTTCTCTCTTCTGTCACTCTGACCTCATTAAGTTTCTCCCCTCTTCCCCTGCTTCTTTTTTTTTTTTTTTAAGATTTATTTATTTATACATACAAGCACTGGGGTACAGGCCAGAGGTGTGGGGGGGGGTGAGAGGATTCACCACAGAGAGCGGGGAGCAGAACAGGCAGATCAACGGAAGTACACTGCTGAGGGGAGCAGCAGGCACAGCAGGAGAGGTCTGCCGCGCCATGTGGGTCCCCCCCACCTGGCCGGCAGCAGGGATCGAACTCGTGCTGCAGTGGCTGCGGTTTGCCTCACAGTGCGTTGCTTAACCCACTGCGCCACCGGGGAGGCCCTTCCCCTGCTTCTTACACAGAAATAAAAAGGATATGTTCGCTGCTGATCATAATCTTTTACTTGGTAAGGTGACTTCTCTTGCAAACATGCAACCTGGAAGCTCTATTGAATCAACTTTCTGTCCTGGGGCATGAATCCTCTGTTTTTCTACTTGAAACTTGCCAATGTTGTATTTATCCATGCTGTGCTGGCTTTTATTTATTTTTTATTGCTGTGTATAGTTTTCCTCCTCTCTTTTCATATGTGATGGGTTTAGGCTCTGGCTGTGCATTCTCACACCCTCTCCTGTGAACGATGGAGCAGTGAGAGGAGTGGGGCCGGGAGAGGCTAGTAATAAGGAGAGGCACTTCCTAAGCAGCCAAGGGGGCAGGGGTCAAGGAAGAGCCATTCTTTCCTGAGCCCACCCTCCTCTCATCTAGAGGGAGCTTATATTTATTTTGTGTTGAGGAACGTTTACTAAGCATCTGCTGCGACTAGTCAGCATGGAAGGAGACCTGAGTCCCCGTTCTTGGGCACTCTGTACTTTTATGCTTCTTGGGAGGTCTTTCCTATAAGTAAATGAGTGTCCCAAAAATGCAAGGAGACTGCCTGTATGTGGACTTGGACAAAGGCAGATAACAGGAAGTGTTGTAGGAGCTGAGAAAGTATAATTTCTATTTTTCTAAGAGAATTATGAGGGAAATTTAATTCTAGGTGTCTGTAGGGTAAAGGTTGATCATGTATTTCCACTCTCCCACTGTGACGATGGACACCTGCGGTGCTGCGAGCATTCCAGGGTGGGCATGCGCAAGTGGGCGCACCTGTGTTGGACACGGGCTTAAATGGGCGGCGTCATGCAGGCGCCGGAACTGCGAGGACCAACAGACAGAACTGCGAGGACTGACGGAGAGAACCGACAGCAGCAGCAGTGGAAGAGAAAAGAAGCAGCCGAGAGCGTGTGATGTGCCGGGGGCTGGGAGACCTGCCAGTCTCCTAGCCCCCCAGGCACCCCTGCCTGCCATGTACCTGGCCACCTCTACTAAATAAAACATGAAAAGCCACCTAGGGCTCCAAGACTCTCCTTCCCTGACCCGTCTGTCCAGAACCATCTGGAACCCTGTCTCCTGTGCTCCCCTTCCTGCCGCTACAGTGTCCCAATGAAGTACCATTCTTGTCTGTGCCACCTTATAAACAGCCTATAAGATTGCGCTCTCCCTGCTGGCTCCTTTCCTGTTTACCAGTAAGCCTGTGAAGATGATGCCAAGGGCTTCAAAGTTCTCCTTTAAACTGCTAGAGCTGATGGTGAATCTACCGGGCCTGGATGGTTGTAAAAACCTTCAGTGAACAAACTTACTGCATGTGTGAGATCAGCACGTATAAATCAATTTGCATACGTTCTAGAGATGATAACACCTTGAATAGTTAGCAGCTGGCAGCAGTGGGGTCTTGAGTGCTTCTTGCAAGAATGAAATGAGGACTCTAGCCATGTTGATTTTGAAGCTGAGATTTATTGATGCAATAGAGCGACGGAATGTTCCAGGAAGACCTGGGGTGAGTGTCTCTCTGAGGGACAACAGCCCCTCCCTTACAGTGGCCGCAAGGAGCCCGACGTGGGGATGACGTCATTTTGGGGGAAGAAGGGAGGTTTTAGAGTCCAGCGCAGCCGCAGTAGGAGAACATGCAGCTTCATGCGTCACAAGTTCTGAAAATGGAGGGCAAATCCCACTCAACGGTGGGATGTTAGTATTTGTAGGGTAAATGGAAAAGTTATCAGGCTTTTCTGCCCTCCCGCCATTGGTGTAATGATGGACACCTGCAGTCCTGCACGCACACCTAAGTGGGCATGCGCAAGTGGGTGCACCCGGGCTGAGACACGGGGCGTAATAAGGGCCGCGTCCAAGGACGCCAGCAGAAGAGAGGCAGAGAGAAAGAAGAGGAGAGAGCGAAAACAGCAGCCACCCAGAGAGAGAGACGCGCCGGGGGCTAGGAAGCCTGCTGGCCTCCTGACCCCCAGGCCCCCTGCCTGCCGTGTACCTGGTCACCTCTGATATAATGATGTAATAAAAGCCTGATAAATGCCACCGAGGGCTCCAGGACCCCTCTTTGACCCGTCTGCTCGGAATCATTGAGAACCTGCTCCATGCTCTTGCTGGTACCACAGTATTCTAGTGAGGATAAACTGACTAAGTTAAGGGTTCTTCTGAAGATGCATGTGCCACCAAATGGGTCCAGTCCTGCCTGCCGGCCAGCAAAGAGTTACTGGACTGCTGAGAACTGACTAAAAGATGTTACCTGGGAGAAAAGTAAGTAGTGATTTGCAACAATTTACTAAGTAGTGCTTTATAGGCGCAATTGTTAGTCTTTGCAAGACTAGCTGCAAGGGAAAAGAAGCATACACCTCCAGGAAGCCCTTGTGTAAAAATCAGTTTGCAGAGAGTTGGTTTTTTATTTTATCAGCAGACAAACGAGCTGATAACCAGTTTAGTTCTGTCCTCTTCCAGGCAAAGAACTGCCTTACTGCCAATGAATTATGTGCAAAAAAGAACTTCCTTGACTTGGGAGTGAAGAAGGCCAGGCCATGAGCAGTCAGGTGTGGGGAAGAGGAGCAGGAGGTGGGTGGGGATGATCATGTGGGTTTTAAGGTCTGTGGGAAGTGGAGGCTGGTGTTTGGGGCATAATGCCTGGTGCAAAGTAGGTGCTCAATAAATACTTGCCACTAAATGTAAGTTCCTGGGTGGAGGGAGTGGGCCACTGACAAGCGTGGGCTGTCTCTGGTCTGCTCAGGGCTGCCCAGCTCAGCAGGAGGTGGGTGGCTGAGAAGGTGGGGCCAGGAAGGAGGGAGGACTGGGGTGCGGCTGACCTGTTCTAAGGGCCCCAGGAAGCATGTGTCCCTGCCATACCTTTACTTGGAAGAACCCCTAATTTAGAGGCTTTCCCTGCAGGGATAAGGCAAGGCGACCAAATGAAACCTTTTCCACAGGAAGGCTGGTGACATTAAGCTTTTGTAACCTGAGATTTGATCCCATTTTGCTAGATGTTTTAATCTCCAGTATTGAGTTTTAATGAAGCTAAAATAAAATACAGGTGTCCCTGCTTTTTGAAAATTTGTGTTAGGCCAATTTGCTTTAGCACAGACCTACATTTGTACCTGTTTTCACTAAGTGCAGAAATCCAAAGAGTATTTTTGCATTTATGACAAATGCTTTAGAACAAAAAGTGTCGAACGTGGATTTTGTGGCAACATCCCAAGCAGCAGTAGTGGCCCCACTCAGCTCCTTCCCTGGGAGCTTCTTTATACAGTCTGGTATTTATCATATAGCTCCTGCTTTAACTATATGTCGTGTGATTCGGGGTTTTATGTATTGTTTGGTGGGTTATATTTTGCTCCTGCTGTAACTATGTTGTGTGATTTTGGGTTTTACATATTGTTTGGTAGGTTATTTTTTGGTTCTGGAAATGCTCAAATTTTTTCCATAGAAACATATTTGCTTCATCATTTTATGCCATTTTGACTTAGGATATACTTCATGCTTTTGGAGAGTGGGGGGAAGCCTGTAATAAAACCAAGCCCTTGCTTAGGGCCTATTCTTTATTATAGACTCTTAATGAGGGGTGCGGTTGCTATTACTGTTCTCAGAATTATGCAAGATACTGCCACCTAGTGTGCATAGGCAGAACTTCTAATTAGAACCCAAGTTATTTTTGTTGCTGTTAATATTTGCTCTGTTGGGCTTGTAAGTGTAAATCGCACCTGTCAACCTAACATGACAGTTCCCTGCACAAAGAGAAAAGTCCTTTTTTCTGTTCCAGTGCTGTCACTTACTGGGGGGCAGGAGGCAAGTCACTGGTCTCCTGATGTGTCAGGTTGTCTGCTCCGTGTTCGATGTGTTCATCTTCACAACATCCCAAAGCTGCAGTTCTATTATTACCCTCTGTGGGTAAACTGAGGCAGAGAGCAATGAAGGAACATTCCTCCACTCCCACAGCCAGTGAACAGCAGATTGGAACTCAATTCCAGATGCTCCTGACCCCAGAGCCCGAACTCTTAGCCACTCTGTCACACTCCACCTGTTTCCTGTGTCCCAGCCCTGCTCAGCCCTCCCTCGCATCTGGTGTGGGTATTTTCCCTGAAATCTCACCTGTTGCTCATGATTCAACTCAAATATTCTGACCAGCAGATTGCTCCTGCTACCCCCCATGTTCCTGCTTGGCCCTGCCCTGGCACATGTGATCAGCTTCCCTCCCTGCTAGGGACACGCAAGCCTCGACTACAGTCTGAACTGACTTGCTGAATTGTCAATGAACAGCACAGAGCATGTGCCCTGTCAACGGCAAACCATCAGAGGCACAGAAGTGAGCAGGTGCTTTTAAAATGTCTTTACAAAATGTAAAAAATTTAGACTATGATATAATTTATGCTTGAGAATTTTCTTGTTTTTGATTTTAGATCACTTTTTCTGGCAACTCAGGGTCAGGGTGGCTTTTGCTCCCATTAGTGACTGAGAAAGATTTGAAACACCCTACACGGAGGGCAAGAAAGCCAGCTTGACAGTCCTCACAGAGCTGTTAGAAGCTGCAGGGGCGTGACTGGGGTAGGACCTTGCCAGGGAATGGGAGAAACCTGGCCTAGAAGTTAGGCACTTGGTTTTGGCTGGAGCGCTGCACTTGCCAGCACAATCTCTTACAGCTTCTCAGTGGAATGAGGGAGGCCCAAATGATTTCCGAGGTCTCTTCTGGTCTTAGGACCCTTAGATTCAAATCTTGGCCCTGGAGCCTCATTACATGGAGTCACTTAATTGATTTTACAAATCAATTTCCTTACCTATAAATGGGAGCCGGCTTACCTTATCAGAAAATTGTGGGCATTGCAGAGAAGTAGGAATGTAAATTGCTCTTGCAATTTAAAATCTAATAAAGGTAGGGAAAAGAAAGGAACAGAGTGGCTTGAGGTGAGTTTAGAAGGCCCGCTCCCTGGTGGTCAGTTTTCCCTGTGGAAGATGAATTGGCGAGGTGAAACCTGAGATCTTTTTCCTTTAAGGAGACACATTTACATAATGTACAACATTAGAACAATGTCCCTGTTCTTTAGGAAGGCTGTCCTTTCCCTCTGGCCTTCAACTTCTCATTCCAAGACAGGTCTAGTTCATTGCTCTTTGGACCTTCCTGAACAATAGTTACAGACACAAAAAACAGCAAGCAGAAGTCTCTCCACTGGCTGCTCCTTTAAATTGCTTTTCATGAAATAATTTGCAGTTGGGAGAATATGTAACATTAAAAACGAAAATTTTCTTACATGCTTTAAAGAAATTGAACAACAACAAAATTCCTTAAAAGTCCAGGCATAACTAGTTTTAAATGGCAACTTCTACCAAATAGTTAAGGAAAAGTAACTACAATTTTATAGAAACCATTTCTGAGTATAGCAAAAAAGTCAACACTCTGTAACTCATTTTATTTTTTAGTTTTCCCAATTTTTGGAAAACAAGGACAGGAAAATTACTGGTTAACACCCATATGCTGGATATTACATTTACATGGATGTAAAATTTTATACAAAATACTAATAAATCTGACGACATATCAAAAGGTTAATACATCATTATTAATCAAGTTTGTTCATTATAGCCTGGTGACTGGCTTAACTTTGAACAGTAATCCAAATTAATGTAGTTTTTTAAACTATTACATGAGAGAAATCATTATGGCAGTGGATATAGAAAAATGTTTAATAATTTTTTTTTTGGCCAACTAGATTCTTTGCTTCTCTTTTCTCTTTCACCTCTTAGGGTTATACTGATAAACTTACAAACTTGATGTTAATATCTAGAACAGTCTCCAGAACAGGAAAAACTCATTACTTTTTATTGTATGGAATATTCTCATTTTATTGATGCCATTTGGTTAATTCAAAGTTAACTGAGTAACCTTTGTTAAATATGAAAAATCTCTTTGCCATGCAACTGGATGGCATCGTGGTTGTGCCCTTACCATAGTCCCTGTCCCAGGGAGAAGGGTGGGAAATCATGGGAGGCATTGAGGCATTCTAGGACTTTTTTTTTCTACCTGTCTCATATGCACCAATAAGAGACTATTCTATCTATGCATCCCGGGAGGCAAATACAAGAATGTTCACAGTAACTCCTGAATAAACACATGGCAATGTTTATTACTGTAGAAGGGATGAATCAATTATGATATAAGATGGAATTCTGTACTGCAGTAGAAATAAGTGAATTTGTCAACAGCAGTGCTTCTCATAAAGTGGGTTAGGCAAAAGAAATTTATCGCAAAGGAATGCAATTCAGGTTGGCCCCTTTAATGTATGGATTGAGACAAATTAAGATTACTGTATGGCAAGGTCTGTGGTATGGGGATCCATTCAAATGTGGTAAAGCTATCAGAAAAGGAAGGAAATAGTTTCTAGGAATCAGGATGCAGCTCCTTTGTTCCCTGTCAGAGACTGGAGAGGAAGAAGCATCAAGGAGGGGAGCACAGGAAGCTTCTAAGTTACTCTCATGTTCTCTTCCTTAACCCAGGTGGTGGTTGCCCATGTTTGCCTTATAACTCTTCACAATGTAAACATGTTAAACACTCTTCTATGGTATAAAATTTTCACATTAAATTTCGTGATGGTGAATTTTCAGTTCAACCTTATGATTGATGTTATAAGAAAAGCCTTGTTAGGTAGGAAGTGGACATGAGGTCTGGAAGGGAGGAAGAAACCAGAGACTAGTGCAAAGAAGTCAGGGCCTTTCATGTTCTGGTGATCTGGAAAGAAAGGACATTTAATTCCATCTCAGAGCAGGCTCCTCTTTGCTGCGGTGCAATCTTGTCTTGCCTGTCAAACAGTCCTGCCAATGGGTTCCAGCAACTGCCAATACACAGTACAGGAAGTACAATTTTACTGTTCACAGAGGGCGACAATTAGGGTGCATTAATATTGCAGCAAAGGGACTTCGATTAGATTCGCTTTACCTGTTCTTCTTTGAACATCAATAGCACTGGCAACACTTGCAGTAAATCGGAAGAAAATTTATTGGCCTTAGCACACTTGTCAGTGCAAACCCAAGACCCCCTCGTCTTTATCTCCTTTTACTGGCCCTTTATCCTGACGCAAAGAGGAAAAGCATCTCCATAGAGGAAGTTTGATTTTACATTTACTTGAAAAAAACCAGATCCCTGTAAAAACTGAATAATTGGAGAAGTAAAGGAGGAGATTTTCACAATTGCTCCTTGCTCTTCACTTTCCCTCTATCCACTGTAATTTTCTTTGACCCTAAATCCTATTTTTATGTCTTTCATAAGTTAAACATTTCAGAGGTTTTCTGCCTATGAGGGCTCAGAGACAGCAGAGCATGTGACCAATGAAAGCGGGCGCCTCCTTTGTTCTTTGAGGAAGCTCTTTGGGGTCCTCCTGCTGGAAATTTGGAAGAAGGACCTTCAGTGTACCATTTGGTGAGGCGACACTGCCTTAATCCAATCAGTTTCTCCCATTAGTAGTTTCACTACTACTGTTATAGAACAAATCTATTTTTTGGAACAGAGCACCAAAGAACTATTACATGCCCAAGACTCCAACTGAAGTCAGGAGAAATCTCTGAAAACCTTTGAATTAGTGAAAGAAACTTGAAAGCTGGGATCTAGTGGGAAGGTCGTGATTCAGCTGACAACTATTCTCTTTTAGTGACACACGACATAATGGTAAGTCTTGAGATTCATGCTGCCACGGCCCAGTGATGTTGGGTGGAGAACCAGGGGTGCTGGGATGTTGAATGTGATGTGGGAACGTAGATGTGAAGAGCTGTAAATCTGTACCCCTAAATCATACACAGTCTTGTCAATCAAGACTTTACCTTAAAAATATATAATGAAAACGTTCATGTTGCCTTAGCTGAAATACAATACCCCACTACCCTACAATCATAATTACAATCTTGGAACTAAAACTGAACATTTTTCCAAACAAAGTTTGAGGGTAAGGAACCATTAAGAAGAGGGGATGTAAGAAGACGTGAACATCTCATCTGGTTTAACTTGGAGAAGAGGGAGGTTATAAACACTCAAAATTAATGTTGGTAGAAAAATGTAGCTTAAGTTATTAAATATTGAAGTAGTAGAATAGAAATAGAATGTAGAACTTCAAGAAGAGTATCAAAAAGAACAAAGAAAATTTAATTATCCCAGTAGATGTTAGGAAAGGAAAACTACTGGAAAAGTATAAAGAGAAGACCTGAATGGTGTTGGCAAGAATAACCTCAACCTATCAGGGCGAAGGTGATTCCCCTGCTGAGTGACAGACTTCGCCTGAGGGTGGGGAGGGAGGAGGAGACTGCAGGTGACGTACCTTAGGTCCTCCTCCAGCAAGGTAGGTGCTGGCAGTGGGTGCTCTGGTGCTGAACCCCCTTCGCCACTGGGAGGTTTTGGGGGAGGAAGAGAATTTGCAAGGCTGGGTTTGTTCCATTTCGACTACCTTCTGCTTGTGAGACCTTCTGGATGTGGCTCCTGGTGGGAGAGAGGGAAGATGTAATGCAGAAGTGAAGCCTCCACCAAGGGCCTTTCCTTCTTCCATTTGCTGTGGCCACCTGCTGACCCTGACACCTTAAATTCCCTGGCTGGTCTCCTGTCAAGGTCAGCACGTACTCCCCACCGGAGCAGTCTACTCGCATGAAGCCCCGAGCAGTTTCTCTGTTGATCCCTGGCTAATTGTCCAGGGGGCATTCTTGTCTGTAGGCCCTGCTGAGCTGGAGGGTTTCTCAGGATTCTGCAGAAGTACTTCCTCCAGTGAGGTTGGTTTGCAGCTGCAGACTCAGTCACCCCTGATCCATTTTCTGTCACTCTCCTCCTGGCTGCTGCTCACCATCTGCAAAGTTCTCCGAGTTTCTGGCCTGCTGACAGGCCTTCTCAGCTATTTCTCACCCTACACCTCTTTTAGGGCGTGTTCTGATGTTTTCAGGCTTCTCCGGGGCCTTTGCTCAGCTCCTCCGACTGCTGAAAGGCCTAGATGTTCGTGGAGCTTATTTCTACTCAGATGTCCCCTCCTCAGAGGGAGCATCCTGAGCACTTTCCCCTTCTCTCCCTTTTTTTGCTTGATTTTATTTCTTAGTACTTCCTCGCCCTCGGTATTGTATCATGTATTTATCTGTTTGCGTTTTGCCTTTTCCCTTAATAGAAGTCCCAAGAGAGCAAGCACACTGCCAGCTTCTGTCCCCAGCATCCCTGTGTCTGGCACATGGGGCACAGAATTGTGAGCCCGGTGACAGTGGGGAGCTGTGGCAGGCCTCGCTTCCTTTCTGTGGTCAGAGGCGCACAACTTGCCTTATGGGTTTAGAAACCTAATTCCTGGATAAAAATGATCTTGGATTTCACCACGCAGAAATAAATGGACATCCTGGCTAACAAATCAGTGCTCTGTGATACTGAGTTCTAAGCTGCAGATGAAGCCACGTCGGAGGTCGAAACCTGCCGCCAGTCTTGCTGTCTGGGTGTCCCTCTGAGGATAACCTTTTGTTTGTGAGCTCGGATCTGCCAGCTGGACATCGTTCAGCTGCAATCAGGCAATGCAACAGTTCCCAATGGCTGTGTTTGGCTGGTTGTGTCCTCAGCTGACATGATTTTATTAATACCTGCGATTGCTCTTTACCATTCTATTATTTTCCAGTGTGATTAATGGTAAGCTTATGGGTGAAAGGAGCTTTACAATAGTGAGCGATCGTTCAAGTCATGCTTTGACTACCTCCAGCTGCCTAGTCAACTAGACAGGAAATGCTCACTGTGGAAAGTAATTGCTAGATGAAGAATTTAGGCTCCAAGAAGTGTTAAAGCGGGAGAGCAGGTTCCCAGGAGCACTCAGCCGCTTGCACACTGAAGGCTGACCTGAACTAGTGTGCCAAAGATGGCAAGGGGTGACTGTCTCTGTCTTCTTGTGACAATCTGTCCTGAAGGTCCTCCATGAGGGAGACATAAGCCAGAAAAGAGTAAAAGCTACAAGGAAGGGAGGAGGGAACAGAAGAAGCCAAGGGGAGGGACCAAAGGCGCACTTGTTTTAGTTAGGAAGTAGAACATGATAAGTTTGCTCAGTGTCTGTCCAGGTCATCTATCCAGAGCACTTATTAAGTTGGACAAGAATCTGTTATCCCTTTTCAATTTTGACTTTTCTAGTGAGCTGAATTCCCTAAACTGAATTCAAGAATCCCTCAACGCTGTTCATTGGAATCAATACAGACGGGACTGCTGTGCTCTCCAGCCCATCTCTCGTGCCCTCTAGCCCATCTCTCGTGCCCTCTCTGGTTATCATTTGACGTCTGTTCTCTCCTTCGAAGCTTGAGAAATGGCCTGTGGCTCTCCCATCGGGGCTTCCCTGTCTTGCTCCCCCAGCATAATTCTGTACTTCTCCCTCTAGAGTTTAGTCGCTATATCCACTCGAAAGCTGGATTCTGATCAAATGGAACCATTTACAGTAGTTCTTGCAGACACCACGCTTCCCCAGAGCACCCTCTTCTTCCTCTTGTCAGCTGTAGGGCTTTGCGGCTCATCTTTGACCCAGCCTGCATGTGGCCTCTGCTGTGGACCCTGGGCTCAGCCAGTTACCACCGCCATTGTGCTGGGCCTGGACGTGTCCCTCCGGTTGCACTTAGTCATGGTAGGGTGGGTGCTTGCTTGCCAGTCCGCTCTCGTTAGATGTGAGAGTCCGAGGCATTCACTTCATTTCTTACCCGTCTTGGTGGCTGCTGGAATGACTCAGGGCTGGATAAACGAAGGTGCTCAGCAGGTCAGTCTAAGGAATGCATGAATGATGGCCAGTGTCAACTATGAGGAGCTAGGTGTGCCTCTAGGTGCCAGCTTTCCTTCCACTGTGCCCTGAGAAAGTCCAGTTTCAGCTGGACCCAGGCATGGGTTCTGCTTTCCACTCTTGAATTCTTCCTCCCTGCCCAACTCTTATCTGTCTTTGGAGGCCAGCTAGAAGTGCTGCATCTTTGCTTTCATTCAGTCCCAGTTTCTTCTGATGGGTAGGACTGTGGCTTTTATCTCTGTGGTTTGAGGTCTCATCCAGTGACTGGGACATGTGATTTATTCCATAAATACTTGTTGAGTCTATGCATGAAAGACATACCCTTCACATCTCTACTACTCATTCAGGCCTTGCTACTCGTTTTTCAGTTGTTTTCATAGCTCAGCTTTTTTGAGATTACTTTTGGAACCTCTGTAGGCTGGAAGATTGCATAGACCCTTAATAAATATTTTTTGGTTACTTAAGAGTTTCACTAGTACTGTAGGTTGAAGCTTACATTTTGCTCTTCTTAAATTTCTTCAAGTTGCAATTTCTTCATATGCCAGCAATGAAAGACAAGTGCTTACTGTAAACATATCAATCAGGGCATTCTCAGAAACAGTATTGTACTAAGTCTGGAGATAAATAACCCAGTACTCTAACCACAGTGCAGCTGGGTGGCAGGAGAGGAGCCCAGCACTAGAGGTCCCTCGCTCCCCGTGAGCCAGTGGGCCTTCCGGGACCGTCACCAGTGGCTTCTCACTTGGATCAAAAAGTGAGGAGCAAAGGATATTTGAACTAGTGAATTTTTTTGTGGCATCATTGCCAATTAGACCTTATACAGCAAGGCTGTGTTGCCAAGACTGGCAGAACTACAAGAAAGTATTATTTTCTCCCCCGAAGTCCTAGCCTCAGTTTAACTTTATTCTATTTATATCTGGCTCTTGAATTCACCATGTGATTTAATTCAAATCCTTTTATCTCATTCCCATCTGGGAGGCAAGCTGGGTTTAGTTCCTAGCTTTACATTGAAATAACACTACAGAATAGAAGCAAGGATGGGGTTCCCCGATGCCTTGAGGGATGTCAAATGACAAAACTGAAACAATGTAATTTGATGCTCTGAGTTCAAGGGGTAGCAATCTGTGAGTGGGGGAGGGCAACCTCCCCAGTGGTAGGTCATCATTCCCGGGGCTGGAAGGGGTGGGAAGGAGTTTTATAGTGTCAGAAGGTCAGCCGGGACCCTGGCCGTGATGGGCGAGGAGGTCAGCATCCCTTTGAAGGCAAGCAGACTGTGTTCTTCCGGGTTGATAAGCTAGCATAGCAGCATGGAGGCCTGTGACTGGCAGGTGTTGGGTGAGGCATTTCGCTAAGTGCAGGCTGATTTAGGCCTTGGTTGGTGACATGGGCCTGGCAGTCTCCTTTTTGTGGGTCCCAATTTACAAATTACCTTCATCAGGCCTGAAGCCCACGGAATGAACTCAGAGGAGCAGGGTCTTGTAGCTTGTGCCTTATCCGGAGCTGAGATGACATGGCAAGGGTCAGGGCCCCCCGCACCACGGCCTTCCTCACCCACATGCAATTCGCCAGCACCCAGAGGAGGGCTGGTGGGACGCTGATTCCTCAGCAAGAATCAGTCATTCTTAAGACAGTCAGCAGAGGTGCATATGAAAAGGAGAAAGGGTGCTTTTGAAATGAGAAAAGAAATTTTGATGTGTGAGTATATAAAGGGCAGAAAGATGATTTTCAAGGAAATCAGTTGTTTCAGCATTTTTGGCACGTCGGTGATGAAGGGGGTGGTGAGAGGTGGGAGGTTGTCTGTGGCCTTCTAGCTGCTAAAGGAGTGACTTTAGGAGAATTCCCAGCAGCAATGTTGCCGGGCCAGTAATAAGCCTGACACACCCTGTATCCCAAATGGGCTCCGTCCCTACTCCCTGAGACTGCCCCCCACCCCAGCCCTGTGTGATGCACAGCTGTGTTGGGCTGTGGCCCAGAGCACAGAACTGGACGGTGGCTGTGATGAGGCAGGAAGGGAGCTGTGTGCACTTTGACCACAGAATTCTGGGATCTGGAAGTAGGAGCATGAGCTCAGGTGCTGGGGGCTCTCAGGTTTCAGAATTGCTCTCTTCATGGTGAGAGGTTCAGGCAGAGAAGGGTCAACGTTCAGGGCTTGGGCTGGGGCCCTGGGCACCCAGGCATAAGGTGGTACCAGGGAATCTCAAGATCTCCTTTCTTGGTTCCAGTGCCTTTGGGTTCTATGTCTAGTGCTCCCCAAGCTACAGCCATCCCTTCTGAGGACCAAGGAACAGCCCGTGAGTAAAACTAAGTTGCTATTTATACATCCAATGCATAAGTCTTTGAGGATTTTTGCCCAATTTGGCGGCTTTGGATTTGACGCAAAATATGAGTAGAAAGGAAATTTGAACCAGCAAGTACATGGTTGAGGATGTTCTGATGGAGAGTGTGGGCCTAGTTTGGAGGTGGTAGGAAGCTGTGCAAGTTACCAGTGCAGTTCTACCTGAAACGGGGTAGAGGGGAGGCTCTGACTGAGGCAGTGGTCAGAGGAGGGCTCGGAGGCCAGAAAACCCCTAAAAGTCCCTAAAGGTCAAAAGGCCACAAACCAGAATCAAGGCTATAGCCTAACAGAGGACAGTGCCCGACTCAGGTGACTTTCTATGGGTTCTCACCCGGCGCACAATTGCAAAGAACCTCAGGCTACAGGAAGAACAACCATTGGATTTATTAACAAACAGGGGCAAACAAGAACACTTACGTATCCACAAGAGGTTGACTGTTTTATCCGGACAGCATCAGTGTTGGCAGTCACCGGTCACCAGTTCTAGTCAGCACTGTCCAGTAGCTATGACCACTATGGGCCTGCAGAGGCAGTGTTCCAGTGTTACAGCTCTTGTGAGTTGTTGGTTTATACCATCAACAAACAGCTCTTTGTGACATCAGACCCAGGGCCTTTGGTGCACCTTCCAGTCAGTGTCACAGACAGAACCGAGTCCTAGTCTCTACAAAGTCGTTCACTCTCTCCCCTCCTTAGAGGGCAGCTGCTGGAGGCTTCCCTCCTTTCTTCGAAAGCTGGAACCGTCTACTCTTCCTCTTCAGGAGCTCTTCTTCCTCTGCTGCTTCTTCGGACCCCTTTTTCCTCTGGGCTGCTGCTTCTCTGTCTGCTCCTCTGGGTCACTCTGAATCCCAATCAGCTCCCCATCCCAATCCAGTGCCAATGCTCCCTTTGACCCTGCCTTATATTCACTTTCAAGGTGCCCCCCCCAGTCTGATTGGTCCATTTTCCAATCCTGCACCTGATTGGTTCATTTTGGCCTGTTCCAGAATTCAGGAAGTATAATTTACAAGAGGGGCTCTGCTACCACTGACTTGTGGTGAGAGGTGGAGTCTTGGTATCGATCAACCCACAGCTCACACCCAATTGGTCCATTCCATGATCTAGGCGACACACTGCTACATAAAAGGTTTCTCAGGAAGGACTGCCACACTAACTTGCAGGGGAACCAGAGACCACTCCTCCTGCTGGCTGCAGCCAGGTAGCATACCCACTTCACTGCAGCTCTGACTTGTTCCAAGGTGATCTTGGAGTGGAGATGAGACCAGACACCTAGGGGCCTGTGCTGAAGCCTTCCAGGGGCTTTACAGCCTGGGGCAAATGATGACAGCCATGTAGCCCTTTGCTGGGGTTGTGGCAGAAGCACAGGGTGGGACTGTGGGTGCCATAGACATTTCTGACACCTCAGTTTCAGAAACCTCATGTCACATAGACACGTTAGCTTGGCATCCTGGAAATCTGCTTGGGTTTCTGGCAGAGTCTCATTACTGACTGTGACCTGGCCACAAACTGGGAGGAAGTTAATGTGTTGCACATGTTTCTGGCAATTCTGGGCCCACCCACAGCTGTGAAAAAAATCAGGAAATTCCTTTGCCTACACCTAAGGCTTTTATTTTCCCTACAAAGACGTGCAACTCAGAGACCACATCCACAGACAGGAACACCTGTGAATTGCTAATGGCTTGAAACTTCCGGTTGGGGGAGGGATAGGAAGCGCAAAACCTGACAATGGCTTTCTGGTTGATTTGGGGAGAGGCAACATGCGACCTAGGGCCTGGAGTGAGCTGAATTTTCCCTGCTTCTTGTACCTTGCTTGGTTATGAACATGTACAACCTCCTATGAGGCACACAGATTCTGAAATGGAATCCAATTAACCTTTTGCAGAGTTTCGGCTGGGAGCCTGGAAAGCACATTTGTTTCACCTAATTCTGCAGTTGTCATGATGCTAATAGATGATAGCACACCGAGGGACCTAATCGTCATTGCATTTTTATAGTCTGGCAATTAACTTCTCCATTTTACTGCAGTCTGGAAGGCTGGAATCTCCAGGGCAGGGTTCCCCTTCACAGCTTCCCTTGCTTCTGAGCTGTGGTGTGCACTTGTGCCACAGCTGTGAGGAAAAGTCCTCCTCCTCTTCCCCTCCTTAGTGCAATCACAGCGAAACAACAATGGAGCTTCGGGGCGGAGGGGGGGACGAATGCCCGATTCAGAACACTGCAATTACTCTTCTATAGGAACACATGTCTTTGGAAGATGCAGAGCCTCTAGTATGTCAGTGATTTAAAAATTTATTTCTGGGAGATTGGGGTATTCCAATTATAAATAACTAGCAAATTACCCCCAAGCTTTAGTGACGTAAACAGTAATTCATTCATCATCATTGTATTGAATTGCTAGGGTGGTCGTACAACAATCTGCAGACTGGATAGCTTAAAAAACACCAATGTATTTTCTTATCGGTGGGGGTGGGGGCAGGAGTCAGATATCACAGTCTTGGTCAGGTTAGTTTCTTCTGAAGACTCTTGGGCTTGTTCATGCTGCTTTCCCCTGTCTTCGTGTGGTCCTCTCTGTGCGTCTGTGTCCTCATCTCTTCTTAGAAGGACATCAGTCATGTTGAATTAGGGGCCACCCTGATGACCTCATTTTAATGAAATTTCTTCTTTAAGAGCTCTATCTCCAAATCCAGTCAAATTCTGGGGTGCTGTGGCTTTGGACCTCAAATTATGAATGGGGGGCACACAATTCAGCTTATAATAGTCTTGAAGAACCTACATTCTGGATAGAGGTTGGTGGAGAGGACTCATGTCTAGTGTGTAATGTCCAGGACCTCCATTGGAGCGGGAGTGTGGGAGCTGGAACAACTGGGACAGCCCAGCCTTCTCTTAGTGCTGCTCCACTTCCTTTAGTCAGTTCAGCCAACGTTTCTAGAATAATCACAGGTCAGGACCATGCCAGGGATGCATGGAGGGTTTCCATCTTGACGATCAGGATACAGAACCCATAAACCATTTTAACATGTAGTGAAATCTGTGGAGGACAAGAGGGGAATCAGAGAAGGTTCTGTGGAAGGCTCCCTGTCCTGATCCCTGGGGCTGTGGGGAGCAGGCAAGCAGAGGATGTAGGTAGAACTTGCTGCACAGTGCACAGCTTAGCTGAGGTGTTGGGGTGTGGTCGAGGTGCTTAGGGTTCTGAGGGAGAAGTGGTAAATGCTGAGACTATAGGTCCTTTTAGGAGCAGCTTGGGTGGCCCTAGGATGAGCGAGCCCGTGACAGGGTGTTCAGAAGGGGTAGGAGACAGTTTTGCTTTTGTTCTTATGGCTCCAGGGGTTGAGTGGAAGGATTTAAGGGGGTGGCTCAGAGGCAGGGAAACCTGCTGGGAGAGTCCATATGATCACAGAATCTGAACTAGGGTGGTAGTCATAGCAACAGGGAGATGGGAAGGAATTTTAGAATGTTTGAGTTAGAATTGGCAGGCCCTGACCGCTGTTCCATGGGTGAGTGGTGGAGTGCATGTGCGTGTGTTGAGGGGTGCGGTCCAGTGTGCTGCCATTTCGCCCACTTTGTTTCTTCTGGGCCTCCTTGCATTACTGCTGCTGTCTTCTCAGGCTCCCTTCTCCTTCTGGTAGGTCCTTCTGGGCCTGCACTCTCACCTTCTGCTGGAGCCTCCACCAGGTAAGACGCCTGGCCTGATTCAGCAGAGAGGAGAAGTTGATCCCCTCAAAAGAAAGTCTTTCCTCTCCTGTAGTTCCCACTCTTTCGGTTAGCCGCTGGTGGCTGTGTGGTGAATGAAGTAAATCAGGCTTTTTACAAAGCCGGGTGGGGAGCGCAAGTTGTTTTCTCCCTTCTGGCTGGTTTCTTTTGTTCACGCTTCAAAACCTGTGAAGATGATGCCGAGGGCTCCAAAATTCCCTTTAAGTTGCTAGAAATGACAGTGAAGCTATTGGGCCTGGATGGCCGCACAACAGTGGAATTTAATTTATAATTATTTTGGTGAGAGAGAGAGAGAGAGAGAGAGAGTGTGTGTGTACACAAGACTTTTAGAGGAAATTCATGCCACTGCTTACTTTTTTTTTGGAGGAGGGTTCACTGCTTTTTGAAAAAACTAATCCTTTTTATTTAGGAATGACTTTAGGTGGAAAGAAAAGTTGCCAAACTGGCAGAGACAGTTCCTATCTCACGTGTCCATTTCCATTTCCTTTGACGGCATCATCGTACACCCCTGTGGCACATTTATCAAAACCAAGAAATGAGCCTTGGTCCAAAACTGTGAACTCAATTCCAGACCTTTCCTGGATTTCACCTGCCTTGTCTTTTTCCTGTCCAGGATGTGAGTGCGGACACTGCTTTGCTCTCAGCCACCAGGCCCACTCAGCCGCCTCTGGTCTGTGACTGTTGCTCAGTCTTTCCTTGCTTCTCATGACCTTGGCAGTGTGGGGAGTTAGGTATTTTGAAGAAAGCCCCTCACTTTGGGTGTATCCGAGCTTGCTCTCATTAGGCTGAGGTGTGGCTCTTTGGGAGAAGATGCAGAGGTAAAATTTCTCCGTATCCCATCCTACTGAATTAGGGGCAGGCGGTGTTATGGACAATGTGGACCCCATACTTTCCATCAGGAGATGCTCAGTGGGTGTCTCCTCTGCAGAGCTGCCCTTTCACTCTTGCCCCAGTCTAATTTTTTGTCTTTTTTTTTAAAAAAAGATTTATTTATGTATGAGAACTGGGGTACAGGTCAGAGGTGCAGGGGGGTAAGAGGAGTCACTAGAGATGGAGCAGAACAGGCAGATCTGAAATACTGCTGAGGGGAGCAGTGGGGAGACATGTGGGGATCGAACTCATGCTGTGGTAGCTGTGGATACCTTCATAGTGCTGCGACTTAACCCTCTGAGCCACTGGGAGGCCCCCCCACCCCCAGTCTTATTTTTTGGAAGTGATGAAAGCGTGACTTTTAAATTACAGGGTGTGCTTGCTTCCTCCTGTCCTGTCTGTATTACTTAGTGTTGTGTTTGGTGGTAGCTGTCTCAATACTAAAGTCTTGGTGTTAAGTGAATTGAGGGTAACTCTAGCACCTGTTGAGCCTCAGCTGTCCTTAACTCAGCTCTGAGCCACACACTGTACATCCCCCAGGGAGGCAGGAGGTGTGCGGTGCACAGATAGACGCCTGTGCTTGGACCAGGCTTCTAGTTCTGGCTTCCTCATTAGTTACCATGTGATCGACAACAAATTATTTAATGTTTTGGGTCAGTTTTCTACCCTTTAAGATAGGATTGGCATAACCCTTGAAGGCATGTGAATTGGGGTATCACGTCTGAATTGGGGGGCTATTGTTTGTGCTCCATCTGTTCCTCAGGAGAAGCCGTTCTGGGGCAGCATTGCTCTGTGTGCCATTTCTTCCCTGTTGCAGTCCAAACACCTGTATTTTCCTCTCTTTAAAGCAGGTGCCCTCATGAGAGCTGGTAATGCATTTTGAACACCTTGTCTTTGTTTTCCCCTAAATTACACGAGGATCTCTATGGTTTGGTGTTTCATCGGATCTGGATGGAAAAGACCTATCTGAATGCAAAAGGACGACAGAAGCCCTCAAAGAGGAGATGGAAAGACTCTTCCAGACGGATATTCTGAGTTGGGTGAAGATTCCTGTGTCCTGAATCTCCCCAGTCATGGGCTCCCAGACGTCTGTGCACAGGGTGTGAGCTGCGCACTTTTAGGGTGGGGTTGAGACTTTGAGGGGATTGTGAAACAAGAGAGAGGGTTTTCTCTTTCATGTCCAAACTGCAGTCAACACCCCCTTATGGATGGTGGTAGCCACGGCTTGGTTTCTGCCATGTCCAGCTGACGTCACATCCACTTAGTCTCCTTGGAACACTTGGGACCAGGTTGATTTTGATCTTTGTTACCCCAGGACCCCAAGGCCTCCAGCTGTAGTTAATAGAGGTTTGGGGCTGAAACAATGACCACGTGGCGAGGTTTTCAGAGGACTGAGGCTTACTACATTCCTGCGTAGGACCTGGTACCTGGTGCTAAACCAAAACTCATTTCTTTCCCTTGATGACCTTGTGATAATTTGTGGTCTTAAGATAATTTATGAAAAAATGAGATTTTAGAAATAGTTATTCCACATCCCCAGCAACTTCGGAAAAGTCATTTTAGGTTTAGACACTATTTGTAATTGTATGTAATAGATGAACTAATGATCTATAGTTTAGTAGGGGATCAAGCCAATGTAGTCACACCGAATTATTGGAAAGCTGATTTGTGGGAAATCCTTTCTTTCCATGGTTACAGCAACCATCTTTTTAGTTGTATAGCAAACAAGTCACAAGAAAGCATGTAAAATGTTTCCTGGAGAAATGATAAAATCCATAGAAAGGGATGTTAAGATGCTGTTCTTCTGAAGACCAGCAAAAAGGAATAAATACTATGGTTTGCCCCGAATCCAAAGCATAGTTTTTGGAAAATAAAGATTTATGATCTGGGTATAAATGTGATGAATCACTTAGAAATACATGTTTTCTGGCACAACCTGTCAAAAGTAACGAGCCATAGTCTGTCCCAGAGTTCGCCTGGTTGTAAGCACTCTCTATAAAATATGGAATGGAGTAGGACACAATTTGTCTGAGTCTTTGCACAACTCTCCTCCAATTACTGTGCTTCTGTCCCTGTCACCAGTGAAAATAAATGGACTGATAATTACAGCCCCAGATACATTCGTGTAGCCTGCATTTCCCTGGGCCTTGCCAGACTTTGTGTCTAATGGGGTCACATTATGGGTCATAACTCAAATTTTATTGTCGCCCACCATTGCCCCTTTGCCCCACTGCTCCACGCTGACCTCACTTTCAGTGCAAGGTTTTCCTCACGCCTCTCGGGAGCTCCCCAGGGCAGGCCCCTCTTGCCCTTGTACAAGCCTGCTCTCTGGATACTATCTCTGCTCCGAGCACGCAGTGTCCCCGGGGCACAGCTCACGTCCCTCTGTTTTATGCTGGGCCTTCTGGTCTTCTGCCCTCATCTCTTTGGACATGGCCTGTCACTCAGCAGAGACACTCATCCTGGTGCCGAAGTTGTGTGTGGTCTGTGACAAGATGGGGGAGAAGCAACACTTCTCTCTGTTACTCTGTGTTGAGTGAGCATGTGCGTATACACCCTGTGGTGAAGTTTTACAAATATTTTATGAAAGATACTTTATAATTTTGCTTGCAGCCTCCTTTTTCCCTCAGACTCAGATAAAAGCCAGTGTACCCTTTCTAACATCCTGCTCTCCATGCCTGGCTCCTTCTCCCAACTGGAAGGATTCTTTTGCAGGAAACAACTCTGTGTCCAGTGCAGATAGCAACTCTGTCCCCCCAGGTACTCAGACAAGTTGAACAAATGTAAGCCCCAGTGAGGGTCAGGATGGGACCTGAGAGTCAGGACACATTATGGTATCTTGTCAATGAAATACCTGTGGTCCATTTGGAAGGGCTTCCATGTTGACGTGTGAATCCCTTCTTACAAGGAAGAGCAAGGAGCCTGGTGGAAACTGGAGTGTTGTGGTACTTTTGGGTTTGCTCCTGGGATAAGCTTTACTCTTGCTGTGAGTCCTTGACCCTGGCTGGGTTGCTCAGTGTGTCCAGAAGGCCATCTGTCCTCCCGTAGTTCAGAGTGCTACCCAGGTCCTAGGAAAGGCGCTGTATATTCTCAGAGGTGTAGTGTTCCTGTAGGTAGTCTGAGGAAATGTGAGGACAGAATGCCTTCTTTGGCTTATTCTGATTAATAATGCGTTTTAGTCAACTTTACTTACACATCTAACTTCAGGAAAGTCATTTTTATGAAAATGAAAAACATTTAAAAAATCATGGGTATGGGGCCTCCCTGGTGGCGCAGTGGGTTAGGCAACGCACTATGAAGCAAACCACAGCCACTGCAGCACGAGTTCGATCCCTGCCGCTGGCCAGGGAGGGGACCCACATGGCGGAGTGGACCTCTCCTGCCTCACCCGCTTCTCCCCTCAGCAGTGTGTTTCAGTCAGTCTGCCTGTTCTGTTCCCCACTCTGTCTCTGGTGAATCCTCTCACCTCCCGCGCCTCTGGCCTGTACCCCAGCTCTTGTATGCATAAATAAATCTTTTAAAAAAATAAAAAATCATGGGTAGAAAAATTGTGAGGGGGGTAAAAAATTCAGGAGTTTAAGAAAAATCTTAGCCAAGCGAGAGTATCTATCCAATACTCTTTAGTGACCCTCTTTGGGAGGCAGGGATCGAACTCGTGCTGCAGCAGCTGTGGTTTGCTTCATAGTGTGTTGCTTAACCCACTGCACCACTAGGGAGGTCCCTAGTGACCCTCTTTGGAAATGGACTTGAAGCAGAGATTGAAAATGAAGAAGACATTAGCATCAAAGTAGATAATGTCTGTTTTCTTCTCAACTCGGCATGGCTCCAGGGTTTCTCAGCATGCACTGTCTGTCTTCTTCTAGAATGACTTCATGTCATACTGTTGGTTTTCACGAGCCATGAAGGACACAGGTCCAGGATCCAGATGGCTGGCCTGTGAGTGACACTTCCAGTGTCAAAATCTCACTTCATGAGGATGATGGATGGGTGCAGAGGGAGACTGCACTGCCCCTTGCCATGGAGCCAGCTAAACAAGCTGAGATTAAAAAAAAAAAAAAATTTACGTGAACCATGTTACAATAGCAGTAACAGGGACTTGAAAATAAAAGCCATTCAGAATCCCAGTATACTAATAAATATTTTTTTCTGTGTTCCACTTATAGACTATGAAGTTACAAAAAACATGGAAAGGGGATTTGAGACTGACTACATAAAATTGATTAAACATACCTGTAGATAGACTTAGTTGGATAAATAACTATAGCTGATACTGGATACTTCTAATTTATTCAACAGGATTACAAAAACAAAATGAGGAAGATTTTCACACATTCTGTATTATTATTTTCACACATTCTGAGTTCCCTTTTAATCCCTTTAAGAAATATGTACCTTCTTTCATTTTTAAAGAAAGAAATAGTTTATTGTTTGCTAATAACTTTTTTTAATCATTGTAAAAGTAATACTTATGGTAGAAAACTCAGCAAAAAAAAAAAAAAAAAGATGAAAACCACTTGTAATTTCATCCCCAGGAACAACTATTATATTTTGTTTACTTTTTAGGGTGTCATTTTAAATAGAAGGTCTTTGGTGGGGGAGAAAGGGAAGGTTAGTTGAGAGGTTACTGGGGAAGACACAGTAGAAAGAGAGAGATAGATTTAAATTCTGCTTTTGAGGATTACCTTTTACTTGTTTGGAATTTTTAGGGATTCACTTGATTTTATTTTTTGAAAAAACTTGGGAAGTCTTAATCAAATACTTTTTCTTTCATCTTTTTCTTATCTCATTCTGAGCTTGAGAATACAGGGTGTTAGATCTTCACACAGTGCTCTACATATTTTCTATATTTTTAAATATAGAAATAGCTTTTCTGTATTTTTAAAAAAGCTCTCTCTGTGTTTCTTTCTGGAACTTTTACTTGTAGCTGTACTTTACTCAGTTTTTCCTGATGTTTTCCTCATGTTAAGCCCATCCTTTGGGTTTTTTTTTATTTTTCAATTCCAGAATTTCTAGAAATTCAAGAACCTCAATATTATTGTTGTTCTGCAAAATTTTACCATGAAGTCTGTGTCTGATAAATATAATATCTGGAATCCTGTAGGTCTATTTCTCTTGCTATTACTCATGCCTATTGTCATTCTTGTTGCCATGTAGACTCATATGCTAGGTTGATTTTTGATTATGAATTTATAAAAATTCTTTGTAGAAACCACATAAGGGAGGCCCAGAATCACTTTGCTTTTGCCTGCTAGCAATTGGGTGATAATCACCCAACCACTCACCCCACCCAATTAAGACTACGAGCCATCTGAGACTCTCTGGACAGTTTCAGATTGAGGTCGTTCTGAGGCCTTGGAGGTCTCGCGCCTTTACGTCACTCTCCTCCTAGGACGTGTCTCTCTAAAGTCTTTTGGCAAATGGAGTGGGTGGGGAGGGCTTGGATTCTAGTGAAGAGGGTGAAGCACTTGTTTTGGGGGACATAATTTAGGGGGTAACACAGAAAACTAAAAATAATATTTTGATGTAGTGTTTTAAAAAATAAAAATGAACACATAAAAAAAATCCACCATGAGCAACATATTGGAATTTCAAATAAAGACAGTGCTATGCTGAGCCATGCTACAGCCCGAGGCGAAGGAGAACTCGTATGCTTTGTTACATATGTTTTTATACATTTTTTAAAGGTTATTTTTTCAGAACATTAAAGTAGTTGAAAAATATTGAGAAATAGTGAAGTTGATCTACTAGAACTTGTGTTTATTTTAGGTTCAAACATTTGGAAAATTTATTCATATCTCTCCTAAAGTTTAACAGCCATCAAACTGTTGTAACTTCCACCCCTCAACTGAAGATGACCAAAGCAATAAGTTTTAAAAAATTGATTGCTATTTCCTTCTATTATATCAGGGAAATTAAAATTATAATGAATTGTTTGGGGGTGTAAATAATATATCGAAACTTAAAATAACGTGAGTTTTAATCTATTAGCTTTTCGATTTTTCAATGTCTTGTACTGCTTTAGTGGCCTGAAGGATGTGACTGTTAAAAATTTTCTGTAAAAATCTGTCGGTAGAGATATACTTTTCCCCATTGGCCTCAGACTTCAGTATGACTTGGTGTGGCATAGCTGAATCCTGTATTTACAAGTTCGGTACTTAGTCCACCATGGATATGTTTGCACTAACAGATTTAAAAAAAATATTGCACTGAAATATTATTTTGCCTATGTTTTCAGCACCTTTTCATATTTTGTATCTAAGTGAGCATTTGACTTGCCTCACACTGATTCCGACCCCATGGGGAGAGGGATGTTCAGGGAGAGTATTCCGCATCAGCCAGGGTTGGGGATGGGGAGCACTTTGAGTAGTATAGATGAGATTAACCCTGGCACATGGGTCCTTGTTGCTCTAAGGATGATAATTTACTGATCCTCACTCTTTGCTTTCATTGGCTATATGGAGTTAGAAGATAGTTGCAAAAGTAGACTTTTGACATCGCATATTCATTTTTTACTTTGGGTCAACTTTGTACACCCATAAAGCCAGAAATTGTCTTTGAATCTTTTGGATATTGGACCAGGAAAGAAATATATTGTGGTGGCAGTTCTCATTGTTCATCAGGTTGCACAGACTGAATTAATGTGGCACCAAAGGCAGCTGATCATCATCATGTCAAGGAAATAATCCATTCAAAAGACCCTCACCATGAATAAGCCAGCACCCCTCCTGGAGCCTCCCAGAACCATTTCTCATCTGACACTCAACAAATGTGGATGGAAACTCAGCCTGTGGTGATTGCTCTGAGCTTTTGATGAGGGATTTTTTATTAAGTCTTCTACATTTTAAATAGTGGCAGGTGAGGGTAATACAATAATGATGCTCTGAGCATAATTCCCTTGGATGTGATCATTTTGGCATGGACTGGAAAATTTTCTGGTGTTTCTTTTTTCTGAATGTCTTATTAATTTTCTTTCATCTTCCTCTTTTTTTTTTTTTAAAGGAAGCTTATTCTAGTTTAAGTGAATTGCTCCCATGGAAAGAGCATGAGCAAATTATCTTTTGTTAGAAATGAAAGGGCATGTCACAAATGCTTTCCACTGTAGGGTTTTGAGGAATGCATTTACTCTTCTGGACAGAGAAATAATTGGCTCTGAATTAACTATGCACTGAAGGTTAAGATGTAATTTTCATAGCGGGAGTCCTTTGGGCATCTTACCTTTCTGGTGCAGGTGAGACAGGGCTGTTGGGCTTTCTCTTCTCACAGTGCTTCGGCTTGATAAGGGACACATGTGGAATGCTAAGTGGGGGTGTGTGTCAAATTTTAGGACCACAGTGGCAATTTTCAAATTGACAGTGACCTTATTACTTGATTTTCCCACCTTCATTTGGGATGCTGTTTTGAAGCTACTGGCCACACATGCCCCAAATACCATTTTTTAGGAGAAATGGTAGCATCAAACTCATGTAAGAAGAATTTGTACTGTGCCCACAATGCACAGCATGCAGCACTGGGCTGGGTGCTATGACTGGGTTGTGATAATACTTAAAGGAATGTTTCATCAAACACCCGTGGATTCAAAACCTTAGGATGCGTTTTTTGAGTGGCTTTAATAGACATCACCGTGTAGAGAGAATCCTGGGATTCCAGTTGGCAGAGAGATCCTGGGCTTAGTTGGAGCTGCTGTAACAAAATTCGACAGACTGGGAGCAGAATTTTGAGGGCTGGAAATCCAGGTTTAACGTGCCAGCAGATTTGTGTTAGTCTTGGTGGGGGCTGCTTTCTAGGATTCTAGACAGCCACTGTCTTGCAGTCTTACTGTGTGATCACATGACCTCTTTGTGCCTGAGGTGAGGGCAAAGGAGGAGGAGGAGGACATGCACATACACGCACACGGACACTAATGGCATCATTATGGAGGGGTGGGAGGCTCACCCTTTTGACCTCTTCCTAAGGTTCCTGCTTCCGAATACCATCATGCTGGAGTAAGGGCTTCACTGTGTGAATCTGAGGAGACAGATAGTCTATCAGAGTCTCCCATTGGCGGGAACCAGCCTAAGAAGTACATCTTGAAGAGAGGTGTGCTTGACGCCTGCCTGAGCCCAGAGGAACTGAAAGCAGAGGGAGAAATGTTTCGGGTTCCCTACCTGAGCGGGCCTGCTGACAGCTCCTGCCTCAAGATAACACTATTCCGGGGGCGTCGGGTCCCTGCAGGCCCAGGCCTGCCGATGGCGGAGTTTTCTCTCCCCTTGTTTAAGTGGTATCAGTTTATCCCCTGGCCTGCTGTGTGTCAGCCACTCACTAATTTCTCCAAACTTCCACTGCATCCCAGCTCCCAACTGCTTTGTTTATAATTTTACTTCTCTTCTTCAATTGTATTTCCAAAATGGGAGAGGTATTCTCTCTCTGTTACCTGCCAGAAGGAAGAAACCCTTGAGATATGAAGTTACCCCCAACCACACACACACCATCAAGCTGTAGGACTCCCGGCTCCTGGATTTCCCCTTTGATGACGCCCCCCTGCTGCCTGTCTCCAGACCTTGTCTATCAGTGCATTGAGTTCGTTTTCTTAAGGCCACATCACGGAAGGTTGTGGTCACATGACCAACCTGTGCCCTTAGAAGGAATGGGGTTCTTCTCTCTGTGGCTGTCCTGCCCTCACCATCTTCCCAGGAGGCTTCCAAAGAGCTTTTCCATGTGAAGGAGGCAATGCCAAGGGAGGAGCTTCAGGTGTTTGTCTATATTATGCAGCTTAATTTGAAAACCCCATGCAGAAGAGTGTATGCTTTTCAGGTTGCTTCTCAGACCCTCACTGGAAAAAGCAGAAATGGTGGCTGCAGGTGTGGGGTTCCATGGCCCAGCTCCTTCAGTTCTCTCTTCTAGGATGAGTTCTCTCTTCCCAGGCTGAGACTTTGGGCTTCATACAGGAAGGACTTACAAAGCGAGTGTGTTGTCCAAGGTCACACAGCAACTACAAAGCCCAGTTAGGGGAATTCAATGCCTTGGTTTGAATTTTATTTCTCTTTCACATCGTGACATAGCAAGTAGGTCAGAACAAGGGGAGCTGGTAGTGAGAAACCCTGTGTCCTGGGTAGGCCACTAACTCCTCTCGCTTCAGTCCCCTTTAGCACTGTGGTGGTCAGCAGAGGGTATCTGCATTCTTTTACCCTTTCCATTATGTCCTGGCTGGCTGCAGAAACCTCTAGAAAGCTGCTACCAGTGACTGGACTTGCTTGCATTGCTGAATCTTACATATCTGCCTTTCCTCCTGTTACAAAATGAGCCATAAATATATTATGGCTTTTCCAACAATTTTTCTAATTCCAGCTTTTTTTCTGATGCTGAGATGGCAGTTCTACACAAAAGTATAATGGATTGCATTATTTGTGCATTTTTTAAAATCTGTGAATCCCCCTACTCATTACAGTTTATTTGTAACCCTAGAATCAGTGCTGGCAGTTGTCTGTGGATATGCACAAGCACTGTGAAATATTTTAATTACCTATATCCCCAACTGAAGTGGAGAAAGCCTCTGCCTTTTGGTTTCAGTTCCATCCATAAATGACCAGAGATAGAGATGGAGGCGGATGGGGCCACATGGGAGTTTGAATTTCAACGCAGGTACCAATTGGTAGAGTATCCCCCAGCAAGCCATTTAAACTGAATCTGGTTTTCTCTTTAGTTTAAACAGAGAAAACAGAATCTACCAGGATGAGTTGTTTTGGGAGTTAAGATTATGTGCAGTGTGTGTGTGTGTGTGTGTATTTCTTGTAGACACAGTGACTCAGTTTTCACTAATTGTGAGTTCATGTAACTTTTTGGACATAACTACTTTGAATAGACAGGCTCAACTGTGAAACCGATGTGGAGCTGACCTGGGGAGCTGTCAGCTGCAGAACCTGAAAGAAAGTGCTAGTGACTGGCTCCAAAGCTCCGGTCTTGTGACCTGAAGGACTCCTTCCGTGAGGTTCTGCCCGTGGGCTGGGCCCTCCTGGTGGGAGAAAGAAACTGTGGGAGGGTCAGGCAGGGGGCTATTGTGCATGTTGGGGGTCTCAGAGACTTGCTCCTCCAGATGATTTCCCACACAAGTCTTCAGGGAGGTCTCAGCTGAACTGAAGGGGCTCATTTTCCTTCCTTCAGATCCAGAAACTCCTTTACATTTGATTTCTTTTCTGTTCATTTACTGGAATGAAGTATGGTCATTTGAACATTAAATGTGGCAGGATGTATGCATATGTATATTTGCAGCACACACATACATACACGTGTGTTTGTGTGCTGCTTTGTGTGTCTGCATGTTTGTGTGTCACCGCACATGTGTCTGCACATGTTTTGGTGTTTATATGCACACATGTATGTATATGGGCATGCATGTTTGTGTATGTATGATTGTGTGTCAAATGTCTATTTGCATGCATGCAGATATGTTTCTGTGCATGTGTGTTATGGATATTTATACACGTTTTGTGTATAACATGTCTATATGTGCTTGTGTGTGAATGTGTTTGTGCATATGTATGGGTGACTTTTGTATGTATATGGTTTTGTATGTACATTTGTATATGTTTTTGTATGTACCTGTGTGTGTGAATTGGAGGTGGGGTGTTGTGATTAGAGGGGGAAGACAACAAGGGGTGGATTTAAAAGGCAGAAGAGACTGAACTTCCTCAATGAGGCAGCTCCGCTACTGGAACAGACTTAAAAGATGTAAAAATTCCTTCCTATTTCAGCGTTTGAATTTCTGCCCAGATGGCGTCTTCAGCATGATCAAAAGGAGACAGCTATCCTCCCCCTGCTCAGCATCCCTTGTCTCTTCTGCAGTCTTCCTCTCCCTTCACGTCCTCCCTGCCCAGGTTGTAGCTGGATTTCCTTGCTGGTAACTGTGGCTTCAAAGCCAGCAACTGCCACAACCCTGGCCCTGTGCCTGCCTTCCTGTCCTATTTCCTTTGTCGAGAAGGGACTCTTGCTCCCCCTAGCAACCTGGTGGGGGGTCGTGGGCCAGTAGTGCTGGACTCCCCTCTGTCCCTGGCTCTCAGAGCATCATCCAAGGCCAAGTACACAGTAGAAAGTGGGTGGTCAAAGGGTGAGCCAGGAGAGAGCCCAGTAGGCGTCCTCAAAGGAAAACATCCTCCATGGGAGGAGCCACTCTGACAGCAAAGACGTCCGGGGTGGCCTGCTCTGACATTTGTCATTTGTATCGGGCACACTGGCCACGAGAGGGTCTAGGCTTCCTAGGGAGTGGAGTTGGCCACCACCGCTCCTACAGTCCTCATGCATTGCTCAGCTGTCATCCCCTGGAGAATCACATGTGCTTGCGGGGTGCCAGGCACTGTTCCAGGTGTTGGAACAGTTCTTGGACTCTCCCCCAACTCAGCCACATGGGGGAGCTTATGGCAAATTACTCACTTTGATTCTGCCTCAGTTATTTTATATGTGGCCATAGGAATATTAATAATTAAAATAGCTTACAAAGCTATCTCTTTATATATTCAAGATAAGTTTATATGCAATATGCCATTAGATATAGACTTCTGCAGAAAACAGTTATTGCAGTTCCTAGAGGAAAGAAGAGTATAAAGTACATCTAAATAGATGGTTTCAGTGCAATGACAGTCAGCTACAAGAATATATTTTTTTTTCTATAGCACAGTCACATTATTAAAAAAACAAAGTCCTGATGTGTTTGGGTCTTTGATATCAATAATTAAACAGGATCATGGAATAAATATTGCAGCAATCTCTCCTTCCCGCTTCCTTTCCACATGGCACTTGGACGTGTTAGACTGTCCGAAGGCCTGACAAATCTGTTTACCGCTGCGGAGCAAACTGCTTTTCTAACCCAAAGGGGCATCCAAACAGTGTCTGCTCTTATAAGAAGACATAAAATATATACTTTGATTAAAAGAAAATGTCAACAAAGGAAATATTGCGCTTTTCTCCCGACTGCAGCCTGTAGCCCTGAAGCAAAGTTTCAAACCATGAGAAATTAAAAGTCTTCTAGGAAAGTCCCAAATCCCAGGTCACTTTATAACACAATGTTCTGTGGGTATATTTTGTACAGAAACTAAACTTTTCTGATATGTCTGCATTCCATAGCTGTTTATTTTTTTAACATAATTTTTAAAAATTTACATATATTTGACATCAATTGTAACCCCCATGTATTCCCCATCACTGTAACACCAGTGCACCATCACCTCGGTCCCCCGTGCTACCGTCTGCCCTCAACTCTTCCCTTCTTCCCTCCCCACCAAGTGTCCCCAATTTGTCCTTCTCTTTTCATTTTTGGTTTTTGTGTCTTTATTGTTATTATTATTATTGTTGTTCTTATTCCTTTTCTTGATCCTTATTTGTTTCCTCTGTGGCTGTTTATTTCCTCCATTTTTTTTTGGTATTTTTGTTTGCTAGTTTTAAAGTGGTGGCACAGTTAAGATACAAAAAGATTCGTGTTATGAACTTATACTTAAAATATTTAGAATAATTAATAGTCAAACTTATCATTCAATTTAAGACTAATGTGAGTAGTTTTCTTCTTCAGTCCAAAAAGAGAAGGACAATTTTGATTTTTGGCCCATAGTTCTCTTGTTTTTTATTATGGTTTTACTACCTAAGTATGAATCCTGAGACTAGATGGCTTCTCTTTTGTACTTTTAACCCTCATATAGCATCCTGTAGTCTCATCCCTCTGTGGCTAGTGCATTTGTGTTCCATGTTTCATAGCCTACGAATGTATGCAATTGTAATTAGTTTTAGCCACGTGCTGGATTGCCCGCCTTCCCTGTACTACCCAAGGTCAAGTACACAGGAGAAAGTGGGTGGCAAAGTCAGAAAAAGGGTAAGTCCTTAGTGACAGAGGAAGGTCGTTCTGGAGAGCAGCGAGGGTACCGCACTGTTTCCCACCAGGGCTCTGGAAGGTGCTGAGGCTTAGTTTGGCTTCTCTCTAGTCTGTATATTCTCTGTACTCTACATATTAGTGATACCTTCTGGTATTTATCAATCTTGTTAAACTTTCTAAAACACTCTGTACCTTTTCTCCAGAGCCGAGCAACTTTTTTTCTTTATTTGTATATATTTGACATCAGTTGTAGTCCCCATGGAATTCCCACCACCATTTCACCAAAGAGCAGAGCAACTTTATAGCGATATATCTGTTTGTGTGGTTACTGGTTCATGCTGTGCATGTAGGGAATGTGTCTGTGTCTTTCACTGATAAATCTCCAGAAGCTACCATTGAACTTGGGATATACTAGTTATTCAGTAGGTCTTTTTTGAATGAATGAGTGATTGAATGCATTGTGGTTCCATGACATATCCTATAGTCTTAAATTGTCCCTTCCCCCTTAAAAAAAAAAAGATTCTTACATAACTATTATTGTTAATATTTTTCAACTTTATTGAGGTATAACTAATAAAATGTTAAGTTTTTTTTATTAAGTTTTTTTTTATTAAGCTAGCTCAATTTGCTTTCTAGTAACTGGAAATATCTTAGAAGTGTCCAGGGGAAGGTTAGTACTTTGTAGAAGAGTGAGGATGACATTATGCTTCCCATTAAAAGATAGTCAGAATGATCCAGGATCCTGAGAATGATAGGAAAATGCAGTGGTGGGAAAAAGTCAAGTGTAATGGATTGAATATCAGTGTTTCTGTTCCTCTGAACTGCGTGTCAAAGCCCTAATTCCCAGTGTGATGGTGTTGAGGTGGGAGCTTTTGCAAGTGGTTGGGGTTCGATGAGATTATGAGGGTGATTAGTATCAAGGGAAGGCCATGCGAAGGCACAGTGAGGAGGTGACAGTTTGTAAACAAGGAAAAGAGGCTCCACCAATAGTTGAGTCTGTCAGCACCACAGTCTCTAGAACAGTGAGAAATATATGTCATGTTTAAGCCACCAGATTGTGGTATTTTGTTAGGGTAGCATGGGCCTACTAAGTCTGCCCCATCTCAGTGTCCACCCGGGGCTACTCTGCTGGATGTGCAAATGAGCAAGGCCAGAGAAAGGATGCTTCAGAGACACAGAGCACAAAACTGAAGCAGTCTGAAGCCCGGCATCCTTCGAACCCTGTCTCCTTAACCTTTAAATCTGTAGATGCATGCATTGCTGCACTCTCTGATTTCTCTCCTTCCTTTTCCAAGACACAGGCAGACATATGTACACACGCGTTTTACACACCCCCTCTGACTTTGCAAACACACTTTCAATGTAATAGATTGTATGGTGATAAATTCTCCATTTATATCACCCAGATTTATTAAAATATAAAGAACTGAAGATTAACTCAGAATATTACCTCCAGCCTAATTTAAAAAAAAAATTCTAGACTTGCTTAGATGTCCTCAATCTTCCTGATGAGACTCTACCACTTCTAATTTGGAGGGCTCACTTAGGACAATTTCAGTCTAAGCAGAATGGCCCTGATGCTGGCAGCCAGACTCACTTAATTCATTGCTGCTGCTCTGAGATCAATCATCAACTAACATATCTTGAAAATTTGCAAGGAACTGAAAAATCTCCAGAAAGAAAGTCAAGGAAAATAAATGTGTCCTCATATGCCCTTTGCTCAGTCAATCTGACAAGTGTAGATTATGTTGTTTGAAATACTTTATGGTCTGCTGGGAAGTGTCCCCTAGTGGAGCCTATGAAGGGGCTATATTGTTATACACTGCTCTGTTCTTTATGAAATGACTTAGAGTTGAAATGAAAGACTTATTAAGTCATCTGGCCACTATGCTGGGATCGGCCTCTTTCTTTCTGACATTCTGTGTAGCCTGCATTGTTTAGATATTTTACTGCCTGCACTTGTTTATCCATAGCAAAGGTGCGTAAGACTGGAGAGGAATCCAATTTATCTTTATAGCTACACTATCCAGCACGGTGAAGGCACATGGTAGATGTTTGTAGAATGGAATGAAATTGATCATTTATCTGAAGCCAAGTCTTTGGCCTATTGAATATTTTCTAATTTGCTATGGAAGCAACATTTTTAGTTTATTTATAATAAATAATTTATTAAATAATTATCTTTTGATAATTTTTCAAGTTTCATTGAGAAATAATTGACATATCATTCCATAAGTTTAAGGCATGCAGCATATTGGCTTGATTTACATATACTGTGAAAGGGTTAGTGCGATAGGTTCAATTAATATTCATCCGCATCTAAAAGAAGGCAGAGAAAAAAATGTTCTCTTTGTAATGAGAACCTTTAGGATTTACTCTTTTCCTGGTCTCCTATAGCACTTGTAACTATTGTCATCGTGTTGTACATTTACATCCTAGTCTTAATCTGCCTCTTCCCTAGACGTTTGTACCCTTTGACTGCCTTCCTCGAATACCCTCCCCCATCCTCTGGCTCCGGTTACCACAAATCTGATCTTTTTCTATGAGCTTGCTTTTTAAATATAACTTTTGGTGCTTTTAAAAAGTGTTTTATGGGTTACTTTGGTTTATAACATTATATAAGTTCCAGGTATGTGGCATTATAATTCAACATGCATACATTCCATCATGATTAACACCGAAAGTCTTTTCCATCCAACATGTAATTTTTTCGATACACACACAAAAAAAGATCCATTTGTCTTCACAAATAAGTAAAATAAAACACATGCTACAGTCGAATGCTTACTAACAGGCCTCATGCTGAATGTTAAAAAAATTAGAATCAACTGTCTTAAAAATGAGAGAGGACTGTGTGTAAAGAATACAAAACAGACTGTCTTCTTGTGTCTTCTAAAAGCAAGTCTTAAGATCTACCACAGGCAAACAAACAAAGACCAATGAGAAACTGAAAATTGTTGAACCTATAGAATGCTTTTAGAATATAATATGGCAAATCTTACAAAAAATAGAAAAGAAATAGCGGACTCTTCATTAAAGGAGAAATTGAAATAAACAAGGGATTAATTTGGTGCTCCACATGTTCAAATTTCCATCAACAGAAAAATGAGTTATTTCTTTCTAAATTAAATACATAAGTGTGTTCCATGTACAGAATACTTTAGAAGAAATGCTGATGGGCAATACTGCATTTAGATACTATGATTTCTTGAAGCCTAACGTTAAATGAGTTTGTTATAAAGTGACTTCCATGAACCCAAGTTGTTGTTTTGCATATTTATTCCTCTCTGGAAATTGGAAGAAAAGAAGTGGAGACCTCATAGGTCACACTGAATAGGCATATAGTAAAATGGAAAAAAAACCCTGCAAAATACAGATTTGCCCATGTCTTAAAAATCACAGGATATTCGACATGCCTTTAAAATCTTCCTTGGAAAACAGAGCCATTAGTTGGAAGAGGATGTCATTCTTGGTATCAGTGGTTTTTTAAACATAAGAATTTATTCTTTACCCCCAAAATACAAAAACTAATTTAAAAGAAAACCTGCACCTCTATATTCAATAGCAGCACTTTTTATAATAGCCAAGATATGAAAACAGCTTGAGTGCCCAAAAGAGATGAGTGGATAAATGTGGATGTGGTTTGTATACACAATAGAATAATACTCAGCAATCACAAAAGATAAATTTAAACCATTTACCGCAACATGGACAAAGTTGGAAGAGAGAATGCTAAGTGAAATAAGTCAGAAGGAGAAAGATAAATATCAGATGGTGTCACTAGTATATGGAATATAGAAAAACCAAACTAAGCATCAATGGCTCTGGGAACCTCTGTTAGGAAACAGCGCTGTGGCCTCTGCTCTCCAGAGAACTGGCCTCTGCTTCCCTGTGTTAATGAGAACTCAGTTGATTCACTTTTGCTGTGATGCTGTTTGAAAAATTTGGTGCTACCATACAAGAGCTGGGGTACAGGTCAGAGTTGTGCGGGAGGTGACAGGACTCACCAGAGACAGAGTGGGGAGCAGAACAAGTGGATCTACTGAAATACACTGCTGGGGGAGCAGCAGGTGAGACAGGAGAGGTCTGCTGCACCATGTGGGTCCCCTCCCTGCCTGGGGATCGAACTTGCGCTACTGTGTCCCGGATGCATCATGGTTGCTTCACAGTGCTGTGTTCAACCCACCTAGCCACCAGGGAGGCCCCTCTCCTCCATCTTGTTTTTAGTCACGATAAGAAATGTTAAGGGAGGGCTTGCCTAGTAGCACAAGGGGTTAAGTCTCAGCGCTGTGAAGCATCTGCAGCCACTGCAGCATAAGTTCGATCCCCGGCCAGTGAAGGGACACACATGGCTCAGCAGACCTCTCCTGCCTCGCCCACTGCTCTCCTCAGCAGTGTATTTCAGTAGATCTGCCCACTGTACTCCCCACTGTCTCTAGCGAATCCTCTCACCCCCGCCTGTTTGCCTGCATCCCAGCTTTTGTATGCATAAATAATAATAAAAAATGTTAAGGGAGAAAACACCTCAGTGCAGTGCTGGCTTCACAGCGCCCCTCCTCATGCCTCTTGTGTGCTCTGCCATCTTGAGACCCCCCCTCTGCTTATTGAACAAGACACCTGTATTTTCATTCTGCTCCGAGTCCTTGGAGTATGAAGTCAGGCCTGTGGCCACATACTCTCCTCTGCTTCTCAGACGAGCACAGCGCTGGAATTGAATGAAACACTAAATTGGACCGTGGTGCTGAGAACACTGCATTTTGCTGTTTGTTCGTGCTTGGTGAACAGACCACCTCAGGGAAATCCAGACTCCTCCTGGGAGATGGACGTGGGTCCCTCTGGTTATTATTCCTTACAATGTACCAGAAATCCCGTTCATGTTCTTGGTAGCTTTGTAAGAGAGAGGTGCTCCCCGTAACAAGGTGGTGAGGCACCTCGAAACACTCCTGTTGGTGCTCTCTCCCCGAATATTCGACTGCCTGGAGCACTGAGTGGAGAGAGGTATGTGCTAAATTCTTACACATCAAAGTAAGTCCAATCCATGTGATTCAGAATCATTTACTCCTAAGTAATTTAAATTTTCTTTTTTTTTTTAAAGGGGTAGCCCATTTTTATTTGTGAAATTGTCGCAGAATAACACAGTATTTCAAGTACTACACAACTAGAAGTGACTGTAATTCCTGCTTTAAATATTTTACAGTATTTTAAAAATTGGAATCTAATTGGCATATAGCATTAGTTCAGGTGTGCAACATAATGTATGAAGCGGTCACTGCAGTAAGTCTGGTTAACATCTGTCACCACACATAATTACCTTTTTATTTTCTTGTGATGAGAACTTTCAAGATCTTCTGTTTTAGTAGCTTTCCAATACACACTGCAGTATTCCTAACTATAGTCACCACACTGTACATTAGAGCCCACGACAGTTATTTTATAACTGGAAGTTACTACCTTTTGACACCCTTTACCTGTTTTGCTCTTCCTCTGGAAACCACCAACTTGTGGTTTGTATTTATGAACTTAGGTTTTTGTTTTGTGTGTTTCTTTTAGATTCCACATGTAGGTGAGATGATAGAGTATTTCTCATTTTCTAAAATTTTCTTAAAGGCCCTTTGAGATCTAGAAAAACTCAGAAGTTCATGAAAAACTGATAAAATTAAAAAATAAAAAATTGGGGATTTTGCCAAATGTCTGAAAACAAAAAGTTGTGAAGTGTGAACTCAAATTGTGGCCAAGCATTTTCAGTTAAGGATGGTACCCAACCAATTCTCCCTTCCTCCACACACACCTCCTTGTGGGCCTCTCCTCTAAGGCTGTATCCTCTTTCTGTGACTTGACGGGAAACCCTGAAAAGTCAGGGACCAGGTGTGCCTTGTTCACTGTTGTGTCTCTAGAAAATAGTGTCAAGCAGTACTAGGGCATAGTAAACACTCAACAAACAACTTCTAAATGTGAAGGAATAAGGGAAGGCGCTTCTTTCTTCATCTGTGCTGCCAGAAACTACCAGGTGGGGGCAGCACTGCTCTGCTCCTTAAGGGAGCTTGAGGGAGGTAGAGGTAAGGCCCAGGGTCATTATGTGCTCAAAGCCAGACTGGGATGTATGATTATGGAACAACGAGGTAGAATTATGTTTGTTTTCCATATTATGCACCTCCAAGAATTAAGGAGCTACCTTAAATATCATTAGCCTTTTGAAATTACTAGTGAATTATGTGCTTATTATGTACTTAGCTACCTTATTCTTGTATCCATTCATTCGTATATTCAGGAAAAATCTATTAAATGCTTACTAATGTTAAGTATTTTTAACATTACTAATGGTACTGAGTGAAAAAACAGACCGTAGGTCCTGGCTCTCATGGAATTTACATCTGAGTAAGGAGCTACTGCTCTCACCTAGCCAATTAAGTGAGTACAGAGTATATCGAATGATAAGAGCTAGGGCAAAGAAGGGATAAAAGAAAAGCTCTGGCTGTGATAATTTTATCAAGATCTTTTTCTGAGGTTTAATCTTGTTCTTTGGCTTGGAATGTATATCTCTATTTCTTTGTTCTCTTGACCGTGCTGGTTTGTATGCATTAGATAAGATGGGTCTGGCCAAGGGTAAGGCCTTATAAGCCTTTTAAGAACTGTTGAGAAGCGCCCTGTATCCTGTTTTTCATGGACACACAGTCTTGTTGGCTTTCAAATCTGGATATTTGGGGGGCTTGATTCTCAGGTACAGGCATTAAGGTTTGAGGCATCCAATATGTGGCTCAAACCTTTTGCTCTTCAGCGAGAAGTTTGGGGTTATAAGTTCCCCCTGGTTGCTGCAGATGGGGGGCAGTGTGGTTTAAATGAGAACATTTCTTTCGCCAACTTCCATGTGAGTTTTTTTCTCGTCCGTTTGATGTATAGGCATCACTAAGCTGGTTTGGTGTTTTCTTTTAAATGGGAAACTATTCCATATGTAGCTACAGAGCTGTTGTGTCTGTGGGAGGAAGTAGACTCAGCATTTCCTACATTGCCATCGTGTATTGGACCCAGATGTGAAGTTTTCTATTTTAAACTTGGCACGGAGAAACTGATATTTTCACTTAGCCATGAAGAAGGTGAGTGAGCAATCCATGTGATTATATGGGAGAAGCACATTCTAGCTGGTAGAAGAACAAGTGCACAAATCTTGTTTTTTAAATACATCTTTATGTAAGCTCCACTTTTAAGGAACTTCATGTTGTAAAATAGTATATGCTTTTGTTTGTGTAGGAATGACAGTGCCTGCTAACTAGGGTCGACCAGCATAGCTAGTGCTCAGACTTTAGCTTTCAATTATGGTCTCAGCTTTGGCATTACAGGATTTGATACAAAAGTACATGTTCATCCTATTTTTGTCTTACTGAGGTCATGAACTTTCATCATAACTCCTAGCCATCATCTTCAGACTGAGATCCATTTTCTTCTTAGTGTCCATCATGTGATCTTCCTCAAAGATCAATTCTACTATGTGCCTTTTGCTTTTAGCTGTGATAATCCACTTTCAATTTCGAATGTTATGCAAGTCTGGGGATATACTATCTTGTGCTTCATTTTCAATCATCATGCATGATGAAGCAAACAGTATCATGTTTGCTTTCTGAGCTAGTACCTATCATTGAGTTGAGCACTTTAGGAAGGAAAGAAAATGATTCTAGTATTTTCTTAACCACTGTCTTCATCAGGAATTGTTTCACTGTAGTGAATGGAAGCTAACTTATCGACATCTTCATCAGTGGTTCAACCACAGACAGAGGGTGATTTTAGTTGTGACAAGTAGGAGGACTCTGTCAGTGCCTAGAGGTCCGTGATGCTAAACATCATAAAATCTAAAGGATGGCCTTGAACTAGAAGGAATTTTTCCATTAGGAAATCCTGTCGAGAAACACTGAGCTATGAAAGAGAACAGGGTTTGCCACAACCCAGGTAAAACTGGTTCTCTGTTGATGTTAGGACAGGATTTCATTGAGAAGGAAACACACATCTGTTTCCTAAGAAATCTCTGGAAAGTCAAATCTTTACAAAAACAACTTAAAAATTTCCAAAGGAACTGATTCATTTAAACTAATAGCAAAACTTCATAAAATACTCCCAGGTATCCCATACAGTATGCCAGCTGCCTTCAATATAATTCTGTTCTCGGAATATGTTTGCAGCTTTTCTCTGAATCAATTTTATTTGTCCACTCCTGTCACCTACATTGAGCAGTTCTCTTATTTTCTAATCCAAACCAAGTTGAGTTTTTTTGACTTCTCCAATTCTGTGTCAGGTGTTTGTTCCAGTTACATAAATATATGTGATTGTGTGTGTGTAGGAGATAGAAAGGGCACTCAATCATGAGACACTCTTTATCACTTTTGCAATGGGAAACCTAATGGTGGGGTAGATGGCTTGAATACAGGTAACCCTTTTAAAAACCCACTGACCAGCAGTACGTGTCCCAGGAAGTAGTGGGAATCATAAAGCACAGTTGTCGTCTCCATTTAGCTCATCTCTTCTCCCCTTTGTAATCTTCTGTTTCAGTCTTGACTAATTTCTGTATTAGTCAATCTGTTTTCTCAGCCAATCTAGATTCCACTCTGTGGGATTGCAATAGGCTGAATGTGTCTTCCACAATATTCATGCTGAATAACACCTAACATCCAATGTGATAGTGTAGGTGATAAGGCCTTTGGGAGGTGATGTTTTTGGTATTCTGTTATAGCAGCTCAAATGGACTGAGACAATAACTTTGCCTAGCATTGCTCTTGTAAGTCATGTTGACATAACTTTACATGAATCTCCAGTTCCAACACCATCTAACCAATTCATAGTCTGTTTCTTGATTCTATATTCTTGTATGGGAAAAACTAAGGGTGTAGTCTAGATCAGGTTCAGACGTCCCCAAATCCTAGCATTTGTAGTGGGTAGGTTTGCTCTTTCTGAATTATGGGTGAGGTGGCCTCTTTAAGAAGGGACTATTGATGGAGAAGAAACAATGGATGTCCTTGGTTCAGCAACACAAATCCTTGTACTTCATGGTGTCACTTAATCAATATTAGGGAGTTCCAGCTTTAGGTTAAGACAGTATCTTGAGCTCATTATTCCTCTAAAGCAACTAAACTAATCCTGCCAACAGATTAGTGCAGAAGTGCAAAGCAGCTTACCCTGATTTACTTCATTTATTTTGGTCATTTATGACCAATAGAGCACATTCAAAGCTGAGTTTTGCTCTTTCTTTGAAGTCTCTTGGTTAAGATATTAGTATTTATCTTACTGTAATGTCAAGAGTGGCTTGATTATGGACTCTAAGAAAATGTTAGGGGTAACACAAGCTGTCAGAATGGAGATGAGCTACTTTTTTTGTGGTGGTACATTAATTCTGAAACTTTGGCAATAGCAATTAATTTTAATAATGTCAGTCATTAATTAAGATCTATTGAGACCCAGCAAGGTATGCTTAATTTGGCACAATGTGAAAAGCAAATTCTTTGCTCTTAGATAAGTTTGCTGAATGTTCATCATATGAGACAACCATCATTTCCATTATTGAATTGGGAAATAAAAGTTGAACTGGTTGTTTATAGGCAAAAGTTAAAGAAAAAAAATCTTTGTAGTTATTTTCTTAAATTGAAGACCTCAGAAGTACTGCTAATATAACTAAAACTCATCTTTTATTGAAATACAGAAGAATTTAAGGTTAATTATGACCTTGGATCTAGTCGAAGTCTCTTGTTTTTTAGGAAGGTTTGAAACCTAAGTGACGGAGCTAAGTGACCAGTTCTCAGTCTTATGGCTGATGGGGTCTCTTTCTTGAAAGCACATCCTTGTAGTGGTTATGGTTTGAGGTTGTTAAATGCTGTCTAGATAGAGTAGGCAGTTGCTTGGTAAGACCTGTCAATGTTGCAGAATGGAGAGATTGTTTCCACATTTATTTTGATGCTTCTTTGATTAGATATCCTAGATTTCCAAATATATCAGATGAAGGACCATTTACTAAAAAGGTTTTGAGAAGGAAATTGTAGAGTTCATAGACTAGTGCTCCAGGTAGCTGTTGAAAGCTTGTGCTCTCTCTTTTCTTTTTAGAAGAAATGAGAAGCTTCCCAGATTAACGTTTATTTCAGACAATTAAGTAGAGGGAGCTGTGATTGACATGTTTTCATGTTATTCTTTCTTGACTTGACAAAGAAAATCTACTGGAATCGGGCTAATTTACAAATGAAGGGGTTTATTTTCTTTTGGTTTGTGGACATAATTGTCTCCATTAACTTTAATGTGAGTTTCAGGGCCTAGCTGAAGGGAGAATAGATGGCTTCTAGTGGAGGGCTGGCTCTGTGCTATTAAATCCACAGGGAGGAAATGCAGTGTACATTTCCACACCCAACTTCTACATGATGTGGAAAATAGAAGCTGTTTGAAAGCACATTTTCCCTATCAATGCTTTAAAATCAAACAGTGAAAGTCCCCTGTGCACCAGAACAATTTGATGTAGCCTATGAAAAGTTAAGGATCTTCGTAGGACTATGAAAATTTTGTTTTGAATAATGTTGATATTGACAACTATAAAAACACACCAACAACAGGGTGCGCAACTCCTGCATCTTGTAACATATAATTCCATATCTAAAGGTCAGGTAGTCAATAAAAACTTCCATAAATTCAGAGAGTAGCAACCTAATCTGAAATATTGAGATCATGGAACTATTTCGTAGTGAGGGACTCTATTTTTTCTTTCTAAGATGTATATTAAAAATACTATAGGCATCTGGACAAGATAATGAGGTTCACATTTAGTTATAAAACCAGTTTTATTATGATCTT
Source organism: Galemys pyrenaicus (assembly GCA_019455555.1). NCBI lineage: Eukaryota > Metazoa > Chordata > Mammalia > Eulipotyphla > Talpidae > Galemys > Galemys pyrenaicus. The sequence goes on from JAGFMF010011694.1 coordinate 5,076,543, forward strand.
TCATCACATGCCATTGGGAAGTGTGTGAAAATAACAACAAGGCTCTGGGTGAACAGAACTCTACTTAGGCTTTTATTCATTTCGACAAATGTTAATTTGTTCACTGCCTGGCCCATATTTGCTATTCAGTAGCATTATGGGATGAAAGGATCAGTGACTGAGTGCTAACAATGTGCAGTGCGCTATCCTAATCCAGAGCGTTAAGTACGGTCCTTGTTCTTAAGAAGTCATAATCTAATAGATATGCATTGATAACTACAGTGTCATTTTCCCAGCTCTAATGTTTAAAAACTACATACAAACCATATTATCCCGTGTGCAGTACTTTTAAAAAATGTACGATCCAGTTCTAATGGGTGTTGAAATTTGTCTGGGAAGACTTCACAAAAAAACAGTTGACTTAGACATCTCATGATTGGGAGGGGAAGGAAAGAATGAGCAGAGGATCAGAGATGAGAGGGAGCACCTTTTCCAGAGGGTAGTAAATAGTTGACAAAAGCTCGGTGTGTCCATGTGGGAAGACAATGGAGGGTAGGGGATGTTAGACAGGAAGTCCTAATCAAATTGTAAAGGATGTTGAAGTCCTAATCAAATGGTAGCTTGGTATGTTTTCCTTTTCTTCTTCTTTCTTTTCATGATGGCATAATTTATTTCCTTTTAAGAAAAAAGGAATGTCGGAAGGGATAATGCTAACTGAAATAAGTCAGAAGGAGAAAGATAAATACTGGATGGTGTCACTAATATGTGGAGTACAGAGAAATCAAATGGAGAATCTAGGGGCCTCCCTGGTGGCGCAGTGGGTTAGGCAACGCACTATGAAGCGGACCGCAGCCACTGCAGCACGAGTTCGATCCCTGCTGCCGGCCAGGGAGGGGACCCACATGGTGCAGCGGACCTCTCCTGCTGTGCCCGCTGCTCCCCTCAGCAGTGTGCTTCCATTGATCTGCCTGTTCTGCTCCCTGCTCCCTGCTCTCTGTGGTGAATCCTCTCACCCCCCCACACCTCTGAACTGTACCCGTGCTTGTGTGCATGGATAAATAAATCTTTAAGAAAAAAAAAATGGAGAATCTAGAGAAAGACAAGGTATAAAAACGAACCCTTCAAAGCTCACTATAGAACTGAAGCATTCAGAGAGGGGAGCAAAAAGGGAGAAGTAGGAACAAAGAGGGAAGGACGCACGATAGACTAGGGGTGTTTGGTGGCGGGTACCCGACATAGTCCTACCTGATAGGATCCTTATGTTGCCAAAATTAAAACAATAACTAAAATTTAAAAAAACAAATAAAAACAGGGTGACACAATTCTAGCTGTCTTAAAAGACCTCAGTGTGGTGACTATGCTGAGAGGAAAAAAAGATCATGGAAAATAATGTTCATTATAGCAGCCATTGTCATAACTTGGGTGGTGATGCTGGTGATCTGAGCAAAGTGGCATCAGTGGCAACAGGGATAAGGAAGTATTTTGCCCAGCCATTTCTCTCTCCACCCACCCATCCACCCGTCCGTCCATCAACTAAACCAACAGATATTTGCAAGGTTCTGTGGTTAATGCTGAAGTGTCCTTAACAGCCATGTTGTCTCCTTAATTTTCTCAACAAACCTCTATTTCTTTCTGAAATTAGGTAACCATGGACTTTTAGAGAGGTGGAAATCTTCCTCCCTTTTAGGCAGTTTATACTAATTAGTTTAAATTATGTATTAGCTAACTAATTGATTAAATATTTATTAAGCAGCTTCTATCTTACAGGCACTGTTTTCAGAACTGGGAGTATAGCAATGAGATGAATAATTATGACTCCTCCAATTAAGATTCTCATTCTCTGTTGCTGGAGATACTTACCTTGACTGGGAGACATCAAAATGATCTGTTTTATGCTCATTTACCTCTTAAGCTCTCCCTTAGTTAGACAGCATTAAAGCTGAATGATCGTTGTTAGCTGGGATCTTTTGAGTCTGCTGGAGTTCAGGTGTCCTGCTCACCTATACCTCAGCAGATTTTGCTTGCAAAAGAAGTAGGCTTCATTCATATAATAACTATGATTTTCGAAGTTGACCCAATAAAGTAATTATTGGCAGTATTCATATGTGGATTAGATGTTATAGCAGCCTAGGAAAAGATCTAACTCACTCTCTGAGGCATCTAGAGGATGACTGTGGGCATGAGAGCTAAGCTGGGTCAGGAAAAAATGATCAGGAGTTAGGTAGACAGATAGGTAAGTTAGACACTTCAGTGTAGTGGAAACTTCCTGGGCAAAGGTTTGGCAGCTTGAAATGTCCGGGCAGGTCTGGAACTTTCTTTGATTGCTTATAGAGTGTGTGCTGGGAAAAAGGCTTGTGTTAGGGCAGGAGTTCAGCCCACGACCAGAGGGTGTCTTCCCAGCACGTGGATCGTGGATAGTGGAAGACCGCAAGAGTCCCAAGTAAAAGGAACAAATCAAACGTCAGAGCTTTTCCTTAATTATGATAATTAGGCTTGGAATTAAGGGTTTCCTTTCCACTTCAGACTTTCAGCCTCTGCTGTCACTAAACACCATCTAATGAAGTGATACAACCTATTAGGGTCTTTTAGACAATTCTCCCTGGGCCCGTGGAGATCTCTTTAAAGAGATTAAACTTTGGAGCCAATGCTGTAAATAGGAATTACCCAGGCAGAATTAATGAGAGTGGGTGGATGCCATTTGAGTTGTATATATTTATAGTCTAAAAAAGGAAATCTAAAAATATCCTGAGAGCAGTGACATGCTTTGTGGCAGTTCTATAGAGAGGGACAATTGCACCATTCACCAGGCACACTTATTTTTGAAATGTCTTCTCTGTGACTTGCAAACTTTATAATAAAGAAGTACATGCTGCCAAGAGAACTTGTTAGTGATCTCAAGAAAACAAATTCATTAGAAAAATGTTCTCAGGCACTTAGCAAAACTAAAGAGAATTTTGCTTTTCACTTTCTTTTTTTTATGGTATCAGTTAATACATATTTGAGTTGATCACATGCTGGTTAAAATCTAAAATGTGTAGATGCACGTGTATGCACCAAATTGGGTTACCCCTCTTTATTTCTTGACATTGAAAAATGTGTAGTATAAGTAGCACTCAAGATTCTAAACTCTTTTACCTGAAGGCAGGTGTGCTAGCTAGTTTTGCATTTTTCTCCAAAGTGTAGTGCCCATCAATAGAGCAAGGTATTTTACTCAGCGTCACAATAAATGTGCACAGGTGCTTATTCTGAGTCAGGCGGTGTAAATACTGGAGGTACAGGGTTCACAAGTGGACAGACCTGAGAGCTGACAAAGTATGCGTTGGAGCATATTGGTTTTGCAGCAGCTCGCATGGAGGCAGCAGCACCCAAGCACCATGAACTTCTTCCTGGGAACAGCCCTTTATATGGGCTGTGCATCTGCCATGTCAGTCCTGCTTTGACTCTATGTTAGTGTTGTTAGGTTTTATATATTATTTGATGTGATTTGGTTGGTTACTTTTTGGGTCTGGAGATATGCAAAATTTCCCCCAGATAAGCCAGTAGTAATTGCTGCTTTGCTTTATGCCATTTCTACTTAGGGAAGTTTTTGGTTTTTTGTTTGTTTGTTTCTTTATGGGAACACTCGATTTTCTCATAGCAAGGGGCAATGTGTGGTCAGGGGAGGGTTTCACATTAATAAGGTGTCATTTATGCAGAGACCTGAAGGAAACGAGGCGAAAACCCTGTGGATGTCGGGGGAAAGGTTGACCCAGGAGAAGGAACAGCCACAAAAAGCCACAAGGTGGTGTGTGGTTGGCATCTGGTGGGAACAGTAAAAGTGTGGTGGGAGAGGAGTGAGCCGGGGGAGAATAATGTAGACCACTCTTTTTTTTCTCCCCCTGAGTTGTTAGTGGAGTCACTGAAGTCTTGAAAAGGAATCTGTCGTCTGCCTCTAATGGGATGAAGTGTGTCTTCTGAAATTCACTGGCGTCTGAACTCCTTTCCTCTAAGTACGGGACTGTATTTGGAGATAGTGCTGTGAAGGGCTAATTTTGGTAGAACTGGGTTATCTGGATGGGTCTACGCTGCTATAACTGGTGTCCTCGGGAAAGGTGGAGATCAGGTCGGACAGGCACAGGACAGTCACGTGAGGACCCTGGGAGAAGACAGCTGTCTACCAGCCAGGAAGGAGACCTGAGGAGGAGCAACCTGCCGACCCCTGGATCTCTGACTTCCGATGTCTGCAGCTGTGAGAAATGACTTTCAATTGGCCCAATTTCCCAGGCAGTGGTACTTGTTATGGCTGCTTTAGCAGACTGAAACACTGACCTTCCTTTTGAAACAGGCCATTCTGTCCACTGTGAGTGCAGGAAGTGGGGCCAGAGCAGGTGCTGGAAGAGCAGGAAGTTGCTGTGTTCATCAGCCAGGTGAGATTTGATGGTCTAGTTTTGAGAGGCAGAAATGGATAAGGTATGAGATGTTCAGCTGTGAGATATATTTTGAAGGTAGAACAAAAGGAATTTGCTTTTGGCTTAGATTATGGGTGTGAGACAAAGAGGAAGTAAGCCTACCTCCAAAGTTATGGTACTGAGCAAGTACAAAAATGACATTGCCATGTACTGACATGGGAAAGACTGAATGAGGAACTGGGTTTTGTGGGCCATGCCGGCATCACGAGTACTGTCTGGATGTGCGACTCTGACCTGTCTATTAGAGAGCCATAAAGGAATCTCCAATATGAGGAATAGAAGCACTTCAAGAGCCATTGTCTGCTGAGCACCCAGTAGGTGATTATGCAATGCTCACTCAACAAACACATGTGCAGATTTGAAGGTGGGGATTTTAGCTTTGCTCTCTTTTGATTCTGGAAAAATTATATCTCTTTGCATCTGAAAAGAAATGCAAATGCTACTGCGGCGGTATCCTGCTTTAAGCTATATTTTTACAAATTATAACGTGATGGCAGCTCTGGGGATTCACGTTGTAAAAATATGTGCTGCATTATTGTTTTGAGCAGTTTCTGAGAGTATTTAAATTGAACATATAACTGAAACAAAAGAAACATTTTATGTTCTTTGGCTTTTCTGGAATTCTGGCTTAGTTCTTCCCTAAATTACCTAAAATTTTTCCCTTAGTCCATCCTGTCTCCTGACAGCAGGTCTGTCTGTGTCAGCACCTCCTGAGGAACACCTTGGGGAGTTACCACAGGTTGCCATGGTAACAGTGGCCACTGAAGTTACTCTGTAACAGAGTGAAACCTGCTTTAAGATGACATGAGATGCCCTCTAAATGAGATAGAACAGGTACAGAAATTTCAGAATTCCACCTAGCTGACACACTGTGCCATAAACATTTGTGAATTAAGTTCTTCCAGCGGTAATTTTCTTGCTTAATATTATTTTGATAACATTTTTAATTTAAGAAAAGCTTCAAGAAGAGTATAAGGAATTACTAAATACTCTTACCCAGAGCCACCGATTGTTTGCATTTGACCCTGTTGTCTCTCTGTGGGCACACACACACACACACACACACACACACACTTTTCCCCTGAATTATATGAAGTTGGAGATATCATTCCCTTTCCCTCTAACTACTTCGGTATACATTTTCATGAAATATGAATATTCTACTACATAATCACACTGTCATTATCAGAAGCAGATTTAGCATTGATAAAATGCAGTTTCTACCTGGGACAATAATGTTTTCTAAAGTCATTTTTTTCCTTCAACCTATAAGCTGATGATCCAAGAACACAGATCACCTTTACTTGTTTTCCTTTATTCTAATTTCTCACCCTGTCTCTGTCTTCTCGATCTGGACATCTTTTGAAAAGTAGAAGCTGTTTTGTTTTGTAGAACGTCTATTGGTTTGGCTTGTCTACTGGCTCTTCATAATAAGGCCCTGTCCTGCATTTGGTAGGAATAACACAGAAGTGCTGAGACTTCCTGAGTCCACTGAGTCAGGCCAGGGCGCACGTGTTCTTAGTCCTGGCAGCGGTGGTGGTGACTTGGTTCCCCTGGTACAGTCGGTGTCTCCAGGTCCCTCCAGAATAAGCTATTTGTGGGAGATGCCGTGAGGCTTACATATGTGTCCAGTTCTTCATTGAGCTTTCACCTCCTGGTTTAAACATCCGTTGATGAGTTTCTATCTTCAAGTTGATTGCTTTTATTGGCTTTCTATCGATGCACTTGTGTCTCCAGCGTGATTCAAGTTATGACATTTATTAGGATTTGTAGGATTACTCTTTTCTAGACTTGTCTGTGGAGCACATGAATCATAACTGAGGCACACACGTATGCATGGTCATGAAGGCCATAATGAATTAAAATGCTCTGGCAAGGTGTCATAAAATTAATGAACCTCCAAGAAGCCAAAGGAATCTGTTTCAGCCTTTATTTCATATCCAAAGACCATCCTGTAGAGTCAACATTTCTGTAGAGTTAAAAAATGGTATATATACTTCTAAATGGTATAAGTCTTAAACAATAAATCCTTGATAGGAATTTGCTTTATTTTCATTTACCTTTTCCACTCCAAAGTGGAATGAACAACATTCTAGTTATTTGAAGTTTTCATTTGTACCTTCCTAATTAAATGTTGCCTGGCAGCATGCAAGCATAGCACCTTCTATGTAATTTTAAGAATAGTTATTTCTTATAGATGCTATCATGAAAACACACACACACACAATTTCTCCTCCTCTTCCTGTGATGTAAGTTTTATATTATAGTGAGCAGGCATTATATTTTTTTTCCTCTCAGTTTTTTCATGAATAATAACTATGCAATACCATGAAAATTGAATTAAGGTAGAAATTATTTATGTATTTAAATTATAATTCATGCAAAACCATCACTATCATTGACCCAAACATATTGGATCTATTCATAAACAATGTCTTAAATAATGAAATTACTCCGTAAATATTCAGCAAAATGCAAAAAATATTCTTTTAGTTTTAAGTTATCCTTTAGTCTCAATAGCTCCTAGTTACCTGGACAGATAACCAGAACATTTAATGTCTTGTCTGTCTGCCGTGGCACAGGGCCTTGCCTATTCTAGGACATATTCGCAATAGCTGGGACCTTCCTAACCTCTTTCCAGCTCTCCTGGGAAAACCTACAGACCCAGGGGCTTGTGTGAGAGGTCTGAATAAAGCCAAGACCAGACCAACAACTGGCCACCATGGCCAGTGAGTGCAGTGGGGCAGAAGCCTCCTCCTGCACCCCGTGGTTGCTAAGGGCTTTCTGCGGGACCACACGCTGACTCAGAAGACCTGGTCTCTGCCTGCTGTTGTGGCTCTTGCAGCCAAGGCTCAGCATCACTTCCAGGGAATGTGTCAGTGTTTTTAACGTGTTCTTAATGTTGCAAGACGGGACTTACAGTCTTTTCAGAGACAGTAAGAGACCCATTACTCATCTCTGGTCTTTGTGCTGTTTAAAGGCGCACTCCTAGGTCACAGTTTGGTCATGGTAGACTTGAGAATGCAGAAAGCGACCAGAGCAGAGGAGCATTTCATTGTAACGATGGCCCAGATTTAACTCATTTTGTACAATGTGAGATCCGGCGAATCTTCAGAGGAGTGCGCACACACAGGCCTCGTGCTCAAGCTGGTTTACCATCTTCAGGGTCCGCTGGCTACCTTAGCATGGGCTGCATCTCATTCTGTCGTGGAAGGCTTTCTTCCAGTGCCTCCTGTGCTCCTCATGCTCTCTTCAGGGTCAGCAAATCCAGCAGCACAGGAGTGAGTGGCTGGGATGTTGAGTAGTTCATGGGGAGACCCACCCTTTTTTTCCATAGGTGTGTAGATAAATATATGTTTCTATGTTGCCATATATACTCAGTAACTTTTAAAAAATATTTATTTATTTATGCATACAAGCACTGGGGTACAGGCCAGAGTCGCGGGAGGTAAGGGGATTCACCAGAGACAGAGTGGGGAGCAGAACAGGCAGATGGACCGAAATATACTGCAGAGGGGAGCAGCGGGCAAGGCAGGAGAGGTCTGCCTGCGCCATGTGGGTCACTTCCCTGGCCGGTGGCAGGGATCGAACTCGTGCTGCAGTGGCCGCAGTTTGCTTCGTAGTGGGCTGCTTAACCAATGGCACCACCAGGGAGGGCCCTCGGTAACATTTTTGACAGTGTTCTTGAAGTTTTGCAATACCCACTGCTATGAGGAGGACCTGAGTTCAATCACATGATTTCTTTGTGTAAAATCCAACAAGGCATCTATAGATCCAAAGTGAAATTGTCACCCTCTCTGGGTGGTTGCACAGGATGTGGGGGAGCCTGGCTGCCTTGCATTGGCTGTCTCAGCAGACACGTGTGCCCCCAGTGGTTGTATATTGAACTAATGGACTAATAGGCCACTGTTTTATTAAGCGGACGGGTTTACAGGCAGCTGGTGGTCAATAAAATTGACCATTCATAAATCAAATAATTAAGTCAAATGAAGCCCAGACAAGGTAGGCTGATGATTGCACTGAAAGTAACTTCCTGGGCACTTCAGCTGTTACAATTTATTCTGCTAGACTCCAGTTATTTTGGGTTGAGCTTGGAGTGGTAGCTTTGGTCTTGAACGTGCAGTAATGCACACAGCATAGCTGGTGCCCACGCATGTGTACTGACGCCTGCATTAGAGAGGACTGTCTCCTCTCGAAGGGCCCTCCATGAGGTACTTCTCAATCTGCCAGGGCTCAGACAAGGAAACTGAAATCACCACTCACACTTCACGTTCCTACAGCTCTTTAGATGTTTCAGCAAGGTGTTTTCACTGGCTCTTTTCTTGAGGGAACGGTGGGAATATTCTCAGAACTTTTTCTCACTTTCTGCCAATGGCAAGGTCAAGGGCAGAAAAGCAGGAAAACAGAAGGGCTCCCACTGGGCTTGGCGCCGTCTTAGCTCCAGAAATCATGAACTGCTGCTGCATCTCGTATTGTGAAGTGCCTGCGGTGTACCGTGCATTGTGCTGTAACCTTTGCACACCACAACTCGGATGCTTATGATGGACAACAGGACAGGGATGGCCTCATTTTACAGGTGAGCTGGTCTCCAAGTATAAAGTAATAAGGCTGGAATCCAAACCCGGATAGGACGGCCCTCGATAAATACGTGGAAGAGGAACAAGCCAAGGCTAGATACCTCCGAGGGTGGAGTAAACCAGCTTCTCTGTAACACACATTTCTTAGGCTTCAGCTTGATGTGGGAGCGAGGGGAGAGGTTGCTGAGTGTGTGGGTGTGAGTTTCACAGAGTCTGTGGACCTAAGAGCACAACAGCTACTACTCACACAGTGTTCAGTGGGTGTTGTGCTCTTGTGGCTGGAATTCTGCAGTGCCTTCACCTATGCCCCTTGGAGAGGGTGGCAGCTGTGACCCTGATCCACTTTCCTAGGTAGCTGGCGGCCTCCTCGGGGATCTAAATCTTGACAGGATGGAGGAAACCTGCTGAAATCTGACAGCAGTAAAAACAACAGCTCTTTCTATTAATTCTCCCTATGAAATTCCATTTGTTGTAACTTTAGTGTCATTATGTGCGTTGGCTAAGGGAATCCAAGACAATTGTTTGGCATACTCATTTTGAATTTAATATTTGCTTTTTTTTAATGACAAGGATGCAATTTTTTAAAAAAGCTTTTTTTTTTAAAGAAAAATTTTATCACCAAAAACTTTTTAATGAGAAGGCACAGGATTCCAGAAAAATTCTCACTTGATGAATAACTCAGGTCCTTTAGGAGAACCCTGAGGATGTCATGCGTTTCAGTGGCTGGTGCTGGAATTCCTGAATGGAGGGAATCATATCGTCAGTTAGGCTTGCAAGACACAGGCCTTTAATTGTTACACCACCAAATATGCTTGATAAAATCTAAGACTGTATCTCCAAGTTCCACAGTACCTGTAACAGACCCACAGGGTCAGTCAGAGAAGCAGTGACAGTTTACCTGTGGATAGATGTAACCATCAAGTTATTAACCTGTGTAACATAAGTTAGAACAACCATGAAAAAAAATTTACAAATATTATCATTCCCTCAAATGAGATATTATGAAAACTGTCAAAATATAATTTTTGTACTCTTCAAGCAATAAATGTCCTATGGAAAAAAATTAGAAAATTTAAGAAAACCAGAAAAAACAAGATGATGATTTTTTAGATTGTCCATAATGCCATGACTCAGAAAGAAAAATCTTTCGTTGTTATTTTTTATGGTTTTATTTCCAAGGACATCTGTGTTTTTCTGATATAGACTAGCAAGTGTTTGATTGTGCTTTGGCTAATTACTACTGCTGGTACTGAGCTTCCTGATTTCTAGTGCCTTCCAACCATCTCCCTGCTGAAGATAGGTCAGAGGAAGATGAGGTGGTTGTACCATTTTTACCAAACGGTAGGAAAGACAACGAGTGTCACACAGTATTGATACTTGAAGATGATCCAATTCCATGAGAGACAAATACTGTCTTTGAAGTAACATGACAAACCAGGACAAAGCTAAGGTCTGAGAGTTTATACTCTTCATTATTTTTATTCCTCCCTGTTGCTAAACACCAAGAATTTTGGCAGTGATACAAGTGATTCTTCAACTTAGGTTATTTTCTCTTTGTCTTCAGTAACTTCCTAGCTTCCTAACAGAGATCCTCTTGGGAAGGGTCTTTATTCTTAGGAAGCTTCTTCACTGAAATCTTTGGTGTTATAATAAACAAATATAGGATATTAAATGAAGATGTAACTGGCATTTATATTTTCATTTTTAGAGTCCATTTTAGCTTAATTCTCTTAGCAACAATGAGGGAGGCAAAGGCCATTGAGTGGATACATTAAATGAAAAGGAAAGAAGATAGTCACCCACAGGCCATGGAGGAGGTGAAGGCAGGAAGGTGAGAAGCCTTCTTCAGGATGGTGTGAGGGTACAAATCAAGGAAATCACCGACAAGCAGACAGGAAAGGTGTCAAGAACCCAAATGAACAATCTGGGCTTACGAGGATTCAGGTCAAGATATTCCTTTCATGTATTGATAATTTTAAAATTTAAAAACAGTGGTGGGTTTTATTGAATAATAAATAATAGTGGTATTATTTTTTAAAAAATATTTATTTATGCATACAAGCACTGGGGTACAGGCCAGAGGTGCGGGGGGGTGAGAGGATTCACCATAGAAAGAGCAGGGAGCAGAACAGGCAGATCAACAGAAG
>JAGFMF010011694.1:5088952-5140475 GCA_019455555.1 Galemys pyrenaicus
CAACATTTGTTGTTGCTACTTTTTTTGAAATGTGCCATTCTCACTGGTGTGAGGTGGTATCTCATAGTGGTTTTGATTTGCATTTCTCTGATGACAAGAAGAAGTTGAGCATTTTTTCATATGCCTGTTGGCCATTTGCTTTTCCTCTTTGGAGAATTGCCTTTTTAGCTCTTTTGCCCATTTTTTAACTGGGTTGTTCACTTTGTTTTTATTTAGTCTGGTTAGTTCTTTGTGGATCTGTGTGATAAGTCCCTTGTCAGTAATGCTGTGTCTGACATCTTTTCTAACCCTGTCTTTCTCAAGGAAATAAAAGGAAAAAACCTCATGCACAGATTCTTGTAAAATACTGGAGGTGGAGGGAGTAGAGGCAATGTCCTTGGAGAAGTAAACTGGGGGCAAAGATGGGGACAGAAAGGGGTGGCTGGGACAATTTAGGGCAAAGAGTGAGCAAACCTTGGGCTATCTGGGGTGTCAAAGGTGTATAAAGAAGAGATACTGTTAAGAGTTGCAGGGAGAAACTTCCTGATCTATCTTAAACATTGAAATGAAGGAGAACTGAGATCCCCATTCTTCTTTCTTTTGCCCCTGGCCCACAGTGATGCAGTGAGGGTCAGCGGTGTGGAAAGACTGTTGAAGCAGTGACAGGAGACTCACTCTACTCCAGCTAGGTCCATGTTGTAGACAACGCCCACTGGTTCTGGGCTTAATGTATATTGTCTCGCTTGGTCCGCATAACCACTGTCTGATTGCAGATCTATTTATCTCATGGATAGTCAAGGAGAGCAGACTCAGAGGGGCTGCTGCCTGTGTTGACCAAGTGCCAACAGCTCAGATCCCATATCCAGTGTCCAGTGGGCTGAACCCATGCTCTGACCCCTTTTTGACCTTTTCCTAAAAAGATTTCAGTCAGACTTGATTCTTTTTTGTTTTATCTGTTTTGGAGGGATCCACTCATAAGTCTTCTCTTCTCTCCAGGAGATATTTAGCAAAAAACCTAAGTGACTACATTCCAGTCCTATGTGAAGCTTTGCTGACTGTCTTCTTTGACCTCAGAGTACTTAAAGTCTCCACCTCACATCTTCCCAAGTGAAAAATCAGACATAAAAATATTGTTTTTCTCAGTCTCACAGCATTTCTGAAGATGATCAAGTCAAGGCTTGTATTCAATTTTCAGGAGAAAAGCACTTAGTAGAGTCGACAGGAAGGGGTATTGTCTCCCCTGGGGTTGTGCTGAGGTCTTCCTCCTATGATCTCAGCAAATGAATACCATTGCAAATCAAGAATCGACAGGGACTCTGCTTTTTGGCTGGGGTACAATTCAGAATCTGAATAACCGTGTGAGAATGGAGAGGTGGGTTTGTGGGTGGGAGTATTGGACCCCATGGAATAAACCCTGTCCGAACACAGGTGCTGAACGGACAGAGCCTGTACAGGATGCCTTTGAGATTACATACCTAAGTAATCCATTGCTGGCTTCCTCTCCCTGGGGTAAGTGGCAGTGGCAGTAATGTGGATAAATTGGAGGCCGTTAATCAAATAAATTAAGAATCAACTGTCTTGCCCATATTGATCTCAGAATAAACATGCATCTGGCTGGGGGCATGTCTTCCTTTGTGAACCTCCCTGTGACCCAGAACTGCTTGGAAGGTGGTGATGCCTTCGATGCCTCCTGGTGCTATCCAAAACTCATATTACATAGAAGAGAATGCAAAATACTTGGCATTAGGAAGGCTACCAGATCTGTGTCTCTTTGTGGACAGGTAATCTTAGGATAGAGGACTTCCTCACCCTGAAACTCAGAAAGAAAAATCATTCCATTGAGACAATGACAGCACTTTGGAAGACACTCCTTTGTTTTGGTTGAGCTGATTTGTGGCTGATCGAGGACAGGTATTGATTTTGTGTCTTCCGAGGTTCATCTAAAGTGTGCTAGACAGGATCATGGGATTCTGGTCACAGACATGGAACATAGGACATAGATTCCAGGCTGACCCCATGTGTGGGCAGCCCTGTGCATTGTATGCTGTGCGAGCAAATAGTCATCTCGCACAGAGGGTCCTTTGTTGAAGACTCTGGAAACTTTCTTTAAAGAGGTATTTCCTTTCCTAGTCCAGAATCATTAATCCTTTTGCAAGCTGCCTTTGTGCCTGACCTTAAGAAGAAAACATTGACAGCAAACTCAGTGTCTCTTTAAATTACCCCTTTATTTAAACACTTAAATCGGTTTCATTTGTTATTGTTGTTGTGTTGTTATTTTTAAGTCCGAATTCTTATCCATTGTTACACCATTTATTTTGGGCACCAGGAGACAAAGAGCAGAGGCAGAAATAAAAGCTGGTGGTGGCATCCTAAATTAGTTCAAGAGCTCCGAGAGTTCCTGTGTGCCCTAAGCACTGTGTGTTGGCTGGTTAATAACTTATATGTGTATGTCATATTCACTGATTCTATTTTATTATAGGGGATAAGATATAAACTTACTTATAAACATTAAATTCACAGTACGAGTACTGACTACAGTGACTGTTATTACATTTTTTGAAAACTGCATAGGGAGTGAACTTTGGAAAATAACAGAAGTTAGTGGAGCCAAAGAGTGCGATTTGGGATCACATCTGGGTCTCCAGAACCTCCACCACTGTACAGGGTTCCTGAGAATAGAATCTATTTCCCCTAGAGAATCACGCTTATTGGCTATGGAATCAGATGACTTGGGTTTGAAAGGCTTTGCTCTTCCGTTCTTAGCTGTGTAGTCCTGGCCAAGTTCTGTGGCTTCTACTTGCCTCAGTTTTCTCATGTGTCACATGGGGGCAATCATAGGACTCTGTAAAATATTTGCATTAACCTTGGAATACAGTAATATGCAACAAACAATAGGTAGTGTTTAAAAAAAAAAAAAAACCACAAACCAACAGCTGCAATATTTCTTTAAGAGACCAGTTCTGCAATTTCAGTTTGGACAGAACTCCTGTTCTCATGAATCTGCTTTGCCTGAGCTCTGTGATGGGGACTTGTGCGTGGAAGAGACTGCCTTGCCATGCAGGGTAACACGCTAAGATGAGCCCTAGGAAACAAGGTTAATGAAAATATTGAATTTGTTCTACTAGAACAAATTCAGCCTGTCTAAAGGGAACAGGACAGCCAAAGGTTTCCAGGCAGACATGCCTGGCATCTTGGGCTGATCAACCAGGGGAGGCCGCTGTGCACCCAGGCTCCTGTTGAACCGTCTGCCTGTGTCCTTCGACCTTGACAGCAGGTTCTGGAAGATAACCTGGCAGTCCTCACAGTCCATTAAGACAGCAGATGCAAACACACTCAGAAGCCAACTGCTGAAATCAGGTTAATTTCAGCCTCATCCTGCTACTGCCCCCTTACAGCCAGTGCCAGCTCAGCCCAGAACTTTGCAGGGCTGGGTCATGGTAAAGCTCACTAATGGACATCTCAGTAGGGCATATGCTGAGTAGATGCAAAACTGAGTGGCTGTAGAGCGTCTGTTTGGAATAGAAATTGCCAGCCTGTCATTAGAAGATAGAAATAGGGTAAAGCATAGAAAATGGGGGATAAATGCACAGAGGTGGAGTCAGATGAATGGGAAAATGTTTTAGACTTGGTCTGTATTCATTTTCTAGTAGATAAACTTGTTTCAAGAACAGTAGGCTTAACTGGGTTAGGGGGTTGAACTTTTTATGAAACAGCAGTTTTATTTGTATTGTGTGTGCCCCTGTGGAAAAACAGTTTACTTTACTGTTTATCAAGTTTGTACTTAGCATTGAGAAAATTTGTGGTTAGGCTTTTTTCTTTTAGATTCAGAGTCAAAATGATTTGAACTTGAATTTTGGAAAACAAAGAATTTGAAGGTTGCTATCTCTACAGTAACAGTTACTTTGCCCTCAGGGAGAATGATTGACTATTACCGTGAAAGGGAAAATGATATTCTCTTTCACAGTGTTATGATAGAAATGATGCTTTTCCCGCTCACCATTCACTTTCTGATGGTTGTGTCCCTCTGCCCACCCACTCCAGTCTTGCCTTTTTTCCCCAGCACCCGATTCACCGTAGCTCATCAGATGGCCATGTGCCTCTGATCTGGGCATGGTGCCAGGCATTGGGTTACATGAGACAAAGAAGTCTGATCTTGCCCATGAAGAGGCCCTACTCTAAGAGAGCAGGACTTGGCTGCCTACAGAGGGAAAGGAAACAGCAGAGTGGGGAGAGCCCAAGGAAATCCTCTTTGCTCTGCAGTTGTTTCCTAGCGCTACCCGAGGTTCTTTTGGGTGCACAGATGGGTATAAAGGGTGAACAGAAGTTCGATTAATTGTGTATTTTCAGTTTTAAATAGTAGAGCTGCCAATGCTTAAGGGCCTGGACATTGTAGTTAGACAGGCCTGGCCTAGGATCCTGGATCTGCCATTAAAGAGTGTGACCCTGAAAAATGTGCCTACCCTCTCTGAGCACCAATTTCTGCTTATACCCCAAAGGGAAATAATAACTACTCTGCAGAGCTGTCAGATGGCATATTGTAGATGTGCCTGGCGTGGTGGCTAGCACATAGTAGGTGCTAAATAGTCACTGCTATTTTTTTCTAGTTTGCATTTGTGAATGAGGTTGTTAATGTCTGTGAGAAGACTAGGTTGTGGTATTGGGAGGAGAGGTTAGCTGGAGCAGATGACATACAAGCTGTGGGTGGGTGCCCAGGAATCATGGTGTGTGAGGAGTTTGGGGACACCATTGCTTTGGCAGCAGCTGGGTTTTTGCTTATGGAAAGGAAATGGCATGCTTAGCCAGCCAGATAACCAAGCTGCTACCGTCAGACAGTCTTTCAAATGGAGCTTTGCAAATGTGTTCGTGCAGCCTGCAGTAATGAGATTCATGCTTCTTCAGTGGTAATCCCCCACTAGACAGCATTTTAAATCTTTTCCTATTTGGTGCATAGAACTGAAGTCCAGGATATACATATTTCCAAGTGTCATTTTTAATTTAATGCATGATTGAACGTATTACCACTGGCACAGCTAAATAGTTAAACTAGAATCCATCAATTTGTCTTGAACTGTTGACATGCAGGGTAATGCTACAGTTAAATTAAATTTAAATATAAGAATGAGAGGCAGCTTGGTCTCCTGGCAGCCTTGGGGCCCGCTTTGTCAGTGAAGCCTGGCTGCAGGAGGAAAAGGACATTTTAAAATATGAGGTGCATTTCTCACCTCCCCTCCTTATGGCTTGGAGAAAGTGCTGATTCTATTGCCTTTCTGGTTATTTTCTCCAATTGAGTGGCAAAGAAGACCAGGTGTCCAGATTCTGGCAGGAAAGCATGGTGCAAATGTAAAGGCAAATCACTGTTAATAGGAAAAACCTGGTTTGCAAATCATACCCTTTCAAAACTAGAACAGATTTGGGAGACCCTAGAATGGCAGTCAGGGAGACCAGCCTGAGTTTCTGTCCGGAGTTTCAGAGCAGCTGGGAAGTCTGCCTAAGGACGTCTGAGAAGAGAGCTGGACCCTCTGGATGTTCTCTGCTCTCAGTATCATTGCACTTTATGCAGAGACATGACTGAGTGGGCCCTGTGCTCACTGCTGGAGACCCCAAGTGAGTGAGTGAGCTACTCAGAGTGTAGTTTGTTCATAAAATGGGGATAATGTCTTCAAGGATTGTCCAGAAGGTTATGCAACTTCTAGGTGTGAAATGGTTGGAATAGTGAGTGGAACTGGGTAAGAGCACAGCAAAAACAAATTATTCTTATTGTTGTACTAGTAGGAATAACTGGCCTTTCCTACTGGCTCATTTTTCTCTAAATCATCTTTCGAGGAGGGGGGACATGCTGTGGAGTATGTCCCTTAGCCTGTGTCGGTGTCCCCTGTGGGCAGTGTGGTGAAGTTCTTGGGGGGCCTGTGCATTAGTCTCACGGCAGCTGGAAGAAATCACCACAAACTTGGTGGGTTAAACAATAGACAATCTATCACAGTCTGCAGGTCACAAGTCCAAAGTCAAGGTGCCAATCAAGTGGTTCTCCAGAGGAGGATCCTTCCATGCCACTTCAAGCTTCTGGTGGTTCCATGGCTTGTTCTGTATGATTTCACTCTCCATCTTTTCAAAGCCTTTTCCTCTTCTTCAGATGTTTGTCCACTGTGTGTCTTTTGTAAAAATACTTGTCACTGGATTTTGAATCCACCAGAAGAATTCAGAACTTAATTTTCTCTCTGACCTCATTGTGAGATCCCTAGTTATATCTACAGAGATCCTTTTTCCAAATAAGGTCATATCACAGTTCTAGAACATGGATACACCTTTTCATGGGCAGTCACCACTCAACTCAAGTGGCTCTTATAGGGTAAAACCTGGTTATTGGAACTGGAACAAAACTAGAAAGAATTAAACCCATAAACTTGGTTTTGGGTGAACTTTGTGTTAACGCACTGTAGAGTCTGGCATATAGGGGGCAGAAATGGTAGAAAGAGAAATGTGACTAGAAAGATTTATCATTTAACTCATCAAAATTATATATAGGTGGTGATTGGTAAATGAGATCAATCTTCACTCATTCATTTATTCATTCACTGATTGATAGTCATGTTACTGTACCGCTGTGTGCTGCATGGTAGAAAGAGAAAGATGAAAAAGACACAATTTCTACCTTCATGGAGCAAATAGTGTAGGAGGAATATACATGAAAATTAAAAAAAGAATGCAATCAATATTATGAATTCAAAGCTTCAATTTTTCTTATTCTAAGTGTGAGAGGGAGCATGTAACCCAGTCGTGATGGGGTGCAGGGAAGAGGGGGGTTGACTGGTCAGGCCAGGCTTTTCAGCAGAGGTGACAGGGAATCAATCTGAGTGAAACGGTTGAGTCTGATATTCAATATTAAGATATAAGTGGGGTTGGTTCATAATGGAAACTCTATCCTGTGTCCTGTGTTCTTTGCTAATTTTTTCCTTATATTTTAGCCTGTCACTAACTTTTATGTTTCCGCCTTCCCTTGGCTTTTATTACCTGCACATTCATGAGGTCTATTTTATATAATACTTTGCATTCATTATATTTTGCATTTCGTTTTTTCCCAGCTAGATTCAAATATTTCCAGAGAAGCCAACTTAGTATGGTAGACATTCATAAGTTATGAATCAGTGAGTAGAAGGCCTGAGTTATAAGCTTAGTTGCACAAGTTATTAACTGTGGTTTTGAGTTACTCATGGGCACTCATCATTGTTCCACTGTACAGACTCAGGACTTAGGCTGGGCTCTCTTGCCTGCTTCACAAGCTTGCTGAGATCTAATGAGGTAGCAGATGGAATGTACTGCTCTGCTAAAGGGCCTTCATGTGCTAGGTGCTCACAAATAACTGAAGATTTATTCAGAAATTCACTTTCGTTCATTGTAACATAGGTGACATGCGGGGCTAAGAACTTCTGTTTCTGTGTGGCTCAGGAAGATGTGGCAGCTCAAGTGGTTATCCCAGAACACACCCACCATCATGGTCTGTTTTAAGAGTTTAAAGTGGCCTCAGTTCATTTTCTTTCTTTCACTTGTTTAGTCTGGTGCCAGGAACTACAAACAACTGGGCTGACATGTCTTACACAGAGAAAGCAGTTTTAGTTACTTGCTTTCATAAGAATGAACTAGGCATCTATCGTGGTCTCTGGAGGGGATTTCAAATCCAGGTTCTTTTGGGACTATCCCTCGAGAAAGCCTGGTACTGGGATTAGAGAGAAAACTGTGAAATTTCCTGATTTCTGCATTGGCTGGATTTGCATCTTTCATTTCAAGCCCAAATTCAGTGGGTGGGGGAAAAAAACTGAAGTTTTTTCAGCAGTGGCATCGGCCACACTGGCCACACAGCCTGCTGTGTGACCATTCTGCCCTGGTGTGACATTATCAGCCGTGCAGCTGTGGGCATGGTGTGTCGCCACCGAACAGCTTGTGATTAGGCTGGGCACTCAGCAGCTGGGTGAGATCTGAGCCATGTGGCCGGTGGTCAGTAGCAGTCTCTCTGGCACTGTCTTCTGGGTAGAGACTGAAGCCCTCAGGTGATTTCTTAATCATTCTGGGCCGTAGTCTTTAGGTTGGCAATCACGTTTTGTAAGCTCTTGACACTTCTTTCTGTACTCAGTTTCCCCAGGGCTTTGCCCACTCTCCGGAGTTTGAGTTTGATGGAAATGCTTATTTCTTCAGTTCTGGGAGGGCTGTGTCATGATTAGAGCCCAAGAAATGTTTGACGCTGATTTTCTACCCTGATCTTCTTCTATGATGTCAGCATTTGGAGTGTTCTGGATCTGAGGCGTTTCAAAGCAGAGATAACTAGTGAAACTATGATTTGGGGTGGGGATGGAGGAATGGATACCAGGCGAGCTGACAAGAAGGCAGCGGAGTCTGAGGCCTCATGAAGTAGGACACCAAGGTCAATGATGTCCTCTCCTGGACACCAGGCCAAAGGCTCCTGATATTTGACCAGCAGATAATCATTCTTTTGACTTAAGCCTGTTCTTTTCCTGAAGAGCAAGGGTTCCTGGGTGGAACAGCAGATTCCTCTGCTTTCAGCCATTTGTACCGCACCTGTGCATGAATTTATCAGCTCATCTCCTGACGTTAGATTTTGTTGGAAGGATGAAAGGGAGTAAAAGGGCAGTGAATGGTGTGAGGAAGCAGAAGGGTCATTCTTTCATTGGGTGAGGAGAGCGAGGCTGACTTCACATATTTCCTTGGGCTTGGCACTGAGAAGGAACCTCTAGGTGACAGCGAGAGTGACGCGCACGTGAGGATTCTGCTCTCCTGGATAGACAGGGAGTGATCCAGCCTGTGGCTTGAAAATACAGCAGTGTATTGATGAGGTTCCAGGGGTCTCATATATAATTTTTTGGGGTGTAAAATGTAGCTTGAAACTTTTCATTTCGTCTACTCCACCACACAACCCCCCTGCCCCATTCCACAGCCCCCAGCAAACACTTCGTAAAACATTGATGGAATCTTAGTCCTGTTCTCAGCATTCCTCATGCCATAGGAACACAGAACAAGGACTTTTTCACAAAGTTGTGCTGTGAGGGTTTATTAGTGGGAAATACAATATTAAACACACATTAAAAATAATAGGTATGAACTGTTCTATAGCCTTTGGGGTGTAAATATTATTATGTCTTCGTCATTTCCCCAAATTAAATTTAAAATAGCTTGACCCCTGTTAAAAAATAAGGTGGAATTACATTATTGTAGTGTTATATAAAACTAAAAAAAAAAAAAGGTTATGCTGACTTGAGGGGGTGAAACCTTGAAATAGAATAAATTTGGTTGATAAAACTGGTTCAGGAATTCAGAGTTCAGGGCTAAGCAATTATATGTGTCAGCAAGATGAGAGATTAAATTAAACAGTGCTTATATTTCCTGGTAAATAAAATGCAATGAACCAACAACCCTTAGCCAAAAAGTGAATCTCATCTTGTAGTTTAAATTTTTCATCCTCTAACTCTTATAAAGATGGGTCTTCCTAAATTTTGATTAATGAAGACAGAATTCTTTCAGTTTTTTTTTTTGATAATTATCACCAAAGATTGGTAACTAAAATCATCAGACTCCTCAAACCTCATCATTTGTTAAATAATAGTTGTTAAAGAAATTATGCTTGTTTTCTTAAACTTATAAACTCTGCCATAGGAAACTGAATTCATCCACTAATAGCTAACTTCTACTGGCCACAATAATATAAACTAGATAAATTCTCTTGCTATTAGAAAAAATACCTCAGAATCCACAAGTTCCTCCTTGAGAGTCATCTGGATAAGTAAAATACTATCCTTTTATATTCACAACATAAATGTTCATTCTCTCACAGTTCCCACTCCAAGATCTTTGAGATGTTAAGAGAACCTCAGCGTTTAACAGTAGAACATGATCTTACTCGTCAAGCCCCGTTCTTCAGCTGCCTCGAGAGCACTGGCCTTTCAGGATGTGTTCAGCCACCAGAACCCAAGATCTTACACCTGCCATCGAGCAGACGTGGGGGCACAGGAAATGGACACACTCCCTGGTGACCTGGATGCTGAACTCAGTGAGAGCAATATGTATGGATTGGTCATGTGTCCATCTGCACTCAGTAGGGTGCTGCTTGATTTTATCTAAATTGAAGTAGAGTCAAGGCTATGCAACAGCTATAGGGTGCTCCAGATATAATTACATAGCATGCTTAGAGCTACAGTGGTCTAGATCTTTAGCATAAATATAACCTAGAAGACTGTGTGTGAGATTGTGTGTGTGTGTGTGTGTGTGTGTAAATATGTGTAGGTGTTGATGTGTATTGAGGAAAGATTTCCCCAGGATTTTGGGAATCCATAGGTCTTTTACACAGTGTAGTACACTTGCTGAATTTTTAAATAATGCCCATCAGGCTTACTAAACACACCAGTGATTATTGCTAAAAGCAAATTTAATTCTTCCAAGGGATCCAGTTCAGCAAACCAGATATCTCGTGGCATTCTTTGCTTGGTTTGAGCATCTACAGATACACTAAGTTGGAGAAATATGATTTGGCTAACAATGAAATTGTTTTTGGCTTGGCACCTTCAACTGAGTCCTCTCATTGAAATCTTTCAAGGTCAGTGTCCCCATCAACTCCACTACATTCTGTTAACATTTCTTGGATTTCACGGAGTATAACCATGGCTTTGTGCCATAGCTCTCCAAACTTATGGCTTCCCCATTGTGCAGGAGTCTTGTAAACTACCTGCTCTTATCAAATATAGCTGATTAACTGATTCATTCAGTTATTCATTTCATAACACCTTTACTATTCTTGGCCATTAGTCCAGAGTTATTCAATATATGCTTTATAAACTCTAGGGATAAAATGATCAGAAAAAGAGATATGGTTTCCATTTTCACAGAGCTCAGCCCTTAGCAAGAAAGACAGACATTATGCATATGATGGGAAATAATTAAATGCATGCTTAAAGGTAGTGAGAGGCTGTAAAGAACTGGGTGCCATGGGACTATTTCACGGGGAGACCTGAGTCAGGGAGGTCAGGTTGAGTTTTCTTTGAAGAAGTTGAAGCTGAAATAAGATCAAAGCAATTGCATAGTGGTATGTAGCATGGACACTATTCTTACCAAGTTTTAAAATGTGCCTGGTGTCCCAATTCCCTGTTACTATATTCAACTTGAGTTGGTCATAAAGCTCTTTTATTTGCTATGCATTTCTTGATGCTGGTGATTCATGGGCACATGCATGAACAATGAGGCCTATCCCCAAGTCAGGGGCCAGAAGGAACCCTACAAACCTTCTTCAACTTTGAGGCATGGCCGTTAAGGATTTTTATTCCTGAGTGTCCTGAGTTTCAGGGTGGCCAATGAACTAATTAAGAGCCGCCTTTTCTACTTCAGTCCTAATAATTAGGGTAATTCAGATTTCCACTCCTCTAACAGACTGAGAGAGAAAATAAAATAAATATGGGTCTCTCTGACAATAGCTTTTAGTCAATAGCTCCCAGCTCCACCCTTCCCCTACTTCCAGTCCATGAACCCAGCTCACACCTCCTTCCATCTAATCAGGGATTGCTGGGGTCTCTTCATCTGCTTCTGAGTGCTGTGAGAGCCCCAAGTGATTGTCCCATTTCATTTTTTGTGTGGTTTCTTAATGGCGTCTATACCTTTGCTAGAGCATTAGATGGTACCTCTTAATATTTGTTTTTTTAAAAGATTTATTTATTTATGCATACAAGCACTGGGGTACAGGCCAGAGGTGGGGGGAGGTGAGAGGATTCACCACAGAGAGTGGGGAGCAGAACAGGCAGATCAACTGAAGTACACTGCCGAGGGGAGCAGCGGGCACAGCAGGAGAGGTCTGCCATGCCATGTGGGTCCCCTCCCTGGCCGGCAGCAGGGATCGAACTCCTGCTGCAGTGGCTGCGGTTTGCTTCATAGTGCATTGCTTAACCCACTGCGCTACCAGGGAGGCCCCCTCTTAATATTTGGATATTATTATTTTGAGGTTAACTTGGGTCTAGTTTTTTTTTTTTTTTTTTTTTTGGCTGAAATAAGGTAGCTATGTGCTCTGGCTTAGTTAGAACATGCACCTTTTTGGTATTCTTCCCTTCGAGTCAGAGCTCTAGTTCACCACAACAAACCCACCACTTCTGCAGAACTTAAGTCTTGCGGGGAAGAAAGAGAGAACAAAGAAGCAATATAAACCATCACACCTGCTGCTGCCCTTTCCTACCCCTGGTGTCCCTTGCACACACTTTCGGGTGGCAATGTGGAAATTTTAGTTTAGAGAAGTTCAGCCTGAATGATGGAACACTATGTCTCTGCACCTGATATAGATAATTTAGGGAAGAGGGAGCCCGATCTATTACACACGAGTTTAACATTTCCAAAGCCCTATGTGGGAGCTGCTGTTATAAATCCTGTTATCTGTTAATGGGATTTCAGCCTGAAACGCCCACATGCTGCTTTGAAATTTTCCTCCATCTGTTCATTTCTGCAACGCTTATTTATTTATTTAGGACGAGAGGAATGGCCTACTAATGTGGCCAGCTGAACAACTGGGATTGTAGGTCTGAGGAGAAACTAGATAAACTTTTATGAGTGTAGGAGGAGGTTTCCTAATATGCATCTTCTTATGCCTGCTGTTCTAATATCTTTAGGTGAGAAGGTTCTAGTAGACAGGAAATAGGAGGAATAAATTGCAATGGCCATCACCAGTGGCTCGTCTGGCCTCAGCATTGTATTCCTGTAGATTAGCAGTGTGGTGTCAACATGGGTCGCTAGAAAGTGAGGTAGATGAGTTCCAGACCACAGTACTGTGTAGACAACAATGTTATGGGAAAGACCTGTGGAAAATGTGATCAAATAGATACTTAAGAGATTCACTTGTGAACTAATCCAACTAAAACCTAGTTCAGAAAGGAATTTGGAAAGCTTCACAATAAATCTTGGCTTTCTGTAAAAATTCAACTTCTGTAGTTTTTCCTTCATCTCCTTTTTTTGAGTTCTGAGTTGACCACCCCTAGAAGTTTCTGTCCTCAGAATCACCTTCCTCCCCTTTCATGCCAGGTGGGGTTTTACTACTGGTCTGTGACCCCTGTTTTGAGTCGCTCTGGATGGAATGAGGCTGAAGCTCTCAGAGCCCCGGCCTTTACTCTCACCTTTCTGCTGCTCTTGACCAAAGCACTCTTAGCAACTCAGTTCTCTTTTCAGAAAAGATTGGAGTATTAAGTCTTGGAGTTATTTCATTAATACAAAGCATTTTGGGATGATGCTTTTTGCTTTAGTAGGTTGTACTCAATGTGAACCTGGCACCTGGGAATACAGAAATGAAAGTATACACTAGGGTTTTGCTACTACAGAACTGATGGTGAAATGGAAGAGACCTACATTAAGTAAATAAATTAAGTAAATAAATTGTGTCAAGTGTTATAAAAAAGAATGAAGGGAACAGCCAGAGCTGGGGGCTGACTGAGATGGGCTCACCAGAGCAGGTGACTTACAGGCTTAGATGAAAATACTTTTCCAATAGTGTTTCCTTGAGATTTGGCTTCCATTAAGAGATTTGTCTCAATTTTAAACATTTGGCTGGGCATTGCTCTCCATTCCTTTCCTCTTTAGTGCTTGATGAGTCCAAAATACTATAAAATATTCAGAGACAGTTTTTTTTTTTAAAAAAAACAAGAGCGAACAAGGGACTGAGGTGATGGTGCACTGGTGAAATGGTGGTGGGAAATCCATGGGGACCACAATTGATGTAAAAAAACATATAAATAAAATACTAAGAAGAACAAAACAAAAAAAAATCATGTTTTCAGTATCGGAGTTATTCATTTGAAAGTGCTAGATTCACAGTTCTACAAATGAAACTTTTCTGTGACAGTGAGGTTGATCCTGGGAAGGGAATAGGATAGGTAGAAAGGGAGGTCCAGAAAGACTTTCTTGGGGGTCCAGAAAGACTTGCCCCCAAGTGACAGTGGAAGGACTATTCAGGTAATGCTGGTTGTCCTGTGGGGTGGGGGTCGTTATAGGAGAGGGTGTGGGACAATCGTTCACTTGGGGATATTCATGTCTATGGAAAGCTTTGAGATCTTCTACTAGGAAGCCCCAGGCCCATATGAGCGGTTTCTCCAGACTCTGTGAAGAGGAAAACTAGGTAGGAGATGAGCACCATGATATGGACCACTTGGGAGAGGCTCCAGAATTTGCATTTCCATCAGGTTCCCAGGTAATGCTGACCCTACTGATCTGTAAGTCACCTCCATAATCTCTCTCTTAAAGCCTCCCCCTGACCCCACTCTGCTTCCTTCTCACCTCACGTGAGCAGTTACTTTTACCCACACGTCCTACTGCTGTTTCACCTTTCTGTAATCCTGCCTGATCCCAACCACCATCTCAGCTCATGATTTGGTCATTTCTGAAATGAGTGAAACAAAGAATAGATATTCTCTCTGCTTCCCTATAGCCCAGATAAAATATCTGGGCTTTAGAGGACATATAGGGTTACTCCATATCTGGAAAAGTACTCTTTTCTTTTTGTCTTTCCTTTTCTCCATCAAGACTGTTTCAACCTTAAACTTTTTCCATTGCTGCTGTATTTTTTTGCTAATAGTTTCATCCTAAAACACACTGCTTATGGAACAAAACTGCAAATGTTCCCATGAATGAGTCTAGTTGGTTCCTCCCTTAGGAGGAACATAAGGGAACCAAAGGTGGATCAAGGAAAGGAATAAGAACAACAATAATAATAACATTAACAGCAATAAAGACACAGAAACCAAAAATGAGGAGACAAGGACAGACTGGGGACACCTGGTGGGGAGGGGAGGGGGAGGGTTGAGGGAAGATGGGAGCACGAGGGACTGAGGTGATGGTACACTGGTGAGATGGTGATGGGGAATACATAGGGAATACAATTAATGGCAAGTATATGTAAATTTTAAAATAATTAAAAAAATTTAAAAAAAAAGGAAATTACCCATAAAAAAAAACTGCAAATGTCTACATGGGTGCACATTTATAATGAAGCTTCACTATTTTAATTCCATGTTAGTGATCTTTTTTGGGGCTATTATTTAACTGTTAATTTGGAGAAGTCAAAAAAGTACTTAGAAGCAATAATTATGCATTGTAGTTTGGATTATGTTGGGATTAAAGTAGTAATAATGGCACAGAAAGGTCCTGTGCATAAAGCAAGTCATGTGTGTGATCAAAAAATTTCTAGTACCCATATTTTAAAAAGTAAAAAGAAATGGGTAAAATTAATTTTAAAAGTGTATTTTATTTAGTTATATTAAAATGAATGCCCTTTCTGGATAAGCAGCATAGAGATTATGAGTGAGATATTTACATGCTCTCTTTAAATAATAAGTCTTTGAAATCTGGTCTGCATTTTAGACTTGCAGCACATTTCAGTTTGGCCAGTCCCATTTCAGGTGCTCTGTCACCACGTCTGCTTAGTGGCTTCTGATGTACCACAGAGAGAGCATTGCTGTCCATTTCTTTCGTGACTGCCTGGGTTTAAATCAGTGGACATTTGAAAATTACAACTGTCTTTCAATATTGTTTAGCCCAAATTCCATGGTGCATAGATAAGAGATTTGAGTCTAGGAGAGACCAGGACACTTGTGTCCCTGTGAGCTGAGACAGCGTGTGCTCCCCTGACAGGAATCTTCCAGACTGCACTCCCTGTATGGGGTGTGGTGACCATGACACTTGTCTAGATGAAGAATAGGCAAAACTCAGCAAACGCTGCTTTCTGTACTCGCACTGCCTATGACTAAAGGTGGAATCTGTCTCAAATCCTTCCCTTAACAAATTTGCTCACTCACAAAATTCGTTTGACTGCCTACTGTATGCTAGACACTAGGAATGTAAATGTACTCTGGAGGAACTCAGCCTGGGGGAGACAGACGGTGTGTTAAAGTGTCCAATGGGAATCTAAGTAAGTTTCAAAGAGCTCTGAGAGGACTGTCACCTTCTGTCACAGGCAAGAGAGGAGAGTCTAGCAGAAGGGACAAGAACTGCTGATTCCTAGACTGATATCCAGACCTCTGTCCCTTCATAGAGTACGGTTGGTCTTTGAACAGAGCAGAGGTCAGTGACAATAATGACCCTTGCCATCAAAAATCCATGGGTAACTTTTTTGACTCCTCTGAAGCATAACCACTAGTAGTTTGCTATTGACAAGCTTTACCAAAAACACAAACAACTGATCAACACGCATTTAAAAAATGTATTTGTTGAATTAACATTGGTTTACATCGTTGTTTCCCTGGTCGAAGTGTCTGAGCCGCCCCCCTCAGACATTGTCGCCTTAGTGCGCTCTCCACCAAAGAGCCGTAGTCCTGCACTGTACACCCTTGTGCTCCTCCCTTCTTTGTTCTCATCCCCTCTCGTCCACCCTCCTCTCTAGCTTCCCCATTCTACAGTCAGGCTTCAGGGGTTAGTTTTTCAGTTGGCTTTATCTGATCCATTTTTTTCTATATTCCACATATTGGTGACACCACCTAATGTTTGTCTTTCTGGTTGATGGTGCTTAGGTTTATCCCTTCCTGCTCCATCCATGTTGCCTTGAATGGCAAGAGTTTATCTTTTTTGATAACTCAATAGTATTCAGTGATAGGTAGGTAGGTAGATAGATAGACAGATCACATCTTCACATCTTCTTAATTCATTCATCTCTTTCTGGGCATTTAGGTTATTTCCATATCCTAACTATTGTAAAAAGTGCTGCTTTGAACATAGGAGTACAAATTTCCCTTCAAGTTAGAAACACATTTGTATTTTTATACTGTATTCTTACAATGAAGTAAGCTAGAGAGAAGAAAGTGTCATTAAGAAGATCGTAAGCACATGTAAATACATCTACAGTGCTGTCCTATTTTTATGGATACAGTGTTTATCTCATGTTTACAATACAAATCATCTGTCTGCCAGTATCTACATCAACAGTGTCTTATGAGACAAAGCACTGTAATGTTATCCATATTACTAACACCAGACATGAAAAATGAAAAGATATTGTAAAAAAGAAATTCATATCTATTATAGGTATAACAACTCATGCATTGCTAACACCTACTGAAAAACACTCACACATAAGTGGACCTGTGCGTATTGGTTGTTCAAGAGTCAACTCTACATATTTAAGTCTGTAATAGGCACCAGAAAAATCAGTGACAAACAACCACACAGTTTGCATATCAAAGGAAGTATCTAACTAGTAGGGGAAACATACCCAGTTAATAAACAGGTTACTAACTGTGAAGGCAGGACAAGAAATGACATGGTGACCCAGACAGTGGTGGAGTGGGGGAGAGGGTCTTTATACTGATGGGACAGAGGACTCCCTGTTTTGAGATTTGGGTTCAAGTAAGATTAGCTCTTTTAACCATAACAGGAACATTCTAAATATATAATGACTCAAAGATGAGTTTTTTGCACTTGAATAAAATCCAAAATGAGTTTTAACTGATCAGTATGTGATCTTTTCCATGCAGTGATTCAGGAGACCAAGACCATCTTGTGGCTCCTCAGTTCCCAACATGTGCTTCCATGGCTGCAATGTTCTTGCATATGATGGGATTTCAGTGGGATTACAGAACCTGTAGGTGGTGCTATTTTTGGTTACTCTCGTTTGAAAAACCTGACAGCAAAGGAGGCTAAGAAATAAGGTCTAGCTGTGTGGGAGAGGAAGCAGTTTGCCGAACTTCTAACTAGTTTCTGTTGTGGATTCAAAGGATTAGAAAAAATTTACCCTGGAGAGAAGAGAGGGAGGAGTGTTCTTCCCCCTGTGTGCTCTGAAGCACGAAGTAGTGTGGTGTGTTTGAAGAGCTGAAGCATGATGAGCAGGGATGGACCAACATGAGAATGGCGGAAAAATGGGCAAGGGTCAGAGGAGGAGAGCAGTTTGGGGTTTAATCCATAACATTTACCATTTTGAAGTGTGCCATTCAGTGGTATTCAGTACCTTCACATTACGTGCAACCAATGCCATTACCCAGCTTCAGAACTTTCTCATCTTCCCAAATTGAAATTCTGTATCTGTTAAACACTAGACCCCCACTCCCCACTCACCCAGCCATTGATAATCACCATCCTGCTTTCTGTTTTTATGATTTGACTACATTAGGTACCTCATTTGAGAGGAATCATCTAATATTTTTCTTTCTGTGTCTGGATTATGTATTTGCTAAGGGAAAACACTTTTAGTGTTTTCAATATCTGTCCATGTTGCCACATGCAACAGAACTTCATTCCTTTTTAAGGTTGCAACATTTCATTGCATGCATTTAGCACATTATGTTTGTTCATTCATCCTTCAATGGACACTTGAGTCATTTGCACCTCTTGGCTATTGTGAACGATACTGCTTTGGACACTGGTATTCGAGTTTTTGCTTCAATTCTTTGGATTAGGTATTAAGAAGATTAGCTGGATCATATGCTCCTATGATAATTATGTTTAAGTTTTGGGGAACCACCACCCTACTTCCCACAATGGGTACTCCATCTTCCATTCCCACCAACACTGTACAGTGTTCCAGTTTTTCTGCATTTTTGCCAACTCTTGTGATTTTCTTAAAAAAAAATAACCATACACACTAATGGGTGTGAAGTGATATCTCCTCATGGTTTGACTATTTCCCGAATGATCAGTGATGGTGAACATACTTTTATGTGCTTTTGGCCATCTGTATATTTCCTTGGGAGAAATGCCCATTTTTAAATTGAGTTACTTGTTTTTGGTGGTGTTGAGGGGGTTAGGATTGTATTCTAAGTGCAAGAAAGCCATGGCGAGCTCAAGGGTATGGCATAAGCCTGTTTCCATCTTGGCAAGTACCTGTGCCTCTCTGAGTGATTGTGTGATTTTCTCCAGCAACACCATCTCCTGGGTGCAGAGCAGTGTGGGCAGATATTGATGAGCTAAAAATGTACTGTAATTAGGGCAGAAGGCCCAGGTTCTACTTGTCCTCCCACAGAGTTCAGCAATGTTCTGTATGCCCAGACTGCTCCCACAGAGCCTGTACTTCCTATAGACTGAGGCTGAAATGGGACTGGGGTAGTGTCAGGACAGCTTCTAACTTGTCAAAGGTGATTCAGGCTCCTGGCTCATTCCGTCTGTGATTCTCAAGGGCCTGACAGTGGCTACCAGATTAATGTGGTGGTGACAGTGATTGCTGTGATTATGGAAGACACACCTGTTTCTTGGAAGCTGGTGACTGAGTTAATTTATTTCATACCAAGCAGACGGGAACAGCTGGACGGGAGTAAGAGAACAGTAGTGAGGCAGCAGTAGGATTTCCTGTCTCCCGAGCGGGCTGGTTCCCTTACCCCACATGCTGTTTCACCTTCATCCAGCCCCACACTGTCAAGTCAGAGCTCAGTATTACCCTTAATGTGGTGTTTGACAACTTCACCAGTTTTTTTTTTTCACTTTTTATTCTTACCTCTGCTTCTGTTTATCCAGTAAGCGCCAGTGCATCAATATTACTAGGAGGGTCTATTGAGACAGACTTTTGGTCTGTTCTCATAAAACTCCTGATTCAGTGTATCTGGGGTGGGTTCAAGAATTTGCATTTCCAGAAAGCTCCCAGGAAATGCTACTGTTGCTGATTTGGGTCTAGTCTTCAAAAACACTTAGCATAGATCTTTGGGGTCACAGTGCAAACTGATGGAGAATCATTATAATTGCAACTGGTACAGTTGCTGCTCACCGTGGTCTGCTGATGGACTGCCTGTCTCCTCTGGCGAGGTTTTCTTCTGCACTTGTGTCCATATGTGTGAGTGTGTGCACAGACATGTGAGCCCATAATCTCTGAGGATCCTTCAAAGTCCTCTGCTTTTCTGTGCAGAAACAGCAGGTTAAAAAGCCCCTGGCCCTTATATGGCTGGGAGAAAATCATTCTTTTTTCTATTGTTTGTTCATGTGATCCAAAGGAAAATGATACTGTCTCTGTCAGGCAGGAGTACACAGGAATTAATAAACTCCCTTAAAAACCTTTAATTCCATTCATTCAGTTCATTAATATTAATTGATTATCTATGTAGTGCCAGCTTTGTTCTGTGTGCTGGAGATATGGCAGTAAACAAAATGAAGTCAGTTCCTGATCAAGTAGAACCTTTTTATTAATGGCAGGAATAGGAAATAAGCAGATAGGCAGGTAAACATGTTTTATGCCTGATGCTCATAAATGCCATGGGGGCAAGTAGGGTATGGGAAATGCATGCAGTGGAAGTGCATGCAAGTGAGAAATTTGCACAGGCCCGCGTGTGCCCACAGAGGTTAAATAGGCATCTCTGAGAAGGGGATGACCTGGGCATAGACTTGAAAGAAGTGAAGCATGCGGAAATCTAGAGGAAGAGTGCTCAGGCCGCAGGGAGTGCACGTGCAAAGGCCTTGGGGGAGGAGCACACTTGGCATTTCAAGGAGTAACTCCGAAGCTGGTGTGGCTGGTTTGGAGAACTGAAAGAGTGAAAGAGGAGAGTGTGAGAGAGGAAGTCAGAGCCAATCAAGGCCAGGGCTGCATTGCGTAGGACCTTATTCTATTGTAAAGATTTTGGCGAGGTGGCATCACTGGTCATTGGGTGGCTTTGGGCAGAAGTGGGGTGAACTCAGGTTTACTTGTTAAGTGACTCTCCTTGGCTGCTGAGGTAAGTGTTGGGGGGAGGGAAAGATCAGTCAGGATGCAGCCTTTTTTTTTTTTTTTTTTGTTAAAGATATATGCATACAAGAACTGGGGTACAGGTCAGAATCGTAGGTGGTGAGAGGATTCACCAGAGACAGAGTGGGGAACAGAACAGGCAGATCAACCACAATACACTGCTGAGGGGAGCAGTGGGCGAGACTAGAGAGGTCTGCTGCACCATGTGAGTCCCCTCTCTGGTGGGGACCGAAGTCATGCTGCAGTGGCTGCAGAAGCCCACAGGGCAGCGCTCAACCCCTTGCGCCACCAGGGAGACCCCAGGATGTAGCTTTAGTAACCGGGGTGTGAGGTGATGATTGGTTGCATCAGGATGTAGAGGTGAAAGTGAGGACAACTGATTGGGTTTTGAAGGAGGAGCCAACAGGAGTTACTCCGTCAGGTGTGAGGCAGGAGAGAGGGCACCAAGGATGGCCCCAGGCTTTTGGCCTGAGCGACTGGAAGAACAGTATTAACTGAACCAGGGAAATGCGCAGAAGCAAGCCTGTGGCCCAGGTGTGTGCCCAGGAGAAAAGAGGAAACATAAGGGCAATATAGAATATAAAAGAAAGTTATTTAAATTCTGCAATCTCAGCAGAGTTTTAATTTTTATTTTTTCTTGATTCAGTCCACAAGATTAGAGACAGTAATAGTGAACATTGTTTAGTGGTGATGCTTAAGATCTGACAGGCACCCTGAAAAGCATTTCACACGCATGACCTCATTGAGCCCCTGTAGCTCCCCAGGGTGAAGATACCGAAACTTAGACACCCAGCTACTAGGTGGGGGAGCCAGAGCCTGGACCCAGTGCTCTCTGATTGCAAAACCTGTCGTTCCCTGCTATCAGGAATATTTTTCAGGATATCTGCATAACCCAGAGAACCCTGAGTCTCACAGCTTTGCAGTTATCCTTCTCTTTCTCTTGTGCTGAGAGAATTCTTCATCTTCCACATATTCCTGTGAACTTTCAGGGGTCATTTTCCCTGGAATATCTGAAGTAATAAAGCCAGTGATCAGTGGGGATAAATGTAGAGTCTACAGCGAGGTTTATTAGCTTGTTACAACACAGGAGAGTGCGCTGGGGGCCCTGCAAAGCATCTCATCAAACACAGGAAGCTACAACCAGGTTATTATAGGACTTGGGGAAATGACAGGGATTTAGCTCAAATTCAAATGAGGAAGCGTTTTAATGGGCTCAAAGCAAAGCCGGGTGCTTGTAAAGGAATTAATATCTGCTTGGGCTGAGAGCAGACCCAGAGTCCTCCTTTATTGGAAACTATGGGGTTACGAAAAATGTGAGCATTGTATCCAGAAACCCCTTATCTGGAGCTTTGCACCTGGGTTGCAAATCCAGGTGGCTTCTCTGTGTCTGAGAAGTCTCAAATCTTGTGGGAGAGAGATGATACAGTCTCGCAGAAGTAATTTTGAACCTAAAAGATTTGGAAAGTTTGTCATTGTAGGGAGTGAGGACTTCTGACTCATTTGCAGTAGTTTTCCATAGCTGCACAGAATGACCCTGACCTTGCTGCTCCTACTGTTAGTTTCTGTGGCTGCTGTTTTTCTGGCCGGCAGCCTGTCCACACCTGCAAGCCCATTCACACGAGGCTGCGGGTGGCAGCGTTCACTTGCCTGTTCAACGCCGCCACGTGGGGATATGGCGAGATGAAATGGCCACGTAAGTTTCAGTTGCGACATGAGGGTCTTAAAAATCATCCCTGCTTCAGATCAGTTGCTCATTGGCCAATTCTTGTTTGTTGCCACTTTCTAAGGCCTCATACCCTCCTTGGGATTCTTTCTTTTTCTTTTATATAAATTTTTTTAATTTACATATATTTGACATCAATTGTAATCCCCATGTATTCCCCATCACTGTAACACCAGTGCACCATCACCTCAGTCCCCGTGCTCCCGTCTGCCCTCCAACCCTTCCCCTCTTCCCTCCCCACCAAGTGTCCCCAGTTTGTCTTTGTCTTTTCATTTTTTGTTTTTGTTTCTCTCTTGTTGTTGTTATTATTATTATTGTTCTCATTCCTTTCCTTGATCTTTATTTGGTTCCCTTGGGATTCTTTCTAGGTCTCCGACTTTCCCTCATTGGGGGATTTTCCATTCAGCACAATATTCTCAAACACATCCACTTTCTTATGTAATCATCCCACTCTCTTTCCTTTCTCCTTCCTTCCAAATCATGACCAGAAAGAGGGTGGCGGATGATGCCCTCAACCTTCCCAGGTAAAAATCCTCAAGAGACTATAGCAGGGAGGGAGGGGGAGGCCAGCATGGTGTGCTCAGAGGTGTAGGGTACATTCTTAGAGTAGCTCTTCAGCCCAGTTATGCCATTATGACGGGAGGAAGAAGGCAGGTCAGATGCTGACACAAGAGAACATCAGAAGAGGGCTGACGTGCAGGGAGGGATGGGCCACCTCGGACAGCTGAGGGCCTTGATTTAGGCAGGCAGAACATGAGCTATGGGGGGATTGGTTTAGAATAAGGGAAATGGTCAAGCCTAAAATTTTTGTTACGTTTTATTTTATTTTTTTAAAAGATTTATTTATTTATGCACATAAGAGCTGGGGTACAGGCCAGAGTCACTGGAGGTGAGAGGACACATCAGAGACAGAGTGGGGAGCAGAACAGACAGATGGACTGAAACACACTGCTGAGGGGAGCAGCAGGCGAGGCAGGAGAGGTCTGCTGAGCCATGTGGGTCCCTCCTTGGCTGGGGATCAAACTCGTGCTGCTGTGCCATGGATGCTTCACAGTGAGGCCGCTCAACCCGCTGCACCACCAGGGAGGCCCTTTATTACATTTTAAATTGATATTGGTACGCCCATCTCTCTGGGCCACAGACCAGATTAGTGTAAATGACTAAGTAACTGAGACTGTGGTAAAAGCGGAGGAGGCTCGCTGTCTCTATCCCTGAGAAACAGATGTGGGTTTGCCGTTAAATTTGTCCTTTCTTTAAACAAGCATCAGAACAGATGGCATAGTCTGCTTCAGAGTAGTTTCCAGAGAACCACTGCCACACTTTCTCCAAATAACAGTTCAAACTTGACTTTTAAGTTGGCTCCTACCTTGGAAGCCCCCACAGGAGGCAAGTGGGGAGCTCTGGTGTTCCAGGAGCCAGACAGCTTAGAATCATCAGCATCATGTGATCGTCTTCAGTGGCCTCTTTCCATATCTCCACATCATGGAGAGAAGAGGTTGCTACCTCCTCTATGAGATGTGGACATTTGGAAAAGACACGAGCCTCTATCTAGTTGAACACTCTAGTTGTCAGTCCAGGAAAGGGAGCGTGGGGAGAGACCGACATCCCCAGTTCTCATGGCTGCCATGAGTTCTCGAGACTGCAGCTGAGGGCTGGGGACGACCAGCGCTGGGTTCTCCCCACCCCGACTGCTGACCCTGAATGGCTTGTGGGGATTTGCTTTGCTGACACGATCTTAAGAGGCTTCACAGTTGTGTGAGCAGCGCTGGCATCTTCTCACCTTCTCTGTACCACAGTATACCCTGAAGAGAGACTGTAGCTGGGACTAGGGAGTTTATTACATGATTGTCTGCCGCTTTCTAGAAAGGCCAGACAGTGATCAGTATCAAGGGCACACAGAATAAAAGGTGTGTGTGTGTGTGTGTGTGTGTGTGTGTGTAGCGAAACCATTTACTAGTATATCTGTATATACCATATATATATGTGTGTATGTTTTGTATCAGAATAAAAAAAATCCATTTTCACTGCAGAAACAAGAGAGGTTGCCCGTCATTTGGCCTTGATGCCCAGTTGAAAGGCATGGGGCAGGATGGCCCTGTGCTAGTGGCGGGAGGGGATTCTGCCCTTTGCTGCCTGTCTGAGATCAGACAAAGAACTTGAATTGTGGGGACCAGATGCTCTGGATTTGAGGCTCAGTTAACAGATCTGAGGGGCCAGAGTCCACCGCAGGCCCATGACGTAGTTCCCAGCAGCACCTTGTGCCCTCTGCCCTGCTCCTCCTCGGCAGAGCTTTGCGCAAGTCCTTTAACATGGTTGCACACCATGCTGGCCCAGCGCAGACAGGGGGGTGAGCCCCAACACCAAGCAGAGCTCACTGCCCAAAATGACCCCTCCACTGTGGCAGGAAAGCCTGAGGTTGGCGCACACTTCATGTCAAACCCTGGTCGTTCCCATTGGCAGTGGGAGAGAAGAGCATCAGGGACGACGGTGATGGTTCGCAGGTGAACTGGTGGTGGGAATTTTACGGGGAATACACAAGGATGTAAAAGATATACATTAAAAAATCTTAAAAATAAATAAAATACAGATGATCTAAAAAAATGCAGAAAGGGCTCGCAGCATTGCTCCTGGGTGTGGGATGAGGGAGCCGGACAGCGATGGTGCTGCACTCGCTGTGTGCTTGGGTTTCTAGGTGTCTTCTGTGATGGGGAAATGGACCTCCTGTGGGAATGCACCCTCCACGCCTCTGTTCATTCCTCTGACAACTGGTGAGGTCCGCAGTGTCTAAGGTGAGGTTCAATGTGGCAACACGTAGAAAACAAATCAGGTGAAGTCTTCGCCGGTGCGGAGCTGATTTCTAGCATATGGAAGGGAGAGACAATGCAGAAATACAAAAGCAAAATGAATAGTGTAGTAGATGGTGATGAGTCCTTTGGAGGGAAGGGAAGGGAAGTAAGGGATTCCAGGGGAGGCGGGATTAGGAGAGCCCCCTGGGGAAGCAAAGACCCACCAGAGGGGCAACCTGTGGTCATGGAGGGAGCGAGGGAGGGAGGCGTTTCAGGTAAGAAGCAGGTAGTGAGTACAAAAACCTGGAGGAGGTGAGGACGTTGCAGATGTTGAAGCCCAGGAGCTGCGTGGTAGTCTTCATGGCAACGCAGCACTCTGGCCTCGTGTTCAGTGTAGGTGTCCGTGTAGGTACGTGCGAGAGTCGGCTACACCCCAGGTGGGAGATGGTGGTGGGGGTGCTCCAAAGAGCATTTGGGGGTCCTCAAGACAAGGGCGCCCTTCTCTGTAACTCAGTCTAGTTCAAATTTTGTCCTAAATCTCTCTGCCCTGGGGCACCTGGTTGGTGCACAATGCTTGTGAGTCCCCTGGAGGGGCCGTTCCCTTCTGCTGCTCCAGCCTCCAAGGCGGGGCCATCTGCGCTGAGTGTGAGGCCCCTCCGCCTCCGCACAAGACCTTCAGATTGCGGGGCCTTCGTGATGGGCTGTAACACCGTTTCTCCTCGACACAGGTTCCGCCCTGGCCTCTGGACCCTATCATGTGCTGCTGAATTACGAGCCCCTGGCATCAGCTTTTGTGGGGGGGTGTTTGGTCTGGTGGTTGCTGTGCTTGTTCTGGCAGGGTGCAGGGTGGTAGGCTCAGGGCATCTGGTGATGGCCGCAGGAGGCTGTGAACTGTGGCCAGTCCCAGAGCAGTTGCTCCGGCGCAGAGAGGCAGCACCAGTCCCTAGCGGCTGTGGACAGGGGACAGATGGCCCAGCAATTTGCTACACTGTGATGTTTTTACAGCTCCCAGAGCGGCGTGCGCCCCTGCGCTGCTTGCTACCAGGAAAGTGCCTCTGGCGTGGGATTTCTCATTGCGTCTACAGTTCCATTAAGAGCTTTGTGGTAGTACAAACCCCAGGCAGAAATGGCCTTTTTGTAAATGTCAAGAAAATCACTGGGTTCGGATGCACCGTGTTTGTAAAAAGAGCCAAACTAGAGTGATTTTTCACACCCGGTGCCTCTCCTGGTCCCTGGTGAAGGCAACAGAACATTTCAGTGGCAATGAGATAATTTGGCCTGACTATCTTCATGGTCTGCTTCCTTCAAAAAGATGATTTTTAAAATGCTCTGAAGAGAACCTTCAAACTTGGAATTTTAAGTCCCAGAATGCTGTGCCACAGCAGCCGCCCAAAGGACAAATGCGCTTATCCTTTCACGCAGAATTCCCACTTTTGGCATTTATTTTACAGGTTCACTTCCCTGAGTAGGAAAAGACATTTTCCGCATGGTGAGTAGTGACAGAGAGAGCTAGTTAAGTAAATGGTGCCACACCCACACCCCAGGACCCTGCTCAGGAAGTGGAGTCAGCGTGTCCTTTGCTGACATGTGCTGACATTACGAGGATGCTTATTCAGTGGAGGAGAAAGCAGCAGAGTGGTGTTAGCATTTGCCTAAGAAATGGAGGGAAGTGAGCATACATTTCTGTTTGTTTGCTTGTGCATAAAGCAACATTGGGAGGTAGAAAAGTTGGGGAGATAAAAGGAGTGGAGTTCACAAAGACAGGATATAAGGCCTCTTGATGTATCCCTTTATGAGACTTTTAAGATTGAAGTCATGCAAATTTTTAACCCTTCAATTTTTTTTTTTTTAAATAAGGAAGATGCTCTCAAACCTCTCTGTGCCCCGGGCATTCAGTTTAGCTTCTGACAGTGGTCCAGGGACTTGCAGAGAGTTCCAATGATCATGCAATTTCTCTGCATCGACCCCTGTCCGACAGAGACTAGGAGGGGCGACTCCAGGAGAGATGAAGACGAGCGCTGCTCCAGGTGCATGCAGCCTTGGGGAGGAGGCAGGCGGGAGAATAGTTGGTGCTGACAACACACTGAACAAGAGTCATGTGAAAGGGAAGTGCAGGCTGTTAATGTGCTCCTGGGAGGACTGTTGTGCTTGCGCAGTGCGAGTGGTTCAACAGGGCTGAGATGGAGGGGAGGTGTGTTGAAGCGAGGGTAGTGGAATGTTAAAGGTTGGGGAGAAGTGGCCTGATCATAAAGGGCCTTATTTGTTGTTCTTATTTGTTGGGTGATGTTTGTGCTCCCAGCACCTGTCTCCTGTATCCAATCTCCTACTCGCACCCTGCATATGGTCTCTTAGAACCAAGACTCTATTTCCCAGTCTCCCTTGCCCGTGGGTATGGTCATGTGATTAAGTCCTGGCCAGTGGGATGTGCATGGAAGTAAGGAGTGCAGTTTTCAGAAGGTTTCGCTCAAGTGAGGGAAGGTGCCTTTTTATTCCTTTTCCCCTTGCTGCTGGCTGGAATATGGTATCAAGGATAGAGCAGCCATTTTGAACTTGATGGAAAACATGTATAGAGGCAAGTACATGTGAGGTTGAAGTGCCTCCATTTATGAAAGAGAAACAAATGCCTGACCTAGTCTAAGTCACCACAAGGTTTCCTGGTCCTTGCAGCTAAATTCAATAGCAATTAACTTGAATTTTAAATTTCCACTACATTTTATCCTCTGATTTAGAACTATGCTCCTAATATGCATCCCTTTAATAGCTCTTCCTCAAGCTGGGAGCTCTGAGTGTAGCCTGTGAATGGTTATGGTCTGCACAGTGCCTTTAAATGAACAACTCCTTATACCTATTTGTTTAGTACATGAGTTTTGCTGCATTAAAAAGTCATCTATAGCGTGATACTATGTGCTTAAATCAAATCCATAATATAGAGTGGCTAAATAGTGGGGTGTGACACAAAATCAAACCTGTCTGTGCCACTTACCAGCTGAGTGACCTCGGATAAGTTAGTTATTCTCAAAAAGTTGCAGTTTTCCCATCTTTTAAAGTGAGGGAAAGGAAGTTCTTCTGTCATCCCTTGTTGAGTGGATCAACTGGTAAAATGCAGGAAGAGTCAGGAGCAGAGTGCCTGGTGTGTGTGGAAACTACCCAATCAATAGTAACTGCTGTTGCATTTATGGTCTTCCATTTTTGAGAATCTAGCACATTCAAGCACAGTCTGTCTCATCAGCACACAATTTTTTCCACTCCAAAAGTCATATGAGGAAATTATATTTATCCTCTCTATTTATAGGTAAAAAGAAGTGAAAATATATTTCTCACAAAGGAATGACACAAGTAGAAGCCAGCTCTATTTATGTCCCCAGACAAAAGATAATACATGTGAAAGGATTATATTTGTTGTTCAGTGCCTATATATTTTATTTATTCATTTTTAAAGATTTATTTATGCATACAAGCACTGGGGTACAGGCCAGAGGTGTGGGGGCGGTGAGAGGATTCACCAGAGACAGAGTGGGGAACAGAACAGGCAGATTGACTGTAACACACTGCTGAGGGGAGCAGTGGGCCAGGCAGGAGAGGTCTGCTGCACCATGTGGGTCCCCTCCCTGGCCAGCAACAGGGATCGAACTCATGCTGCAGTGGCTGCGGTTTGCTTCATAATACATTGCTTAACCCACTGCGCCACCAGAGAGACCCCTAGCACCTTATAGAGGAAAAGTTTTGGTGTTATTTCCTTTACTTTTAGCAATGCTGAAAGGCATGCAGGCAGCAGTAACCCTTCACTCTTGCCTCATCATTGCCATTTACCTCTTCCTGGACAACAGAGCATCCCTGGAGGAGAGTGAAAGCCCTTTCCCCCCATATCACCACCAGGTGCTGAGCTCCTACTCTGCTGCTCCTCACCTGCCAGCCCCAAATTGGGGCAATAAACAAGAGAAATGATCCCTGCAGACACTTGCTCTCATTTGGCAGGAAGAATGAGGTGAGTGTAGGGATTCAATATGGAACTGTGGCACTACTCCTGTATGGATGTGCAAGAACAACTCTGGAAGATGCATGCATGTTGGATTTGGTCTCTATTGCTCCTGAACTTTCTT
Organism: Galemys pyrenaicus; assembly: GCA_019455555.1. Classification (NCBI taxonomy): domain Eukaryota; kingdom Metazoa; phylum Chordata; class Mammalia; order Eulipotyphla; family Talpidae; genus Galemys; species Galemys pyrenaicus. The sequence goes on from JAGFMF010011694.1 coordinate 5,118,191, forward strand.
GCCTAGATTCAAATTCTGGCACTTTTTAGAGAAAAAGTGAATGAATTTGGACAAGTTAGTTGAAACCATCTGTAGTGGGGCTGCCAAGGGTGCCTTCACATGGGCGATGCAGCAGCAGGAGGGGGCTATGCCAGGAGTGTGCGCTAGGCCCCTGGCTTGCTCCATTCACCATGTGATACAGCTCTGCTGGGTTGCATAGGTGATGTCTTTCAAGGTCGATTTAAAGTTTCTCCCTCCCTGCATAGTTACCTGTGATTCAATGTGTTTCTTTATACACACAAATCTCTCCCTAAACCAAATTAGGACCCCTAAAGTTGCTTGCTTCTTTTATTAATCTCAGATGCCTTCTGTGAAGCTAAGAGTAGTCTGTATCAGTTAGCTTTTGCTGCATAACAAGCCACCTTAAAGTTCAAACATTTGTGGGTTGCAGCACAGGTAGGCTTGGCTGGGCAATTCTGGTGTAGGTGGGGCTGTGCTGATCTCAGCTGGGCTCACTCTGTGTCTCTATCATCTGGGTGGAGGGAGTGCTAGTTTGTCCAGCTTCGTCTTAGAGGGTTGGCTGCCTGGAGCTCCTTTCCAGTGGCCTCTCATCCCATTACGGGTGGTACTAGTCTTGCAGTGTACAAGAACAGCAAAGAGCACAAGCATTCTCCAGGTCTCTACCATTGTCCTGTTCTACTGTCCTGTCATCTAAACTAAGTCATGTGGCCAAGCCCACAGAATAGGAGGGGATTCCCAAAGGCATGGAGACAGGGAAGTGTGAACAAGTAGGGAGACCTATTATCGTAACAGTCTGTCACAATGCCTCAGAGCACTCAGAACTGTTTACAAGTTGAATGGCTGCAGTCTGACCCCCTTGCCAAGCTAGGTAGCTGTCAGAAGTCACCGGGTCTCCACTTTGCTTCCCGAGTCCAGCATCCCATCCACTGCTTTATCACAAGTTCCATGTTGACAGCCAAGTGTGAAGTATCTGTCCTTCTTGTTGGTTCCATTTAAGAAGGAAGGGCATGTTCCTTTCTTCACAGAGGAGTCCATGGATCCATGTTTCAAAATTCTGGGGTTGCTGTTCACTTAGTTGTTGACATAGTGGTGCTCCCCTGATTAAGCTGTGCAGACATATGTGCCATCCCGAGGCCTCAAGCAGACCCACTCTCTGGTGGATGTGAAGGGTTTCCAGTTCTCCGGGGGAGCTAGGACACTGCAGTCAAGAGGGGAGGGAGAACTTGCAGGACTACAAGTTCTTTTATGCTTTAGGAGGGGGGGGGGTCTCTGCCCTTGCCTTCGTTGTCTATAAACTCAGCTTGCACCAGAGACTCTCAAGTAAGTTTCCTTCCAGCTCTGACTTTCTCAGCTGTTCACAAAACATAGAATATTAGTTAAGGCTAGTCTCAAGGTGGGAAGAGTGGAGGGGAAACTAGGATTTATCTAATGTAATTATAAATATGTAATATCTATCTGTCTGTCTATCTATCTATCTGTATGTTCTCTTTGTTAATTTTCATACCCAAAACTGTAAGATGAGTCTCACATTTTACAGAAAGAGAAACTGGAATTCAGAGAGGATGAGCAAGCTGCCTGAGGACACATAGATGGTAAATGACAGGACTGGGGCTTACACTCTGGTCTGCCTGGCACCAGAGTCCTTCCCCTCTTCTGTGCGGCAGCTGAGCCCAGGGAGTGACAAAGAGCTTGTCCGCTCTACTCTCCCTGCGTACGCCGCAGCACTTGCCCACCAGGTTGCCCACAGAACAGCAGTTGTCGACATAAAACCTAGCCAGGCCAGGGGGTTCTGAGCAGGTGATAAGACGTTCATCTGGGCATGCAAGTGAGGAAACTCTACAACTGATCACCTCGGCTGGAGGGCAGAGCACTGGCTGAACGCCCGACTTGGTTTGGGGAAAATAGACTGTTTACTGGAGATAATAAAACAGGAACTATTTCAACATTAACGTTTTGGCAGGGAAAGATTTGATGGCTTAATGATGGGCGCAGAGGCTAATTTGAAAACAGCAGATACCTCTATCTATACCTAAAACAGTAGACTGAGCTATTAAAATGGAGTGTGCTGATAAGCCTGGAGACAAAATTATTTAAATTGGATGGGAGAGCGAATCCTCAGCACCAGATGATGGTTTTTACTTCTGTTTAGGATTAATGATGTGGTGCTGAGTCTGTTCAGGGAAGCAGCCTGCCTGCGTGGGCGGACCCGCCTCAAGACTCAGTTGACCGGCCGTGGTCGTCAGCCCAGCGGGAGGGTGCTGTGTCTTCAGAAAGCTTCAGAGGACAAGCCAGAGTGACCAGTTCCATGTGGTTGAACCTTCCATCTGTGTGTCCCATTTCCTAATCTGCCTCTGAGATCTGTAGTCAACTCTGTTGCCTGAATCGAGGAGTAGAGCTTGGTCACTCTGCAGAGAATTTAGCATTTTGGTCAGTGCTGCTGACGTACTAGTCTGGGTGTGGTACTGGGGTGAGAAGATGGGTTAGACGCCTTCCTTATCCTGACCCTACCTGCGGCACGGTCACGGGGAAAGACAAGCGGGAATGGCAGTAGAACAGGATAAGTGATTGACAGGCCGAGACAGGAAGCTGTGGCTGTGTCAGCCTGGGAGCTGTCCTGTCATGACTTCCGCCCTGGTCATGAAGGACATGCTAGGGGGCACTGGCCGCGGTGGGTGGCCATGTCCTCAGGGCCCAGAGAAGCTCCTAAGACTATTCCACAGTGTTCCACAGCACTTGTATACCAGGGTATTTGTAAGCCAGGGTATCAGGCTTGTCCCCAGGGCAGTCATATCCAGCCCCACTCTGCTGAGGAGGCTTTAGGGATGAGAGTGTAGGGTGGTTGCGATGGGGCATTTAATGGCCATGGGCATAGGTCTTTCCAATTGGACAGTCTATAGTGTGTGATCATCACACCATGTTATAGTCAGACCTGTGTGTGCTGGCTCGTGTCATGCAGGAAGAGCTCCTGGGCCATTAGGGAGAACTGTCTGGAAGAGAGAACACAGTTATAAAGGTGGGGTGAACAGTCCAGGAAGAGAGATTGGTTTGCACAAAGCCCCTGAGTTGGGTGGTGACTGTGCTCAATGTGGGGTGTGCAGTGAGCTGAGGCAGCTGAGAATATACATGGGTGAAACCCTGAATGCCATCCTAGGGAGCTTGGAATTCTTACTGTGGGAGGTGATATGCTGTTTAAGTAGCTGATCATAATATTCCTTTAGTGAGAACTTAACTGTGTGCTATATCATGTTGGATTTTGTATCTATTGCCCCTGAATTATTCTGCTTAGACTCGTTAGTAGGGCTGACTACTTTGCTTCTTCAGCCTTCCCCCTCACCTTGGCAGCTAGTTCTACATTTATGTCTGGCAGAGATGCCCAGACTGGTTGACTCTAAATCACACTCAGGTCTCTGGTTGAGAAGAGTCTGAGAAATATAGTTGCTGACATTTGAGTCATTGTGAGGCAGGAAGAGCAGGGAGAAGCAGGAGTCTGTAGCTTCTGCTAGAGGTGGGGACTGTTTCTTTACTGCTTGATTTTGTTAGGAAGAGAAAACCCTCCAGGTTAATTTAGAGAGAATTCTCCATTTCCGAACCTCTCCAGAGTTCCATCTCTTGGATATATTATTACATTTTAGCCACCTCTCTCTTTGTCCTCCAGCAGTCTTGAGGTGTGAGATTTAACGCTTTCCTGGCTTGTCTTTATGAAGGTGACTTTAGCATTCTGGTTTAAACTGTTCTGATAATTCACAGTAGCTTGTTCCCGACCCACGGGAGAAACTATTGGGCAGTTGGCTGGTCTGTCTTCTCAACATGTCAGAGGCAGAAGGTGATACGCAGACCCTTTAGGCACCTCCTCCCTTTGTTATCACTTTTGTTCTCTCAGTTCTATTCCTGGACAGTCTGACTTAATGTAGGTTCTTCAAACAATGCCCTGGCAATAGTCTTGCATGGCATTCTCTCTAAACCTGCCTCTGATGGGCAATACATTTTTCACTCCCCTGGTGCAGCTGACTGTCTGGTGCTTTTGAACCAGGATCAACAACACATGCTGCTAGTTGGCACCATCATACACTCACACATACGTAATGTGTGGGGTCTAGCCACTGTCTTCTACTTTGGCAGCCGGAGCACAAACCTTCCAGGATCACCTCAGTGTAGCCCTCAGCAGCAAAGGGGTGGGTTAAAGCTGCCGGGAGCAACCATGTGCTCTGAGGCGGTGGTGGTGCCTGAACCGGGCAGCCATCTTGCTACTTCTCCCTAACTACAAGAACGGAGGATGAGCTGAGACTCATTTGTATTGTTTCACGGGCTTTATGATTATTGGCTCCAAGTTCTCCTAAAGAGCAAGCTGCATGGGAAGCTGCTCTCTGATCTTCCCTAAGCATTTGTCAGACATCACTTTGCCACTGCAGCTGCTCAGATCATACTTAATCTTGGAAGAAGGGACTGGCAGTTGCTCTTGACAACAGGGCATGATTGGCTGAGTTCTGCTGACTATTGCCTCCCTGATTTCTCAATATGAATTTGTTTTTACTAAGTCTATCAATCAGAGTCTTGCAGGAAACAGATGGGATATGCCAATGGTGTAGTTGCAGAGAGATAATTAAAGAGACTTTTTATAATGGTTTAGGAGTTCCAGGAAGGGAGAATGAAGCACCTTTCTGAGCTGGAAGCTCCTACCTCCCCTGAAGGACTAAGGGGAAGGAGCAATTGTGAGAACATGGAGAATGGTTGTAGAGAGAGGATTCAGAGGTGCAGCCACTGCAGTGCTATCCAGCAGGGAAGGGCTGGGGAGTGAGCGCCCTAATCTGGCACTCTTCCTGCCCTCCAACCTCTCAGCCCTCACTGACCCCACCCAGCCACAAACTAGAGCGCAGGGGAGCCCATATGTAGCCTACCGAGGCCATTCTCTTGGGAGGTGAGAGAAGGGTACAAAGTAAATGTGCAAAAACAGCTAGAAAGTCACTAGTAGCTATTGTAGGAATAAATTTACAAGGTGCGAGAAATTGCTTGATTCCTTGGTTGAAGTATTTTAAAAATAATTATTTAATTATTTTTAAAAAGAAAAAAAACTAACTCAAAATGTTAGCATGCAGAACTGAGGGGTACTCTGGGACACCCATCTGCCACATAAAGACAAAGCATACTCTTCGTGTGAAAGAATTTTAATTAGTGAGCATAGAATGAGAAGAAAGGATTCTAATTTCCCAATAAAACGCCCAGTTACCCATGCATTCATGGTTTATGCCCAGCCAAACAGAGCTGGCCCAAAGCGGGGCTGCTGAGGCCTGAAACTTGCCACGAGTCTAAGGCACCTTCTGGTGGGGAACCGTAGAAAAGGGTCATCAGGGGCGGACAAGCCTGAGACGAAAGAAACAAAATCCAAGTACAAATTAAGGTAACAACTGCCGCTGACAGCCTTCCCAAGTCTATATGACTCAGCTCCACGAGTCTCCTTCCATAACCCAAGTGCCCAGGCTAAAGCCGAGAAGCAGACCACCCTTCTTCCTCTCATATCTCTGCTCTCTCCATGTGTCTTCCCTAAGCCTTCTTTAGTCTTCCCGCCAAGACTCTTCAGCCTCTCTCTTGCACAGCCCCGCCCTTCTTTAGGTAGGACAGGCAACATGGAACCTGCCCTTTTTCTGAAGATTACACTCTGTAACAAAGATGTTATTTCATAGTAGATTTCAAAGCAAATATCAATCATCAGTAGTTTTCCCTGTATTACGTTGGGGCATGTGTGACTGTATGTAACTCTGGAGAAAATTGGAAGGAGACTTTTCCTTAGCTCACAGTAGTCCCACTCTAGTAGATACCTGTGGTTGCAAGCAGACCTCCTTCTTTTGGCAAACAGCCCCTGCTGTTTATTTGGAAATTCCCCATCAGTGGTATACTGTTTGGTGGGATAATGACTAAATTGCCCTGCACTTACATGACCAAGGGAGGAACATCCAACCTGCAAATCCAGTCACACTCAGTTTTCTGGGAGCTTGAATTCGAGAGGAGTAGTTGGTGCCTGGACAGAAAATAATGGGAACCAAAAAATCCCAGTAGAGGAGCTCTGAGGGAGTGGACATTGCTGGCTATCTAGATCCCTAGAACTGCCCTGATTTACATCCTTTCAGAGACCTGAAAGGTATTTTCAATTTTCTTCCTTGATTCTGTGAGATGCCCTTTGTCCTTTTTAATCTCTAGCATTGTTTTGTTGCTTACAATCAAAGCATCCCTATTACCACACCATCATTGCTAAATCTACGTCTGCTACATGGTGCCCTGGTCTCTAGTGTCCTGGCTTGGGAGAGCTCTAGGGAGCTACTTTTGACGGTCTCCCCAAACCCCTCCTCCCTGGTCACGGACTTGGCCAGAGGGGACTCTTGCTGCAGCTCATAAAGCTCTGGGCTTAGTGTCCAGTCCTTCTGGCATGCTGTGTCCAGGGAGCTTCCCTCTGTCCCCACCACTTATGCAAAACACTATGCCTTTACTCTCCTCCTTCCCCACTTTCCTGTCCTGAGGCATCAAGATTAAGCTGGGCCAGTTCTCTCTCTACCAGTCCTCAAAGCTCTGCTATTTTAGGCAAGCCACCTCTTTTTTTTTTTTTTATAAATTTATTATATTTGACATCATTTATATTCCCCAGGGAGTTCCCACCACCATTCCACTCATGCACCATAACCTCAGTCCCTTGTGCCTTTTCTGCCCTCATCCCAGTCTTTGCTTTCCCTTCCTTCCCCACCCACCCCCCAACCCCGCCATGGTCCCTTTAGTTTATCTTTGACTGTTGAGTTTTTTGTTTGCTTTTGGTTGTAATTGCCCATTTTCTTGAGCCCATTCTTCTTTTTTTGTTGTTGTTGCTCTTTCATATTCCTCCTAATAGTGAAGCCATCCAATATTTTTCTCTTGCCTTCTGACTTGTTTCACTGTATATAATTCCTTCTAGCTCCATCCATGTTTCTATATATGTCCCTAGTTTCTCATTTTTGATTGCTGAATAACAGTCCATTGTGTATATGTACCACATCACCTTTTTTTTAAAAATTAATTAATTATATTTGACATCATTTGTATTCCCCAGGGAGTACCCACCACCATTCTACCCATGTACCATCACCTCAGTCCCTTGTGCTCTTTCTGACAGGCAAGCCACCTCTTACCTTGGTAGTCTACACTTTGGAAAACAAAATCTGTTAACTACTCCAAGACAAGATAGGCATCAATTTCTAGGAGTCAGAGGTTTTGAACTATCTTCTTAAATGGTGGAATGCTACTAAAATATATCACTCTGTTGAGAGAAAACTTCACTACAAAAACAAAACAATAGTATTCCATAGCATATATGTACCACATCTTCTTGATCCCGTCATCTACTTTTGGGCATTTGGGCTGTTTCCAGGTCTTACCAATTATAAATAGTGCTGCAATAAATGTGGGAATACACAGTGGAATACTATTCAGCAATCAAAATTGATAAACTATAACCATGTTATAGAAACATGGATGGAGCTAGAAGGAATTATACTCAGTGAAACAAGTCAGAAGGCAAGAGAAAAATATCAGATGGCTTCACTTTTAGGAGGAATGTGAAAGAGCAGCAACTACAACAAAAACTAAAAAAGGAGAAAACAAAAAACAAGAGAAAGCTCAAGGAAATGGGCAGTTACAACCAAAAACAAACATACAAACAAAACTCAACAAGATCAAAAGGTCAAAGATAAACCCAAGGGATCATGGGTGAGGGGAGGGAAGGGAGGGCAAAGATGGGGATGAGGGCAGAAAGAGCATAAGGACTGAGGTGATGGTGCACGGGTGAAATGGTGGTGGGAACTCCCTGGGGACTACAAATGATGTCAAATACAATTAAATCTAATTAAAAAAAACCCAAACCCAGAACAATATAAAAAATCAATTATCTGATTTGTTTAACCTGTAACATCACTTTCTGTATCTTTTGACAGAATGAATCTAACCTACAAAGGGAGTGTGTGTGGGATTTCCTCACTCTGTATAGGCATATATGCATATATACAAACAACAGTTGTTATGAATATAATTTACTACAAAACTCTAAGGAGTTTCTGTGTATGCAAATGAGTTATATATGTATTCATAATTGAGTATATGTAATTACATAGTGTTTCTCTTGAAACTGATAGGAAAATGAATGATGTCTGTAATAAATGAATTCTCACCAGCTCACTGGCTCTGATCTGTAATGATCTTCATTGCCATAATTCAGGTCATAGGTCACTATTTTGCCTTGGCTTTCCTCATTGTGCCATTTGTCATCATTCACTCACCTGATTAAAGACCTCATCATCCTTCTGTCCCCAGCCCTTTCTGTTACCCTCTCTTTGATTGGGTAATACCCCTATGGTAAAGCTTTTGACCATCTATTCTTTTTTATGTCATATCTCACCACCTATAAAAACATTTATAAGTTTGGTTGGAATTTTGCCTTTTCCAATATGAATATACACTATGAATCCAAATAAATGTTCACCTTCTCTTCCACTCACATACATTTATGTCTGTCTTCATCTATGTATCTATCAGTCTTCCTGTCATCTGCATGTTGACATAAGTGGATAATTTGTTCATACGGTAAAACTGAATTATGAACACGAATCCTTTTAAGTGTAAACAGACGAAGTGAAGGGGAGAAAAACTCTTCTTTGTATTGACTATGCCAATTTGCTTTTTTACAAATTAAATAAACAGGATTATATTCTTTATGTTTTTAAGAAAAAAGAACTTGAAACCATCTATAATAATTTAGGAATGGATTAGGACTCTGCAGTCAGACAGACATCATAAGGATTCAAGAAGGCACCATGTCACAGGCGAGTAAAGATGAGCCAAGCAGAGCTCAGTGTCATAAAAATTAGTCATAAATCGAAGGATAAAATGTCTTGAATTGCTGAAAATTCAAGTTAAGATTGGGAGAAGACAATAATTATTATATTTTACTTATGTTTATGGATCATGAAAAGTTTCATTCCAGTGTAAAAGAAAATTGGTTATGTTTGTATTTTATGTCTTAGCAAGCCAAAAATGATTTCAGTGTTTGTGATTTATGTCCCTCAAAGGATGCTTTTAAGTATGCACATCTGTAGAAGCTGACCAGAATCTACTACAAAAAGTTCTTTATTGTACTCTTTACTGCACAGAGACTGGAATGCCATTGGAGATGATTCTTCTAAGTTATGTGTTGCCCATTTTGTGTGTTTATTAATTTTGCAAACCTTTTTGAGTGCCACCATTCTCAGGAGAATGCAGAAGACTATGTTCTGCCAAAAGATACACAGCTTGGTGGGGTCCAGGGGCATGTTAGTAAATAATGGTGAAATAATGCACGTGCTCCAAGAGAGCGTCAACTCAGTGGTGTAAGGAGTGAGGAGCCCTCCTGGAGTGAGCCTCTGCAGGGGTCCTGGTGCTGATCTCCTGGGTGGGGGGGGAGGGCTAGAGCAAATGGAGTCCAGGGCCTGGGGTCCCAGCAGCCTCAGCACGACCTTGCCTAGGACCTTCTCTGCCTACAAATCACAGGCTCGTAAGCTTGTGAGCGCACACCCTGATGATTGAAAGCTGGTCTTCTCAGATTGGGTTTTGTGGCTCCTCACTAAGTTTTTAAGCCTCAGAGTCCAGAAGTGGGGCTGTTAGCAGGCAGTCTGACTTGCTGAACCCAGAGTTTGCTCCACTGGCTCCCTCTTGCTCCAGGTACCCCTCTCCTTCCTTTTGGAACCTTTTTGAATTCAGTATACTTGCTGGCTAGTCTCGTTCCTGTTCCAAGATGCCAGTGGACTGACCACTTAAGAGTCTGGGAAAGCTAGGCCGTCGTCTGTCACTTGAGATCGTCAGCACCAGCCCCATTTCAAAATACTCCAACTTCTTCACCTGTTGCCCACCCACTCTGTTGAGCCCCTAGGAATTCCTGTCACCACAGAATTCCACACCACGAAAAAGAGAGTGAACCCCAAAAGAAAAAGCAATTATTTTACACTTCTAATAAGCCCATTGCCCAAAGTCTACCTACCAGTCACTGGTGGTTCTGGACCTTGGGGCTCTGGACCTTCAAGCCATTGTTTCTGTTTGCATCTGGGGTAGAGAATCTGCTGGGCGCTGGCAATAAGAAGGGATCTTAAGAACAATGTGGTTGCTGTAGCAGCAGAAAGGATGCTCTGATTTTCTACATTACAGCCGGAATGATGACTCAGCAGGACGGCCTCCTGTTCAAGGCCACAACAAGGGATTTGTCCTGGGCAGGGAGCCAGCACACCATCTGACTGGCAGACGCACTTGCCCAGAGCTCTTCAGCTCTGTCCCCATGCAGAGGGCCTGGTGTCTCCAGGAAGAAGCAGTTACATGACCCAGTATGTAAATGAAGCCTGGAGTGGACTCTTGAGACCTGGCAGCGTTGTCCCTTAGCAAGTCCTGAAAGAAGGGCCAATCTCCTTTATAAAACTCTTCAGGAAGTACACTAGCCCAGGAAGGGCTTTACAGGACCCTAATGAGCAGATAATTGGGACATAATGAGGCTTGTTTGGTCACTTTGATGGGAAAATGAGAGACATGGGTAGAGATTATGTAAAATTAGTCTTTATCTTAATCATATTCGACCCACATACTCAGCACCTATCCCTAACCACAGCTACAGACTAAATCACCGAAGCTCTAGCAATTAAAGTAGAATTCCAAACATTTCTGTATCTTTTCTCTCTGTGAGCAAGTAGTGTTTAGAGGCATTAATATTTAACGTAACTGCATTTTAAGACCATTTCACAATGAACAACTAGAGGAGTCTGAAATTTCCCATCTCATTATTGACCTTTGTATTAGAGAATTGTATTAATCCTTTTATGGTGAACATTCTCTGTATTTTTTCTTTTTAGTGTCTAGCTAGGTTGTATTAATGTTTCTATTTGGGAAACCTAATAGGGGAAGGGGGAAATCGCCTTTGGACATTATGTAGTTAATTCTTCTTTGGACTTTGTGTAATTAATTCTTTAGTAGCTCTTACTCTAGTGAAGATAAGGAGTAGAGATACTCTCATCACTTTTCTGTTCTTACGGTGGGACAGACTCAGGGTACCTCGGCCCTTCTGTTTGAGCGATGTGCTGGCTGCCACTTGCTGGTTTGATTCTACATGGAATCGGAACATGATGTGTAAATTCCATGCTAATGCTGAGCCTGCCCTTACACAGCCCTCAGAAGTCATCACTAAGATGGGAATTAATGTGATGACGAAACAAGTGACACGTGTGGAAATAAAATCCTTAATGGCAGCTATTTGATAAGACAGTGAATAAGATTTTGGAGAGAATGAGGAGATTTAGCTTACATTTTTTTCTCTTGGATTATTTCTATTTTTAGGTAGCTTCTCTCTGGGGTCTGCGCTACATGACTTGAATAATTTTGTTTTTTGAAATATTTCGGAATGGAAAATTTTCCTAAATTGCATATGGTTAATTTATTAACAAGCTTCCCTTTGAACATGTTTAGTATTCTTAAGTGAACTTCTTCCTGAGCACTTTAATAGAAAAATCACATTTAGTACATTCCTCTGAAATACTTTTTTGCATTAGTAAAAATTTAAAATAGAAATACTTCAAAAAATAGCAGCGTCCATAGTGAATTTGTCTGTGATGATCGGTGTCTGACCTTTGGAAATAACACTTGAGATTCATTCCCAAGCTCCTTTGCACCCTTCTGCATATGAAATCGCATTGCTGGGAAATGGTTGGTCTTGATTTTCCTGCGAGGGACTGCTTGGAAGTCCACCCTGAAAGGCAGACATGCATCTTTTCAAATTAGTGTTTCCTTTCTCTTGACTCCTTTGTTATAAATTAGTTGTCCATATATGTGTGATTTTATTCTGAACTCTTGATTCTATTCTGTTGATCTAAGTGCCTGTTTTTTGGGTAACTATCCAGAAGTGGGCTTATGGTATCATATGGAAGTTCTAATCTTAATTAGAATTTTTGAGAAATGATTCTGTTTTCCAAAGTGACTGTGTAGACTTACAGTCCCACCAACCATCATTAGCGCTCCTTTTTCTCTACATCCTTGCAAACACTTCTTGACTTTTCGATAGTTGTCATTCTAACTAGTGAGAGGTGAAATCTTATTGAAGTTTTGATTTGCATTTCCCTGGTGATAATGATACAGAGCATCTTTTCATGTGTCTGTTGACCATCTGTTGTCTTTAGTGAAATGCTTATTTGAATCTTCTGCCCTTTTTAAAAATCAGGTTGTATGTTTTATTGTTGAGTTGTATATGCATTTGGATATTAACTTTGTCTCATATATGGTTTGCAAATACTTTTCTTTCATTCAGATTGTGTGTTTTGGTAGCGATTTATTTCATGGTGCAGAAACATTTTAGTTTGTTGTAGTCCAATATTTTTGGTTTTTGTTTCTTTCTATTTCTATTGGAGATGAATGATGCCATCTCTAAGCTGATTTACTTATCTCCACTTCTTTGGGTCTTTTTCTAGAATTTTGTTTCGCTCTTTCATTTGGGTCATGTTATTTTGTTTCCCCATTTACCTGGTTCTCTGTGTTTACTTCTACGTTTTCGCGACTCGACAACCCGTTTAGTACTGGGGTTTAGTCTAGCGCTGGTGATGCTGCATGGCACCTCTAGCACTGTCCTCTCTAGTTGACCAAGTTGGTCGCTTGAGCTGTGTCTTCTTTGTGACCTGTACCCACATGCCTATTGTGCAAGAGCAGCCCAGTGGGCCGAACTGTCAGTTCTGTCAGCGGCACTTTCCTTGGGCTTATCCTCAACCCTGGACCAAGGTGTCCTCAGGGAGTGGTCCAGAGGGCCCAGACTTGGCACGTGGTTGCCTGCTGTGCTGCAGCATGTGCTAGATAAGTCTCGACGGCCTGCCACGTTGGTGTTCCCTGGTCCAGCAACAGTGTGTGGTACCAGCTGCAGCCCACAGTATTATGAGGGCGTGAACTGCTGGAAGAGTGATCTTAGCCTACCAGCTAGGTCGTGGGAGGTGTTCTGTGGTAGCTGCCCCGCTGGCAGTGCCAACTAGTAACTGTAGTATCTGCGCTGGGCGTCCTGTGGCTGGGACTTTCCTGGTGTGACTCGGGCTGGGGGGTGGGTTTTGCAAGTGTGGCTGGGGCCACTCAGCTGGGGCAGAGCTGCTGACTTGTTGGCTTGGGCCCATTGTCCTGCAGGTACTGGCTCAAGCAGGAGCTTCTAACACTAACTACAACCCAAGATAAGGGGACTCTCCAAGCTGAAGGAGGGGAGGTCCTCCACAGACAGTGCTAGAGGCCCTTTTCCAGCATCCAGAAGCTCTGCTGCTGGAGGCTGGACCTGCTACGCTGAAGGCTTGGTGGCTGAGAACTTGGTGGGCGTAAGCATATCCGCCAGTAGGTGGGGGTGGTATCTGGCAGGCTTTGGGCTATGAGGGGCGCTCAGGCAGCAGCTAAGTCTACTTACTAGTTGATTCTATGTCAGGAGGTCCTTGGGGTGCTTTCTGGCTGCTGGGTTGTGCCATGCTTACTGGCAGGCAGGCAGTGGCTAAGCAAGGGCTAGCCTATCAATCTGCTAGGGCTGGACCATCTTAATTGCTGTCACTTAGTCCCTAGTTCATTTAGCTAATTCCTAGGTGTGGGTGGAGCTCTCATCATGGCTTAGCCCTCAGGACCTGGTAGTAGTAGGGTGGGTTCCATGCTGTTACTGCAAGGTTGTAAGAGATTGCTAAGATGGCACCTGCTAGTGACCCTGGATTATTTCCTAGTTTTCCTTGCCTTCAGGCCAGTACTGTAAGGATGGGTGCTGTTCAGACTGGTGTTATTTGGGGTCCCAGGGCAAATGAGTCTGGGACCTGGGACCTTCCTGGTGGTGCAGTGGGCTAAGCAATGCACTATGAAGCAAACCGCAGCCTCTGTAACATGAGTTCGATCCCTGCCACCGGCCAAGGAGGGGACCCACATGGCACCGCAGACCTCTCCTGCCTTGCCCACTGCTCCCCTCAGCAGTGTATTTCAGTAGTTCCATCTGTTCTGCTCCCCGTTCTGTCTCTTGTGTATGCTCTCACTCCTCACATCTCTGGCCTGTACCCCAGTTCTTGTATGCATAAATAAATCTTTAAAAAAAAAAGCCAGTTCCTTGTCTATTTTTTCTTTGACTTTTCTGTATTTACTTCCCTCTGGCCCTAAATGAGGGGGATTCAGGAGCTCATCTCCACTATGCATGATCATAGGGTTGGGGTACCAGGTGTTATGCACCCCTACTTTCCAGGGAAATGGTCTGCATTTTAGGGACAGTCTCACAATTAAAACTTGTTGACCCTGAAATGGGGTTTCTACCTTGGCTAAAGTGTCCTTCTACCTCCTATTGGTCTAGGTGCCCCCTTTTTACCCTTTGTTGTAGGGGCTCTGTTTTCCCAGGTTTCAGTCCTGCTTCTGAAAGTCTGGTCCATACTCAGCCTTAGCTTTGTGGCCACTGTGGGAGGAGGCAAGCATCAGTTCTCCCGATTCTGCCATCTTGGATTCTACCTCTCTCATTTGATTTTTAAATATTTGCACGTATAAAAGCAGTTCTGAACTAAAAAAAAAATAGTTCTGAATACTCAGAATCCTATGGTGCAGTCAACAGAAGACAAATGCTAATTAGTTTATTCGTTGACATACTTAAACACTTCTCATGCTTTGTCATAGATATATATGTTATATGTTAGAATTAAAACCTACATTTTTTTTCCTACTTCATCTTACCAGTAGGCCTATTTGTAGGAAATAGGGGAACTGCCAGATGCTGGTAAAATTCAGGATGGTAAAATTACTAAGGATGTGGAAAGAAATTATAACTCATAGTCTATGTCATATGACCATGTAACAGTGTCAGAATAAAATCGTTGTTGATAACTAGAACTCTCATCAACTAACACAGACAGTTATTAATCAATATTATATACACAAACAAATAAGAAATATTCACAGGGGTCAATTTAAAATATGTCAGCAAAGCATTTTCTTCTTATCTTGCTTATTTTTCATGCTGGCTAAATCATTAGAATTTCCCCTTCGTAGCTCTCTAGTGGATCAACCATTGGCTTGTATCCATGAGAAGGCAATAAGCCCAGTCAAACAATACACCCAATATTTTTTTGACTATCCCTGGAGATTGATTTCATTTAACATTTATGGGAAAAATGTTTAGTGAAATACATTAACCCTCTGTAGGATAATATAATGTGTAAAATTAAACTTTCTTGGTGAAGTGCTTAATAAAATTCAGCATCAATTCCTAATCAATCCTATAGAAAGAATAAAAATATTCTTCAATATTGATAAGAAGGTCCACTTAGTATGACAGATGAAAATTACACTGAATTAGATATATTCAGAGTGACTCATACTTAGCCTGATAAAAAACATAGGTGTGCTTTCATCCAAATACGGTTGTTTACTGTGCACCTGTTTTCTAATGCTGAGAATGTAGTAATGAGAAAAATAGAACTCCTTCCTCTCTGAGGCTTCTATTTTAGTTTGTGGGGAGGAACTATGTGGGCAGATGAAAATAAAGACATATAGGTGTCAGATGGTAAAACAAAAAAGCAATAGAGGAAAATAAAGCAGGGAATGCTGGGGTGGGTACAGTTTTAAATAATGGGGACCACTCTTACAGTCTGAATTTGAGCAATTGTGTGATGGAGGGAAGGTAGAGACCCATGCAGCACCCAGCAAGAGCTTCCCTGTTATCCATAGCAGCAAGTGTAAAGGTCCGGTGGCAGGAGCATATTTGATGTGTTCAAGAGATAGCAAGGAATCTCCTATAGCTGGAAAGAAGTAAATAAGGAGTATGGTAGTGGGTTGGACAGATGGAGGAGGCAGAGCAAAAAGGACTTTGTAAGGAACTGTAAGGCCTGTGGAGGGTTTTGAGCAGAAATATGACAGTGTAGCCCTGTGTTCTCAAAGATTATGCAGGCTGCTCATCTGAATTGTGCTTAGAAGTCCATTGCAATCATCCCCGTCAGAGAGGACGGAGGCCGAGAGCAGGATTGTGGAGAAGGTGATAAGAAGGGTGGGGCTTGGGTTTTCCTGACAGATCCGAAGTGGATGTGAAGCTCCTCTTGGCATGCACCATAGGGACGCTAGCATGGCTTCCGCGGTGGCCATCTTGTCGAGATTTGTGTTTTCTTGTTCGGGTAATCAAGTACAGAAGTGAGCTTTTAAAGTATCATCGTTGGAAAACTATGATTATCCACTTAGAGCTAAAGTAATCAACTCGAAACTATAGCGATAAATAGAGTAATGAAGAAAACTGCTGGCCAAAATATAGAGTGACACAAATAGTCCTATATTCAAATGCATTTATTATCCTGCCGAACACGTTGTAATAAAAGACTTACGAAATACTGTAGTCACAAAATTGAATTATGTGTTCATTAAACTGCTGAAGGTGTATAATACCTATAAAAATCTATGAAATTGTAATGGTTAAAAAAGGGTCTAAAGTACATAGGGCCATATATCTTATTCAAATGGAAGTAGAAATTATTTCTGGATTAATTTATTGTTTTAGCACAATTTCGATTAAAATACCAATGAGGTCATTGGTACGTTATAAGATTTTAAATATTTGATTCTGTAGTATACTTGAAAAGATAGAAATATTAAAAGGTTTATGAAAAAATCATGCCTATCTCATAAGATAGGCTGTTTAGAAAAAACAGCAACTTAGCCAGTGTAAGACTGGGTTAGAAGGAGAAATAAAATAGAAATAAAAGGAGAAATAAAATAGAGCATGCATAGTTTTAAGTATATATGAAAATATGTGGCGAATGAGTATAATAGAATTTTAAAGGACATAAATATTTTATACATGCTGCTAGAGTAACTTTATTACAACGTGGCAAAACTCAAATTTACCTCAAAGAATTAAAATAAAAAATTAAACCATATAAAAAAAGACAGTTTATTTAGCCAAGAGGGAACAGCTTTAGATTACTTAAGGACTTACGAGGAAAAGATGGGAAAAGTTACTTAAGTGAAATTCAAACATGTGTATGATTAAGTAAATAAAGACAAAAAAAGTACCAAGATAAATATTTTGTTTTAATTTTAACTGCAGGAAGTACAAGTATAACGGAGGCTGTGTTGACTAAATGTTCTTTGGAGCTTCCGCTATTCAAAAATCCATGAATTCAATGGAGAGAAAATTTAATATATAAACTAAATGAGGAGCTTATAAAAGCTATAAAACTACCATAATCTCCAACAGGCACATACACGTGCACACACACACGTATAAATAACTCCGTCACACAAAAGAAAAAGTACTCATCCTCATTTACAAGGACATAGAGAAAGATCAGTGGTGAAGTAAACTGCACACCGATTAAATAAGCCCTTCGTCAGGGCCCCGGGGCGTTGGTGAACAGGACAAGAAGGGTGAGCCTTGCGCTGGAGGTGACACTATGACTGGCTCTGGTCTTCACCAGGCAGTCTTTCAGGCAGCATCAGTTATTTTTAGCTTTATTCCAGGCCTCTCATTATGTGGACATTTTATATGAAAATAATTTAGGAAGTGATAAATGTTGCCTGTACGAGAGCCAGTGGCATTACCTTTATAGTAAATAACAACAGCTAGAAACCAAATAAATGTTCAACACTTAGAGAATGGTGAATTTATAGTTTAATAATCCAACGCAAGACTGCTGATTATAAATCTGGTGGGAAATAAGGAGACCGCTTTTCACATACAGATTACACAGAAAAGTAGAACACAGGATTAGGACCGTGATTTAAATACTGTAGAACATTTGCTTGTGGTTAAAGGTGAGATATGCTCTTGAGAAAGGTTACCCAGTCTAGGTGGAGGACTTTGGAATGTGATTTGTGTAAAAGCTTTAAAGTCAACCTTAAAGAATTACATCTTAATAATATTCAATTTTCTGATCCATGAGTCTAGTATAATGTGTAGTCTTTGGTTATTTTCAATGTTTTGTCGTTTTCAGCACATAGATCTGTCACATCTTTGTCAGTTTTAATCCTAAGTGTGTCCTACTACTGATGCTATTATAAATTGTATTTTCAAATTACTGTTGGTATATAAAAATAAAATCAATTTTTGAATAATGATCTAGTTTCCTTCAACATTAATAAATTCTCTTATGAATCCTGGTTACTTTTTTGTAGATTCTCTTGATTTTCTACTTAAGAAGACATGGTTTTGACTAAAGACTGTTTTACTGTTTCTTTTTCAATTTGCATAGATTTTATTTCATGTATGGTCTCACTGTACTGTTTAGAATCTCCAGTAAAATGTTGAAGTCCCAAGAGTAGGCATTACCAGCTTTATCCTGCTTTTTTCCAGTGAAAGCTTTCAGTCTTTCACAGAGTATACAACTAACTGTAATTCATTGTAATTAATTGTAATTCATGTTTTTGTCAAGGTGAGAAAGTTTCTTTTTATTATTAGTTTGCTGAAATTTTTTTTTTTATCAAGAATCAATGTTGAATTTTGTCAGTTCTTTTAATGTGTCACTTGAGCTGGTCACTGATGTCTTTTGTAGTTTGTTATTATTGTGAATTACATTGGCTGCTTTTAGAATGTTAAACCATCCCTGTATTCCTGGGATAAATCCTGGTTGATCATAATGCATTATTGTCTTAACATGTTGTTGGATTTTATTTTTTCTAATTCTGTTCATAAGGGACAATTATTGGTAGTTTTCTGATATTGTCTTTATCTGATTTTAATATCCGAGTAATGTTGGCCTCAAAAAGTGAGTCAAGAAACATTTCTCTCTCTTCAGTTTTCTCAAAATTTCTGTAGAATTGACATTATTTTTTCCTTAAATATTTGCTAGAAATCAGCAGTGAAGCCATTTGGGCCTGGAATTTTCTTTGTGGGAAGCTATGCTTCTTTCTTTTCAGTCTGCTTGCCTTTTATTTACTTGGGATATCTGAAAAAGTCCATATTTTTATTTTATTTGTTGTTGTCTTTACCTTTATTCTTCTGTATGTGATTTGTTTGTTCTCCTCTGGTTGCCTTAACAATATTCTTTCTATCACTGATGTTGAGCAATTTGATTTTAACACTTCATGATATAGTTTTCTCTATGCTGGTTAGGCCCAGATTTTGTTTAACATATAACTTGGGGCCGTTTTGGTTATCATTTTCTCAAATATATTTTGTCTCTTTTTCTTTGGGCAAAGAAAGTATATATGAATACTAGTCTGTTTGAAGTTGTCTCATGATTCACATATGCTCATTTTTTTTAATAAAAAATTGTCTTTCTATGATGTTTTCAAGTATACTAATTTTCTTTTCTATAATTTCTAATCCCCATTAATCCCAACAAACTGGTTGTTTTTTCCCTTCTGACATTGGAGATTTAATCTCTGGAAGTTCAAATTGATTCTTGATTCTCTTTTTAATATCTTCCATGTTTTCATTTAACATTTTGAACATATTGAATAAAAAAAAAAAACCTCAATGCTCTTTTCTGCTAACTCTAACACCTATGTTAGGGCTGGATGGCTTTGATTCGTCCATAATTGACTGGTCACATTTTCCTAATTCTTTCCATACCTTATGATTTTTATTAGATGACTGACATCACAGATTTCGCCTCACTGGGTTCTGGGTATTGTTGTATTTCTGTAAATGCTCTTTAATTTGTTTTGGAATAGTTTAGTTTCTTGGAAATAGTTCGATACTATTTTTACTGTTAGATGTAGGGGAACAACCAGTCCATGGCTAATTACTCCTCAGTATTGAGGTAAGACACTTCTGAGTATCCTACCTAATGTACCGCGAATGATGAAACTTTTCAGTCTGGCTGGTTTGATCAGGTACTATACTGGGTCCTGTGTGAGTATCAGTCACAGCGTTTATACAGGCTGACTTTGGATATATTTCCTATTCAATTTCAAGCCACGGAAATAAAGTAAATACCATAACAAAGTAAGTCACATAAATTACTTGGTTTCCCAGTGCATATAAAAGTGATGTTTATAGTCCATTAAGTATGCAATAATATTATATCTTAAAAATGTACATACTTTAATTAAAAAAGACTTCATTGCTGAAAAATGCATCATGTAAGCTGAATCTACTGATAGACTTGCCTGATGTGGGGTTGCCATAAACCTTCAGTGTGTAAAAAGGGAAATATCTGAAACGCCATAAAGTGAAGTGCAGTATGTCGTAAAGTAAAACTAGGTGTGCCTGCAATTCTTTTAGGTGGTATTTTCTCCAAATTCAGAGTTTCCTCTCAAGCATGTGGTGCTTAGCACTCAATTGAATGCTCCAGATGACTGCTTTACACTTCTCTCAAGTTCCCTCTGTACCACTCTGATCTGAACTGTGTCTGTCTTGAGCTCTCCTGATTTCCTCAATTTAGGGAATTCACCATCCTTTGGCCTAGGAAAGCTCTTTTTTCAATAATCTGGGACAATTTTAGATTTATGGGTTTTTGTCTTTTGTTGTTTTATGTCCAGTGTCACAAAGTATTAGTTTGTATATTTTGCTCATTTTTTTGTTTATTCAGGTAGGATGGTAAATTTGGTTCCTGTTACTCTGTCTTGACCTGGATATAGAATTTCTCTAATATTTTTCTTAAAAAACATTTACATGGTTGCATTTAGAGTATATGCGTCATCTTATGATCAAATAAACATTATAACCCTGACCGTTTCTATATTTCTAAATAATTGTCATTTTGGTAGCTACAAAATACTCCATGGTGTACCAAATTTATTTGAGAGGCATTTATACATAAAATAATGATTGGTTTTCTACGTCTTTCCCAAAAAGAATTTCAGGTGGCTTACTAGCAAAAAGGCTTACTAAATAAGCATAATTCATTATGAATTGAAAGGAAAAACAGGTTGAGCAAACCCAAGGAAGTAATAATTCCAACTATGATAATATCTGCTCTAATTGAAAGTAAAATTAGGCTCGGGTATTCTGGCAGCCAAATGCGCCAACTGTGACTATTTCTATTATTTTCATTATCAGCATGAAAAGGGGGTTCAGGTTTATGGGGAAACTAGCAGGACTAAATGCCTACTATGTGCAACTTATATACATGTTATATGTAAATAAAGACATAATAATGCTTTATTTGACTTTCACCTCACCCTCATGGATACTTGCCTCGCTCATAGATAATGACAGAATGGACGTTCATCTTTCCAAGAGTCATATGATGCTACAGGGATTCCTAGGCTAATGCTGTCATCACACAGGCCACCGTGGGAGGTATTAATAGGTATTTTCTTTGTACTAAATTCTAAGAGAAAGTTCTCACATGCAGCAACTTACCCTGGCAATTGTGAGTGAACCTGTAATTGATGTCTTCACAACTGTTTCATATGAATATGGAAGAATGGCTGTTTTTTTTTTTTTTTTTTGTAATGGCTTTTGGTAGATCTGACCTTGGATTCTAGGAGATTTGCCATAGACAGTTTTCACGAGCATTTTTATGGCAAACATTTTGGCCATGTAACTATTTGGACCTAAGGCAATTTTTCAGTTAAAGAAAAGAACAAAAAGTAAAACAGGGCATTCAAATGGACATTATGAAACTTGAGAGATTAACAGAATTGAAGGCAATATTCAAATATCTTAAGAAATGTGTGTAATTCCTAGCAGCACTGCACAAAGCAATGATTTTCTCTTGTGGGTTCTGTCTAAGCACTTGTCTTCCGTGTCTTCATTCATTCACAGTATTATACAGGAAGTGCGGAATCAGAGTGGAAAGCAGGTTCTCATACTACTGTACTAGAAAATGACACATCCGTTTGCAAAGAGTTGGTTTCTTATTTTGTCAGTGTAGAAAGGAAACCAAACTGAGAACCAATTAGTTCTTTTCTCTTTCACAGCAGAAATACCTTATGGTCAATTATGAGGTGAAAATGCCTGTGATGAAACTGTTTATGGCAAAAATGGCAATGGTGACACTGAACTGCCCTTCAGCTGAGGAACTTTTAGGAAGAATGCACGGAAAGGGTTTCTATTGCCTTCGCAGGACCTCACATTAGCCCAGCATAGAACAGGTTGTAATCTCCATACCTTCCTCTTTCTGTGATCTTAACTGCTCTTGAACAAGGCATTGAAAGCGCTGAGCCTGAAGTACACTGTTTATTTTTTGGTGCACGTGTATTTTAGTTGACATATCTTCCTCACAAACTGTTCCATAATCCTTCACACTTTGTTTTTTTTTCTTTTTTTTTTATTAAAATATTTTAAAATTTACATATACTTGCCATTAATTGTAATCCCCATCACCATCTCACCAGTGCACCATCACCTCAGTCC
>JAGFMF010011694.1:5140525-5205179 GCA_019455555.1 Galemys pyrenaicus
TGACTTGCTTCGCTAAGCATAATCCCCTCCAGATCCATCCATGTTCCCATGAATGAGTCCAGTTTTTCATTTCTGATTGCTGAGTAGTATTCCATCGTGCATATGTACCACAGCTTCCCGATCCACTCATCTGTTTTGTACATCTCTAACTCTACTTACTGCCACTGTTGCTGAAATGCTGGGGCTCTCCTCTTTTTCTGTCTAAACTGGTACTTGTGCCCATAGGCCCCTATTCATGCTGTCTTCATACTTCTCTATGTGATATTTTAGCATCTGTTGGTGCCAACTTCATATTAGTGAACACCCACTGCTCTCTGAACTTGGTGCCCAGAGCTGTAGGAGCATAGAGGTGAATACCTAGTTCTGACGTCAGGCTGCTCATTTTATTTAAAAATAAAAAGTAGGTGAACATGGTACAGATGGTACATGGTACATGGTATGATTGCCCAAATGGGCAAATCAGGAAAAATTCCATGGAGGATACAATTTTTGACATTGAAAGCTACACCAACATATTCTTTTGCCAGACTGAGTTTACAAACCCCCTAGTATTTGCTTGGTGACTTCCGGGCTCCTGGGATTTAGCTACTGTTTGCTTGGTAGGGAGCCTGAGCTCGCTGTTACTGTCATTTCAATGCTTAAGACCGCTGCCTGTCACAGCCTCGTCCAGGGCATCTCCAGGCTCTGGGCTGGGCTTTGGGACATCCATGCACCGAGCCTCAGTTGCTCCTGTGCCTAGTTCCTGTCTAACCAACTCACAAAGACTGTGGTTTCCGCCTCCATTTCTGTCTTTCTGTCAGATCTCCTGTTTTTCTCCTCACAGCTACCTGGAGCTGTTGATTACAGGAGTCCAAGGTGCAGGGAGTTACGCCCTGCGGGGGCTGCTTGACCAGCAACAGTAGTAGGAGCAAGCTAGTAACTCCCTCTCTCTTCTCCTTGACGCATCTTCCCAGGATGTGGACGTTCCACGCCTGTCTGGAAGCCCTTCCTCACCACCGGGCAGCTGTCCTGTGACAGCTCAGTAGACACCTTTTTATCTGCTCGTGTCCATTCCCTGCCTCCCATTCCTGGCTTCGTCACCTCTACCTAGAGGTCGCATCCTCCAGTTACCTCCTAACATACAAAATCTGCCTCAGGCTCAGTTTTCTAGGGAATTTGGGGTGAAAATTCAGGCAGATGTGGTGTGAGGCTTTCTAAACAAAGTGCAAAGAGAAGGAGGCGGGTGTGCAGAGGTCAAACGCTGGTGATTGACACACAGTCCTTCAGGCCTGTCCCTGCAACCTGAGTGTGCTCTGGGCTTCTCCACACCCAGAACTCTCCTCCTGGGTCCTCTGTGGGGCACGCCTCCCCCCTCCCCCAGTCATCAGTTGCAGTAACATCAATTGTAGCTATTTTCCTTATGCTTTCTGTCCTTCCTAAGCACACAGTCCCTGTAGAATTATCAGACAAGCCCTCCAAAGGATATTTTACTTACTTTTCACATTCCAGCCCAAAAACTACAAGTGCATGGAGTCCAAAGTGAACACTTTTTGCTCGGTGCTGCTCAAACTATTGTATCATAAATGATTCCTGTGGACCTCTGCAACTATCAGACAAAGGGCTCCTGAAAGGCAGGGGCTATGATTTACATCTTCTACAAAGCTTATAATAGAGTACTGCACACAGTAGGTACTCAAAAAATATCAGTTAAATACATTTAGAAGCTTATCTGCAAGTTTAAGGTAACACTGTAGACGGATGCATTCCTTAAATGATAATAATAAATATATTATACTATTATTAAAGGAGATGCACTAATGAGCTCAGTGCAAAGTCACGCTCACGTGGTCATGTGACACTGCAGGCGCCAGTAGTAGGGAGTGATTCTCTCAGAGGCTCCTGGAGATTAAGACATTAGAATCCAACTGGACAATGTGGAGTAAAGGTTCCACCCCGTTGGGCCTCCATAGAGCAATCAAAGAGGGAAGACTCCTGTCATTTATTCAATGACTCCTTTCGAGCACTTTGTGCCAAGTGCTGTGATGGTTAACTAAATATTGTAGAAGTATTATTTATATGGGGCAACAGCTGTATTTTTTGTAGGGACCTTTCAAGGCTATTGATTTCTTTCCCCCAGCTTATTTAGAAAGTTGTTTTCTATGGTCCTACATTTCACAGTGCCCAGCCAATTTTAAGGAATTGTTGGAATTATTACAAGAGGTGAGTGAAGGAAGAAATCAGAAAAAGACAGGAAAAGCTCTTATCAGAACTGTTAGTGACTGCTATATTCAGTGGAATAAAAGGGCCCCACAAGAGGATACTAGCTTGGCATGGCTCATGAAAAAGATGCTTTAATTTTCTCAGCTCCTTGACTGTGGTAAGCCTTTTGAACCACTCATTTTATAAGACTGGACAGGCTTCCTTCCTTTTTTTTTTTTAACATTGACATCTTCCAAGTAAAATGCTGCATGATATGATTTTCTATGCTAGTTTGCTTTTTTTGTCTTAAACAGTGTCCCTGGCTACAAATTAGCGTCCCTGAGCTAGAGAGGCTCCTTCAAAATCCCTAATAGGCAGCCTGGTGGAGAGATGGGAGGGAAGGAAGGGAGGGAGAGAGGGTGGGAGGAAGGGAGGGAGGGAGGGAGGGAGAGAGAGGTAGAGGGTGTCTGTATGCTGCGTACATGTGCTACAGGCAGGGAGATCAGAACGCCAACAGAACAGGCAGTGTAATTACATGTTCCTTGTAAGTATGCTAGCCCCACGGGGAACTCAGCTTGCCAGTCTACTTGGGGAGGAAAAGTAGATTTGGGAAGGTGGCAGGGGTCAGTTGATAACTGACTTCCTACTGGGCTGTGAGGAGGGCATTTGCTGATCTCCTGTGACAGCCTGGAGCTCGTGGTCAGATTCGGCTCTCACTCCCAAATATTTGATTTTGCAAAAGAGACACACCTTTCTGCAGGAGGAAGACACTGACCAGATTGCAAGCGGTAGGTTATGACATTCAGCATGTTTATGCAGCAGAATTGCTGAGAGATGCACAGAGGTGGGGAGGGGGTGGTGTTCGGGCTGGCTGATTTATCTGCAATAAGGAATGTTTTATTTTAATTGTCAGTTGAAAGAAGAGTTGCTGCCTAGGCTAAGGTATCAGTTAAAAATTCTGTGTTCTAAGCTTTTATATTTGTGTTTGATGTGGTTTCCGTGCTTGTGCAGCTTAGTGCAGCCAGGGAGGGCTCACCTTTAAATAACCTGAAGCTTCCTATTTTCCTGCCCCCTTCCCCCCCCCCCCCGTCCTGTTCCCACCCCTTCTTCCCAACCCCTCTCTGATGTCCCCCCCCAACCCCATGTAAAATGTGGCCTGTCTGTGCCCTGAGTCTTTCGCTGCCTGAGTCTGGGTTTCTGGTTGCTTTGCTGTAGGTATTTGTGGATGCTTCGCAGTCACCCAGGGCCCAGGCGGACTGACTGTGCAGGAGCTTTGTGCATGGGAATCGGAGACCATGGCAGTGCAGCTGGTGCCCGACTCCGCTCTCAGCCTGCTGATGGTGAGTGCTCGGGAGGAGGTGGGGCCCAGGCAGCGCCCAGCTCCAGCCTCTCCCTCATGGCTCTGTGGGCTGCTGCTGCTGCTGCAGTAGCTGCAGACATGTTAAAAATTGCTCCGCTTTATCCCACAGGCTCTTTTGAAATGATTTCTTGGGTAAGAGTATCAGCCATGACAAAGCACTCCCAGGAAAAACAGCATTAGATTTGCCATTTTAGAAACTTGTTGCTTAGTGCTATTTTGAGAGATGTGCTTGCAAACAGGTGCTAAGAGCCCTTGGAAATAGATTCCCACTACGCCTCCCCCTGGCTCTCAGCATCCTTTCCCCTCTGCCTTTTGCATCTAAATCGAGGTGATCGTGTTTGTTTGCTTGTTCTCATCTTCTCATGGCAACTGTGGAAATTTTTGCCCACAGGGCAATTGAATAGAATCATCTCTAGGTGTCCACGTGTCTGCTTAGATTCCCTGAGAGAAGCAGCAGGGCGGTTCGCTGTGACCTTTTGTGACACTTGAACTACGCTGTGAGAAGGCTCACCTGTCAGGCCAGGGTGACACTGGCGGGTCTGGGCCTGGCATTTGCCGGTGTGTCCCACCGACCTACTTTAACCTACACTGTGACTTCTACCTGCTGCATAGTAGAGCGAACAGGGGCAGCGGCGTCATCTTGGTTTAACCCCGTTGACTTTTAACTGTCGTGAGGCTCCTGGGTTGTCTCTGCGATGATGCTGTTCCTCCTCCGCCCGGGAGCCCACATGCCCAGGTGGTGCTGCCAGACGGAGGCCGCTTGGGCTTGCTGCATGGACGTTGCTGTTACGCGGGGAATTTTAGGAACAAAGCGTGTGCACTTTGCTGTGTATTTTCTGACTGAGGAGGGTGGTGCCGCTTCATGAGGCCCGATGAGTTTATGAAGGCCGCTTGGAAGAGGAGCCAGCGGGGTGTCCGCCTCCTGGGTGGCCAGCCAGGTGAAATGAACAAGGCTGGTGTCCTGCCTCTTCATTGCCCCCAATGCCATTTGAGTCCCAGTGACATTTGCAATGCCTGCGGTCCCATGGGTCTCAATTCTGATTTCTCTGGGGGAGGAGGATTGGGAAGGTTGAACGTTGTTTTCTGGAGAACTTGCCCTTCTTCCTTCACTCACAAATTCCATCATTCCTGTCTACCTTTGGTCACATCAGTGCATGGCAGGGACTGAGTATTTGCGCTCGTGCAGGCTCTGCAGGGCAGTATCGATGAGGACAGGAGTGTCCTGGGAAACAGGGAGTCGGGTATGTGCAAAGAGGCAGGGGTTCACGTCTGCACACGTAGGAGTGTGTGTGCATGTTATCAGTGTTGTTTAATAGTAACACATTCTGCATTAAGTTAACATGGAGAGCAAATACGTTCTCGAAAACTAATTCCAGGGGTAACTTAGCCTGCTTGTCTATAGATTTCTGCTTTAAATTCTGTCCAGTGCTTCTGAGCTCTTGGGTTATGTATCTGTTTTACCCAGAGCCCTAGAGATAAACCTGGTACTAAGAGAATGCAACTCATCATCTGTGGCCAGCTGCCCTTCACACTCTCTCTCACACACAGACACACACACACACACACACACACTCTCTCTCTCTCTCTGTTTCTCCCCCTCTCTCTTTTCCCCTCCCCCCTCTCTCCCCTATTCCTGAGTTCCCAGATATTATGGGTGCTGTCCTGGAGGTCTCTGCAGCTCAGGTTTTATCCTCCATTTTTCAGAGGACTCTGCCCTCAGATCGCTCCATAGCACTCACCTCCTGCCTGGATTAAAGGATTGTGTGCTCGTCTTTCAGAAGCCGGGGAAATAGCTCTTGACACCGTGATGGACCATTAGATTAGAGAACCCTGGAGCACAGCGTGTAATGGGAGTCAATGAATGTTTTCTGGTTCATGTTTGGTTCAGTGGAATTTTCCCCTATGGACTTTGTTGCTTTTTTCATTTTTTAAGGGTAAACCCCAAAGTAATAGCTTCTCTGACCTATTGCATGATGAGTTTTAAAATTTATAAGCAAGTAAAGGAGGGAAGGAAGGAGGAAAAGAGGCCACTTAGAGAGTTGCTTTGGCTGTGAGTTGAGGAGGGACGCTACAGACATTATTATTTATTAGCTAATCAATTGGCCAATCTGCTCTCAGGATTTATGGAGTGTCTCCTGCAAAACAGCAGAACAGGAGCTCCTTCCGCACCCAGCCTGGGAAGTTTGGTATCGGGTTGCCTGAGTGTGGTTCTGATTCTGTGCTGTTACCATCAGGCTCAGGGAAATGGGGAAGAACACTTGGCTGCACCCCTTGTTTTTGGATAAAGAGGCAGCTAGAGGTTATATTCAGTTCAGACTCTAGTGATTTAAGGCAGAGCATGTTTATTTGATCAGGGAACTGCCAACAGAGTCTGCAGTGGAGAGCCCTGTGCCCTGTTCCTGCCGATGTCACCTTGGGTGTGTCATGTCCCCTCTCATACCTTAGTGCTGTCATTTGCTATCATGGTTCATGCTTACCTCTCAGTTCCCTGTCAGCTCTGTTAAATGCAATTTGAGGTCTCTGGGAATGGGGTCTGGGACAGAACTCCTAGAGGGGTGACTGCCTAAGATGGCCTCATATCCTCTTTCCAGCCCTACATTGCAGCACGGATTCAGTTAGTGACATTTGTTCTCAGCCACATGACTTTTGTGTCATAGCAAGTGTGTCTCAAAGTACTTTCTGGAATGGCTGATCACTTGGCTCATTCACCCTCTGCTGTCAGGAACCTGCCTCATAGGTGCCTTGTTTTTTTTCTGTTGGACAAGGGCAGGCGACCTTAGAAAAGAACCTAAGGTGCCTTTCCAAGCTGGTCCTGGGATCTGGGCATCTGGGAGGGTGCTTGGCTGTCTGTCACAGCACACATTTACAATCTGTGGTGACGACATTGGAGGATTTCACTGATTTCTTTTCATAGGGAGTGTGTGTGTGGAGCAGGGGGAAGGGAAGGCAAGATGCGTATCCATGCAAGATGGAGTCTTCAAACAACAGAAGAAGGGTGTGCTCAGAGAGAGGACATGCTCTTGGGGTAGAAACTGTCTCCCATGCTGTTGTAAAGCCTGTTTCCCCATCTTTGCAGAAACTCTTGGGAAGCAAGGAAAGATGCTGCTATGTTCACCACTCTGTTGGCAGCCTTCAGCCTGATGTCTTTGATGTTAGAGCATGAAGTGCTCGACTCTGTGGTGCGTGCTGAAGCCACGTGAGCTTGGGGAACACTGCAAAGACTGGCACACACTAGAACTGGCAGTCATCCATCACTTCTTTAAGGACAGGATGGGATGTGTGACCAGTGGGCTACGGAGGCAGTGTTGGTGTCCTGTTGCCTCTCTGCTTCAAAGGGTTAGATGGCTGGACTACAATAGATTTAAATGTGTTCGCCAGCTAGGTGATAATGCAAGTCCTGTCTCATGCAAAGTAGTTTTACATACATTGTCTCACTTAATCCTATTTTTACAACAAAAATATTTAATAATGGGCTCTGCCAATGGTCACACAACTGAAGTGGGGCAGAGTCTCAAAATTGAGTCTCTTTAGCTCTGAAGTCAATGCTTTCTCTGATTCCACATCAAAGCTTGTGCACTTGACCATCAGGATATTCTAACGGTGGATTAGCCCCTCCTGGTGCCTCACTTCTGGACCACTGTGCCTGTATGACATGTGTAAGTGGGCATCCCATCTTCTTTACCATTCTTTCCAACGTAAAAATGTCACACTTCAAAATATTTGGTCTAACATGTTTGGGTCTAACAAGAAGAAATATTTTTATACCCATAAGAGACTTGTCATATTTTCAATAACCGCTCTTGGTCGCTCAAGAAATTGCCAATGGTTCTGTTTTACAATAGAAATGTCAGATATGTAAGAACTAATTTATAATTTATAAAAATTAGTTGGTGATTATTCTCAAAAAAGGAAGATTATGAATTAGTTTATCTTGATGTCTCTTCACATTTGAAAAATTTGATTCAGATTCCTGAGATTCTCTTGAATAGATTTGCTTCTGGCCTATTTTGAATTAATTCCAATCGATAACCTGCTGTCCTATAACTTTTTCTCTTTCACTTCATTTCATTATAGAGTCTTCTTTCCTCAGTCACATTCCTTATTTGACATTTTCTTTTTTAATTAATCAACAAATATTGGCTGAGTGTCTGCACTGGGTGAGAAGAATACAAGATAGTCACTGGCTTTAGTGCATGTACAGTCTAGTGGGGAGGCCAGCTAGAGATACTTAGAGACAAGGAATGTGGAAGATGACTTCAGATAAGTATCCTGGATGTTAACAGGGCCAAGCATAAATGGATCCTGGGGTACTCAGAATTCAGAAACTCTAGGGCTCCCTGCTGTCAGATCAAAAGAACTCTCCTTTCACTTGAGATAATTTGGTGAGGAAGGGATGAGTTAAAAAAGCTGATTTGAGGTGAGGAACGTGATTGAGTTATAACACTAGAGTCTAGAGTATGTTTAGGAGATGAAAGTAGACGGTTTGAGACAGAATTCTTATCGGTGATGAAGGGTTGTGTGGCCAGAAAGGCAGATTGGAGCTGTGACTAACGTCCTGTGCTATTATCAGCACTGATTTCCTCTAAATTTGACCTATTGCAAATCTACAGTCATAGTCTAATAAGATCATAAATTTCCCCAGATCCTAACTGGCAAAATGTATAGAATAAAAATGTGTTTTCTCTTGGGGAATATTCCTCTTCAGCAAATAAAAACGCTTATGTTTTACAAATGTTTTGCATCTGATGGTGTTATTTCTATTATATGATGAAACTTGGATCTAGAGATGTTAAATGGCTAATTTGTGATGAAATTGAGATATTACCCAGATTTCTATGATGGTTAACTCAAAAGATGGAATATGTGATATTCACATCTTTTATGAAATTTAGGGATTGTTAGTTATGTGGGGGACACGAGGTGTTGTCAACTAAAGCACCGTGTGTCTCGTGGGACCATTGGAGCATGGAACCCGGGTGGGATCCTGGAAGTTCTGGGCTATGGGTGGGACTAGTTCTCAGGATCATTTATCTGCTGGTTTTCTTAAAGTAGGATAATTGTCCAAGCCTCTTGGAAATGACCATGTGTTTTCTACACGTAGGTCAGTAGCTAAAATCCTTCCTAATTAAATCACTCCCCTTCTAAGGTATAATTTCTGAATGGGTGCCTCTGCCATGTTAATGTTCATAATTTCATTGTTAGCGTTTAGTTTACACATGTATCTGTCACAGAGGGTGAAATGTGCAGTCAATGATAATGAAATCATTTCCTCAGGTCAGTTTTAGCAAAGTACATATTTCATGTCCAATCTGTCTCTCTGGTTTAAGTGACAGGAACCTACTCAAGCTGTCACTCTCAAAGAGGGAAATGTATTGACTAACGTAACTGGGAAGGCCAAGGATTGTAGTAGCTCCAGGGAAAGCTGATCGAGGACCCCGGGAGATGGCATCAGGACCCTGCTTCTTTGCCTCTCTTGGTGTCTTGAGTCTACTTCATGCTGTGTGGACTTTAGGTTCTGGCAGATCTTCCCCCAGGAGCTTGGGCTCACTTATTGGTTGGCTGCCTCTTGTCTGTCTGGCCCCATTAGCTAATAGGCTTGGCCTGGGCCAATCACTGGACCTAAGGATGGGTCTTCTGACCAAACAGTTCCCTTCTGTGTGTAGACTTATGGCTGGTTATTCCATCTGAATTACTTGGGGTGGAAAGGGTCGGTTGCAAAATGGAAAGAACTCTTTTACCAGAAGAAGGACACTAGCAATGTGAAACAATAGACTTTTATTACAATGGCCTTTGTCAATTATATGCAATTGTAGGGGGTCCTACAAAACTAGTTCAGGCGAGTAACCATCAGTGAACCCTAAATCATAGTTTCATTTTCCCTCATAATCAATGTAAGTGGAAAAGCCCCTTAGCTAGATAGCTTGTGCTAGGTTGAACAAGTCTCACCATCTGTAAAGTGGGAAAATAGCGTCTACGGCACAAGATTTGGAATAACCAGCGAGATATGCATGTAAAGTACTCACCACCCCTCTGCCTAGCGCATGGAGTTAGGAGTTTCTGGCTTCATCTTAAATGATATGAAACACCCATCCACCTGAATTTGTTTCACTGGATTCCTGAATGAGCAGTGTCCACTTAAAAGAGACAAACACACAGTTATCTTTCTCCATCTTAATGTCTGGACAATCAGTGACCACCTTTGGCCAACCAACCAATGATTTTATAAAAACAGATGCTCCCAGGGTCAGGTGAACCATTCTAGTCATGAGTACATTTAAATTTGCTTTCCTATTTTGAATAACTAATAAAATTTTCTTACCCTCCGAGGGAAGGTGACTAAAATATGGGCCGCAATATGTTCTCCTTGGCAAATGCAAAATGCATGCCATCCAGACCTGCTACACACGATTGGGCGACTATTAGTGCATCTCTGTTAAAAATTAATTGTAAGGCTGCTTTGCAAAATTTAATAGTGGTGTGGCAAGCATATGTTGCTGGTGCAGGTAGCAGCTTATCATTAAATCCTATGCCAAACTATGAAGCCTAATGGAACATATGGTATTTAGCCTGGTCGTAATCAAAGGTCCTGGAAACATGCTTGACTAAGACCATGTGGTACATACAGAGTGAGGAGACTGAAATCCAATGTCAAAGTAACATTGGCCTGCAATTCATGTTGCATAGTAATGAGTGCTTTTATAACCATAGATATTGAAATCTTGGTTTCACAGTTTAGACCTGGAGAAGCAATTTCCTGAGCTTAGATTTAATTCTTCTCCCCAAGCAAAGTCATACACGCCCACCATTTAAACTTACTTCTGTGCATAGACTTACTAATCATGTCTTTGGTTCAAGCCTTGTCCCAAGCTCCTGATGACTCCCTACCTAAATGCTCATCAGATTTATTCTCCTGATTGCCCCACAGGAATTTCAAACTCAGTTCATCCCAAACAGGAATTACGATCTTCCCCCTCGTCTACATGTCTTACCTGCATTCATGGTAGCACCGTTTTCCCTGCCATCCCAGCTATCATCACTAATTCCTTCCTCTTCCTCATCCATCTTGTTCTGTTACCACCAGGTCCTGTTGCTTCTGCTTCCTCCATTTCTCTCTAGCCCGGTCTCCCTCTTCCCTTGCCTCAGTTCACACCTGGGCTGTCTGCAGAGCCACTTACCTGGTCCTGCGGCTTCTAATTTCTTTTCACTAGGTCTGTCCCCTGTATATTTTTCAGTGATAATTATAAAATCAAAGTGTAATATCTCTAAGATCCTCTGCTAACACCTGATTATATGTGGGATGAGGTTTAAGCTGTTTAATAGACCACCTCAGTCACTTCCTGATCTGGCCTCTGCCTACCTGTTCAGTTTCATGTCTACCACCCTCCAAACTTGCACCCGACAGATGTACCTCTGTGCCCCCACAAGCACCGTGCTGGCTCCGCGTGCATACTTTCGGAAATGCTCCATTATCTGGTCTGTGTTGCCATCCTTTCCACCTTCTTCATTTTCTTCTTTATTTCACAATTTTTCTCATCTTACTTATTGGTATTTGACTTTCATATATGTTTCCTCTAATAGAATGTGAGCACAAAAAATATAGAGTATTTCCTATTGTTTGTTCAACAAATATTTACTGAGCAACTACCTTCCAGTCACTGTTTTAATATGAAGGATGATGTGAACAAGACAGACCAGGCATCTGCTCCCCTCAAGCTCACATTCTCTTGAGGAGACAGAAAAATTAACTACATGGAAATTAAATAGACATTATCAAAGAGTCAGCGAGCCCTGTAATTAATTAAAAATGGTGATGGAGATCTTGGGGGACAGCTTTAGGGCAGGTGATCAAGGAAACTTCTCTGAGGGCATGGCATTAAGGTGAAGGGTGAATGGCAAGAAGGAAACAATGGTGAAAAGTTATGGGCAAGAGGTTCTAACCAGGGTAAAGGTGACAGGACCACGTGGAGTTTATCAGCCCCAGTGCCTTGAACTATACTCAGTATATTTGGTAAATTAAAATGTTGTCTTATCACTTGTGCCAATTTGATACTGAACTAAACTCTAGGAGGAATTTCGGGAGTGTGTGTGTGATGAAGACATTTAAAATTACTCTGTAAGCAATATAGCATACATGCTGTGAACTACAGTCACCATGCTGTATGTGAAGTTACTCATCTTGAACTGGAAGTTTGTCTAATTTGATCAACAAACCTCCTTTTCTTCTACTCCCAAGTCCTTGGTAACTTCCATCCTATTGTTTCTATAAGTTGGACCTTTTTAGATTACACACATAAATTATATCATATGGTAGTTGTCTTTCCTGTCTATCCATCTTGTTGCGAATGGCAAGATTTCCTTCTTTCTTGTGCTGAATAATATTCTATCATGTATATATACCAAACCTTACTCATCTGTTGGTAGGTTGTTTCCATGTTTTGGCTACTGGGATTAATGCAACAATGAACATAGGATGCAGATCCTGTTTTCATTTCCTTTAGGTGTATTTTCAGAAATACGATCAGTGTACATTTATTTTTATGGGAGAGGGAAGTAAAGGGAGCAGTGATGAAGGACACTCAGGAGTAAATGGTCGAGAGTAGGAATGGCATGAAGGGAGGGGGTTGGGAGGAAGAATGTGGGACTGAATGAAGGAGAAGATTTCATTCTAGGGGAGAAGGAAAGCTGGCTAAGCACACTGGGACCAGATGAGGGAAGATGTTGCAGATGCTCCTCAAGGATCTGGCTTGGAGCCACAGGCACTTAAGAGCCTCTGAGTTCATGGATGGGGACTGGCTTAATGGGTATGGGGGTTGGGAAGTTTAATCTGCTGATCGTAGACAGGGTGCACTGGGGTAGAAGGGAGAATGCCAATTTAGACTCAACCACACAAGTCCAGGTGGGAAGTAAAGAGGCAACATGTGGTGGCTGTGAGGAAAGAGGATGAACTGAAGGAATATTCCAAAGTCATCCAGTCAGTATGGTGGGTGGATAATAAGGGATCAAGCACAGAGCAAAGTCAGCCATGACTTGAGTGCTAGATATAGGAGCTGGTCAGAGGGATGACAACTAGGAGCATATTCGAGGGGGGAAATACAATGTGAAGAAGAATAGGCTGCAGTCAACTTAGGTGCTGAGGTAATAATGGGGTTTCCTAGTAGAGATGGCCAGTGCATGGGAAGCTGCAGTCAACTTAGGTGCTGAGGTAATAATGGGGTTTCCTAGTAGAGATGGCCAGTGCATGGGAAGCTGCAGATGCTCGTGATGTTAGTCCAGTGATTAGATTTGGAGGAACAGATCTGGGAATAAGACGAAGTACAGAAATCCTGGAGAAAGATTGTAGAGGGAAAAGAGTGGAAGGTCAAGCCTGTGAAGTGGGCATTTTAATAGCCATGGTTACAAAGAGTTCTATCTCTTTGTGACACAGGACCACATCTATACTGGATCAATGTTACCTTGACTTGGAATTTTCTTTACATCCAATATGCCACATGACTTCATTAAAGCAGCCTGGATGAACAAGAGTTCAGTGAAACTCTATTAGATCACTACTGCACAGGGCAGAGCTGAACTAGGACATACCTATGCACATTATTCCTAAACTTCACAAAGTAAATGTGTGGCCTTTTTCCTTTGGGGCTGGGGCTACAGCCATAAGTGTATTCAGGCTTCAGAAGAGGCTCATCTCCAGCATCTTCCATTGTGGCAGAAAGATTGTCTGGTTGGACTCCAATGAGACCAATGGGCTCACCAATGCCAGCCCTGTTAGCAGATAGAAGCTAACCAAAGATGGACTGATCATTCAGAAGCCTGTGTCTGTTTATCCCAGGCTAGATGCCCCCCAAAAATATTAGCTCTCTAGAAGGGCAGGTGTGTAAGTCTAGGTAAGCAAAAGGGTACTGCCAGCACTCCGGTGCCTGAGATGTTCACCTGGATTCTGCACCTGTTGCTCAGAAGATCCCACGAATCTAAGACTTACTTCCATGTGCATCATGGCCTGCATCTCAAAGTGAAGAGGGGAAAATCTTCAGAAACAAGTGATGCTCATGGAACACATTCATAAGCTGAAAGCAGACAAGACTCACAAGAAGCTCTTGGCTGACGAGGCAGAGGCCTCTAGGCCTAAAACCCAAAGAACATGTAAAAACCATGAGAAGATTTTGACCCACAGAATTGGGTCCCAGCTGGTAGATTGGTCAGAAGAACATGGGACTGAATGTTCAATCCCAGGCTAAGAAGGAGGAGATCATTAAGGCTCTGTCCAAGGAGAAAGAGACTAAGAAATAAAACTCATATCTCTTGTCCATACATAATAGCCATGGCAATTGTGTTGATCAGTTGCATAAAACAAGATGTTGTCTGTCTAAAAAAAAAAACCCCAAAATAACATAAAACAAAGTAAATGTATGTATGTCTGTGTGCTTGTCCACCCACCCACTCACCCACCCACCCACTCACCCACCCACATAGTGTATGTGTGTGTTCAGCAGCTACTGTTACATAGCAGCTACTTCATACTTTGTGACTTAAAATAACCATTCTATTTTGCTCACCAATTCTGTGGGTCAGGAGTTCCAACAGCCAACAGTTTACAGTGCAAAGGGCTTGATTGTTAATATATGGAGCCTCAGCTGGGAAGAGTTAAAGTCTGGTAGCTCAACAGCTGGAGTTTGAAATCTTCTGGGGTCTCTCAACTCTTGTGTCTGGCGGTAGATATTACTGTCTGCAGGACCACAGCTGGTTCTCTCAACCACGGCATTTATCTATGAGTGTCTCTCCATGTGGTCTGACTTCCTCTTTTCTTGACTTCTTGCTTCAAGGTAGTGGAGCTGCTTATCTGGTGACTCAGACCCAGTCAGAGGTCTGAGCTAACAAGACAGAGCTGCGTGGCCTTAGTGACCTAGCGTCAGGAGTCACACAGAGGCCCTTCTGCTGCACTGTCTTGGCTATAAGTCACTAAGGTTCCATCCAGAGGGGGACACTATCCACCTCACCTCTTGATGAAAAATCATCAACATATTTTCTAACATGTTTAGAACTAACACAATGTGCGTTCATTCTATGTAACTTAATATCATGGCCCTCGAGGATCTTTTTGAATTACTTTTATTTATTCAAATTACTTTTACTACTTTCACTCAAAAAGAGTAACTTATCTATGGAACTTTGCTCAGAGGAAGCATTTTCTAAATATTGACTGATTGAATGATAGGCTAATATCAGAAGAAACCATTGGTTGCCTACTAGCAAAGAGTGTCTTTAAGTTTACGTATTGTCATCCAAACTCTAAACGTCAAGGGAGTAAGAAGATTGTGAAGAATGGCCCAGCCTGCCTGCTCTGTGACCTCTAAGGTCTCATTTTAGTTTCCACTGATGGTTGGGAACTAATAAAGCAATAGTGTTGCTTCCTTTACATGCTTGGCTCTTAGACTAATAACTTGTTTTGTGTCTTTATTACCCATGTGTCAAAGTACAAGGAGGGACGTAGTATGGTATTAGGACTGAAATGCTTTTTTTCCCTCATAAGGAGTGTGAGCCATAATTGAGCTGTAATGAACATGGCTGAGGTCATTTCCCAGGGATTAATGACAGGGAGAGTATGTTTGTGGCCTGAGGCTTAGTCTTCAGTCATTAACCTCGTTGGTCATTAATATTGTCCAGGAATGCTTTATGGTAGGCCATTACAACTACTGCCATATGCTGCTACAATTGGGAAACATGAACATGACCTGTATCAACAACTATTTGTTTCCTTCCCATTCCCCACAATTACTGATCAGGGCAGCCCTTTGAAAGCCCACTCCAAAAGCATGAAGCACTGAGGGCAGGGGTAATTGGAGGCTTCCCTCTCCTACCCTTTTCAAAAACATTTATAGAGGGTTACAATCAGAAAGACGTTGTGGTTAACACTGAGGTTATGTGGATGTATGTGTAAATACCATCTGGTCCCTGCTCTTGTAAAGTTTAGTTTTGTTGGGAAGGCTGATAAACAGTTACAACACAGTGAGATAAATGTTATGACAAAGGAAGTATCAGCATGCTTCTGAACACACATACAGAGCAGGAACCTCCAAATGGTGCTGTTGTTTCAGGTGAGTTTTGAAAGATTAAGGGTAGTAGGAGGGTTGGGAGGAGGATGGTGGGGGAACTCCAAATCTAGGGAATGGTATACACAAATGCAAACCAGAGAGTTGTGTGTTCTAGCAACCATGTTCCACTTTGGTACAGAGAAGGCAAAAGGGAATGGAGAAGAGGCCGAGATTCTGGCTAGAGGTAGACAAGGAATATTTTATGAATAAATGGAAAAGAGTTTGAACTTTATCTTGAATTCTATGAATGATTATTGATGATTTTAAATGGGGAATGATATGATAGAGTTGTGGTCTGGAAATACATACTGTCTTGGATGACAAGAGTATAGGGAATTTCAAGAAAGGCAAAAGACTAGTGATTAGGATTGTCAAGTACAGAACCGACATTTAGGAAAATGAGTGTTAAAAAACACTTCATTGGATTTACACATCGGGATATCAGTGGTGGTTTTATGGTGGGATGCTTCATAAATGTGATAACCATCAAAAGATGGCCAATAAAAGTGAGAAGTGTTTGAAGAGGGAATAGGAGGTGAGTAAATGAACCCAGAGAGGAGAATATAGAGGTTAGAAGAGATACTGCATGAAAGCCTGAAGAGCAGTAACCAGGACAGGGGTTTCAGATGGAGAAGTCATTGTTATAGACTCAAGGAGAGAGACTTAGAGAAATCGAAAGATTAAAAAGCAGAAGGGTTGGGAGAAATGCTGGCAATACTTCTTTTCGTGGTTTCAAGATGGCTGCAGCTGCTCCAAGTATCATATCCCTCATTTCTGTGTCCAAAAGCAGAAGGAAGGAGAACAGGAAAGAGGCCTCTCCTGTGTCCTTATTTTATTTTTTTGAGGAAGAAATTCTCTCCCAGAAATTCCCAGAAAACTTCCCCTTGTTTTTCACTGTCCAGAAAACAGTCACTTACGTGACATGTTGCAGATCCTAAGCCATAGCGGTTGGGGCTCTAACGTACACCATTTTCCATCTTCCCTCCCAGTTGGGGGTTCTGCCTGATAGCTGGCTTATGCCAAACAAGCTCACAGGCGCCAGGCTCACTTCGGTGGAGAACCGAAGTGAATGATTTGCAGTGGTAGTTGCACGTCAGATTTTCTTGGAAACCAGATGGCAAAAGTGTTAGGTTCTTTGGGAACAGCTCTTCGGCAGTGCCTGGATTGGTCTCTAGTGTTAGAAATGGTGACTCAGTGACACTAGGAGATTCTGCTGTACAGTTCCAGGACGTGCTTGGGCGTTCACTTTGGCTCTGTTGTGAATCTCCTTGGTTATTGGGTTTTCCTGTATATTCTTAAACTAACTTGCTGTAGGAAATCAGTTTTTGCTTGTATGAATTCAAGTGGATATTATTGTCTACAACTAAGAACCCTGAACTCCACACACAGAACTGCTTCAGTTGTGAAGGAGGCAGAGAAAGAGAGGAGATGGCCTTTTAGGCTCTTTCAGGGAGTAGGAAATTTCTGGATAATGGCTGTTATATAGGGCACTAAAAGGATCTGATGAAGATCAGTGGGACATAAACAAGTTTGTAAATAGAACCGATCAGGTGGGCTTTTCTTTGGTACATGAGTTTTTAAGGGGGTATCAAAATACTTCACATAGAGTCATAATTCTGTGAACATGACCTAGGTGAAAGAACTATTAGTGCCAGAGCTAAACCACTTCCTGTCTGATGTGACTGCTGCTAAGGGCCTTTGAGCCACCAGCCAGGTCACCAAATGAGAGGATGCTAGTTACAAAATAGTTAGGGTCTGGTGAATAGAAGGAAGGAAAAAGAGAAGGAGGGGGTGAGGGAGGAAAGGAGAAGGAGGGGAAAAGCACATTATGTCTTTTTAATAAGTATGATAATTCACTTTTAACTATGTGAACAAATAGGTGATATGGCAAAGATGCTTTTGAAACTCTTGGTGAATATTTAGCTACTTGAACCTTGAGTCCACATCCTTTCAACCTAAGTACCATTTTTAAAAAAATAATTTTTAGATAGTATCAACTATTTTGGCACTAATTTTTAAAAATAAAAATATATGAATAAAACTATATATTGAAAACGTATCTATACTTACACATAATAGTGTATACAATGAAAATATATGCCTGACACCCCAGGTTCTTAATCCTTTGTAGTTTTGTAAGTCCTTCTAGAAATTCTCTGCACACAAGTGCCATTCTCCCATGTCAATCCCCAAAGTGATACTTTATTTTTAAAAAGATTGCATAATATATTGTGTGAATGACTCATAATTTATCTAATTAGTCCTTTATTGATGGACAGTAGGCTATTTTCAATATTTTGTAATTAAAAATATCCTGCAGTGAACAGATTTATGTAAACATTTTGTACAGCTGGTTTGCTATACCAAAGAATATATTTCCAGATATGGAATAATGTGTCAAAAGTATATCATTTAAATTTCTTATAGATATATCAATAGCTCCAAAAAGTCATCATGCACATTCACTTTTTTAAACCTCTTTTTTGAATCTCTAGGAATAGCAGAACCAATTCTTATCTGCTTATGGAGAATAGAGGGATGGTGGGAAGTGTGAACTATTCTCCAAAGGGTATTTCGATTCTTACTGTATAAACAATTACAGCATTAAATGTCTGCAAAATTCAAGTGGCAAATGAGCAGTGAATATCAATTACACATCTGCTGCATCTCAAAGGCAGATGGCCTTTTAATTTTATATCCCAAGAATTATACCCAAATTTCATTCCCTTCCTCAGATTGCCCCCTTTTTTATTTTCACTGAGAAAATAGTTTCTTGTACTTTTCATATATCAAATTAATTTTAGCAGAAAGCACAAAGACATTCTCTTACACAGCTTACTAAGCACATAACTGGGGTTGGGATTTAACCCATCTATATAGAGAATCCTGTTGATTGTTTAACATGGGAAAGTGCCATGTGAGAAAACTTGTAAGACATGACCCTGTCTTTCAATGACCTTGCAGTAGGTTGAGAAATCAGCATATGAAATTTAAATGATTAAGGTAAAATAAAAAGGCATAATTAAGTGCTAAATTGAATAATTTCACTATTGCTGCTAGGATATACAAAGAAGGAAGATGTTGCTTTGTGTGGATGCTTTCAGAGATTCTGTGAAACACATGGGTGTTGGCTTGGTTTTGTGGGGCAGGAAGGAGTTCTGGGGAAGCACTGAGGAGCAAGGTGTAGTTGTCATGAGCGAATGGAGCTGAGTAAGACCTAGGCTGAAGGGGAGGATATGTGTATGAGATGGGCAGTGTAACAAAAGCCCATGCTTAGTAGGAAAGTAAAGGAAGTAATAGAAAATGGCTGTGATATATGGGTAGGAGCAATGGGAGGAAATTAAAAAATGTGGAGTGCATGCAGAACAGTCCTTGAGGACCAAAATGGCTAGTGTTCTCACACTCAGCAACTTGAGTTCTTAGTATCCCACATGAAAAATGCCATGTTTGTTACGTTCCAGAAATTTGTGATTTTATCCAAAGTTATTTGCCTTTAGAGATTGAGACAGTTGTTTTCCAAGACCTAGACAGATGTTCAAGAAACATTTCTTCCTGGAAGACAGTTATGGATGGTTCGTATCATATATGAACTATAAATAACATGCTAACAAATCACAAGTAAAACAGCTCTTAGACCCTATGAAAAACAAAGTGTGTACCAGAAGTGGTGGGAGCGAGAGGTGGGAAGGAGGAGTTAGAAGGCATGAAATGACAATGGACAGGGCAGTAAAAGTTGGATGGAATAAGATGATGCGTATTCACACGTCGAAGTGATGATGCACTCCCTGAAACTGACATAGCGTGGCAAATCAGTACAATTTTATTTTTTAAAAAATCTTATTTTCAAGTGAAGACTTGAGATGGTGGTAGGAGGAGGCGATCGAAGCTGAGACACTGGCAGGAGGCCTGGGCAACATTCCAGGCGTGTGGCTCCCAAGGGCCTGTGCTAGTGGCATGGACAGCACAAGTGAAACCGAAGGGGAGTTTCAAAGCCAGAAGTCACTGATTACTGGGGCACTGGAAGAGAATCAGTCCTTCTGGGAGTTCAGATCGGGGACAGGGAAGGCATGGGAGGGGGAAGGAATAAAGCCAGAAAGGGATTTCTGTTTTGTCTTTGAATTTCAGGCTGAGAAGTTTGTTTTGAATCACATCACAAATAAGTCTGTACTGCGGACTGGTAAGCGGAGGGTTGTATGATGAGAGAATTTTACTGAGAAGAGGAATGGTGGTTGGCCGGTCAGTGGGGGAGGGTCACGGGATTTCAGGGAGACATAAAGATCCTGGGTAGTAAAAGTGTGTGACTTCCATGTGACCAGGAAGAAGCTCCAGAGAAGCCCTAGCGACTATAGACTGGGCTGCCTCCAGGGTCTAGGAGCTTCTTTACACAATTTAAGAACCACCTTGGGAGTTTGTTTCTGCATATCCAGGAGCTTAACCTCTGTATTTCTAATTCTCTGAGTGTGGTGTGGTTTCAGAAATGTGTTATGTTTAAAAACCACCCCAGATGATTCTGTTGCAGGTGGCTTAGAATCACAGGGAGACATTCACTGCACTCTAACACATGTATCTGTGAGTTGTCTGTTTGAATGGAGACTTCAGAAAGAAGGCATTGGGAAGAAAGGTAAATATCAGAGAGGAAATAATACTGATTCCTTCAATAACTCTTCAGATACCAAAGTGGATATCTGTTTAATAAATTTTCACAGACTTCTCAATATTAGCTGTGGCTTATAGAAGATGTCTTGTAGGCTGATTGATGTGCAGGCAATTTGATAGTTCATATTTTCAATCTATATGAAAGCAGTTTACCTGTTTGTTTTTTTTTCCAATCCCAGCCTGATTTTGTCGGTATCATATAATCGTGGGATGGTGATCTTCCGCCTTTCTGTACCATCAATATGTCTGGGCAGTAACTTTGTAAGAGTGGCGGTGATGGTCATAAACACACTTCCATCAAGCTTGAACCTTCTCAAGGGGTGCACTTGTTGTTTAAGCTGCAAAGACTTAAAAGAGATATAGTAGCTACTCAAAAATGAAAGATTTGTGTAAGGAGAGAAAAACCTTTGAATTTAAAAGAGTTTTTCACATCAAAGCAGAACTATATTTTTCTCTCAATCTGCTCCTGCATAATTTTGTCCTGCTTTTCTAATTATGGTAACAGAACAAGAAAAATCCAGACTGCTGTTCACATTCTCACTACTTTCCTCAAGAAAAATAAAAAAATAAATAAGTTGATGGTGTCTATGCCAGTGAAAGGGAAACAAAGATAAGAGATACGCTTTCTTTGTCTGAGTTTTACTTTGTACATTTTTCCTTTTCTCTTCCCAATGCCATTTGAAGGAATGTCACTCAAGACCAATTAAAGGGATTCGGATGAGAAACTTTGAATTTACAGTTGGTACCAATCAATAGCACAATTTTTCCATCAATAGACTTTGAAATACTCTTTGAAAATGACTGCATTTAACTGTGGCTAAATGATGAGAAAATGAAACTTCATTGAGCAAAGCCGTCTTTGTTTGAAAGACTGAGCTTGAGAACTTTGAAAATCGGTTCTCCCCTTTATTTCTAATATCACATAGTTTCAGTGTTGGCCAAGGAGAAACTGTGTCTGATGCTGCTGAGATACTTTCCAACACAGGTTTTCCCACTGACTTACAACACATTTCTGAATGAATTCTATGGAGAAGGAGTCAGGGTCTTACTAAGGAACGAGGAGCCAATTGGTTCTAAGATGAAGGCAAATATCCTCTCCCTAACCCCCGCCCCC
Source organism: Galemys pyrenaicus (assembly GCA_019455555.1). Classification (NCBI taxonomy): domain Eukaryota; kingdom Metazoa; phylum Chordata; class Mammalia; order Eulipotyphla; family Talpidae; genus Galemys; species Galemys pyrenaicus. The sequence goes on from JAGFMF010011694.1 coordinate 5,161,920, forward strand.
CCGACAGTGTGCCCATAGCTTAAGGTTCCACTAAGATTAATTCCCTTATTTTCTCTGGAGTTTGGTAAGAAGGAATGTTTGGCATGGCTAAAAGTATTGCTCAATAAACCCGTCTATGGAATTTCCCCAATATTTTCTTCTCATTGCCAAAAGATGCTCAATAGAATTCATGGTCCCTGTTGCACAAGTTGTCACTCTGGGAAGCAGCTACATTTGTCTCTTCCCTTTTGGCTTTTTTTGTCTGCAGTTATTTAAACAGGCACAGCAAGTGAGAGGTGTTTTTGCATCCTTAGTTGGAGGAGCAGTTGGTAGGTTTATAGTTCTGAAGAAGGGATGGCATCACATTCGCTCTACTAGACAGATGTCAAAAGCACTTTGTAAATGTCACTTGTGAGAACCCCAAGCCAGGACAAGTAGGACTTGTCCTGTGCTGATGCTCCTTTTTATGGCCCATTTTTGGGGACAGTGATTTCCCACTTGGGGGACATTCTCTTTTATTAGTGTATTGGCCATATGGCTATCGCAACAAACACCAGACTTGGTGGCTTGAACAATAGAAGTCTAGTTCTCATAGTTCTTCAGGTGGGAAGTCTGAGACCAAGGTGCCAGTCAATTTGGATTCCTTGAGGGCTCTCTTTCTGGCTGGCAGATGGATGCTGTGTGCGCACATGGCAGACAGAGTGAGAGGACTAGCTGGTATCTCCTCTCCTTATAGATACACCAGTCCCACCTTTGTTACCACAATTGACCTTAATCACTCCCATATAAGACCTGTTTCCAGATGTGGTCACGTTGAGGGTTATGGTTTCAACCTGTAAAGTTGGGGCGGGGGGTGGCACAGTACTTACTATCTTGTGAACATAGACACCTTTGTGTAAGGCCCAGTTCCTTTTCAAGGTTTGCTTTTTTTTTTAACTTCTCTGATTCATCCTTGGATTCAAATTAATAGGTTTATTAATGTGTATTTTGTTTCTAGTGACATATGGATGCAAATGTTTTATCAAAGACAAGTGTCAGAGGTCAGAAACCAAGAATCAAAGAAAATAAACAGGGTTAGAAGCTAATGTGTGAATGAATTCATAAATAGCAAAAGCATTTGCTTTCTACCTCTGTCACATTTCAAATCTGTTACATTTTCCTGGGTCCTGCATTAGTCATAGGAGCCTCACTGAAAGCTAAAACGTGTGCCTTGCTAGGGTCATAAATTTGTTCAATGTCAATTCTTCTCTTCCCTTTCCCCCCACAAACCCTCACATATACACACTGAAATTGCTTGGGGCATAGAGTTTCAAATTTATGAAGTGAAGTCATTGCTTTTGAATTATGGGCAATCATTTTACCTTTTAAATGAAAAAATAGAAATAAAAAGTTTAACCGTTACTCCTTAAGTAGAGAAGACTGTTAACTGAATTATTGCCTCCACACTTCTTTTTTGTAACATGTGCATCCCCTGATAGGAGGAGCATAGGTTCAAATTGTGGATTTTCATCAAAATATCAGAACAAACTCCCTTAACTCTTCTCCATGGAGACATTGAGCAGCTGCAGACCTATATCCTGCAATTCAGAATTGCTTGAGTATTACCACTACCTGTGATATAATGGCCATAACCTTGAAACAGGACCTTGGCACTCTCTGCATTTGTCTCAGTGTACTACCTTGTGAGCATTAGCTGCTTGCTATTTCTGGCTTGCTTAAAGCAATCTCTGGACTTCTCTTGGGTAAACTTTTGTGTCAATGTTGTGAAAAGCCAGTTCCCCATTCTTTCCCCTTTTCCATTTTAAACTTGGTTAATTTTAATTTTCACTGTCTGACTTTAAAATACAAATATAATTCTCGTCAGGAAAATCTTTCACATTTGTCTTATAACAGTGACTTACATAGTCTCACTCTCTCTACGAACCAAGTAATTATGAAGGTACAGTCAGCCACCAAGGGGTTCCACCAAGGGGAACCAAGAAAGAGAATGTGTGGCATGTAAGACTGTATGACTCCTAGATGCTTTACTTTATTACTAGCATGTGGGTTCTCCTGTATGTAATACTGAACTGAGCACTCGTGTAACTTTAGTAGGGGAGGGTGCAAACTAGATTACTTAACTATATGAAGTGCTCTGCCATTTTTTTTCCAGCAATTTCCTGTGTGCAGTATACTACCTTGCAATATTTTATTATTAGAGGTAAGCTATGGGACCTATGAAACTCCTTTAGATGCATGGATATTTTGGGGAAATGTGAATAATAGACACTGGAAAAATAGGTTAAGGAAAAAGCACAGTTTCTCCTTACACATTTTCAAAGACCTAAAATTCTTTCACTTTTTTTTCACGCCAATCAAGGCCAGACATGTGCTGTTAACAAGTATTGGTGGCTAAAGAAGTATAGTACTGCCTGTATTGATTTAGATTCCCCCCAAAACAGGCCCTAAGGCAAGGATTTGGGCATGGGTTGTTAGTCATAGGACTTGGTCCAGGGAAATAACTGTAAAGAAGTGGAGAAGTAAGGTAGGAAAGGAAAGAAAGCCAGAAAAGCAGTTGTTATGAAACTAATTTCCACTGTCAGCATCTTCCACTCAAGTGGAAACTCTTGGGAGAGAGCAGAGTCAACCTCAGAGCTAGCCCTACACCGGCAAGGCAGCTGGAATATTGACCCACCAGTTCTCCACCTGACACTGGTTGAAGACTGGGGCCATTCATTCTCTGGCACTTCTGCCGTCATGTTCAAAATGCTCGTCTGTGGTGAAACAGGGGTCTCCACTGCCAGAGTGAAAAAGCCCTCAGGCAGAAGTGAGTGGGTAGTGGTGACTGAGGAGAGGATCTGGCGGGACTTGCTGGTCTAGTAGCCACTGAGACATTCTGACTTTGTGACATGGCGTTTCTTCCTGCTTCAAGGAGTCGTCAGTGTAGCTCACGAGTAATCCTTATTCAGAGACTGCCTCTAAGTGCTGAGAGTAAAAATGTCTATTTTTATTAAAACTGCTCTCAATATTACTAATTACTAGGAAAATGCAGACTAAAACCACAATGAGATATGCCCTCACACTCATTAGAATGGTTACTAAACTTTTTTTTTAAGACAGAATTGGAATCTTGTTTGAGTCTAAAGCCCATGTTCTTAACCAACATGTTGTCTTTGAATAATGTTTCTTTAATATAAAGTGAGAAGGCCACAGATTTTGCTGTGTATCACATTTCTGAATATATATTTCTCTAGAAGATTCATAGAACTCACCAAAAGCTGTTAAATTCACAGTTATGGTTTATTACAATGAAAGGATATAGATTAATACCAACCAAGGGGAGAAGCATGATAGAGTCCAGGAAAAGTATCAAATAAGGAATTTTCATTGTTTTGTCTTTATTTGCCCCAGTTTTTAATGAGATATAGTTGACATATAACATTATATTAGTTTAAGGTGTAAAGTGTTAACCATAAAAATGGTTATTACCACCTTAGCATTTATTATCTCCTTCTTATCACATACTTACTTTTTTCTGATAAGAACATTTATGATTTATCCCCTAAGCACCATTCAAGTCTTTGACGTAATATTTTATGTACATAGGTCTCCCAAATGTGTTCATCTTATAACTAGAAGTTTGCATTTTGGGAATGTCATCACTCCATTCCCTATTCCCCACCCCAAGCCTATTTCCTGGTAAGCACCATTCTACTCTGATTCTCTGAGTTTGGCTTTTAAAAAATTTTTTGATTCCACATGTAAATGATACCACATAGTATTTGCTTTCTCTCATTTATTTCACTTAGCATGATACCCTTAAGTTTCATCTGAGTTTTCACAAATGGCATGGCTAATGTTCAAATACACACACAACCACACACACCCCACATCTTCTCTATCTGTTCTTCTGTTGAGAGACACTTGCATTTGTTTCCATGTCTTGGCTGTTGTGAATAATGCTGCAACAAACATGCACTGCAGTATCTCCATGAGATGCTAATATCAGTTCCTTTAGCTATATAGACCTGTAAGTGAGATTGCTGGGTCTTATCCCACTGTCTCTTCTGTGGAGTCAAGACAGTACTACTTTCCTGGTACTGATATTTGACAATCTGCACAGAGCATCGTTAACCAGAAAAGTTCATCTGAACCTTTGATGTCCTTAGTTTTCACTGGAATCATGTAAGTCCCACATAGCTAATCACTAGCCTCCAACCCTTTCAGAGGTAGAACTAATCCAGTGGCATCCAAAACACCCATCACAAATCCGGTGACTCAAATCCCAGGCAAACTGCTGGGATACATACTTATCATGCTTGACGGGGGTCGTGATTTTACCTCCCACTACTGCGAGCAAAGGTGAGACCTCTCTTTGGACAGAGAGCACTCTTCACCTCAGACACCTCACTTCCTGCCTAAAATTCAAGTCTCAGTTTCACCGTTCTTTCCTCTGGCAAGCCTTTCTTTTTCTTCAGATTGAACTGTACTGTAGTTTTATTGTTATATAAACCCCACCCTATTTTCCTTCACAGTATTTCACACCATTTTACGCTGCAGATTCAAGTATTACATTAACGCTTTATTTCTCTCATTGGATTTACATCCCATGAGTGTGGGGACCAAGCATGTCTTGGTCACTATTATTAGCCCCAGCTTTTAGCACAGTGCTGAGCTCATAAAATGACCTAAGAAACAAATGAAAATGGATTGGGACTTGGAATAGAAAATATACTTGCAGACTGGCCAACCACTTTGGACAAGTGAATAAAAGATTAAATGTTTATACAAAGCTTGGCACAGGGCCTCACAAAGTAGGTGCTTACGTTAATCCTCCAAGCCTGGTCTCTTAGTGATTGGAAATTGATCCTGTGTAGAATAAAGTAGTTCAATCCAACAGTGAGAGATGGAGTCTGGAGAGACATGGGAAAGATCTTGAACTTCATGCTTTCCTTTGCTAAGGAAAAGAATTTCATTTGGAAAGATGGAAAACAGGCAGTTAAACTTTTGTTCATTATTAACCCTACTCAAGGGTTCCCTTCTGAATACTGGGGGAAAATTGGTTCCATGGGAGATCATTCCACATCCTTCTCACATCTTAGCTGTAATTCTTTGTGTTGTAATGACTGTTTTCTTGCTCCTTCCTCAGCCTCCTCTTCTCTTGGTTTCAGCTTAGATAAGTTACACATATTGAATTCTTCTAATCTTTCCTGATAGATCAATCCTCCCTCCTCAGCCTTTAATTATTCATGTGGCTCTCCTCTGAATTCCCTTCAGGCTACTAACTTTTCTGGCAGTTGATGTGTCTTGTCTCAGGCAGCTCATTTAGCACCCACTAGGTAGGCTTTGGTGTTATGACCAGGTTGCCAAAAGGACAGACAAGGTTGGGATCTGGGATCAGGGAGTTGAGTGTGTTGCAGGAGTAGGGGTTAGGATGACGCTCAACTTAAATTCTACTCTTCCACTTAATAGTTCTGACATACTGGGCAAGTTAGTCAACCTCTTCCACCTCACTTGCAAAATAGGGTGAAAATAATACTTACATTGCATGGATTGTTATAAGTAAGTGCTGGGTTATATCAAGTGCTCCCTCAGCGGGAATCTCTATTATTCCTAGTAGCAGCAAGCTTGATGCCTCCCTTCCCACAAACTTTCTACCCAATAACTCCTCCAGTGGCCCACCCTAGACCCATTCCTGCCACTAAATCAGGACCATCTTTTGAGATGAGATTTTGCCATTGCCAGGTTAGAATGCATCTGGAATAATACATAACAGAGAAGAGGAGGTGATGCGTTCCTTCTCATGGGACACCAGCAAGGAGTCGATCAGAACAGAAAGCAATAATTGGGACTTAGTTTAGGAGTCTTGTCCTCTCATATCTGGAATACAGGAATGGCCTCCAGACAGGTTTCCTTGTCTTTGCGATGCTAACCACATATCTGCTTTCCTAGTATTGACCAAGCTGGAATGCTGAAAGCCCCTGAACCAGGAAATTCCTCACAGTCCACAACAATAGGTCATCTTACAGGGAAACCCCGTTTTTCCTAGTACTTTATGGATGCCGTAATAAAACTGATCTCAAAATACCATATTATCACCTGAATAATAGAAGGAGTCTCCTTATTCAGTCTGGCAATGGCAGCCATTCATAGTCTGGTTCCACTTGCCTCCCAGCGCTTCATCTGAACATACTCACCTCCATGCTATACTGCTGATTCCTCCCTATCCTCCTGGCTTGTTCTTCCATCCATAAACCTTTATTCTGCTATCTTCCAACTTTCCAAAATGCTTCTCCTCATAAATATAAATCCAACTGATCAGAAAATAGTAAATCCCCAAATGACAAGTGTTTCCAATAATTTTCTTAAACCTTATGTACTCTACTGATTCATGTAACTTGTCTGATTCATATAGGCTTCTGAGCTTGCAAGTTATGCAAGAAGGGATAGATCTTCCTACCCCTGTCCACTGCCACTTTCTGCAAAAGAACACAGATAACTAAATGACATCAAGAAAATGATGCAGAACATACAGTGAGAAGTTTATTAAATAAATAGAAACCATAAAAATGTACTAAGCAGAAATATTACATCCCACAAAACCTGAAATATTTAAGACTTTCTGGGACATAAAGTTACTGTTGTAGCAACTACTCTTTTGGTTCTGTGAAAGCAATCTCAGGTTACACATAAGTGAGTGAACATGGCTGTTTTCCAATATTTTATTTATAAAAACAGGTGTTGGTTTGGATTTGGCCCAAGAGACATACTGATTCCTGATCTTCTTTATCTCCCTCCTTTTATAGATGAGGAAACAAGAGACAAAACACCAGTTGTTAGTTCATGGCAGAATGGACTTTGGGTTTTCAACTCTCAACACCTGCCCACATGTCACCATCAGCCACTATTATGTCAGCTTCCCCTTGAACTTTGTTTTTTAAGATTTATTTATTTTTGAATACAAGAACTGGGGTCCAGGCCAGAGGTGTCAGGGTTGGGAGGATTCACCTGAGACAGAGTGGGGAGCACAACAGGCACAGAGACTGAAACACACTGCTGAGGGGGAGCAGCAGGCAAGACAGGAGAGGTCTGTGGGTCGCCTCCCTGACCTGAGATTGAACTTGTGCTACAATGGCAGATAGCTTCATAGTGTTGTGACTTAACACCTTGTGCCACCAGGGAGGCCCCTTCCCCTTGAACTTTAATTTCTCCCTGCTGGACACAGTGAGGTGCCTGGAGCTATAGTACTAAGGATGGGAGGTAGAAATGGTGCTTAGCAGAACATACAGGAAGTTGATTTCTCTCCCATTAGAACTCTTGACACTCAGGAGCTTTAGAATACTTTGTCCGTCACTTTTCTCCAAGCATGATTTTTAAAAATGGAAATCTGAGTGATATGCATATTCTTCTTCAGATCTCCTATACCTTTGTAAGAAAAAATTAAAAAAAGAATATCTGAAAAGGACCTATGTAGAGCTGAGGTTCTTGGGATTTGGCAAAACTATAGTTGGTAGAGTTAAGGAGATGACAAGGGCGTTTCCTCTTGTGGGTTACTTCTGTTCAGTTGTTCCTGTGCCTGCAACACTAAGATGAGGAGAGCTGTGAGGCTCAGAGCTGTATCCAGGCTCAGACAAAGGCAGAGAGCCCTGTGAGCCACTGGTCATGTCTGCCATAGCCCAAAGGGATGGAAGGGGACCTGCAGGCTACTACTCCCATCACTAATTTAGGACAGGAAGCTAAATTGAGAAAGAGAAATTAATTGCATGTGCTTCTTGCCCCTTTGTTTTTCCTCTCCAGGACAGCAAAGGAGGAGAATCTTATAACCAAAAGTTGGGGGCCTGGGGGTTGAATCAGGGAGCAAAGTGGTTATAATTTATGGTAATGACTCTCAGGAAGGCAATGGGAAAATAGACAGGAATTCATCATTAATCCCCTTTTGGCATGAAGCACTTGCTCTCTTTTTTCCCTTGTCCCAAATCAGCATTTTAAATAATAAGTAGCCAGGGATATTAACATTTTGCTGGTATGTGTGAGATCATTTGAGTGTTACCAATATTGTAGAGAGATGTGTCTCCCTGACGCCCTCATGCCCTTGGGCAGATGGAAGCTGATAACAAGGGCTTGGGGATCAGAAAAGTTACTTCTGGATGGACAGAGTCAAAGGCTTGATCAGTGGAGATAAGCCCTTTCTGAGCCGAGGTCAAGTAGGTCATGGGGGATAGAAAGTTCCTATCATGAGGTCAAAGGGCATGCTGCACCCGATCTTGGAGCAAGGGGGCCAAGCAGTAGCTTTTTCCATTGCACTCTGGCCCCTGTTTTTCTGTCTGCATACTGCTGCCTGAGTAGCCTTGTTAGGTCAGGCCAGGATGGTGTTGCCTTGGCCAGAGGCCTTTGCAGGAAATAGCCCCTCCCAATAAATGTTTATGACATTGTTTACATTGCACAGTTCCTCTTGGCTCTATTTTTCTTGTGGTGGGAATAGGAGGTGAGTTGTGACTGCAGTAGCTCCCTGCTGTACCAGGTGATTCAGTCTTGCATTTTTTCTTACAAACATAAAGACATGTCATGTGAAGAAATTGAAAAGGCAGAACCAGTAATTGGAATTTTTTTTAATGAAGTGCTTAGGCAAAGAGAATTTTAACATGCCTCTATACTTCCAAAAGGAGTATTTCATTTTTTTTGACCCAGTTTACATTCCTGCATCCTACTTTTTAAAAGATAATAGTTTTTTGAATGTTTACTATGTAGAACTTATGTACATTTCAGTATATGCAGAGACTTATCACACTGAGCAGTAAATTTTAGTCTCAAAATATGAACTAAAGTGTAATTTTTATATTCCTGCCCACCTCCCTCTTCCAAATTCTTACTAATGGGGAAATGTCCATCCACAGCCTCTGCTACAACCATATTTTCTATGCTACTCCGCCTGCTCATCTCTTCCACCAGCCCCACTGGACAAGAGATAGCCCAGAGTCAGGAAGGGCCTTGGTGCATGACCCCGATGGGCCTGCATTGTGAGTTGTGAGTTGGCTGCCCCAGATTCCTTGGTCTGAGTTGGGACATATGGAGAAAATGAAACAGCCAACGCTGAGATGGAAAGTTTAATAAATACAGAGTCAGTGAAACCACAATGGACTTCTTTACAGCCCCCCCCCCCCCCTCAAAAAAAACAACAAACCCAAATCANAAATGAAACAGCCAACGCTGAGATGGAAAGTTTAATAAATACAGAGTCAGTGAAACCACAATGGACTTCTTTACAGCCCCCCCCCCCCCTCAAAAAAAACAACAAACCCAAATCAGCCTTTTTCTCCTCCTGATTTATGGTTTTTAATGACTTGACTTTATAGCAGACCCCTGCTTCCCAGTGATAGGAGTCTTTAGTGGACATTGGGTATTTCAGCAGCCACAGCTAGTCCTCCCAGTAAACCAGGGCATCACACAGAGGCAAATGTGAAATACTGGGGCAGCTTTCCAGCTTTCTCCATGTCTAATGCCATTCCCAGGGATTCAGCCCTGGGGGTGACCAGGAAGGTTCACATGGTGTTGATACTGGGCCTCCGAATTCTTTCTGCCCCATGTAAACTTGACCCAAAGCCTGAGTCTATACAGGCTAACGCTCCTTGGGATCACTACTTTCAGGAGGGAGAGAATTAATCCCATTACCAAAAATGCTTATCTCTGTGTTTGACGCTAGTTTTCCCATTTATAAGAAGCAGGGAATCCTGGCTTACCCTAGCCCCATGTGCCAGGCTAGATTGAAGATTAATGTGAGACCCCAAAGGGAGACATGCTGAGCGATTGGGGCAGATGCTATGCAAATGAGGGACGCAATAATAGCCCTGCTCGCACACCTGAGCCCACCATAACCTTTGGGCGGCCTTCTTGGAAATAAGATGAGAGTTGATATTTAATAAAGCTTGTGTTTTTGAGAAGATTGTGGTGGGGAATCTTGAGAGCAGCTTTAGGCTTCAGTGACCTTTCTGTGCCATTACAAATAGTGTCAGCAGGTTAACGCAATGCAGAAAGTGCTCACTGCGCTGGCGAGAAAGCCTTTATGTCTTTATTAGACTTTCTCTTTTTTTGAACGATACTAAAGGCCTCAATTTCATTGGCTTGTTTGTTTGAATCTGCCTGAATTCAGGGCCAGTTTCCTGTACGCATGAAGGGATGTTGTAATCATGCTTTTATCAAGGGTCAGCGAACTACGGATTGCAGTACTTTGCAGAGATATTGCATTTACTGCAAAGCCACAGGCATGGCCTTATTATTTTTTCTGGAGGATGTGGGGGACACCTGATATGTTTGTTTACTTGTTCCATTTTTATTAGTCCACCCACTCTAGGTCATTTTGACTCCTGGCCTTTGAAGCCCTGACTTTAGCATCTCTGATAGCTTAAGGCAAACCATGAGTATTTCTTTTATTAAAAAGTAGGAAACAGATCGTGCATACAAAAGAACATACGAAACACACGTCCCATTGAAAAGAAAAGAATAAATGTCAATGCATCTACCAAATCTGCCTAGGAAACAGACTGTCAACCCTACTTAGGTTTCTGGGTCCCTCCCTGACTGCACTGTCTCCAGATACCCAGAAGTCTGCATTTTGTAGCAATCATTCTGTTGCTTTTGTGGGCAGTGGCACAGGCATTTATTTTTGAGCTTTAGTTAGAAACACATGGTATGTATTCCTCTCTTCTTTAACTTAGTCTTTGAATTTCCTTCGCACTGATATAATAATCAGTTGTGAATATGCCACAGTTTATTTACTCATTTGCTTGTTGATAGATATCTGGGTTGTTTCTAGATTTGTACTAGTACAACAAGGCTGTGTGAACATTCCATTTTGTTTGAATTTGCTTCCTGATGCACACATGTAAGTGTTTCTCTATGGTTTAAACCAAAGGATAGAATTGCTGGGGCTTAGGCTAAGCACAACACTTGGAATGCATAAATTTCCCAACAAGTATGTTCTAATTTAACTGCTGATCTGCAATGGGAAAGCATCAAGATTTTTTTGTGTATCTTCATCAAAACTTAGAATTGCCATTATCATACTACATGGTAGTGTGAAATGATAACCTAACTCTGAGGGGTGAAATGATTTTGTTGTTCCCTAAATGTCAGTGGTTGTAGGACTTTTTTTGAACTTTTAAACTTCCTCTTCTATACAAGTCTTTTCTTTTGCACATTTTTCTATCAGTTGTCTATTTCAATGTATTTTAGCAATTGTCACTCATAGTACTCACCCTTTGTCAGTTACAAATGGTGCAGTATCTCCAGCTGGGGGCTTTTATTTTTACTTAAGACGGAATAACTGTTCCAGAACAGAAATTCTTGATTCCAATGTTGTCAAGTTTCTGAATCTTGGCTATAGATGACATAGTTGTGTGTTAAGAGATTTTACCTTAAGTTCAGAGAGGTGAACTCCTGTTTCTTCTAAAAGTTTAATCATGTTTTCTGTAATGTAATTTAATAGAATCAAGCTCTTATTTTTGTGCATCAGGTGAAGAAAATGTGTGATATACTTCTTTTTTTTTATGTGGGATAATGTTTACATCACTTGTTGAATTCTCTATCCTTCACGAACTTATCTTTAGGTCCCTTCTGTGAAAAATCAAATCACATATGCATGGGCAGTTCTGTTCAGTTGGCCTAGTCCTTATACCCTGTGTCAACATCTCACTGTCTTAATTACTATAGCTTCATGAAAAGTGTGATATCTGCAAAACAAGTCCTCCTTCCAAGTTGTAAGGAGCAATTTGATTATTCCAAGACTTTTATGTTTCTATGTAAACTGTAGAACCAGCTCATCCAGTTCCATAAAATATTGCTTTTGGCATTTTTGATAGTAGTGCACTGTTGCAAGTATCAATTTAGGGAAAATTAACATTTTTATTATTTGAGTCTGTTTAATCTTTGAATTATTTAGGTCTCCTTTTAATTAAATTTCTGAACTTTTCCGTTAAAAATGACTCATTTTCTTGATAAAGCACCTATTTTTATTTCGATTTATTTCAGAGAAATATGTATGTGTTTGCAAACTCCTCAATTAATTGTTAATTCATTGATTCCTTTGAGTTTTATATCACTGGTAAATGATAGGTTTTTTTCATCCCTTTCATACCTATGTATTTATATTTTATACAGTTTTTATACATGTACTTACTAAAACTTTCAGTATGACTAATGGATGGTAAGAACTCTTAGTTTGTTTCTACTTTTATAAAGAACACTTTTAGCATTTCACCTTTAAATGTAATTTTCTAAATTTTTTTAATGTGGATGCTTCATATATATTAGGGAAATTAAGTTCCCTTTTGTTCCAAATTTGCTGAAATTATTTTTGTCAGGAATAGATATTAAATATTATTGAATAATAAAGTAATAAGTGTTTTGCATCTACAGAGATAGATAGTATTTATCCTGTTAGCAGTTAATAGAATGAATTAATTTATTAAACCAACCTTGCATTCCTGGCATAAAAACCAAGAAAATATGACAGCCTTAAAAAATATATACATATATAAATATATTTTTATGTGTACATATATATTGCAATGTAGTAGAAAGATCTAAATCTTGAGTCAGAATATCTATATTTAAATCCTGCATGCATTTTTCATAACAAAATCTTTGTTTCAATGTTGTCAACTATCAGGTTTTAATTGAATAAACACTGGTTTTCCTCTTGTTCTGTTTCCTCATTTGTAAAAATTTAGAAAATCCATTAAAAATTTTAGATGGTGTTATAAATGTAGTGTTATAATTGTAAAATGTATATTGTATATTTTACAATTTGGTTTACTTTTACTATTACTATTTTAGATCTATGTTCGGAAGGGGATTGGAGGAAATCTGTGTTCTTCCTAACCTATAACAAGTTGAAAATCACCGATTTAACTTGAATTTCCCTTCCTTCTTGATCTCACGTTCAAAAAGTAATGGTTGAGTATAAAAGATCACAATCCAGTTTTTCCTCATTTCTCTTACCAAATTACTATGGCTAAATTCCACATTCCTAAAGTGTCAGTTCATTATAATGGAGTAATATCTAATCTCACTAGTACCTTTTATTGAGTCCCTATGTGCCAGTCACTATGCTAAGTATTTTGCATATATGTTGCTTGTTTTGGAACCCAAGACCCTGTGAGATAGTTAATCATTATACCTATTTTATATATGAGATAACTGAGTTCAAAAGAAGTTGAATAAATTTCCCCAGATGCTATAGTTGGAGTCACAAAAGACCATTCTTTCACGTCACAGTGTTCCTTCCCTCAGTTTATGGAAGTATTGTTAATATGTAATGGTGGCTTGCTGAGAGAGTGGAAAGTCTAAATTTCCAGTGTGAAACCAGACACTTGTTTCTCTCAACTCTCGAAAACCTCATCAGTACATCCCAAGAGGACCAGAGGTTTACTTTAAGATTTTTCGATCTCTTTTAGGGGCTAATAGAGTATCTTACAATGTCACTGCAAGGATATGGTATGATGAGCCTTTTTGTAAGTGCCTCTGTTTGAACACTACAGGCCAGACTCATATTTCTTGAAAAAAGTAATGGTGGAGATATAAAGGCTGATCAGGTCAATGGACTAGCATTATTCTTTCTTTTCAGGGTCCCTGTCTTTTCGTACTCATTTTTATTCTTTTCACTAAAGAAAGTCATTTCAACTAGAGAACTGATTTTCTCTGGAAATGGAGTACAAATACCCAGTTTCTCCACATCTGCATTTACTACATATAATTATTACCAAAGTCTACTTTCCATCCTCTACCATACAATTGACCCTTTTAACCCAATTTACCTTCCTGTTTTCTTTTTAACTTCTGATAACCACCATTTTGTTCTTATAGTCTAAGAGCTTCTTTGTGTTTGGTTTATTCACCTGTTTTATTTTTATTTTTTTATCTTCCTCTCTAGCTGGAAAATGCAGTTGCATGACTTTGGGTGTTATTAGCTAGATAAACAGCTTCACTGGGGGATTTGGGAAGTGGGGGTGTGTGTGTTGTGTTCTTTTCATGTAATTCTTTCCCCATTGTAAAATTTTTGTTTTTTTCTGGCACATTTTCCCCCTCAAGCTATTATTACTCAAGAGAGAGCAGCATGAATATGAATAGTGCGATTTGAGCAGAAAAGTTGTAATGGAAGATGCCAAACTGCTTACGGCTGGCTCAGTCTAGAGATTTGACAGTATTGGTGAGAACACAGGAAGACCAGTCTTATCCTGACCATTTTTCATTTAAGAGGAAAATAGGAGGTGTTTGAGTGAGAATAGAATCCAAAGTTATAATATCTTTTCACTTTTTGGCTGTGTTACTTGATATCAAGAGGATGAGAGAAGAAATCTATTGAGCATTTGCAATTCTTTTTCTTAGCCAGGCAAAGATTCCATTTACTGAGTCCAAAAAGAACTGAGACTTAGATGAGAATGCCAAAGCTTTGAAAGTGAAATATGTAAGGGTGATTTCTGATCTTAAATTAGTACTATAGTACATGAGGAGAATTATAATGGTCCACATGTTGTGTTGCATAGCTGTGATATTTTAGGAACTTTGAAGTTCAATCTCAGATTTGCCATTTTGTGTTTTTGATTAAATCTGTAGGAAATGAGTATTTCCTAGCTCAAATTGTTCAGATCAAAACCTCATCACCATCATTTGATTAGATTACTGACTTGAGGCAAATGGAGACTTCAATCTATTGATTGTCAATCTTGGCTCTAATCTATAACTTTAAATCTTGAGATAAGAAAGTTATATCATTCCAGAGGGGATGCTGATATTGAGGGTTGGAGATGGGTAAGGGAACTAATATTACTGAGCATACTCAGTGCTCTCTCCTACAGCAGGTACTTAATATATAGTATCCTATAATCCTCAAAACAGCCTTGAGATATATTATTACATGGTCAGATAAGTTCAGTGACTTGGTATGGCTTCACAGACAGCATGTAGTAGAAGCGGGGAACAAAACAATATTACACTGCCCCTCTGCTTTTTTACAACATCAAGTTGGAGATAGGAACTACATTATTAAATAGACTGTGCTGCTGGGTGCAACCAGACTCACATGCTGTCTCTCCAGTGAAATCTGGTAAAGGACCATTCACGCTAAGAAAGTACCAACCTTGAAGCCTGTCTGTCTCCTCAGGTGCACCAGAAGATTGTTGCGTGTTATGCAGACTAGTGTTTCCACCCATATCATTTCTCATGTCTAGAAAATTGGCAGCTGCTTGTAGCCAATGCAACTCTGCACCCTAGAGAGGGAATAGTCAAAACAGTTGGACTCAGACTAAGAATGTGAATATTTGGTTGCTGTATATTCCAGTTACCACCGTCTAAAAGCGTGACTCGCTGTGCCTGTGTTAAGTTCCAATCCGTAGATTTCCTTTGATGGCGATATGCTCTGTGACACTCTTGACCACCATAGGGAGGTGCACGACGTTAGCCACCCAGTATTTATGGAGCACCGGCTTTGTATCAATCTTTCCAGTGTTGGTTACATCCATAATCCCAAGTAAATTTTACATCCTATGGGTGGAATATTTTTGCTTGTAGTTTACAGTTGAGATAACTGAGGCTCAGAGAGGTAAAATAGTATTAGACTGTTTAGGTAAAAGAGCTTAGTTAAGAGCTTATATTGAGCTTAGTTGAGAGTTATTTTATTATACCACAGGCAAGATGCTTAAGCCTTTCAAATATCAGTTTCCTTCTCAGTGAACTGGAGTCATTGTACACTCAGGAACACAATGTTGAAGGACCGATTGAGAGGATGTTTGTTTAGACCTTGGCCCAGTATAAGTGTTCAGTGAAAATGGCTATTTTTAGTTATTATTGCAGAGGTTAAGAAACTTGCCCAGAATTGATTAATGTCCTGATTGCAAACATGTACTTGCATGTTTTAAAATTAGAGCTCAAATTCAATGACTTCCAAAGCAGATTTGTAAAAAATAAAGTTGTTGAAACAACATGTATTCTGAATAAATAAATGAAAGTCAGCATTACACACAATCAGAGGAATCCTTGTAATGATGAGACACTGAGTAAATGGGTGTGGACATAAGAGAAAATAAATACAAGTTTTGAATACATCAGGCTAATCCAAAACTCTTCCCTTCTTGATTTTTCCCCCTAGTTTTTCTGATTGTTTACCTTGTCTTTTTTCAGTCTTTTCCATCTTTACCATGGATTTGGGGATATATTGGATAAACTGATAATATAAGTCTGTTATTTGGTGTGTTTTGTCATTTTCTTTATATCTAGCCTTATTTCTTTTCAGTGACCAGTTTTTCCACCCTTACCAATTTGAACTCTGCTGCTGTAACAATTGCGACATTTAGTAGAGGTCATTGCAGTGTGAAGTGTTTCAAATGCTGAAATCTTGCTAAATTAAAGTCAGATTCTTCTGGGAATCCAAACCTGAGGGTGGGAGATCTAGCTGAGAATTGTGGTTGGAGGAGCAGTTTGCGAAAGATATTTAATGACTTCTGCTGTCTCGTGCCATTGCCGTTCAATAATTCCTTCAAGTTTGTGAGTTTGCACGTCAAGCTCACACCTGGAACTCCTAAGATTCACTGAAATCCTTTGAAGACACAGCTCTTACTGTCCAGCGGTAGTCTGCGTGGACCTTAGCAGTCACAATTCCTTCTGGAAGGATACACTTTGATGTTCGGGAACACCCCCCAATATCCACTTTTTTCTGGTTGTAACTAAGGCATAAAAAGTGTCTCAGGCACAACAAGCTAAAGGAGGAAAAGGAAGAAGGACCTGCCAGTTTGTATAATAAAATCTGAGGCAGAAAGCAGAAGGCGGGGGGACTGTTTATCTATTTTTTCTTCTTTGGAGGAACCTGATTTCAAGTTGTCCCCACAGCTGAATGATTGATTAAATGGTGTAAAATTTATAGATACTCCTTCTTAGATGTCTTCTTGTCAACCCTGTATCTTTCCAATTACAAAATTCATGTTTGACCTGGAGCATGAACCTTTGAGGAATTCTCAGTTTATTCCTGTCTTTTGTCCTGGCAGCTATCCACACTTTATTTTGGATTTTGGTAGGCTCCATTTAACTCTATATAGCATTGGGGGTAACTAAAAAGGATCTCCTTTGACTGGGCTGTTTTAGAATGTATTAGTTATTCCATCTCTGCTGCCTTTAGTTAATCTAGATTTTTGCTGTTTGCTGATGGCTAAAGCAAAGCCAATTACTCATTTTATTAGGGTACTTGCCTGGATATTTCTGAGGCTTCTAGAAGGAATAGATGAATCACAGTTGCTGGTTTATCTTGTCTGCAAGCAAGAGATTTGACTTAGCAGGCCAGGGTCTTCTTAGGATCAGGGCCTGGATCAAGCCCTGTGCCTTTAAAAAGGACACCAGCCCCTAACCAATGTCCTCATACATATTTCTTCAAGTTCATGGACAAGTTTCTTCTACATGTTTCTTTGTGAGTTTACCTCATCTGGGCTGGAATCAAATGAAAAGAAGTTGTGCTGGCTTAGAACAGATAGAGACACTGCATATGGTTTAGAGAAGATTAGAAAGGGCAATTAGCATCTAGTGGGGACAGAGGTTCGGTTTTGAAAGATGAAAATGTTCTGGAGATGAATGGTGGTGATTGTTGTACAACGCCTGAATGCATGGGATGCCACTGAAACACCCTTAACGATGATTAAAAGAAGTTAAATCTTCTGCATATTTTACCACAGTTATTTTAGGCCCACCATGACAAAATACCACAGATTGCATAGTATTTAAATGACAGGCTTCATTTGGTCAATGTTCTGAATACTAGACATCGGAAGTCAAAATGTTGGGAGAATTGGTTTCTCCAGAAACCTCTCTCTCTTTAAAAGTTGGTTGTCTTCCCCCGTGTCTTCACAAGGTCTACCCTCTGTGTCTTCATTACTTCTTCTTAAAAGGATAAAGGTCAGTAGCTCACTCTGTGGACCTCATTTAATCTTAATGACTTCTGTAAAACCCTCTCTCCAAATACGGTCACATTCTGAGGTACTAGGGGTTAGGACTTCAACATAAGAATTTGAGGAGAACAAGTTGTTCTAAAGAAAAATTATTTCTTTTTCAAAAGAGTAGATTGAAAACGGTATGAGAAGGAGCCAGAAGTTTCCAATTTCTAACTATTTCCCAAATGAGACATAAGAATTTCCTTCACATTTTTTCAAAATTCACATATATAGGGAATTACAGAATCTTGATACATAAGCACAGATATATTAAAATACCTTCCTGGATACAAAGTCTAGTAGAACTAAAACTTTCATGATTAGGAGTAGAGCTATTAGTTAGTAGAATCTGCTTGAGAGTGATTATTGCATTTAGATTAAAAAGTATATTTTACCATGCTTTTAGAACATGTGGTTTAAACATACAAATAGCTAACATGGCAGGATTGACCTTGGTATGTGTGAGAGAAAAGGCATTTTATAACATTTTATAATCTGTATGATCATAGGGTAAATAAAACCAATCCAGTGGGAGGATTGCCAAGGTGTTGAACTTAAGGGAAGTGGGGCCCTTCCTTCCTGCCTATCTGCTTTGTTCTAGCACCATGTTACATTGTGTAACCCCAAGTAGTGCTGTACGTAACGACCACATGACCCACTGTGGCTGGGGCAGATTCTGCTCAGGTAGGTAGAGAGTTGTCAGGATCCCTGGGGTGCCTTAGTCATTCTACCACTAACGTGGTGATACTGAATATTATCACCAGTCTGGGCCTCAATGTCCTCCTTTGTGAAGTGTGGGCCATATACTGGAAAGCACGAACACCTGGCTTAATACAGCCAGACCTGGGCTGGAAGATTGTCATCTTGAGTAAGTTACTGTGTTTTTGACCCTCAGTTTCTTTGAAATGGGGAAAATAATAGACTCTGTCTCATAGAGTTGTTGTTTGGATTAAATGAGACAACAGGTAAACCCTAGCCTAGAGCAAGCACCCACCATGACCATCACCATTGTCATCAGCGACTAAGTTTCCACTCCCGGTGTGCACCTCCTGATTCTGTGATCCCAAATCACAGTGAAGGACATTCCATCTGACTAGATGATGAACCTTTTTTCTTAGAAAAAGTATGAAGAATGAATCTTGTGAGTAGTAAAGTTAGATTGTTTGTCTGAGTTTTATAAAAATGGAAAAACCCAGATTTCCCAAGGGAGCAGTTTACTTTGATGGTGATGTTGGTTTCTAAATACCCACAGACCTATGTCAGCAGTTATGCTGTGGTGGTGTCTAGGCCAGGCAGAAACCTGAAGTGCCTCTGAACCCACTTGATGCCCCTGCATTCCTCAGCAGGGGAACCAGGAGACCGAAGCACTACAGGGAAGGAGAGACTCTTATCAGCATAACCGTGATTAACTGGATAAAATAAATCTATACATTTCACCCCGAGAACACAAAATTAAAGATGGAAAATAAAGATTGTCCTCCCCCTCTCCTAGCTGCCAGTCTCCTCAAAACAATTTCAGATGGCGTGGAGTTAATTGCTTTGCTTGGTTGGGCACAAGGCTCAGGAGTTGTGAAGATCACACAGCCTGTCTCACGCGATCAGCAAGAAAACACTGTGGGGGTGGGGGGGGGCAGGTCCCCATCTCAATCCCCATCAGTGCTTCTTTCAATCTTAGTTCTATTTCTAAGAAAATGGAATCTGACCTTTCTTATTTATTTCAACAAAAGGTTATAAGAATAAATGTTTTCGAAATTACGTAGTAGATGAGTGGTTAAAATGTAGACGTTTGTGAATGTAGGGAGACTGTTGAATTATGGGGAACTGGGATAAATGAATAAGCGGGGGGAGGCATTAATAATTGCATTCAGAGTCACATTCAGAGTCGTAGCCACTGGAGCTGACTGGTGGAGAACCACCCGGTGTTGGGGATGGAAGTGTGATGAAGAAATCAACTCTTGATTTGGAAAATTATTTGTTAGAGGAAGAGGGGTAGAGTAGAAAAGGAAATCTAGAACTAATTTAATCCTCAAATGGAGTATCAAGCAAGGGTGGCTTTTAATTTTTTTCCCTTGAGTGGAGTGACCAAGAACAGAGACCCAACTGCGCAGACTGCTGCTCAGGGGATCCCCAGATATTTCAATCTCTTAAAACCTCTTAATTGACTTGAAATGTAGGGGCCAGCCTGTCTCTGCAGTTAGAATATCAGAGACAGTGGCTGACATCACGCTAAAGCACTGTGTTGCGGGGACCTGGATTGGTGGCTGGTTAGGTGTTAAGTGCTGGGGCCATGCTGAGGGTCATTCAGAAATGGGCAAGTCATGATGTGCACCTTTGGCTTTGAGTTTAAATAGCCGTGTTTGCAGCCAAACTGCAGTGTTTATAGTGCAGGGCTCAGACCATTGAGAGATGACCTTGAGAAGTTAGAGAAAGCCAGAATGCCCCATCCCTGGGCCATGCAAAGTTAGGACCCCCATCCCATGCACACAAAGAACTTCAGACTCAACATGGTATCCTTGCTAGTCAGCTTAGCATGAGGGGAGAGGAGGCTGGGAAGGGAGACCAGATGGAGAGCTAGTAGCAGTGTGTGCGCAGGACAAGCCTTCTCCTCTGCAGAGAGGATTCGCTCAGTCTCAAATCCTTCCTGGCACTCAGATTCAGATTCTGACCTTCACCCTGATGGCTGCTGAGAATATCATGCGGTTGGACAGGCAGAGCTCTGTGCTCAACGCCTGTCACTGTGAGAACCCCAGGCAGGATGCATGTTGGGCAGACCCTGCTGATCATGCCTCAGGGTTTAAAACTATAGAGAGGCGAACCCAGAAGGAAAGAAAATAAACCCTCCCACCTCTGTTGATGTGAGGATTTTCACCTCTTCCTCCTTCCTGTGGGGGCTTGTGACACAGGGGCCAGCTTTCCTCTCATGATTTTACACCACATCCAGCTTCCCTGGACAGGAATGGCACCCAGAGGCAGAGGGCCAAATCAGGGGAAATCAGACCTTGAAAAGGGGGACACAGAGTTCCTGAGCTGAAAGGCAAGAAGACTGGAGCTTTCTCATTAAGAGATTCTGAAGGGGGCCTCCCTGGTGGCGCAGTGGGTTAAGCAACACACTATGAAGCAAATTGCAGCTACTGCAGCACGAGTTCGATCCCTGCTGCCGGCCAGGGAGGGGACCCATATGGCGCAGTGGACCTCTCCTGCTGTGCCCGCTGCTCCCCTCAGCAGTGTACTTCCGTTGATCTGCCTGTTCTGCTCCCCGCTTTCTGTGGTGAATCCTCTCACCCCCCCACACCTCCGGTCTGTACCCCAGTGCTTGTATGCATAAATAAATAAATCTTTAAAAAAAAAAAAAGAGATTCTGAAGGGAACTCTCACCCTGAATAGCTTTTCCAAGAGGTGGGGAGGAAGGCTGTGGGAGGTGTGTGTGTGCGTGGTGAAGTTGGCACTGAGTTTATCTTTGTGGGGGGGTCTTGGGAAGGCTCCTTAGAGGAAGTGTCCAAGAGGAGTCAGACTGGGCCAGATTGGGAAACTGGTAACATTTAAGCTCTACTTAGCTTCTTTGCAGCTCCCAGAAGCACACAGATGGCCAACGTCTCGGGCAGTGTTTGATAGTCAGGACACTGAGGCACACATTTTAGAGTTGAAAGGGTCCTTGCAGGCTGGGGAGAAATATCTTTGGAGATTATGTGACTCGGCCAATGTCAAACACTGGCAGAGCCAAGGCAGAACCTAGGACTTCTCATACACTCCTCTACTTTGTGTTTTTAAAGACAAGGGATGGACTGCTAATCAGACTTAACACTTTACCTAAATGCAGAGATACTGCCATTTAACCACCTTATCTTCTAATAGCAGTCTGGTTGTGCATAAGCAAAGGCAAACAATTCAGAACACACTGAAACAAGTAAAGAAATATCATCTGAAAAGGTACATTGGCTTGATTCTCTGATTTTTGACATTTTTCTTTGTCTGTCCCTTCTCTAATTCTCCTGCCTGATCTTTGCATATGCTCAACATATTCAAATGGTCACCAACCATGTGGTCATTATGGAAACACAAGTTTTATTTGAATATTTTGGCTAAAACAAAAGGCAATGTTGCTGTACATGCTTCCAATATAGTGTGTCCACCTAAGCCAATTAACATTGTGCAAACAAGAATTATGGCATTGACTGTCCCCTGAGAGCCCTGAACTAAAGGGATTTGGAGAAAGATTATTACATCTATATCTGGTTTGTATCTGGAAGGGTCTTCGAAGAAGTCAAAATTCACTTCTACCTTTAACAAGACTCTGTTTTAATATAAAAAGATGAGCAGGGAAAATTAATTGTTAATTTTACTCAAAAAAAAGGAAATCACTAATTTAAGTGAGCTGGCACATTTTTATTACCTATTTTAATATTTCATTTGCAAAAATAGTTTTGTTGAAATTTGTAGGAAACAAGTATTGTATCTAAGGGATGAATATTGAAAACTTGAACACAGAGCTACAGGATAATGGGTAATCTACCTGGAGAACTTAACATTTTCTCCATCTGGCTGTGTAATTTCAAATTAGCATAGCTCTTTAAGACAGTAGAATTGGTTACCTCAGTGCCCCAGGAGATTTATTTTGAAAAAGCAACAGGAAGTTGTTTTAGAGTCTAAGAGGTCTATCTGAGTAAAATATTTGCAAATTAAATTGATTGAGAAAGTAGAAACCAAGTCCTTTTGTGAAGTCTGAGCTAAGTGAGTCAACATTATTGACCATCCTAAAGGTGAGTCATTTAGAGAAAGACAAATCATGTGGCTTCAAAGTGTCAGTCACTGAAATTGCCATGATTTTATGGAAATTAGTCATTTTAGGAAAACTTGAGAGATTATTTTGGAAAAAGAAAATGATTTTACTTCAGAAAAGTCCAGAACTGCAAAAAATGGCAGAATACTAATGGAAATGATAGGATAGAGGGTGAGTTTCTTTCTAGGCTAGTTTCACTGTAGGTCACTTTCATTCTACTTCCTTTTGCTCGTCTTTTACAAGAAGCCAAAGGAAGATGATGTAGATGATAGGGACAATTAGCAAAGACACCTAGTCCTCACCAAATGACCCATGTGTGCCCTCTATTTCCCAGTGTCCTTTGAAGTCAATTAGGGGTCATGTGATCACTTCTGACCAATGACCTTTGAGGAGGAGTGATATGCATTCCTTTCTGGCCGAGACAGATAAGAACTTCAGGTATGCTTCTCCATTTCTTTCCTCCTGCTTACAGAGAACTTGGCAGTCATACTTTCCTGTTGGTTTCTACTTAATTTAATTTGCAAATATTTTACTCAGATAGACCTCTTAGACTCTAAAACAACTTCCTGTTGTTTTTACAAAATGGAGGAAAGTAACCTGAAGGCATTGAAGTTTGCATAAGGAAAAAAAACTTTATTTTTTAGCTTTTTTGCAATGTCAAGATTTGTTTGTTCCCTCTTCCCAACCTGACTAATATGATAAGTTTACGATTTTTCCGATTGGGTAAAGTTAACAAAGTAAATGTAATGATTAATTAAGTTTATTATTAGTTAAAATTAATCATAAATACCCTAGTTAAGCTAATTATTAAGTAATAATCATAGGATTCCACTAACAATCCTTTAGAAATGCCATGACATTTACCACTCTGTAGTATCCAGAGTAGGATAGGTTAATTTTGCCCCCGTTAACCACTTACAAAGTACATTAAGGAAAAGCAAGTAATGTCACAGAACATCAGGAAATTACCTCATTACCCTTTAAGTTAACTTAAAGTTTTTATAGATGATGATCATTAGGTAAGACAATAATTGAATGCAACGATCTCCCGAACTTATTATAAGATATCATTCTTAAGAGTAGGAATGTAGGAATAGTGCATAGCTGTATTCTAACAATTGTCATAATGGTATCCATCAAGAGAGCCTTTAAGACTTCATTCTATAAATGTTTAATGATACTAATAGTTTCTCAGGGTTAATATGCAGCAGGCAGAATTGCTTGCTGCAATGGGTGGGAGGGATTTGCTATTGAAGGGAAAGGTGGGTAAAGGATTTTGGAATCTTCAGATCATGGACCATTTTGTTAGGCAGGTTAAAAGAGCTATCCTCTTCAGGATGATTAGAATACATTCTCATCTTTACAACCTGTGTATATATTACCTAACATGCAAAGGGGACTTTGCAAATATGAAGGTCGAGGACCTTGGGATGGGGAGAATAACGTGGATAATCCATCAATCATAGACCCATCAATCATATTAATCTTTAGAAGCAGGACTTTTTCTGGCTGGAATCAGAGAAGGAAATGTGATAACGTAAGTAGGTCAGAGAGGCACTTTACTGGCCATGAAGTTGGAATGTGGGGGGCCATGAGTGAAGGAATACAGGAAACTGGAAAAGACAAGAAAATGGATTCTTCAAGTCTAGAAAGGAACACAGGCTGCCAACACCGTGATTTTAGCCCACAGAGACCCAAGCTGGATTTCTGACCAACAAAACTCCTTGACCTACCAAAAAAAAAAAAAAAAGAGAGAGTAACTTGGGTTATTTAGGACACTAAATATGTGGTAATTTGCTAAATAGGACTAATATTTTAAGAGTGCTCAGAAAGCAGATAGTCTCTGAAGTGACTGACCTGTGATGTGATGTGGTTGTATTTCAAGCACAGCCTTTGTTGTACTTGTGAATAGTGTGGCATTAGTGACACTGTCCACTTCATTGCCTTACCCCTTCAGGAAGAGCCACCCCACCCCGCCCTAACCCTTGCCCAACTAATGTAGCGCAGATCTACTGTAGTGCCACTTCACAGCCAAGTCACTGTCACCAGACAGAAATGTACCTAAGATTCCCTTCTACTGCCACCTCATTCTTTTACCCAAACACAGGTTGCTTTGGCACTAGCCACCTGCCCCTGGCTTTTATCCAATGAGACATACTTGGTAGACAACTACTGGATTTTTTTTTTTTTTACTACTATTGCTATTTGATTCGGGCATTTGTACATTGAGGGTAAACAGAAAATATGTAGAAACTGAAAACTTGGCCTTGACTCCCTACATGGTTTGACGTTGCAGGAAATGCTGACTTGCTGCTAGTGGCCATTGGCTGAGTTTGGGCAGAGCCTTGTCTCTCTCTGCCTTGTGCAGGCACGGGAATCACAAATGAAGAGTCACCACACTTTGTGTTTCCAGAGGGATAGCCCATGGACCTCATGATGCATTAAGTATTTCATCCTTTAAGCAGCTTTCTCCAAATATTAGCTATCTTCACAAGATTGTTGGAGCCCTTGGCAGGTATGTAGAACATGAAGAACTATAGCATTTTTAAAATGAAGATGAATGAAAAAATTAAATGAATTGAGGGGCTCTTGCACTATATTACATTTGCAGTCTTTGGGCCTATTTTCAGAAAATAAATAGATCTAGTGCTGAAACATTATGGATGTAGAGAATCTAAGGTGTTCAATGTTTATATAAAGACATCTCCGAAAAGAAATCATGTCCAGTGACCTATCATATGTGTTATTGTGGATAGTATAGGTGATCTGGAACCTTAGGAGAAAGAGGACATTTTTATTGAAAAGTATCATTTGTTTTTTAGTTTATTGCTGTGCCATGCTAGACTGTTATAGTTACACTTGAAGAAAGAAGCTCAAAAAATAAAAACAAACATATATATTTAGAACACAGTGATAAACTTTTTATAAACTGAAAAATGCATTCATTTAAGTAACATTAACAGTAATAATAGCACCCATTCTATCATTTTCCAAATTTCTTTGACATATATGATCCCATTTCCTTTCCATATCAGAATTATGACAAAATAGAGTATCATTTTACACATTATAAAACTCAAACAGGTTGACCCACTAATAAATGACTAAAACCAAGCTACATACTTAAAACATAGGTATTTTCTGTGTAAGGTTAGATTGTCTTTATAACATTTGTAAATCAGTTATTTAGAATGCAGTCTACGTTATTTCTTCTAAAATAATTCTACATAATGATTAGTATGTGAACCAGGTCACAAACATCCATTTGTGTTATAATAAACTTGAGTGTCCACAAAGCTAAGTGTTGTTCTCCAGGACACACAGCCAGTAAACAGAAAGGCCAGGACTCATGTCTGAATTCTGAAAATATATTCATTTGCTTGCACTTACACTAACACCTACATGATTTATAAACACCTAACCTAGAATTTTTAGAGCTCTAAGAAGGTTATTTGTTAATTTAAATGAACTCTTAATTGGCTGAACCGACACGCAAGGAAAATGAAGAGAGTAGACCATTTTGGATATAAAAATAGATATTTAATATCCTCTTTACTGCTTGATTTGAGCACGTTATTTACTGGGTCTCTAGTTTCCTCATCTGGAAAGCAGGTCAATAACATCTACTTCATCAGGATAGTATAATGAATACGCCATACCATAACTGAAGATACACCTTAGAGCTATGTGTGTTTTGTCTTATTTCTTTTCTCTCTTCTTTTAAACTTCCAGACACATGTTCATAAGAACCACAGTCCACATAGATCCTCATGTGTTCTTGAACTCTATTTTCACTTCCCTGTCTCTCTTCAATCATATACTGAATTTG
Source organism: Galemys pyrenaicus (assembly GCA_019455555.1). NCBI lineage: Eukaryota > Metazoa > Chordata > Mammalia > Eulipotyphla > Talpidae > Galemys > Galemys pyrenaicus. The sequence continues at coordinate 5,188,450 of JAGFMF010011694.1, forward strand.
TAGAATTCAGAGCCAATTTTGTCTTCTCTGTGTGTTTGTGTTCTGACTCTTTTTATTACAGCTATCTGCCTCCCTCCAGGCATTGAGACTCCTGTAAAATACATTTTGTCAATACACAGTGCTAGTAACACTAAAACTTAAATGCTTAGGATTTCCAAAGAAGAAATAGTTCTGTTGTCAACTATTTCCACAACACAGTGTGAAAATTCTTTATACTTACTGCTGACTTGATTATAGAAATTGTATATTGACTAAAATGTGCAAATTTATACACATCTATTCACCCTAAAATGTTTAGTTTTCCCCAGAGAATAGTAAAAGGATATAATTTATAATAGTATAATTAAATTTTGACTGTATTTGCAATTACATTTCTTGGTGTCTCTGATAAAAAGGAAAGGAGTTGAACTAACGTGTACTCTCAAGTATGAAAATAAGATTTTTTTCTCCTTCCTCATTTTTTTCTTTTATGAATCTATTTATGTCATAATCTTTGGGGGAACATTTTTCAAATAGCTTTTTCTGTTTTATGCTTTCTGAGTGCGTGCAAAACAACCCTGCACAGCCTTACACACACACACACACACACACACACCACAGTCAAATTTTATCTGACTTTGAAAGAAACTACTTGAGGGATAAAGCAGTGGTTTTCAACAGAGAATTAGTTCATCCCTCCAGGTCCCACTCCTTAGAGGATATTTGGCAATGTCTGCAGAGATTTTTGATTGTCACAAGTGAGGGAAGGTGCCTTGGGGATCTTTCTATACACATCTAGTCACCAGAGACCAGGCATGATGCTAAACACCCTACCATACTCAGCACAGATGCCCAACACAAAGAATTAACCATGCCCAATAGCCAATGATGCCAGAGTTCTGACCCTGTTCAAAACCTATGGCTGGTTCAGCTCACTGGTTCCATCACTCAGCAGCTTTTCTGTAACAGCCATCTTAGTTTATTTACTTTGTAAGTCTTACAGACTTGTGCTGAGTTGGATCTGGGCTAGATGCTGAGTTAATCTGCATACCTTTTTTTTTTTTAAATTGCAACCTTTTTTTTTTTAAATTGTCTAACCTTTGAGGTAATATTGGTTTATAATGCTGGATATAACTTAGGAGTATTTTCAAAGTATATCGTGACCTCTCCATGTTTCCTTCCACAAATGACAGCCATTTTCTAGCCGACACTAAGATCATTCATTCACAGTTACTTTATAAGGTCCATTTCTCTTTATGTTCACCTTTTATTTTATATTGAATAACTACCCCTGAAGTAACAGGGAGAGATAGACATAACACACTCAAAGCCATTGTTTTGAGTTTGGGGCAGGTAGAGATGCTGTTTTTGCCTCTGTGGGAATGGGGGTGGGGTAGGGTGGAGCAGTACCAGGTGGAATTTCTGATGAATGATTCCCTTTCTTTTCTTGGCTGCTCTGGCCACCAACACACACACACATACACAAACACAAGAGAAGTCACATCCTCACTCTCTCTGAAAGGGACTGATTTGGAATGTTAATCTGAAATAACACTATTTCCTAGAATTCCACGGTAATATCCTAACACTTAGAATTCTTCTTATGTCCTTATTATATTGGGAGTGGATCACCCCATTTTAATTCTAGTGGGATTATCAGAATTTAACATTGAAATAATCAGTTTTGCTTTGCTACCCCCCCAAAAGCACTGAGTTAAATAAATAGTTATAGTTTCATTGTTACTAACGCCCACAAATTCAGATACATGGTCGCTCTTCCAAAATGTGTATGAGTCACTTAAAAAAATTTTAATTCAAGAAATAAAGTGCCTTTCAGAATGTAGTGTAAAAGCTAAGTTCCTTTTGAAATGTTTAGGTGAAAACAGACGAGCTTATCACTATGGTCCTATGACTACAACCAAACAAAATACCATCTGTCCCTTTTAATCAGGTATAACCTTAAGCTAAGGTATAAATTTAAGCGTTAAGTGAGAGGTGTTGTTTAAATGACAGTGCTAATAATGAAAACTATTGTTTATTATAGTTATGTAGCACTTTGAAATATAGACATTATAATAGTTTTGATTTATCGTAAGGATATTTGAAAATCAGCCATTTAAAGCACTTCATATGGATTATTCTGCTTAATCCTTACTGCCACTCCAGAGAACACTTGCACACAATCTACTTTAAAGACAAAGGAACTGAAAGTTCAGAGCTTTTAAGTGTCTCATCCAACAGTGAGGGATAGGGCTGGGCTTGGAACCCAGGCTTGTCTGACAAGATTCTGGAATCTTAACTGTGTGTCCTCAGAAGCACCATCATAATGGAGAAGGGAGGCTTGGCCTCAGGAACAGCATCTCCTACTCCCATAAAATAGATCTGGTTTGACTCCCTTCATTGTATCTCTTTTCCTGATGTGTCCACCCTATCTCTGCTACCTACAAACTGGCCTCCATGCTTGATGCCATAGGTAGTGTGTCTCCTCTACTTGTCACCTTTGATCTGTGGGCCCCAACATCTTTCCAAGATTCCATCTCATGCTGGCTTGGATCACCCCCAAATTATAAAGATGTATAAAGGTGTGATATGGTGCCCCTCAACTATATTCCCTAAGCACTTTGTGGCAAGAGCCAGCCAAAGGTAGACTATGAGTCTGATATGTCTTTGAGGCCTTGTGTTTGAGCTTACCTCCATAATGTGGCCTACTTGTTTTATTGAAAAATCAGTATTTCAACTTACTTACCAGGTAATATACTGACTTCTACTCCCTGAGTTTCTGACAAGAGCCAGTACCCTAGGACATTGCCTCATGCTCACCAAAGTCTTCCTGCCACGTTGACACAAAGAACCATGACTGCCCTCGATGCTCGGCAGGTTGCAGGGACGCCTGCTGGCTCCAGCACTTGGAGGTGACTTTGGAAGGAGTCCAGACTCATTAATGGGCAGAAGTCACTCTTCCAAGACCTGGGATAATATTAATGGATTGTGGAACTAAACGATTAAGTCTCTGTGTCAGTGAAACCTAAAGGATGCAAAAGTTGGAGGCAGGGGGAGTGGAAGAATAGGTATTCCAATTGAATATAGTCGGATTAAATAACATTACAGCAAAATTGAAGGGCATCCACATTATTTTTTTAATGAAGTTAACATCAGGTACGGTGCTAGTGATTGAAAAGTGGGAGGCATGCAATAAACAGCCGTTGGTTAAATTGATAATTTGTCCTTTGGGCAAGAATGGGTCATCAGAGAAAGTCCAGCAATACCTTGACTAAAAAAGCAGCAACTTTTATTTATTTATTTTTTGGTAATGACTGCTTTAAGAGGGGATTCATTAAGCATTACCTGACATGAAGATATAGCCCATCTACTTTCTACTCTCGGCAGGGGTGCCGCATGATGGAGAAGCTGGCATAAAAGAAAAGACGGGGAAATGCAGCACAGCGAGCTGCACTCTGCTCTGCAGAGCCAGAGGGGCAGTGACGTGCCCAGAGACTCTGAGTCGTCACTTTATCTCTGCTCAGTTGCTCCATCTCTGAACTGGGCATAATAATGGCGCTTCACGGGAGGGCAGTGTGGACTAATGAGCTCATCTTGTAAAGTGCTTGGCAGGTGAAGAGTTCTGGAGAGTTGCTATGATTGCACTCATTAATTTTTGCAGACACTCTAGGGGTGAATCCTTAGAAAGGAGATACGTAGTTAACGCGGTGCTCTTTGCAGTTAGCATGGCACTCGCTCGGGGAATAGCCTGGCTCTGCTCTGACCAGTGACTTCCTTTTGACGCTTGCTGCCTGGCTCCTCCTCAGCTCCCATGACCCCATGTGCTTCCCCTGGCTTGCCTTTCCTGAAGACTGAACTGACTGCTAAATGTCTTAATTAGGTTTGAGATCTGCTTTTTGTCCTAGTCTGTACAGGCTGTAATAACAGAACACCATGGGCTGGGCAGCTTGTAAACAAGAGAAATTTCTTCTTACAGTTCTGGAGGCTGAGGAATCTAAATTTAAGATGCCAGAACCTTCAGTTTCTGGAGAGGGTCCCTTCCTGGTTCACAGGTGGCTGTCTTCTCCTGGTGTCCTCGAATGGCAGGGTTGTTGAAGGAGTGTTCTGGGGTTTCTTTTATAAGGTCACTAATCCCATTCATGAAGGATTTACCCTCATGCCTTGATTACCACCCAAAGGCTCCACCTGCTTGTGCCATCACTTTGGAGATTACGTTTCAATATATGAATTAGGGCGAGGAGGCCCAGACATAGTCTATAGCACTTAGCCAGGGTAAGCATGAGTCACAAAGTGATCACAGCTTCTAAGTCTTCCTTTAACTCTGAGGGCCTCCTTGAACACTGTCCCTGCTCTGCCCACACTGCCTCTAGGGCGGCCCCCACAGCATCGTCTTGCAGCAGGGGGCGGGTAGGGTGCAGTGCCGGAACAGGTGCAGAAGCTCAGAAGCAATTATGGCTAGAATGACTTTCTGGTAAATGGTGAAGGAGATTTACAACACAACTGGGTATTTTGAAGTTGCAAAGCACTTGGAGTTGATCCACTTGTTAAAATTTTCTTAAATTTTATGAAATGAGAGAAGATGCAGCCATTTTTAGCAGCAAGTGTAGCTACACATGTGATTTCTGGAACCTGCCCCTCACCCTCCTGACCTGTCTCTCTGCAGGGACATTGGCTCTCCCAAGCAGGAGCTTCCCTTATGACTCACAGGGAGAGAACCAAGCTAGGCCGTGAAAGATGACCTGCTTTCTCTAGGCAAGTCCATCCAAACTTGATGACCCTATCTCCTTTAACTCTGCCGCTGGGAAATAGCACGTGGGCGCTCCCCTCCGTTTGTCCTGAGAGGACATTTCAGAGCAGGGAAGGGACAGGGATGCAGGCCGGGGAGTGCTGTGCTGTGTACTGACCCCCTGAAGGCCCTGGCTGACAGAATGAGAACAACAGAGGCTGGATTTGCTGTTTGCTTCTTCTGTGGCTTGCCCTCCGGTCTTCTTGACGAATGAGAGGTCTATTCAGTACGTTGACTCGTTTAATTTACTCGTAAAAGAAATGTTCTCTAGGACAGAGTGATCCACCGGGCCATGCTCAGCACACCTGAGGCCCTTATTAAGGAGCACAGCAGCCCGAGGCCCCGCATGGCCCCCCTCAGGCTTTAGACGTAGTCTCTACTTTTCCCCATCACTGGAGCATGATCTTCTGTCTCTTAACCCTTCCAAGAAAGGGAAGAGACTCATTGCAAATGCCTTCTGCTCCTTGCCACCCAGAGCCTTTTGTGTCTCTTTCCATCAGGAGCTCTGGCAGAGACTGAGTCAGGGGACAAGGTGGGGGCAGGTTAGCCTCCGAGGGAAGCGCTCTGCTCCTGCCCCTTCATGCCTGTCTGCCCACACTGACAGCCCCACGCTCGATGCCAAAGCCTGTGGATCAGCTTCGTTACACAAAATACCATCACTAATATGTACAGAGACTAATTACACAACTCAGCAAGGTGCTGAAATGTCAATACATGTCACTTCATGCAGTAACTATTTGAACCCCATTTGATAGAGCCAGAATTCATAGCAGGAGGTACCTGGTGCAGGGTTAGCTAGCTAGTGTTACAGGCCAAGAGAAGAGATGACCGAGCTAGGTAGGTAATGGAAAGCCATTTCTCCACCCAGTTTTCATGTAGAAATGTGGAGAAAGTCATAGACTGAAATATGGCGTGTCTATATTTTGTGGTTTTGCCGCCTAAATGCTGGTTTGCTCCAAAGTTTTTTCCAATTATGCATCAAATATTGTTCTTTAAGTTTTGAAAATGTGTAAAGGCAGAGAAAGTATGTTGAAGAACAATAAAAAGATGGAGAGATAGAGAAGGAGAACTGGAAAATGAGGAGGGTTGTATATGTGTTTGTGGTATATGTGCTGTGTTATGTGTATGTGTGTGCTATGATCTCGGGTGTGGGCATAGTGTGGTATGTTCTGTGTGGTGTGTTATGTAAAGTGTGGTGTGTGTTGTGTGGCCTAGTGTGAAATGTGTAGTGTGTATGGTGTAACTGGAAAGAAAGAATGAATAGCTGCCTCTCATCAGCCACTGGTTGGTTAACAACTCCCCCTGAAACCAGTGTCTTAGTTGGTGCCTGTCAGTGACTTTGTTTTGGACATAAGTAGACACAAAAGAAGCTACAGTAGTTACTTAAAGATCTTTACTAATTATATTTGTGTTGGGAAAAAAAGATCTCCACTGGCTTTCTCCCCTCGGGTTACAGATGAAGGCATTAAGGTGCAGAGACATTAAATGACTTACCTGAGGAATCCAGCAGTGCCCGAGGGCCCAGATCTCCCCTCAGTCCATACCACCTGCTTTTCTCCTTGCAGACTGAAGTGTACCAGGTTGAAGAAGGAGAGGGTGGCAGTTGATGGTATGCGCCTTGGAGGGGAAAATATTTGGAAAAGGCAGCAGTTGGAAAGCTGCTTCTCTGATGGCTTCAACAAGAGAAGTGGCAGCTTTGATGTTCATCCTTGAAGGGGAAGAGGAGGTCCTAGAGCTTCTGTGGGTGGGTCAGGTTTTAGTAGAGGACTTTCTGTGTCAGCAGATGAGAGGGGAAAAGACACACATCAGTTTTGCAGCAAAATCTACCCTGGACCCACACCATAGCATTGTCTAATCACTTTCCAGACCAGCGATAGGAAAAAGTAATCACTGGAAAAGGATTTCCTCTGAAGTGACTCTCGAAGCTCCAGAATCTCAGGCAGGCACTTCATAGTGTCTTGGGTTGTTTGTTCTCTTTGTGATTCCAGATTTGTTGTTGTTGTTGTTGTCCTTCAAGCAAAGGCAGGTGACTAGCTGGAGACTACTTAACAGCAAATACCTCCTTCCCACCTCGCAAGACGTAGGACTGCGTGGTGGCTGGGCTAGGTACGAGGATCTAGAAGTGAGACTGCCTAGTTTTGACCCGTTCTTTGTAGCCTATAGTTAACCTCTGCTTAACCTCCTTACCTTACTTTCCTCAGCTGCACTGAAATAGCACCTACCCCACAGGATCGTTTTTAACGATCAAATAGGTTAACATTCATAAGACATTTAAAACTGCCTGGCACACAGCCAGCACAGGAGCTGTATACATGTGCCAGTTCTTAGCTGGGTTACCTGGGAAGGTACACCCTCCATGCTAATAATCTCACCTGATAGGGCCCTGGAGGACTAAGTGATATCATCATTGCCTCATGCAGTGTGAATTCAAGCTGGCAACCTGCTCCTGGATCCCAGCTCCTGGCCAGTCCATCAACTGATGGAGATGTTTTCCATCATGCTCCCTTGTCACACTCAACCCTGGTTCCTTCCTGCCTTGCCCACTGATACCAAAATTCTTTCTTCACTCTTCAATTCCAAGATGAATTTTTCTCTATATCTCAGATTTATGGCTGGACTAGGTTGGGGTGGAGGAGTTGGCGACATGGACAGAGACCCAGATGGCCAGCAAATTGATCCATAATAGGGAGTGATGTCATGAAACACAAATAGTTCATGCTAAGAGCAAAGGTCTGATTCCCAGGACCCAGAATGCATCATCCTTAAAGACTCTGTCCATTGTTCCATGTGTGTCTCCCCGCTTATTTAATAAGGGTGTGGTAATGCTTACTGCAGGATCACCTTATTACATATTTATTAGTGTTGCTTATTAAAGACTTCTTTACTTTTTGATATTTTTGCTTCCCGCTGATGCCCAAGTAGAAAAGAGCAGTGAAGTTAGCTACATTAAAACATGATCCAGAGCGTTCTCACTTACCAAATTTGGTTTTAACCCGTCAGTGTGGTATCCACAAGTAAACATGTAAGCAAATGTTATGGGGTTAATACTCCCCAATATTTACTGAGTATGCTTTGATGTCACCTTGAATCATCTTTCTATGCAACCTCTAACTCAGCTGATTCATGAGTCTCTTTTCCAAGAAAGGAAGGGTTGGACAGGGACTGAAATAGATCCGTGGACTGCCTTTATGGCACAAGAGCAGACTCCAGCTCCTCAATTTCAGGCATTTTTTGACCACATATCATTCTGTATTTTTCTATTCTCCCTTGGTAGCCTGGCATAGAGCTTTTAAATGTCTACTTCAACACACTCATCAGTGGGAAGAACTAAGACCTAGAAGGCTGAATGACTTGCTCAGTTAGTGACAGAGCCAAAACTTGACCTCAGCTCTTTTGGAATCCAACACTCTGGATTTTATATCACTCTACAGTCTTTGTTACTTGGGACAATGTCCAAATTTTCACCCATATTCATGTTCTTTTTTTTAATACATTTTCTGATGGTCAAGGAAATAATCTACCCCGACAAAATCCATGTTTCTTCATTGCTGGGTATGTCTCTTAAGGACAAAGATGGAAATTGTGAGCCCATCTGTGTTTTCCTCTGTTCTGCCACTTGACTGGAGGTAGGCAGGGGTGGCCCATTTGAAGTGGTTAAGATCAGCATGTGTTGTGAATGGTGATCATTCTAGCTTCAGTTCTAATCTTAAAAATGAGTCAACACCGTCACTGAGGTGTGAAGCCATGAAGGAAAACACGCTTTCCTTATGATTTAATGAACACTTAGGATAACCGGTCATTCCCTGATTGGGTCACTGTGAACCCTGAGTCCAGGGGACGTTTCTGCCTTCTCTGTTGTTGCAGCTGTTCAGCTCGGCCGTTGACACCATCACTGTTTGGTGTTCATATTTGCAGACTGGACGGTCTTGCTCTGCTAGATGGTTTGGTTTCTGGGGACTTAAACTTTAGTAGCTTATTCCAGGATAAATACATCCCCACCCCAAGCTCAGATTAATCTAAAAGCAAATCCGAGTCCTCATGACAGAAAAAGGGGAGAGGACAATGGTTAGAAGTTGGACCATGGTGGGCTGGAGTCTGGGGCCTTCTCCAATCTTGAAGCTCTACCACCTGGCATCTCCCTGTCACTCGTTCCTCTAAACTCCCCTTTCTGCATGGTGTCGGTGATGACCTGCCCTTTAAATCTGGATTAGCTGCTGATGACAGGAGAGAGCGAGGATTTTTTTTTTTCCATTTCAGGAATTCATGACAGAGATTCTATGCCACAGAGATGCCTAGAGGTTTTATTTTTAATTCACTTGAGAAATTGGTATTAATTTCTTCATATTGCTGACAAGAGTCTGAAGGGATGGAAGCATGAAAGAAAATAAGCCAGAAGCAAGCAGTTGGGAGACACTAACAGGGCGCTGTGGTCATCATGGCGTTGGGCCTATGAGCATGTGGAAGATGATCCCATGGCCCAGGGTGTGGTGCCCCTTCCCACCACAGAGACGCTGGGCGGGACCCAGAGACGATGGGAGGGAGACCTGGAATGCCACCTACTCTGTGTGTACATTTGCAAGATGACCCTAAGTCAAGCAGTTCTCTAAGAATATTTTCTCTGCTAAAACATTTTATGGTTGCAGTTAAAAATATAAACAGGAAATTATAAAAGAGAAAATTAAAATGACTCTAGGTCAAAATACCTAGAGATATAAAGATTTTATTTGATATTTTTAAAGATTTATTTATTTATGCATACAAGAGCTGGGGTACAGGCCAGAGTCGCAGGAGGTGAGAAGGTTCACCAGAGACAGAATGGGGAGCAGAACAGGGAGGTCAACTGAAATACACCGCTGAGGAGCAGTGGGAGAGACAGGAGAGGTCTTCTGCGCCATCTCCTTGGCAGGGGATCTAACTCACGCTGCCGTGCGGCAGATGCTCCAGAGTCGCGCTCAACCTGCTGAGCTGTCACGGAGTTCCCGAGATATAAAGATTTTAATACTGGAAAATAATTTTTGTGAGAATGTTTTTTGCTGGAATATGAAAGGTCATCTTACTGCATCAATACCAGCATTTGCCATTTTAATTATTAAAATTAAATAGAAATGCCATTTTATAAATAGAAACATGTAGGCAGATCATTTTTTTAAAGATTTATTTATGCATGCAAGCACTGGGGTACAGGCCACAGGTGTGGGGGGGTGGTGAGAGGATTCACCACAGAGAGCGGAGAGCAGAACAGGCAGATCAACGGAAGTACACTGCTGAGGGGAGCAGCGGGCACAGCAGGAGAGGTCTGCTGCACCATGTGGGTTCCCTCCCTGGCCGGCTGCAGGGATGGAACTCGAGCTGCAGTGGCTGCGGTTTGCTTCATAGTGCGTTGCTTAACCCACTGAGCCACCAGGGAGGCCCCACATCATTGTTTTAAATATTTTTATTTCATAAGATTATTGAAAGTTTGCATATTTTCAGTTGTAAATGGTTTTAAACTTTTAAAATTTGTTTATGTATACTCATGGACATGTACATATTTGGTACATTAACTATTAAATGTCATTGTTGTTAATAATATTTGCCCACAGTGTTCATCTTTTTTTTTTATGATTCCATTCTTTTACGGGCTTATAGTGCTGTATATATAGCACTGTATATACTGAATATACAGTGAACTGCATATATTTAATGTATATTCGATTTTTTAATCAGCTTTGACATATGTATATAGTCATTGAGCCATAATGTTGATAAAGATAATGCACCAATTCATCCTTCCTGGAAGTTTCCTTGTGCCCCTTGAAAGTCCTCTGTTAGCCCCATCTTCCATTTCCAGTAGCCACAGGTCTGCCTTCCATGTCTGTTCTTGCACTAGCCAGTACTGCTTATAAATGGAGTTAGGGAACAGGTCCTTTTTTCCTGGCTTCTTTCACTCAGCATAATTATATTGCATTTCATCCATGGTGTTGTATATATCAGTAATTCTTCTTATTGCTCAGTAGTATATCAACCACTGATGGACTATTTTTGTTTTGTGTTTTGGGAAATTAAGAAAAAGATTGTGAACATTTGTGGTAAGTTTTGGGTAAACATATGCTTTAGACTGAGTTACACAGTTGGTATAGGTTTAACTTTTTTTAGAGGCTGCCAAAGTGATCGTGTCCTTATCATTCAGCTTTCCCACCAGCACAGTGAGAGAGTTCCAGTTGCCCCAACTCAGCACCGACACTCTGTATGGTCTGCGATTTAAATTTTAGTGATTCTGGTGGGCCTGTAATGATACTGACATGCTGTTCTCATTGCCAGTCTCATATCTTCTTCGGTGTAGTGGCTGTTAGAATCATTGGTCCATTTTTTGTTTCTCTTATTCAATGTTGAAAGTCCTCAGATATTTAGATAAAATTCATAAATGTTTTGCAATATTTTCTCCCAGTCTGTGAGTCTGTGCTTTGTATTTTATAGTATGTTGCTTGAAGTCTATAAGTTTTAAACTTTGAGGTCATTACTGATGACTTTGTAGTCTGTGCTTTTTGTGTTCTAGTTTAGAAGTCTTTTCTAAACTTAAGCTCATCAAGATCTTCATCTACATGTTCATCTAAATATATTACAGAACGTGATCCATTTTGAGTTCATTTGTATACAGCATAAAATAAGGGTCAAGTTTTGTTTTTATATATGACTAAGATTTCTAATATTTGCTGAAAAGATTTCTTTTACCCCATTGAACTATATATTAGCTTCTTGACTGCCATAACAAGCTATCACAAAATAGGTGGCTTAAAACAGAAATTTATTTTTCTATTGTTCTGGAGGCCAGAAGTTCAAAGTCAAGGCTTTGCAGGGCCATGCTCTCTTTCTGGAATCCTGCTTCCCCCTCCTTGGCTTCTGGTGGCTGTTACCACCCTGAGCTGTCCTTGCCTCGCACCTTCATGGCTCCAGTCTTCCCTCTGTAAGTGGGCCTCTTTCTTCTTTTCTTATAGGGATACCAGTAATCGGATGAGGGCCTAAATGTATTCTCTCTGATTCTATCTTAATGAATTATATCTACAAAGGCCCTGTTTCCAAATAAGATTACGTCCTGAGATTCCAGGTAGACACAATTGAATCCAGTTACTTGAGCACCATTGCTGAAAGTCAACTGGCCATATAAATGGCATAGGCTCTGATTTTGTTCACTGCTTTTATGCCTCAAAATTCCTTACCATCCTGATATCCATCTGAATATTAATCTCTGTATTATTCCAGTTTGACGATTTAATGTTTTAAATTCTGGAGTAAATTTACACTGTAAGTTTTTGTCCCCAAATAGTCAATTTCCCTCTTCTCCCCCCTCCACCCAATGGCTATGCTTAAACTTTTAAAGATGAATGTAAAAGTATAATTTTAAATAAATGAATATATATGATCATCAATATTTTTTAAAAATTAGGCAATTTCATTTGTGGTATAACACATTTTTTGCCCTCTCTTTTGCTGCCTTTCAGTTCTTGTAAGTACCTAATATATTAGAACTAATTTTGTTCTATTACCCTTTCTTTTAGATTGCCCCAGTACTACACTGTTATAATCATAACTTTGTAATTGGCTTTGATAGTTATTAAGAAAAACTTTTCCTGCTTTTTCTTCAAGATGAACCTTAATTTGCTTAAAAATTTTAAAGTCCATTGTAACTTCTCCTGGACTAGCATTGTATCAATGTATGATTTTGGGAAGAGCTGTCATTTTTTTCAGTGTTAGGCATGCAACTCTGTGTGCCTTCTTTATATGAGTCTTTTATATCCTTCATTAAAGCTTCATCATTTTTATCATGAACTCCTATTACACATTTTTATTAGCATCCTTTTTAGATTTTTTTTACTAATTCTATTATAAATGGAATCTTGCTTTTTCCCTATTTTTACTCATTTCTGCTAGGATATAGAAATATAAATGCTTTAGGTATATTTATGTTTTATCTCATTATTTTCTGAAACGGCTTTAGAAATTCCACAATATAAGAAACTGCTTTTATTTCCTTTTGGCATCCAAAATTTAAATTCTAATTTTTGGGGGTTCATTTGATAATTTGTTTTTCTGGTGGCTGGATTAATGTCCTTTTCAGAACTGTAGTGTGAGGCATGTTTATATCTTCAGCTCATAACTAGATTCCCAGTGTCTGGTGAGTGCTGTTCTGTGGTCTGATTGTCTCTCGCCCTTGCAGCTTTGTTCTCTGAAACTCTCAATGTCATGATGCATTAAAATGTACAATTCCCAGTATGCTCCTCTGGCATCCCCATCTGCATCTCCTTTCGGAAATCGTACCTTAGTGCAATATCCTACCACATTTATATCCTAGTCTGTGCTTGATTTGTTTTCCTGAGAATTTCTGTGTTCAGTCTGGTGGAGGACAGTTGGTATGAGTTGAACTCTGTCCCCCTAGTAAGCAGCAATTAAGCAACAGAGGGCTCTGCCCAGCTCTCAGGTCACCTCAGATTTGCCAAAGAAAACAGACAATGGGAGAAATAGAATTGGGATTTTCCCCAGTGTTAGGAGGATGTCTTAGTTCACTTTCTAGCTTTTCCCATCTTCTTTGGTGATAATAGAAATTCCTCTTAGATTTTTGCAACAAATCTATAGGCACTTCAGGACAAAGTCTTTTTCCTGTTTCATAAGTATTTTAGTGATAAGCTGGGTAAGGCAAGCTACCTGGAGATAAAATTTGTGAAGATTTTTTGTTTATTTTTGTGTAGAACTGGGGCATAGGCCAGAGGTGCAGGGGACTGAGAGGATCACCAGAGACAGAGTAGGGAGCAGAGCAGGTGGATTATATTGAAATACACTGCTGAGGGGAGCATCAGGAGAGACAGGAGAGGTCTGCTGCACCATATGTAGGTCAGCAGCCTGACTAGGGATCAAACTCAGGCCCTTGCGATGATAGCACTGACTTAACCCCTAGGCCACCGGGGAGGCCCTCTGGAAACTAGTCTTCTATAGATTGGGATCCTCCATCAAGGAGCCTTCATGGATAAAGGAACATTTTCTTGAACATTTGTACCAGTTCTTACTACTTTACTGCCCTATCTGCCGTTCCCCATTAACACTTAAGCTATCATTCTTATGAGAAATTAATTAGAGTGAGGAATACTGTAATTCACAGGTCTTCCTTTACAAGCCTCAGTCAGCACTTTTCTTGTCATGAGGTCCAAAAACTGACAAGAACCCTCATGTTCTACAGAGAGGTGGTAGATACAGCCATGGGAAAAACTGAGGTTTCTGTCCTTAGCCAGCTCCTACTTTAAACCAATATAGAATAGAAGGCTGATTGAGATGGTGAGGGAATTGGGATTTCTTTGGATATTTTTTTTTTTTTTTTTTTTCCTGAAAAAATGTCCTTCTCCCAGCTCAGACCAAGTGAAGGACACACCAAGGGTCACTCGCAGAGAACAGGGTTATCTTCCAGGAGGAGAAACTGACAGAGGATCTACAGTTACCACTTTCTGAACTGGAGAAACCTATGGGCCCGAAGTAGGGTGTGTTGTGGTGAGCTTTTGGGACATACTGACCTTGGTTCCCTAGAGTTGGGGTAGGAGGAAAATGCCATGATTATGCTTAGATTTGCCTGCAAGTCTAAGAGTGAAATGCTGATTATTTCTCAGTGAAGGACTGTGGGTGAGGAGGATCAGAGTTTAGGGACAAAGTATTGCATTTTCTCTTGACTCAGTCGGTGCCACTAAGGCCAGCTGGGGAGCTGAGTGTTATGGAGTCATGAGAGGTTAGTGAGGAAGTGCATCACCTGAAGAAGAAGCTGCACACTGGAAATGTACCCACAAAAGCACCATGACAGAGAGGGTCAGCCTTTGGGCTGCTGCCTCATAGAGGATACGGCCAACTTACAAGAGAACCAACCCAAGAACAGCTAGCTCACTCACCTAGCTTTCCCTTTACTGTCCTCCCAGCCTTGGTCCCGGAGGAATCAAAGGCAAACCAGTGGCTAGAGGAGTAAGGTGAAGAAGACCAAGATGAAGGGAGAGTGGCGCAGACCGCGTCTTGCTCCCCTCCTGTGGTTGTGGGAGTCCCTGTGTTTATCCCACGCAGCAGAAGGGGAGAAGCTTTAAATTAACTGAGACACTGAAGTGATTAATCTAATGGAAATGGACTTCTGGATGCCACATACTCAAGTTCTTCACCCACCAAAAAGCACTGGTAAAGCTAAGGGCGATCCAGAGACAGGAAAGAAAAATATAATATGTTGAAAAGAGATGGTTTTCCAAAAAGTCATTTTCCCATTTTGCACCCTGTAAGTTTAATCCACTCTCCATATCAAACCTGCATCAAATTCTATATAAAGAAATGAAACTGTTGGAATTCTGTCGATAAAACATTAAATTAGAACCAGGTGTCTTACATCCTTTGAAGAGACACCCGCTATTTATCTTGACGGCTTCTTGCTGTCATGCTTCGCAGGCGTGATCAATAATGACGCCAACCCCGTTGCTCAGTGTCCAGTTCTACTAACCTTGGCCAGAGCCTGGACAAAGGCAACCAAAATTTGTAATGAGCAGGATATCTGTTCTGATGAAAGAAAACATACCTATGTTTTTTAGAGACACATCTATTTTTTTTGTTGGCCCATAAATGTCAAAACAAACTCTTAAACTGACAGCGATTCAGATTTGTATTTGGTGTTAATACAACTTACAGATGATTTATATTATGTCATGAATAAAGAGAGTGAATGCTCAAGACGGAAGCCACAATCTTCTGGTGATTGAATCTCCGAAATGACACCCCACCGCTTCTGCTGGATTGTGGTTATGAGAAACAAACCAGTGAGTCCACCCCAGTCTGAAAGAGAGGGGGCTCCACGAGGGAGTAAATGCTAGAAGGTGGGCTCCTCGAGAGCTGTCTGACAGGCTGCCTACCACCGGACAGGGCTCATGTGTTACTTGTGTCGTGATTTTTTTATCTATTCCCATTGGTTCTTGTGTGTACGTAATTTTTTATTTATTCCCATTGGGTCTTATGATCTACTTAAAAGGCCAGGTTTTTTGGGGTTTATTTTTGTTGTTGTTGTTGTTTTTTAATGCAGTAGAAACTAGGTGATAGAGTGTGGAACACACAATTTTCTAAGGCACAGCCATACGTCATCCTGGCAGTGAATACAAATTGGCCTCATTTTGCCTTTTTCGGACCAGCACCTTGGCATTCTGGGTACCAGTCACTGCTCCCAGGTATCCGCAAGTGACTGTAACTTTGGGCCTCCCCCGTTGAGTGCCCATTCGCTTTCTGCTCATGTGTCTATATCTTAATCACCAAGTCTAAGCTGGACTAATGGACTCCCCATGGGTAGAGAATGTGTCATTTTTGCTAAAGCTGTTGTTTCCCACCTAGCACAACCCGGAGCCAGGGACTGGGTTAAAAGAGCACTAGCTAATTCTCTCAGATTTTTGGCCATAGCAGAGGGTCTGACATATGGCCGAGTGGCTTGCACACTTAGTTGGCTCTGGAAGACAGGCTATTATACCTGTGCCGTATAAGAGAGAGGCCAAACCGATTTTGGACTTGATAACTTCCCAGGATTACAACCTTAATCTTTTCCCCTTAATTGGAAAATCCTCTTGCAGGGCAACACCTGAATGAAAGTAGGGTAAGCAACAGTTTATAAAACAAGACAGCATTTTCACCCAGGTATTTCTGTGTCATTCCATATGACATATTTCCTCTTTCTTTGCCCCAGATTCTCACTCTTGTAGTTATTCCTTTGGAATAGGTACTGTTTTATCTCAGGGGAAATAGAAAAGCACAAATAAGAAAATAAGCTTCTCCTTTCATTCTGTCATCCAATAGTAAGTAAGTTAACATGTTGCTGTGCATCCTCTTTTTTTTTTTAAAGATTTATTTATTTATGCATATAAGTACTGGGGTACAGGCCAGAGGTGTGGGGGGTGAGAGGATTCACCACAGACAGAGCGGGGAGCAGAACAGGCAGATC
>JAGFMF010011694.1:5208785-5397176 GCA_019455555.1 Galemys pyrenaicus
TCTTCTCTGCAGAAATCTTCTTATCCTCCTCAGCTCCACCCACTTAGGGCGGAACCAGGATTTTTGGAACTTCCCCTTTTCCTGGGACCACCCTGTTACAAATCCACAGACTCTTTTTAGATAAGCAGCAGAGAGAAGCAACCTTTATTTAAGAAAGTAAAACAAAGTTTATTTAGAGGAAAAGGAGCAAAGTCAGGACTCCAAGGCAGCGATGCCAAGGAGAGCCAAAAATGCTGCTATGGGCCATTCTAGGGGACATTGAAACCCTTTTTCTCCCTACTGTAAAATCTCCTCACTCCATTTTGTGATTGGCTCTTTCTCCTAATGTCTATACTCCTCTGGGCAGATGTGCCCATTTTCCCATTTCTTATCTTAGAGCTTACTTTTTCACCTCCCCTGTCCAAGGTCCCCTAAAATTTACTGCTCCAATTAGCCTCACATTTTATCTTCAAAATTTACTGCCTTAAAATTTATGCTCTTATTAGGCCTCCTGAATTTTCCCCGCTTATCTCAGAGCTCCCTTAACATTCCCTAGGCCCCTACAGGCACTACCCCTGAGGCTGCCTGTTTAACCCTCCCTTGCCCTGGGACTCACTAGGGCTTAGAACTTTAGCAAATGAATTGGGGAGGAGCGGTCACAACCCAACTGCTAACAGGGCTCGAGCAGCTTTCAGAAAGTGCTTCCTGGAGGAAAGCACTTCTAGAAGCTGCAAGTGCTCTCTTCTAATGCTGTGAAGATGGACTCTCCCTGTCCTTCTTCTGCTTACTCCCTGGTTGTTTTATATGCAGGAAGTGATTTGCTCTATTCATTAATCCTTTCAGGTAAATATCACTTTCATCTCTGTCACACACACGGCAGGCTCACCTGCCATGTCTCAGCTGTGCTCGCCCACTGACCCAGAGGCCAGACAGGAGGCCCACACTCCTTCCTTGAGCTGGTATGCCTTCCTCCCCCAGACCCTCTCATTTCTTTCCCCCTCCTCTGATGCCATGATCCTGACTTCAGTGTCCAGGGAAGGCTCAGGACTCCACTTTCTGCTCAGGCCTGGTGCTTAACTCTGGTTGTGCAACGTCTGTGAGCAACTCGTCATGACGACGAGCTTCAGTATATTATTACCCTGTCTTACACTCTTCCCCGGCCCCAACCCTTGGCAGCCACCATTCCACTTCGTGTCTGTGTATTACTCTTGGCACCTCTTACAAGTGGCATCAGAATATCAGTGCTTTCGCAGCCAACTTATAAACTCATCACGATGTCTTCAAGGTTCGCAAATGTTGCAATACGTGCCAGGATTACCTTCCTTTTTAAAGCTGAATAATATTCCACAGTAGGGATTTCTGACACGCCGCACATCACATATACCACTTCAATCTGTCAGTGACCCTCAGCTTGCTTCCGTCTTTCGGCTATTACAAATAATGCTGGAGGCCTACCTGGTGGCACAGTGGGTTAAGCAACGTACTATGAAGCAGACAGCAGTCACTGCAGCACGAGTTCGATCCCTGCCATCGGCCAAGGAAGTGACCCACATGGCACAGCAGACCTTTCCTGCCTTGCCAGCTGCTGCCCTCCGCAGTGTATTTCTGTTGATTTGCCTGTTCTGTTCCTGGCTCTGTCTCTGGTGACTCCTCTCACGTACCCCCAATGCTAGAAATTCTTTCTTGCAACTCTTTGGGATATATAGTCATAAGTAGAACTGTTGGTTCTTGTAGTAATTCTGTTTTAAATTGTTTGAGGAACTGCCATATTGTTTTCCATAGCCCCACTTTGCATTCCCACGCTCCGTGTCTCTTGTCCTGTACACCGGGGCTGACCTCCCCCTGAAGAGTGTGTATTAGTTGCTTGTTTCACATTACTGCACAAAGGGCAGGGTCCCGCATGCATCCCATCCATCATGACTTAATTTGGCATTTACTGCTTTCTGATTCTTGTTTTACTTTGTAACTTTGTTCAGAGGACATGTGCTAGAGGCAGAGGTTATCCTTTACATCCTGATCTAACCCCTTTCACTTTTGAAATGGTGACTTTTTCCAGATCTCTTAGGTTTCAAACCTGAGGGGGCTTTAAAATCCAAGATCATGTGCTTAGCCTGGGAGCAGTGTACAAGTGCCCTGAGGAGTGGTGTAGCCATGACAGCAGCAGGGCTCCAGCTCTGGCCGCGCCCACTTCTGCACTCTGATTTTTCTCCGGCACGGTCTTAGAAAACAGCAGTGCCTCCTCCCTGTGTGCTGGGCACCCAAGAAATGCAGCTTGGCAGTGACATGTGTTTAGGAAAAGAAAAGCGCTAACTATCACAGTGTTCTTCCCAAATCCTCCCCTACGTGGGTCCTTAGGAAGTCATTTTTCCATCCTTCCAGGCACTGATGCACATGCACAACCCCTCCCTCCCCTGCTCTCTCCTTTCCTTCCTTTAACCTTCTCTTACTTCATCTACCCTTCATTCCCTTATCTAACCTTACCTTAGCCTCACTTTACCTTATCTCAGGTTACCTTATCTTTGCAACCTCTGTTCTAGACTCCACCTCCCTTGATTCTCAGTTAACCATTTTTAGAAAGGAAAAACATCCCCTCCAATATGCTATAGAAGGAGATTAAAAGCATTCTGAAATTTCATGCCGGCTCATAAAGTAAGTTGAGTGTAAAAATAATGTAACTCTAAAAACACATGTCTGAAGTCATGGTAGCCGCAAGGCATCATAGCTCTGCTCTTTAAGGCCAGTAGACCTTTTTAAGCTAAATTAAACTAATAATTAAAATCTATTTTATGCTAAATAGGATGAAATTACTATTGAATAATCAGCCTCGCCTAAATATAAGGTTATCCTAAAAATGCTGACAATAGCAATAAGATCCTTATAGCTATTTCAAATAGCAGGTTGAGATAGTTTCAATGGACTTACTATGTCAAACTTAAGTCAAAGCTGAACTTGTTTAAAGTACATTCTTCTTTCTCTGAATGGGAACTGACTGGCTATTTTATAAATATGGTGACAGGAGATTAAATTTTACATTGGTTGGCTATTATTATGGCTGGCCTATTTTTAACATAGGCTATTTTATTATAGACCCTGAAAGCACTGGTGGAATATAGTTGACTCTCATTAAACCAGCAGAAACCTATGTAGACTGAATTAATAGCCAACAGAGCTAGGGTAACTGCATCTTCATTTGAAAAATGCTGAGCCATTAAGAGGATCAATCAGTAGGGGGTGGTGTAATCCACAAACACAGGCATTTTCAGCTGGTTTTGTTGATGCATCTGAATGTAAAATTGTTGGAATTTTTTTTTTTTTTGAAGTGCCTTAAAGAGAAAAGCATCCCAGCAGGGGCTTAATAAAGGAATTTTTTCTTGTTTTTACTTTTTATTTTTATACCAGGCTTCATAGTTTGGAGACCATTTTGAAGGGAATGTTGTGAATATTAAGTAGGAAAAGGAACAAGGCCAAGCTATTACCTCCATGTAAAAATCAGATACAAGCCCTTTCCTCCTGCCTGTGGAAGGTGTGATCTGCTCAGAATGACCATTTTGATCTTGTTAAATGGGTAAATTTAGTAATAACAGTTAAACCTCATGCAAGTGCCAAGGGTGGGGGGGGTATGACTAGTGTGGATTTGTGAGGGGGTCCTAATCTCCAGGGCATAAACTTGAACCTCCATTAGGAGACCACAGCTGTCCTGTTGCATTGAATTAAACTAAACATGCTGGTGTTGCCCCTAACAACAGTTGCTAGGCGACCTTTGCCAGCATGCAAAGCTGGGAGTCACTGCCTATCATGGCATTATTTATCATCATACTC
Source organism: Galemys pyrenaicus (assembly GCA_019455555.1). Classification (NCBI taxonomy): domain Eukaryota; kingdom Metazoa; phylum Chordata; class Mammalia; order Eulipotyphla; family Talpidae; genus Galemys; species Galemys pyrenaicus. Next base: position 5,212,584 of record JAGFMF010011694.1, read on the forward strand.
CCTTGGTCTTGTTTAGGGAAAGGTCCTGATATATATATATATTGAGAGTGCCACATGATAGAAATGTCATAAGCACACTGGGCAAGGAAAGCTTCGAGACGATCCGGGAAATCTTAAATAGTTGACATGAACTGGTATCTTGTCCCTGCCTGTGTGTTTTCTGACTTAACTTCTAACTCGGTCTTTCAGGTGTATGACAGTATTAGTGTTACAGGGCAACCTTAATACAAAATGGGTTCCCCACACTGGGTTCTCCACCCGCGTGCTTAGAAGACTTAAAAGTCCCAACTCCAGGTACACGTGGCAAAAGTTATTAGTACGTTTTATTTTATGAAAGAAAGGGGAATAAAATAGTAATAACACCAAAGGAAAAAGAAAGGGATACAAATACTCTACCAGATCTAAGCAATGGCGCGTTGAGGGCTAGCTCCGAGTCGAATGAATGGCTCCGAAGGAAGGGGTCTGGCTCCTCCGTCAGAGAGAGTGTCTCCAAGGCTCCCCTCGGTTTTTACAGCCAGCCTGGCTGCTTAACTTCACCCTCAGGTCCCAGGGATCCACTCTTCGATAATCATCTTATTGGATTTGTGGTTCTGGAACACTGATGGTCTGGAGTGGGGGTTGGAGTCCACACACCCATAATCCATTTAGGACCACCTTTCCCCCTAACATTAGGTGTGTGTGTGGCCATCCCGCCTCTGTTGGGGGAGGCGTGGAAGGGAGGATAGAATGGAGCAGAGATAATGAAGATGTCATTGCTCTAACGGAATTGTAACTAGTAACAGTCAGTTGGGTGCCAAGTGTCGTGGATAGGCAGCCCGGGGAGCGCGCTGATCCAGTGTTCTCTGGATTAATACGAGTTGGTTTACAGGAGATCATGTCAGGGTGCAAATCCTCCCTGCCGCAAGACTGTTTACTGTTTTGTTTTGAGGTGCTCCGTTTCTTCCAGCATGAAATATCACCACTGTTCATTGAACAGATTAGCTCAACGCAACCAGAGCCCAGATGGGTATTTCCAAAAATCAGACCCCCCACTTGGAGCAAATGCCTGGAGCGGCATCTTTTCTTCATTCTGGGCTGGGCTTGAGCCATGTGATTTGAGTAGTTAGGTTGTACGCCTACATAAACTTGCCTAGCCACACCCTGCCCTGCCTAGTTTTTAAAAAATACTTCTCATCAAGATTTTTTTTAAACCAACTAAAAACCATTTTTAATTAGTGCAAGTTAAGGAGGGTCATAAGTGTATTAATCCTGCTCACGTCACACAACCTAAACAGAGTCCCGGATTCAAAGGTTCAACTCTTCAATGGTCCAGCTACATGACCACACACGACAAGAAAAGGTGGCATCTGCAGGACACTTCTCTGTGAATGTGCCAGGTAATTAAAATGACAGTGGCTCCAGGGAGAAATGTCCTACCTGCCTTCCTGTGTTCACAGTATCAGAACTGCACTTAGAAGACAATTGTATAGATCATGAGGTGGAAAGAGTAGAAATAAATCCATGGAGGAAGGAGTACATCTTGTTCGAAAGAAGAAAGAAGGGAAGAAACATATTTACGGGTCCTTTGGAGAAGTGATGGGTCAGAGTACATGTGTTATTATTTCCCAGAAGAGGAAATAGGGTGGGTGATGGGCCGGTTTCCTGATGGACTATCACACCGTGGCGCAGGGCTCTGGCTCTGGAATCAGGGCTGGACACGTGTATTGCCACGCCACTTATTGCTGAGCCACTGTAGACGAGTTATTTATCTAGATGAGCTCCCATCCTGCTTATAAATTTGAGTAGCAATTATATATTACATATATACATATATAATCATGAGCTTAGATGACACATAGTGTCTAAGGCACTTAGTATAATGACTGGCACTTGGCAAACTTGCAACAGATGTTAGGGTAGTTGATGCCCTATTTTTCCCATAAATTGCTGGGAAAGAAGTTGTGAGGCAGCGCCCCAGAAGGGAGCAGTGAGTGCTCTTGGAATGTGGGGAGCTGTGCTTGCTCTGCCTGCCCCACTAGCGACACTGGGCTAAAAGGCAGCCGGTGTTGATGGCTCCGAACTGTGGCAGAATCCTGGACGGAGATGTGTGGAGAAGGGAACAACTGGAACCTAAATCAAATAAAACTAAGGTCACATCTGCCCCGCTGCGTCAAAGGAGGACCATCGCCAGTAACCTGGGCGGCCTCACAGTGTCTGGTGTTCATAGACTCAGAGTAAATAATGGGTTCCCAGGAGGGACCTGGAGTGGCCCACTCAGCAAATACCATTTGCCCAGCACTTCATAGTTCCTCACATTATCCTGTTTGATCCTAGCAACATCCCTATGCATCAATATGACTGGGATTCTCTCTCTCTTTCAGTTCACCCCTAAATCTGTGACTTGCCCCTGAAAAATGAGTCAGCCTAAGAAGTATAATCACAGAGACCTCTTCAGTGCATGCCACTGTCCCCAAACCCCACCTTCTAGAATCTAGCAATGCTTGGCCGTGTCATGTCCTGGTTTCCCGTGTCGTTATGGTGCAGCTGTGGGAACAGCACCAACATGGAGTCAGAAGCTCATCTCAAGCACAGACCACTGGTTTCTCTATTTCCTCCTCCAAAATTTCCCTAGATGCTTCTTGAACTTCAAGTGGGAAAGTTTAACCCTTCAACACAAGCTTCAACTATAAGGGAATTTTGAGTCAATAGATAAATGCCCCAGTTTCTGATTCTTCAGGAGTCAGTTTTGGGGTACAGTCTGTGAGGCTCGTTAGAGGGTGCCTTGTGAACCTGAGCATCCCTGGCCCACAGGAGTCATCCAGTTCTCTTGGTGACTCCTGAAATACGCCTTTATTATCTAAACTTTACAGATGAGTTGACTGAGACCCCCAAATCCCTAAATCAGTTGACTAAGGTCACACAGGATTAAGCTGGATTCTCTTTGAAACTTTAGTTGTCCTTGTTAAGCATCACCTATTCTGAATGTTTGCCTCTTGGAAGTTTGCCCATTCATTTACTGGGTGGTCATCATCTGGACTCTGTTTGTGGAACTCTCCACCCCCTTTGGAGATGTCCCTCTGCCTGGGATGGAAACTGAGCAGGACTAGATGTTTACCCTCCCTGCCCTCTGGCAGTTGGGCACAGGCCTGCCACTTGACCCAGCATTTCTCTGCTTCTGAGAGCCAGCACTTCAGCACAGGGACAGCTAGAGGTCATTAGAGGTGGTCCAGGTTTCAGGGCCTTAACTGACTAATTCAGGGAGGGGCTCCCTCTCTCTGCCACCTGTGTCCCTGGCCCTTGCTCCTTCTCTAGTTGTCTTCTCAGGTCTGTAAGTTTCCCCACATCCTTCCAATACTGTGTCTTTTACTTGAGTTATTGGAAATGCTTGCTTGGATTATAATCATCAACACTCATTCATGCTGCTGAGAAATCTAGACTGTAGATTTCTGGATTTCTAATAGGGTCTTCTTCCCTGGGGTAAAATGCTCCTACTAAAGATTTATGAATAGGGATAAAACTGAGGAATTGAACAGGCATATAGGAAAGGATTTTACTTTGCTCTTCTTTACTATCAGATTAAAGGCAATGCAGCAAGAAGAGCATTTCTTTTAAAAAATTCCTAAAGAATATGAAAGAAAGACTCAAAGGGACTCCAGGGAGGATAGCCAAACATGGGCCTAGAGGGAAGTGTTTCTGTTTCCCCTTCTTTCTAGTCTTGCTAAATTCTTGTAACAGGATTTGGTAAGACTCAAATGCTCTTTCTTTTGGCCTGAGTTTTTGCTTCCTTCAATATCAGTGGTTGGACTTACTGCCTGATTCTTAGGAGAGTCATAGGTGAGTGTAATTTGGAATGAGGATTATGACTGTGCTTATTCTGCTCAGCACTTACAAAGCCATCCTGATTATTTCCTTTGCCTGCCAGATGGCAAAACCAGCAAACAGTCCCGTGGACAGAAGTTATCTTGACATGCTGTGGGATTCTGTATTTTTACTGTGAACTTGGCAACAGCATCGCACTCTCAGGATGCCTGGAGAATTGTTTATAGGAAGATCACCAACGGGACACGTGGCATGGTTCTGTAACACCCACATTAACAGGCTAACAAGCCTTCAATAACAAAAACTCCAAAGAAGCAACAAATGGACCATTGTTAACATTGGCATGGGAGATGTATCACAGTGTGAGACAAGAAGTAACTCTAAACAAAGCACTTCCTAGCCGTGCTGAGGCAGGTATGCTGGGAAGAAGGGAGTCGCTGCCAAAGAAATTGAAGCAGCACCGATTCAGAAAATACCACCAAAATGAGAACCGGGGACTACTAGTGAACGTACCGCTAACTGGCAGAGTTGGCAATTGAAACTTCCATTTCTGTGTCTTGCTATGCAGTAGCAAATAAAAAAGTAACGAGAGCTACAGAAGTACAGTTGATAAACGCTTTAAAGAATGAGCTTGGAGCAAGTTTAGAGCGACACTAAAAACTCCCTGTGATCCACGGATCCTGCATGAGACTAAGAAGGAACTGATCTAAGGAACTAAGAAGGAACAGACCCATGGGGACTGACAGCAGATGTGGGACCATGAAGTTCTAAGAATTTGATCATAAAATGAGAGGCTATCTGAATACCCAGCAGAGAGACATTTTCCCAGCTGCTCTTGCCTAAAATGTTCAGCTGTCTTAATAAGAAGTTGGTGTTTAGCATTAAGCTCATGCTAGTTATTCAGTTCTGTTTCTAGAACAAGACCAGGTCCCTTTTGAGTGTGGTCCACCTTTCACTGTCACGAGACCTGCTTGACACTAACAGTGCATTCTGAATGCCAGAGCCAGCCCCCTGCGGCTCTGCTCTGGGGCAGCAAGTCTGAACATCCTTGTGCAAGAAGTGCCTGTTGCTGCCTCTGAGAACCCCAGGTGGCTAATTCACATCAAAGTGGAGTTCCCTCTGAGAGGTCCAGAGGACAAACTGAGGAGAGGCAGTGGCTGATAAGAACTTTATGTGAACTACAAGAGAATCAATCTCTGCTGTTTTGATCTGTGGGGTGGGCTGCCTCAGAACTTATACTTTTCACCAGGGACTAACACAAACCAATCCAGAAACACTGGGTTGTATTAGTTGATTCAACCAGTGCTGATCTTTTTTCCCTCTTCCCTGAAGTCCTGGCAAATAGGCAATCAATAGGCTGGATGCTTATCTTTAGAGATGCGATGTCAAGTGTTCAGACAAGAAAGATGCATTTCATTTATTTGCTTGTCTGCTTCCCAGCACAGTGAGAAGGCAGAGCCCTGTGCTGAGTCTCAGGAGGGAATATGGTAGTTTTCTCTGCCCTCTACTTGGGATTTCTTTCTTCTCCCTTATCTTGCATGGTAGCAAAGATGCGATGTTTGAATTCTCAGCAATGGCAAAACATTGTCTATTTAGAACCTTTCACCATGTCACAGGATTTATTATTGCAGACTCACTTTCAACAAAGGTGTTTCAAAACAAAACATCATTCCTGCTTTTAAATGTTGAGTTAAAACCTGAAACAGGGGCCTCCCTGGTGGTGCAAGGGGTTAAGCACCGTGCTATGAAGCATCTGCAGCCACTGCAGCACATGTTCAATTCCCAGCCAGGGAGGGGACCCACATGGCCACAGCAGACCTCTCCTGCCTCGCCCCCTGCTCCCCTCAGCAGTGTATTTCAGTAGCTCTGCCTGTTCTGTTTCCTGCTCTGTCTCTGGTGAATCCTCTCACCCCCGACCCCTCTGGCCTGTACCTGAAAGAGATTCTGATTCTCACTTTGTCTCTCCATCCCAGAAGCCTATCCAACTGCCTGGCCATGTGGTCAACCCACAGCTGCCTTTGTGTCTCCCAGCTCCCACTGTGCTGCATGGGCGCTTCTGCAAGTCAGCAAAGCCAGCTGGTCTCTTTTGGCTCACCTGTTTTGATCCCTTTTTGGCCCTTTCCATTTCTTGTGAACTTGCAAAACTCTTGCATCCTTTACCTAATTGACTTGGAACACAGAAGTGCCAGGGATGACCGTGTGTTATGTGAGGGGAATGTCATAAGTTCAGATGTTTGAGAACATTGATTTTTAATGACTTGGTGGAGGTAGTAGAATGAGTTGGAGTCAAACCATTTCATGAGTGCTTACTCACTTTGTCCCAATGGCTTTTGTACACATTACCTTTATTTAATTCACAATAATCCCATGAGTAGGTATTATCCCCATTTCACAGATAAGGGGTTAAGAAAATGGCAGAGGGTCACATAACTATGTGTCAGAACTGGGTTGTTATGACGATCTGTTGCGACCATCAAACCTATTTTTTCTCTGCTCTGGCTGTGCAGTTGAAAATTATTATATGGCTTAGGAGAGCCAGTGATAGCTGTAACAAGTAGCAGTCATAATAGCCACAACAAAATCGAGCAATAATAACTATTTCTTGAACTATTTGTTTGCATTATTTTTGTGATCTTCAAAATAATTTCGTGACTTCGAACCTATTTTTATTCCTATTTTATAAACAAGGAGACCGAGAGCTAGAATGGCAAAAGAAATTTGCTCAGGGACACACAGCTCGGAGTGGATAAAGTTGAGCTTTGTACCTGGGTCCACAGATCCTGGTCCCAAGTGTTTAACCACTTCTTGATGATGACAACCATGGGCAAGGATGTCACCAAATGGGGCGTTTTGTCCCATGATGCCAGGGAGGAGAGAGTCTCATGTTTCTCATTTATGCAATGAGCAACCGTAACGAACGTCTCTAGACTGTAGAAAAGCACACGCCTTTGCCTGTGCTTTGCTCAGGGGTGAGTATGTACTGTGCTGTCGTCAGGAAGACCCGCAGCAACCGCGCGAGCAGGAAGCCTGTGCGCTCAGATCTGAACCTTCTCTGACCGTTGGATCAGCCTGTTTATGGAGATGGGGAAGGAACGAAGCAAATTGGATTTTCCACCAATTCTCAAAGGGCATGAACTCAACTTTTCGAGCTCATGGGACAATCGAAGTTTTGACTTGGAGCAGGAAGACCCCATGGAGAGAGGAGAGGCTAGCTAGATTAAATGAGCTTTCCATTCTGTTGTTATGAGGGAGTTAGGGGGGTGTCAGAGTTTTAGTTTTATGTTTTCTTTTGCACCTCCATGGGATTGGAAGTACATCCTTCTTGCTGGTGTGTGCTATGCAACCTTGGGGAAGGAGTGATCAAGCAGTGAGTGTGGATAAGTGTTGCAGGCCTCCAAGACCTCTAGAAGGGTCTTATTCCAGTCTCTTATCTGGGATAAGGAGTTTTGACTTTATGCTGAGGCAGGGAGCACCATGCAAGTGTTCCAGGGGAAGAGCTTTAGAGAAAGACCTCTCAGTCTAGTGAAGAACAGATTAGGGGTCTGGGCTGGGAGGAGCGGAGTACAGTGGTGTCAACCAGCAGGCCGAGAAGAGGCAGTGATAGAAATAGATACTCGGGACAGCAAGACTTGGTGATGACTTGATGAGGGCTGAGGGAGGGGATTGGGATTTTCTTACAGGTTGCGTTGTGTTTCCCCCAAATTCATGTGTTGAAATTGTAGCCCCCATTGTCCTTATGGGAAGGAAGGATTTGGACACAGACATAGAGGGGAAACCTGTGAAAATACAGGGAAAAGATAATCTCACCTAAACTAAGGATAGAGACTTAGCTAGATCTTTCTCCCAAAGATCCCAGAAGGAACCAACCCTGCCCGCACCATGTTCCTGAACTGAAAACCTCCAGAATTGTGAAACCAGCATTTCTGTCGTCTAAGCCATTGAGTTTGTAGCACTTTGTCCCACAGCCCAGCAAATGAATGCAGATGGTTCCTTGGGTTTTAAACCCCAGCACGTAGTTACCACTCTACGTAAGCAGCAGGGGGGGAGAAGCTCACTGAGCGGGGTGGAGGTAATTCCGTTTTCAGACGCTGGCTTTGGGGTACTTGTCGTCACCTGTATGGAGAGGACCTGATGCCGTGGGAGTGTCTCTCCGAGAGAGGGCAGGGTCGGGGTGAACAACACAGAGCCCTACTATTACTTTCCTTCTAGGCAGAGATGAAAACATCTTTGTTAAATGTTGTTTTAGAATATTTACTTTTAGGTAATAGCAAGAAAGTAGTCTGAGCAAGGTCAGAACAGCAAATGGAATGATTTGCCACCAGTTGGCTGCTCCTGGGGGAAGGAATTTGTCCTTTGAGATGGTCCCAGAACAAACTCTGGGGTTCTGACTCATAAAGCTCACAGGAGATAATATCCAGACCCCAATACCTGATTGATAATAAGAAATAGAGCTGGGGGGTGGAACAGACACACGTGTCTGTCTACCCAGCCTCTTCTCTTACTTTCAGAACAACTACAGAGGGAAAGGAACTGTCAGAAGGTTGTGTGGCAGAAAGCAATCCAAGCAGTGGCGGTAGCTTAATGATTTGAATTGGTAATGAGTTCAGGCCCCAGCAGCCTGATGGCGCACTGCTCCTAGCCCCCCACGATGGAGAGGCGGCTGCCAAGTGGACGGTCCCTCCTTGCAGCCCCTCAGCGGTCAGCTGGTTGCCCCTGCCCTCAGCAGTGCTGGAGGGCGCTGCCAGCTCTCCCCTCTGCAACTTTCCTTGCTTCAGTAGATGATCCAGCCCATTTTAAGGAAGATGCTCTTCATCTCTGGACATGAGTATTCCCAGTCAGATCACAGACCTGCTGCGCTGCCCCAGGACCCACTCGCTTTCTTTGAAATCATTCCATATCTCTTTGCTTTAACCAATTTTGTGTGGATTTTAACGTTTCATTTTTCTCATTTCTACATTCTTGGCCTTGGAAGTGGAATTGGGATTTGGGGACGAGGTCTCACCGTAGCTCTTACTGAAATGTCTTTAGTAAGTATGGATATAATATTTTTAAAGCAGGTTTTGGTGGTGATTATCTCAAGCTACTTCTCAGCAAATATTTTACTTACCCTCATGTGGTTTATTTTCACTCTTTCTACTGGCTCTAATAAGAATACCAAGTTTCTTTGGAACCAGGTGACTTTCTTACTATGGTGACACTTTCATTTTTAGGTATTTTTGTAATTAAGATGACATGGCACCACGAAAGCAGGGCACATTTATATAAGGTCTGCCATTTCATTTCTTTGGTATCTCTTGACGGTTCTCCCTTTACTTTAAATAGGTGAATAATAATATCCTCTGGGGCTGTTCCTCGTAGGAAGTTGGACTTGTCAGCAAAATTGACCAAACTTCAGTTCTCTCTCCCCATAGCTGCAGGCCAGTGAAACTGAATTCATCAGGTCTCCCCTTAACAGCGCCTGTCATTGGAAGTCATATGCTCTAAGAAGATAAGTATGAGTCTCTTTTAACTTTTCTTTCATCTTTTGCTGCATTGTGATGTCCATCTGGGTGGGGCTTTGGATGATGGAGTCTAACTGACAGCATTTTACATACCCAGGCTTGCTTGCAAGATGCTGATATGTGGAAGATTTTCAAAATTTAGTCAAGGTGCAATTTACATAGTCAATAACTGTTCCCTGGTAAAGATATTAATAGGCTTTTTCATTAACTAAACCCCAGAATCTTTCTGGTCTGAGGAGGGGTGTAAGTGGGGGAAGAAAGACCAAGTTAAAAAAAAAAATTACACAGTCTGCTCTCAGAGAGAAACATACAGACCAGTGATGAGCCTGTGGCAAGCATTCTAGGAGAGCCCCACAATTTGAGGAGGAACAAGGGTGCAGAGATACCTGCTGGGAGGCTGGGGACAGATCTGTACCCTTTGATTCCTCAGACACTTCTCAGAAACAGAACTAGTTCTGTGGAGTTGGCTTTCTACAAGCTTTTGAGGGTGGGGGAATTGATTTGAAAGGGTGGGGCTAGTTCCTTCTGCCGGATGGAGTGGAGCAGCTCTGTTTTTTGGGTTTTGTTTTTATTTATTTTCTATTAATTTCTATTTTATTCATTCTTGTACAGTTTGCTTTCTCCTCTTCGGTGTAGTCCCCATAAAATTCCCAGCCCCGTTTTGTTAGTGAGGTGGCTGGACCCCAACTTGGGCAGGCAGACAATGGGCCGTGCGTGTCGCCGGGTCACAGCGCAGCTCTACAGAGGCGTGAGGCAGGACACTCGCGGCAGAACACCCCGCTTCAGATGGCCGCTTCTGAGAGGCGTCTACCGCAGTCCTTCAGCTGCTCCCTCGCTCACCCTTGAATGGAAGGGGTCACGGGTGAAGGGAGCGCAACTCGTCATCATAAGAAGTGACTTCTCATTTCAAAATATCTGGGTTTTTAAAAAAGTTTTTGGTTAGGCATATCTGCCGTTACAGATGGTTTCATTTCTCTCTATCTAATCAGATTCTCAGATCTTCTGCTCCTCAAAGACAATTCTGATTACTTGCCAAGTGGGTAACTCTCCCTCACTATTTTTAGTTGTGCTCTTTAGAGGGCACAAGTGCACTGGGTACTTACTATGGACTGAGCTGCACGCTCACTGGGTAAGGAGACCTTTGCTAAATGAGGTTTGTTGATAATTATTCTGCGCTGCCGATAAAGAACCCAAACACACAGGAGTTTCAAATGATTTCACAGCTGATTTATATGCACAAAGAATAATTAGCATCATGTAATTTTCCTTGCCAGATTGATTCTCATTTGAATATCGAAAGATATGTCATTTAAAAATAATTTCATACTTTGCTGATGAACTAAAATTGAGACATTGGACACATATGGTATGTGTGCTAGTGGGCAAGTGAACAATTATCTTCTCTTGTAGGGAAGTGGGGACAGCAAACCCACAGTTACTCAGTGTCCACCTTCAAGAGACGCAACCACCATTGTTAAGCGTGTTATCTAGAGAAATAAACCTGGGTGTTACTAGTTAACAGCCAACTGTGCGCCCCCCCCCCCCACCATAACACAGAGGAGGTAAGAGCAATGTCATTCACATGAAGACTCCAGGAATTAAGAAACACAGGCTCGGTGCTAGTTTTCCATGAATCTTGTGAGCAGTCATGATTCTGGAGATGAGCGAACTGACTTGATTTTGAAGAAAGGAAGCTGTGGAGAGCCATTTCCTCAGGCCATGTCACCCCAGGGTGGCTCTGGCACACTGGGCCCAGGAGCTTCTCTTCGGTGCCTATGCTCGCTCCAGTATCCCGCCCGACAACCGGCTCCTTCTTCACAGCTCTCTAGACTCCAAAATTAGGCCCTCTTTGTTACCCAAACTCCCTGCTTGGCTCCCCATTAGAAAGTCCCTTCACCCCCCACCCCAAACACACGCAGATGAAGCAGTTAACTGACCGGACCATCTCCCCACACAATACCCATCAGTCACAAGGACTGAAGGCCTCTCAGGCCGGAAAAAGAGTACCCTTGGCCTGGACCACTCTTGCCCTGCTCTGTCCTAGAGAACCCAGACAGCAACGTACTTCCCTGTGCCTGGCTCTTGTCAGTTCCCTTGTTTTTCGGGAAATACTTGCTCAGTCCTGCCGCTTCTCAGCCTAGTCAGTGTGAAAGTGTTCTTGCTCCCCAACACCTACATATGCCCACCTCGACTGGCTGTTATGCCCCACTTCTGAACACCAGAACCCCTCTGCAACCCAGCCCCCTCTCTGATGGCTGCCAACCCCTACTCCAGCCCCTTCACCTGGCCAGTTCAGTGGAAGGAGCTCAGGTACTGACACTACAGATATCCTCACTGATGTCAGTGAGTCTAAAAACCTCTTGCTGCAGAGTCAGGATATTTTCAAGGTAAGTGAATGTCCTCGCGTTGGTAGGATTTCAGAGACTATAGCAATGAGAAGACTTTCCGTTACTAAAGCCCACGTAGGCAAATCTCTTCAATTAGAGCAGGGAGAGGTAGGGCGTTTTGGCCCTGTCGGGAGTGGGGTGTGATAATGGTAACAGTGCTTACCTGACGGCCAATTCAGGTTGTCCTGACCGCACCGAGCTTCAAAGAGCTCGTGCTCTTGAGCTCGTGTTACTTTTGAGTGGCATAACAAATTAGTATTATTATCAACAATATAAGCAGAGTCAAAATTGCTTTCTGGGGCAGTGTAAATAGAGCATTTTGAGGTTCAGCTGGTTGGAGTTAATTCCCCTTGACTGGTGTTGGGAGCCTCTTCGCATGATGAGCTGTAGCTGGTCCATGTTGGACCTGTCGTCACGTAGGACTGGAACTACCTGACATGAGCCACTAGAACATGAATTCTGGATTCTGCACAGGAGAACCGAGATCCCTAGTTCAGGGGCTCATCCCCATCAGCAGACAGCCTGGTGTGGGAGGCAGTCTCTTGCTTCAGTTTGTCTGGTGAGAGTCACAATAGAGCCTATAAAATTCACTCTAGGAATCGCCCCATTTTCTCTCTTGTCTCAAACATGTATCACCCTTGGCTGCAGGCCCTTGAGAGCTTCAGGCAGGACCAGTGTGCTGCATCTTGGCAATCAGGGCCTGACCAAAACCAGCGTCATCCTCCCTGCCGTCAGCCCCTGTGTCCTGAATGGGCCTGACTGTGGGTGTCCACAGACACCTCACTTCCCAGCACTCCTGATGTTCTCGGAGCACAGTCTGGAGGTTAGGGGTAGCTGTCTCGCTCTGCTCTTCACTTTTTTAAAAAGCATAGTTTTAGACACATGATCTCATGGGTTGTTCTGACTCAGCAAAAAGCAAAGGTTCAGAGAGTGAAGCTTGGTGGATTCCCAGGTCGGCCACTGCCTGCACTGTGTTCTCCAGTCAGTGTCTTACCACGCTCATGGGCTAGGAACTCAGTCCAACGCGAGCAGGAAGGATGATACTTACTTGGAAAAGTTATGGAAGGATTAGAATGTGCTGGCATGTCGTAGGCGCCAATAAATATTGCGGGATGTGGTGGATTAGCTCATTATATGCACATGACTTCTAATCAAGGTTTCAGGGCATCCTTCTCTTACTCCAAAGTGTCAGGCCAGGTGGGTGTCCTTGGACAGAGAAGAATGGCTGCACTGAAGAAAGGTGTCAAGAGACTCAATGTGCCCATGGGCCCAGGAGAACTCACCCTTGTACACAGACAATGTAAAATGAGACAGAAATACTGGCCTTAGGTATACCTTCGTTGTTCTGCTTCCTCTTCTCTTTGTCACAGTCTAAGCACTGTAGATGGGATGTTCTCTTGCTTGTTCTTTAGTTCTTGATTGCCTCCTATTTTCCTATTCCCCCTTTCTTATCTCTTCTCCTTTCTATCATGAGTAACTATCGTCAGAATCCATCTTAATCCAGCCCTAGAACTTACACCACTTAGATGAAGCACATGAGATGGCATGATATTCTGTACACAAAAGAAATTTCTAAACTGTGAAATCATACACAAATATAAAGAATTATGACATTGGTGTTGAGGATGATCCTTGTAATTATGACAGAAACCCAGTGGGTCAGCCCTAAGGACAGTATTTCAACAGTTTGGAGTTCTAATCTGAGGCAGTTAATGAGCAGTTAAACAACTATGCCTACTGGGTGAAAAAAGAAATGAGCCCACTAATCAATTAAACTCTCTGCTGGTGTGAATTAGCATGCGGGCAAAAAGGAGATCTGTGTGTATAATCTTCAGGAAAATCTTTGGCTGCATTTCACACCAATTTAAGCAGACTGAATCATCGTGGAATTGTTGGATTGGGTTGGATGTGGGTTACAAAAGTAAAGGGGTTGTGAGCAGAGATAAACGTCTGCATTGGTGGAGATCTTGCTAATAACATTGTGCAGATTTTCAAGAGGTGGCCCTTGCCGCCCACGTAAGGTGCCCTGTCCTTGGAAAGGAGGGCTGCAAAGAGCTACAGCGAGCTGGCTGGGTTTCAGCCCCAATGCCCTTGGGACCAAGTCTCTGTGCAGACCCCCACCTGTGAACCCTACTGGGTGATCTGAAACCATGGGGTCCTCTGAGGACTATTTCATGTGATGTCTTTTAAAATCGTCTACAGGAGAGAGTGTGTGTATACAGTAAATTTACTTTGCATAGTAAAATGGTTAAACAAAAATGATGAGTGCATGTATAATGACAGAAGAGTGAGGAAGTAAAGGTAGCAGTAATGCATGTGGACTGCTTTTCAGGAGGAAATTTGAGCAAATTCTCATGTCCTCAGCAACCAGTTTTATCCTGTGCACATGTGGATACTTGGAATGTGTGTGAAAGAACCAGGGGAAGGATGGGAAATTGGAGAAAGGGGGAAGATAAAGAAGGATGTTTGAATACAAAATGTTGAAAGATTTGGTGCCTGACTGGGATCTCATCATCTTGCCAAAGGAAAGGGCATGTGGTGAGCTGGAAATCAGGACTGTAATTTGCATCCTCCTCTGGGAACATCCACTTCCCAAAGGTACTTCAAAAAAAGGTGACCAAAAATCTCTAAGTCTGTTTTTCTACTTTTGAGCAAACCCAGTGCTGTCCCCACTTGGAACTGGGAGTGTGATTCTGTGAGATTTACTGTGAGAAGGTCAAGGAAGCCTCCAATGTTGGGCTGTTGAGCAGAGAGGACCTCGAGCTGACTTGATTTTGTTTGACTTTGGTTTGCTATTGATGGTAAGGGTGACGAGAATACTAACTTAGCAACTCTGTGAATACTGGAGGGAATTGGGAAATAACCACAATTTTTGTGTAGCTGGTAGGGATTTGAAAACCCAAACATTGAGTTCATGTCCCAAAGCAGCTGAACTTGGTATTAGGATACCACGAGTATGCTTGAGCTTCTTTTCCCTGTGGGGACTGTGTTGAATTCTCAGCAAACAGAATCTTCAAAAAGAAGCCGAATCAAGGACTTTTTTTCTCCTAAGGATAAAATGGAATGATCTGCTTGGGGTCGTAAGGCTGGCTGAGCATGCGAGGCAGCCAGGAAGTAGGGCCAGTCGCCAGAGTGTCCCAAGACTACATTCTTAAAAAGTGTGAAGTAGATAACTTCACAATAGACTTTGTTTTTTGGGAAAACATGGTGAATTTACTGACTGATCGGTTAATGTAGACTCTCACTCACATGTTTGTACTGTTCTTTCAAGCTTGCCATCAAATTCTTCAAATAGAACCTCTAGGAAAAGCTTTCAACACGAGTGGGAGAAGCATGGCATTCTCTGGGGAATTATGTTATTATGCTCCATTTTATTAAATTTATGTTTCATCTACTTAATGCTCTTTTTCTCTAAAAGAGGGGAAGTCAAAGAGAAGTCTAAAATCACTGCTGTTATTTTTGGTTTATAAAGTGAAAAAAATTACAGTAAGAAAGCAAGCCATCGTTGAATGCTTTGGCTTAGATTAGGCATTCTATAGGGTCAATAATTATATTCTGTGTTAAATTAACATTTAAACAATACCCTGGAATTCAAGTAGCAGACGGCAAATAAACCAACTAGCACATGTTATTTCATTTGTTATGAATAAGAAATATTGGCTCCTTTCAAGCCCAAGTAGCTTATATTGATGGGTTTAATTATTTTAGGACCTGGCTTGTTTTTCACTTAAGTGTACACATGGAATTTAAAATAACTTTAGAGGCCCCATAATGTGTTTATTTTCCATGGCTTTCCCATTGACGTTCAGACCGTGGCTCTAGAGTCAACGACATCTACCTTTTTCCTACATAACTGACTGCGTCAGGTTACTTCAATAATCCAACTGTTGGCATTTTAAAATTTTACATTATTTTACTTTACGTCTAATCTGATTCAATGACCCAGTTCATTATGTTTGCTCTAATTTAGCCACCATAATAAACTGTAAAAAATTGGAATAATGTGCTTTTTATTACAGGCCTGTTAGCTTTATTGTTGTGATTCAGTCTTACAGATTATGATATTAAAGTGTAAATAAGCAAAAGCTATTGCTTAGATAATTTTTTGTTTCCATTAGGCACAATACAAAGGTTTTTAAAAATCACAGTTGGTTTCCTCCCTTGTTGTTTTTTTCTTTTTCAGAATGCTAGAATTTTGGTTCTGCTGTGTGGTGCAATGATGGTGCACTTCCAGGCAGGGAAATATGTCATACACAAGCTTATCAGTGGGCAGTGGGTCTACGAACAGCAAAAAATACTGGTTGAGAATCTAGGGCGACCATGCCTGCAAGCACCTTGTGATTTTAGAGAAGTATGATAGAAGAAAATCAGGACATTTGGACATAATGATGTTCAACTAGCTAATGTATATTGAAAGGCTAAGTTACAAATATTTTGAGTTCAGAATCAATAGGATTACAGAATTTTTAGAACTTATGAGAATTTAGCATCAACAGTTCCACTTCCTTATTTTTCAGGGAAAATTCGGAGATCCAGAGAGAGCAAATGCCTTGTCTAGGTGTCACTGAAATTGTAGGAAGTGGAACTGTAACTAACTTCCAGCGTGGTGCTTTAGCCCCCATCTCCAGGAGAGTCAGGGCAGGCTGCAGAACTGGCAGGGGTGTGAGAAGGTTCTCACGCTGTCCAGGTAGAGCTGTGGGGGGGCACTGTCCATTCCAGAGTGGGAGACATTCCAACAAGGGGTTAGGGAGGGTTTACTCAGGCATGTTGGTGGATGATGGTATGTTGGTGTACTGAAGTGATTTAAGTCCCTCTGGCCCTACTGTTCACCAGAGATGGTTTTGTTTGAGTAGACCACCTTAACCTAGGGAACCCCCGAGGAATGATTTGTCCACTCATTTGGTAATGATTGCTCTCTTCAAGAACATTTGCCTTCTCTAAAACTCAAGTAGGGCTGAACAACTGACTCATTGCTTCCTGTCTTTCTGACCTTGGATAAGCTGCTTTATCTCTCTGATCTCGAGTAATAGCACCTACTGCACAGGATAGTGTGAATTTTTAGAACAGGGTAAGGCACTCGCCACCTAGTCTGTAGTAAATGACTTGGTCCATTTTGGCTGCTATAACAAAAATACCTTAGACTGGGGGGCTTCAATGACAAATGTTGATTTGTCATAATTCTGGAGGTTGGAAGTTTAAGACCAAGTCACCGGTTGAGTCACTTTCTGACTGACAGAGTGCGGTCTTACCCCTGGACCTGACATCGCAGGGCATGACTGAAGAGAGGAGGGAGCTCCATGGGGTCTCTTATAAGAGCACTGGTTCTGCTCATGTGTACCCCACTGCTTGTGATCATCCACAGACCCCACCTCGAAATACCATTGTACTGGCGATTAGGTTTCAACATAATGTTGGGGGCGAGGGGGACGAACACCTTATTTGTGACAGTGAGTGTAAAATCACTATCTACTATTTAATGGTTAGGGTTTTGACCTGCCTCCAGCTTCTGAATCCAGTCCTCAGTTCACCTGGGCAGTCCCTCTGAAGATTCTGATGCCACGAGGGAAATCTACTGTACTTCCTTCTTCGTGGAGGTAAAGTTAGAGGCAGAGAAAGGAGACACAGTAAACGTGTACCTGGGCCGTAGTGGGACATGCGTTCATGAGCAGAGCCCCTCTGGCATGTCTCCCTCAATAACCATAAGGTACCACAACCTTCATTCAGTTGCATTAAGACAGTTGTAGTTTTCACATCTTAAAATCTTCTTTGAAAACAATTTAGCATATTGCTCATGACAAGCACCTGTCCCAAAATTACTAAAATCCCTTCTCCTGCTCTCTTACTCTGGTTTCCAAGTCTTCCTCGTATGCTCTAAGTAGATATTTAATTCCTTTTCCTGGTGTCCACTTTCCAGGGTAGGAGTGCTGGCTGAGCTTGCAACTAGCATTGCAGGGACTAAATGATTTTTCTCTATCAGAAGCACAGATCTGTTTTTCCATTAAGGGGGAAATAAGATCACTGGATGAGAGAGAGGAGCTCAGAGCAGACATGTGATACAACCCCCTTCTCTGATAAGGCGGCAGGGTGGCTTGCAGTCCCTTGGGTGAGGCTGGAGGGATAGCTGGAGCAAAGCCATGCTCGTGAGCAGCAGGGGGTCCAAAGAGGTGAGGAGGTCATGATCTGCTGGCATGTATAATTAATATTCTCCCAAAGACTTTCTTCCCAGGGCTGCTGATACAAGGCCTTCAGTGCCTCTGGATTACTGTGTGTTTGCTGCTGTGCAGACCCATTTCAGTGGTGTTCCCATAGGGAAGGCAAAGGGCTCCACCCTCCTTTTCTTCCTGGGAGAGAAGGCCCAATTTGGAGTGATCCTGGGCTCTTCTTCTTTAATCCAAACAAAGACTTATTGTCTCAGAGCATCAAAGGGCATATCTACTCATACCCTAAGCATGACTTTGGAGCTTGATTCTGTTTCATTAAGCCATACAGGTTGCCACTAAAGGGAGATGAGAAAAACCCAGCAGCCCATTTCCCTGTGTTATAGCAGCATTTGAGATATAGTAGGGCTTTTAAGCACTTCAAATTTAAATATCTCTCATGGCAGCCCATCTACAATTTCCATTAGGAAATTGGATTATAATGTGTTGTAATGTGTGACAGTTTTTCAAGTCACTTAATTTGACTTATACTTGTGATTGTTCCTTAAATGTAAGATCTTAGCTCCAAACACTTTGTGGTATGGGAACATGGAAATTCATCACGATCCAGCCTGGCCTACAGCAGGCCACTGTGTCATTTGCTCTCTCAGGACAGTAGGTAAAGCTACAGGACCCAAGATTAGACAGGTGCCTCTAAAGAGGCAAAGGACAAAGGAGGATAATTTCCTTGTTTATAAATGGCCCTTTACAAACAACATTTATAATTTGGTCTGATTTCCATGCAAGTGCTTTGGAAATATCTATGAACCTTAATCTTTTTGTCTGTAAAATAAAGATCAATGACTTAAGGATCTGTTGTACTAACACAGTAATCAAGAACATAGTAATTAAGAGCCAAAGTCCCTTAACTAGACCCTGTGAGATTAAATCCCAGATCTGCCACTCAGATGTAGCTGGTCCAAGTCTTCTCCCTTATGCTTCTCTGTCAGTGACATTTGTCATTGCATCTCAGACCCTCCCTATCTGTGCATGTGTGTGTGAGTTCTGTCACATGTAATGAAAATACCTAACATGATTCTCTTGGAGTCATCATGGACCCTCCTTAAATACTGTGCCTAGAATTTATAAGACTTATCTCACTGAACACTTACAGAAGACCTAAGACAAAAGGTATCAATATTAGTAGCATTTTATAGGTAAGGAGACTGAGGTCTTTGTTGAGTTCATATGAAATACATGTTTATATTATGCTATTGATATTTAGCATCATAACATAACATAGCTCATGGAATTAAATTCCTTAAAAGCACCATCTTCTGTGGTTACGTTACATTTCAGAATATAAACAGATCATTCATCTAATCATGTCCTCTTGAGCACTCAGGGCTCCTGTCCAGCTTTTAAGCAGTGTAAATAATACTGTGATGAACATCACATCTGTGCACCAAAATCTTTGTGGTATAATCTGATCGTTTCTTCAGGCTGGTTGCCCAAAAGTGAAATATTAGGTCAGAGGTCACGAATGACTTCAAAGCCATTGATTGGTCTGGACGAAATTGCTTCCTAGAAATATTGGGCCCTTTTGCATTCCTGTGAGTGGGAGATGAGCCTGCTGATCTCAACTCCAGTGTTTTATGCAACTTCAAGAAATATATTTTGTTTATTTGAAAGACTAGGCTTTGAAGTACTTTTTAAATCTGGAACATTTGGATTTACAAATAAAAGACAGTGAAAAGGAATGAAGATTAAAGGGGGCATCAGATCATAAAGTATATGAATAGATATTAAAATTCAAAACACAAACCTCTAGTGTGGAGCAGACAGCTGCAGTAGTTTGTGTGTGTGTGTTTTTTAAACAAACCTATGGTTGATGGAGTCTCCCTTTAATTTTTTTTTTTTGCTATTGTTCCAATTTGACTGCTGGATGGTTGTCAGTTTGTTGCCAGGATAGGAAGAAGAAATGTGAACTTTCATGTTGAGAAGGTTGTGAGAAACTTATGTGCCCATGTGGTTATGTGGGGGTCTGTTAGGTTACTCTGAGTACTTAAGGTTGAAAATAACCAAGCAACCAGTGAATTGCTGGACTTCTATTAACTGGACATGCTGTAGCTCAAATGAAGAGGCTGGCCCCTGGGAAAATGAACTGAGCCAGCTTTTATCCATCTGAATCTGCTCCATCCAGAATAGACTGCAAATAGAGGAAAGAAATAAGAGTCTCAAGAAGTGACAAGTTCTGGGGTTAGTCATTATTCTTGTTTCATAAGCACCCACCAGATCCAAAGAGCCCAGTCCAGCCCAGTCCAGCCCAGACCAGATGTCACACCCTCCCGTCGCCCAGGGAACCGAGCTGGACGCTTGGCCACCCAAATAGTCTCCATTTATCCTCAGGCTACTTGTCATTGGCATCACCTCTATTGCATTTTAAAGATGGGAATAGTGAACCTTGCGGATACTAGACGTTGGCCAGTGCTTGTGCTGGGCCACAACTTCTTTCCAGGGTGAGAGACCTGCCTGTGTATGTGTCATGTCCAGGGAGCTCAGACGGAGCCCAGGAAGTATATGGATTAGCCTTTCCACAATTTTAGGGAGGTGTCTGCACAATCACACTTACCGTGATTAGAAGAAGGACTGGAATTATCTTATGCTGCAAAAATCCCACAATTTGCACCAGGAAACAGTGGTATAATTCAGTCCAAGTCCAAAGGCCTAAGAACCATATTGCAAATGGCATAAATCTCAGGCCAAGGACAGGAGAATGAGAGACCAGGTGTCTCAGCTTGGGCTTTGAGGCAGGATAAAGGGGTCAGTTCTTCCTTCTCCTTTTGTCCTTTCCGGGTCCTCTGCTGCCAGTTGATGCCCCTGCACTGGGGAAGGCAGGCTGCTAGGGTCACTGACTCACACGCTACAGCCCTGGAGACACCCTCACCGACACATCCAGAATAATGTTTAATCTCGGTGCCAAGTGGACACACAGAAGTGACTGATTGTAGGAGACAGTTTTAAAGGTTAGGAAGAAAAATCTCCTTCCATATCCCAGAGGAAGCAAGGACATTGTGGTTTGTAAGACTGAACACACTTTCTAAATAATCTGGTCACCCAGGCCCCGTCAAGAGCTAGCATCTGATATTTAGTAGAAATAGCTGGAGCTCAACCAGGAAACAGGTATGACTTAGAGTATCAGAATATATAGGATTATAAATAAACCGCATACTAGAGACTGTGTTCCAGATCCTGTCATTGCCTAGAGAACTTGGTGCAGTCTGAGAAGCAGTAAAAAGAATGTTGTCTTCTCTGGACAATGCAGTGGCTGGTGACCAGGTATTTGACATGTAACATGGTGCAAGTAAGTGACTGCATTTTTAAATTTAATTTAATTATAAATAATTTGAATTTAAATGTTCACTGGCAACTGTTGACTGCTACACTGGATAGAATGGAGTTCACGAACAATTAAAGGCTTTTTAGTTTTATGGTTAACAATGTTGAAAGCCCAAATCCTATTTCAGAGAAACTTTTGACTTACACATTCTCAAGGAAGTATAAAGTGTCTCTCCTCATTCAAAAGCAAGAATGAGCTAGCAGAACTTTGGTGAGGCACAAGTAAGACAGAGACGCATGGGTGGAGAAGGCGGTAATGAACTTGTTTGAAAGGCACCAAGTTCGGGCGGCTCTTCAGAGCTGGTTGGGGCCCACATTCCTTTCCTTCCTGGTTAAAGCCATTATTTTGGTGGTTCAGTGCTTTCGTGCTCAATAGGCTTGATTTTTCACACAGCTGGGTTATCTGGGGCATGAAAGCGCGCTGCTTAATCTTCTTCATTTCTGCCTGTACGTTCCAGCTGCACAGATGTGAGCGTGATGCTCTCATCTTTCTCTCTAGGCACTGATCAAGTATGACAGTTTCTATGCTGTGCCCACATTGAAAACTAAACAAAATGCAACTTTATGAAGAAAAAACGGGGGCCCTGCAAAAGGAGCCTGAGGACTCCAAGTGCTGTTTCTCTTCCTTACTCCTGGCGAAGGGGGACCTGCTCTGCTCATCGCACTTGCGAGAAAAGGAACTAATCCCAGCTACCTAAGATGGTTTAGTCTGTTGTGAGTTTCTACTCTTAGGTAAAGCCTCATCAGCCTAATTAATAATTATTTGCGGATGGAGACAGCGATATGTTTAAATGACTCGCCCTTTCTTCTCGACAGTTTCTCAAAGCATTAGACATTTGATTAAGTCAGAAAGTTGACTAGTCAAAGTAAAACATTAAAGAAAAAGTAAAGGGCCCGCCCTGGTGGCGCAGTGAGTTAAGCACTATGAAGCAAACCGCAGTCACTGCAGCACGAGTTCGATCCCTGCTGCCGGCCAGGGAGGGGACCCACATGGCGCAGCAGACCTCTCCTGCCTCGCCCGCTGCTGCCCTCGGCAGTGTGTTTCTGTCCATCTGCCTGTTCTGCATCCTGCTCTGTCTGGTGGATTCTCTCACCACCCCTACACCTCTGGCCTGTACCCCAGTGCTTTAAAGTAAATAAATCTTTAAAAAAAAAAAATTAAAAAAAAAGTAAAATTTGTGTTCCCAGTAAATGCAAAAAACAGAAAGGGGAAATTATAAAGATCTTTAATGATGATGAAACAGAAAAGATGACAAGGCAGGTGACCTTCGTGAGAAGCATTTAACTGATTCAAAAACCAAATGATCAGGACTTCAGGAAAGTAAGTCTATAAATACCATTATTCATAGATGTAGAATATCGTTCTTTACAGTTATTAAGAGAATACAAAACATTTAGTATTGTTATTGGTAATTAACATCATCACCGATCGCTTTGTAGGATCTGTATACTCGCTAGACTCTAGGGTTGTCTTAAGTCACGTGTTTATTAGTTGCCAGCTAAAGTGCCTTTGATAGTGCAGAAACATTGTGCAGTAACCACAGGAAGATGACCTGTGTAACCCTCAGACTCACTGGAGGAGAGCCCCCTCCCACCAGATTTTGAGGTGGAAAATTAATGGCATCAGCTACCAGTTTCTTCTGCATGATGTCAAACACTCATATAACTGGTTGTTTTTTAAATGCAAATATGCTGTGATAAAATTTTAAATTAAAAACAAAAAAGCAAAGACATTGAGAAAAAAGACAAAACAAAACAAGAGTAAGGGAGGCAGCCAGCAAAGTTTAATGCCCCCGCATTCTTCATCCACGTGTCAGGCACAGGTTTTATTCTAAACCACCCAGCAGCCACTGCAAAGTCAGAAACAACCAGCAGGAGATGTATGGTGACTGTGCAGTCAAAACAAACTCAGTGCTTGGGATGTGGCGGCTTTTCCCATAAAGACACTGCAGAGCCCCTTTCTGCGGCTCCCCCACCTGAGGGCACCACCACCTCCTCCCAGACCACAGACGGGAACACTTCCCCCTGGTCGCACCCTCATGTCCACCACTGTGTTGTACCCCATGGACTTGATTTCTATCACCCAGTGGCTCTTCTTGAATTTCAAAATCATGGAGTCTTTTTACATGGAATGGTTAATGTGAGGTGCTGGGAAGCAACCCTATTGTAGTAAAGCCACATGTGGGAAGCAGCACAGTTCTGGGAGAGCACTGACCAGAGGGTCTCCCCATTTTCTTAGTGTGGGGAGTCTCACAGATGGCGTTGAGGACAGCTGAAGGGATGAGCAGAAACTTCCTGGGTTTGATGAGCAGCTTCTTGCCTCTTAGACCACATGCTGCTGGTCATTTTGGAAAATTATTTAGAGTAAGGGAATTAAAGGGTGGGGGGCTGTCATCTTATGAGACCCAAATTAACTCTGAAGCAACCCTCAGAAGTTCTGTTTCTTCCTAGAAGAAAAGATACTTTGAAGACTTTAGTGCTTTGGTCAGGGTCCAGTTAAGAGATGGGAACCCTCACCAGTTATTTTAACAGGGAGAATATGATATAAAAATTGTTAACTGGGGGGAAAATAGAGTTTAAATGGCAGCCACTGCAGGAAGCAGTTACTGGTCAGTGGCTGGAGAGCCTAGGAGAGCAATGGGGTTTTGAGACACTTTAAGAGCTTAGCAGGTCTGTACCTCAGGTCTCTGGTTGGCACCATGGTGCCAAGTCAATCTGCTGGGAGCAGGTGTCTCCTGGGAAACCTGAACAGTTGTCTCTGAGGTTTTCAGAGGCTGCTTCTTCCATTTTGGGGGAAAAAAGCAAACTGGATTCATCTGCCGTTGTTACTGAAATCAAATACCCTGGAAGGTAGAAGCAGCCAAACTGAGGTGATAGAGATATCCCAGGAAAACTGAAAGAAATCTAGTCCTCCTCACCTGTGCCTTTCAGTGCCCCCTATGGGCAGAGCCTAAAGAGACGAGGGCCTAGTTGGCCAGGAGACCAGGCCCCCATCCAGAAGCCCTGTCTGGAAGGGTGGACTTGAGTCAGAGAGCTAATAACTGGTACAGTGAATCTTACAGATTTGATTAAGGCCTCTGAGGAGGCGCCTGAGAGGAAACTAACAGGGCAGCATCTTACAATTCCCTTTTATAAAATCTGTCTTTTCTGTGTATTTTCTCTCTACTCTTTTCTATAGTTCTTTTCCCTTTTTAAAATAAAACCCAGTTACTGCCTCTAATCTTGCATCTCTGGCTATAAAAATTATCAGTTTCTTCCTTAGAAGAATCAGTACAGTACAATAAAAAGATAAAATACAACATCTTTTACTAGCATAAGATAAAAAAGAATGAAAATTTAAGATTCAAATTAAAAATTTGATGAGATGAGAAATTGAAAGAATAGAAAAATGTTGAAATTTATAAAATTAACACATGTTAAAGTTAATGTGAAACAAAGGAAAATGAAATAAATTTAGCATTAAAACTAAAAAATTAAGATTTAAAAATGAAACAAAATCAGCAGCTAATACCTTAACATAATGCTAGTAAAAATGGAGTTATATGTTTTTTTTGATAAGAAAGGGAAATTACTTTTAAATTAATTTTAAGGGAAATGAAAACATAGAACGATAAGATAGAAACAAAGAGCTTAAATGTAACAGCAAATGATAATAACGGCCATTTATTAAGTATTTGAAGAATGGAAGAAGCATTGTGCTAGGAACTTCAGTTCATTTAAATCTTGCTACAGTCCCATAAGACAGGGACTGTTAGATCTCAATATTGCATAGGTTGGAAAACATTCAGAGCATTCTCCACAAAAGTATTCTGAGAGTCTTTGTAAAATATGGAGCTGGCATTTAAATCAGCTAGCTCTCTCTAGATGCAGAGCCCATTTACAGGAAAGCTGCCAGATAATGAACATTAGGAAGAGGTGGAAAAAAACACATTGATCAGTACATGTTATACCAATGAGACCCCAAAGTAACGCAAAGTCACTGATTTATTCAACAAAGCATATTCGTGATATGAGACTATGAGTACAAAATCAGAAAAGTGAGTAAGAGGGGAATGGGAGGAAACAAAATAATACTTCAAGAATCTGGGATGTTAACAATGTCCTGGGGTAAAGTGACTTGCTCCCAGATCTTCACTTTCCTGTTGTCCAGGACCCTGTTCACTAAGAGCGCTTCAGGAGCCCCCTCTACTCTGCGCCTCAGGCTTCATAAGATGAAGGCCTTTCAAAGACCTTGGCTAACAAGCTAGGCTATAGAAACCCCAGGCTCCTCAGAGATGGCCTGCATGGTACGGCTTGGTCATGTTGCACTGCCTCCTAGTAACTACTTGGCAGTCACCCCTACAGTCCAGGCCTCCCCAGCTTGCAGGTCCAGATGAGGGTATGCTAATGTTCACACCCACATCTCCCACATGCTAAGATTTTAGGATTTCAGTCCTTGCAGAGCTTGTTCTTCTGGTATTTTTGGGAATCCCAAGGAAAGGATCATCTGTTTTATTTTTAAAGATTTTATTTATTTATACATGCAAGAACTGGGGTACAGGGCCAGAGGTGTGGGGGTTGAGAGGCTTCACCATAGACAGAGTGGGGAGCAGAACAGATAGATCTATTGAAATGCACTGCTGAGAGGAGTGGCCGGCAAGACAGGAGAGGTTTGCTGCCCCATGTGGGTCAGCTCCCTGGCTGGGGCTCAAACTCATTCTTCAGTAGCTGTGGAGGCTTCATAGTGCTTTGCTTAACCACTTATGCCACCAGGGAGGATCAGGATCATGTTTTTAAAAAAGGCTGGCCTATGTGTCCATGCAGCCGCTCCTTGCTGATGTCTACTTCCGGTTCTACCGCCATCTTGACTCTTATGCTTCAGGGATGTGTTTCCGTGTCTGGAAGCTGTACAGGCACATTCCCTAATAGGAAGCACTTTGTTGGACTGAAGGTGAGCGCTGGAAAGCAACCAAAATGGCATGGTCTCTCTGGTAGATTCTCGACTCAGCAAAGAGCCAGAGCAGAACTATGAGAAAAGAGTCTGAGCCGGCATGGCACATGTTGGGTAATGAATAAGTTTGACTTTTCTCTGCCTTCAGAATGGTTGGAATTTAGTTTCTCAAGGTTTGCATACATAATATGCTCATTTTCTAGGGTTAATGAGTTTTACAGCTACCCGTAGGCACTAAAATGAAGTTGGTATTTTAGGCACCAAGTTTATATTATTTGCATGTGTTACAAATAACATCTAGGTAATATAATGGTATAAAAAAACAGCAACAGTAATAACCACATGTAAACCAGGCCATAATTAGGGTGACTGTCCTATTTGCACTGACTAATTATGCTTTATGTCTTTTGTTCCAGTGTTATTATAGGTTCTACTTTCTCCTTTAAAAGCTATCATAACACTGGAACCATAACACACTAAGTCGAGTCCCAATTTTTTCATCCTATTAAACATGAGTTTCCTTAATTGTGAGATTAACAAATTGAACAAATGGGCTGCCAGACAGAGGGGAGCTTTGGGTTGGACAGTTGTTACCGTCTCGTTATGGCACCACCTAGTGGCAGCCTTTGGGCTGACTTAGATAGCCACTGGGACAATTCTGGGTATGGTGACTGAGACTTTGAGGACAGAAGCAGCAATTCTAGTTTTCTCCCATTTAGTTGGATTTCAATTTGTGAATAGCTGGCAACTACTGGGATTGCATTGACCTAGACAGGGTTGTCTGCCATTCTGCTGCCCTTGACCTTCTTTGACATTGTCCCTCCCCAAGAGTTGAACTTTGTCCACCACATTTAAGGAACTAGGACTGGTCCCAGAAGGTGGGAGTGAATTGCCTGTCACTTGATCTGTGAATTCAAATTTTCTCAGTTATCATTGGTAATCAGAGTAATTGTTAATTTCTATTAAGAGATTTTTATGAGCTAGCAACTGACCTTAAGAAAATATTCTTAATACAATACCAAATAAACATACGTTGATGTACGTACACCATTGACTCTGCTGTGATGTATACCCTCCAGTTGCATAAAGATCGGCAGCTCCCTGGTAGAACTTCTGTAAGATTTGTTTTGAAATGTGCTTCATATTTTTTCTTTTATAAAAATAGAGCCTTCAGAATGGATTTAAACTGAATTTTAACCTTTGATTTGAAATTTTAAGTTTTCATGTGCCCCAGAGCTATTACATAAATATATAATAGGTACATATTTATGTTTTACAACCTCTCTGTAACTCTTCAAGCTTGGGCTACTGGGTCCATAGCTGAAGGTTGCTGGATGAGAAACTCATGGATCAGTCCTTAGAAAGTAGATCAAGTTGGAATAGGATGAGGTTGAATTCATCTCAGCCTCTGGACTCACTCAGCCCTGAGAATCCCATATTTCAACTAATGAGATTTTGCCAAATTTCTTTATGACTGTGCATGACTTATGACAAGAGTGTGTGTGTGGCAAGAGTGACTGTGAGTGCATAGGTGTGTGTACATACACATACACACACACCAGCATGTACATGCATGGTTGTGGTTATGCTGGAAGGATTTTAACAAGGGAGTCAGGATTTTCTTTTGTCATTTCTGGCCATTGTAACTGACTTGCTTTCCCTGGGAAACCTTAGTTGAATCTCTGCTTCTGCTGATATTTCACCAAAAGCTAATAAAGAGACAACTGCTCTCTGAAGATGCTGAATGAAAAAATCCAGTGTTGTGAAGTGGTAAAGAACAACGTGAGTCAGATTCTCAGTTTGTATATGTTCAATGTTGGCACAAGAAACTATGCCAGTGGCTACAATGGCGGCCTTCCTGTGTGCAGCCTCTCCTGAGTCATGTGCATGTATGAGGCTTTGATACACCTGATCCGAGGAGTGGCTATTAATCATGTAATGGGAGACAAGCTCAGAAAAAGAGCCAGGTTCACTCTGGTCTTCCCAGGCATGCGTATCACCACCTCCGTGCTTGGCAATCATGAAAGGAATTGATTGGACCCAGCTTGACTCCTCCTGTAGCAGGGGACACCTGGCGATCTCGTGGCAAGAAGAGTCAGACTTGATGTTCAAAACTGAGCGAGTTTATTTATTATCTCAGGAGAGAATGGAATAAATGGGAACCTCAGGGAAATAATTTTTACGGGTAGTTTTCAGTCTATAACTGCAGCCCCGAGTCTCTCTGCTGTTTCCTGACGGCGACTGACGGCGACTGATATTTTTATGCAAGGAAACACGGGGGAGACGTTTGCTTTTGTGAGAAAAGCAAAGGGTCTCACGCGGCTGTGCTTCTCCCCCAGTATGTTTTTCTTTGTCTATTTAACTGAAATCTTGGGTCAGATTTTGAAGATCTGGTTTCCGGTTCTTGCTCCATTTCCAACTCACTGGATTATAATAAGCAAAATCCACAACCCCTCTGGCTTTCCCACTGCAGCAAAAGTAAGAATTAGGACATCTAGTCTACACAGAAAGGAATATCAAGAGAATATGATGGATTATTTTTAATGGTATGGAAGAAAAAAATAACATATACTGCTACTACTGATTCTCGTTCTGTTTAAACCTGCCCTGAGAATAAGAACACGTGGCTTTTTAAGAGGCGAAGGAAAAATGAAAGCGCGCTAAGGTGATTCTAAATGCTCTGACCAACCTGCGGAGAAGCCGTGAGCAGCCTCTGCCCAGTTGGCATGTAGTTCACAGTGTTCCTCCAACAGTACTGCAAAATCAGATATGGCGTTTTTCAGAGGAGCTTTGACCTATAGATTGAACAATATTTTTTAAGAAGGATAAAAAGCTTTTCAGTTGTATTTCAGGAGATAAGACAAAGCGGTCATGAAATAGGGTTCATTTTCTTGCTGTGTGAGAAATCAGTTTCTCAACACTCTCTCCCCACAAGTCCCAGCAGATGAACTGAGTGAATGAAGGATATGTAGTGGAAGGATTCATGAAGAAACAAGTGACTTCCAGCACTGTCTTGGGACTTTGTCATTTACTTGCTATTGCTTCTTGTTATGGAAGTTGATGGTAGGAAATTTGAAAAATGCTAATAAGGATAAAAATAAAAATAATCCCTAATTATCCCATTGCAAATGTTTTAACACACTTGCTTCTGTTTTTCAGGCACCCATGCTTGCAGATATGTATACACACACGACTTTGTGTATAAGTCTATGCATCATTTTTCTAACTTGATATCATAAATACTGCATGCTTAAACTATTTTTCCAATTAATATTCTCTCATCAAAATTACCTTAAATATTTTAAACTGTTTTATTGCAGATTGAACTTAAAGTTTTTACTGCAGATTCTGTAGCAATTTCTTTCTTTTTTATGCCAGCTATGATGATTTCCTAAGGGTCATTTCTAGATATAGAAAAGAAGGTCATTCTTCAAATTCTTGATTTGTTTTGCCACATATTTGACTTCTTGTATATCTTCTTTCACTGAGTCGTGCCCTCTGCCTACAGATGCCTGTTTCCCTGGGGATGATAAGACTTGTCTCTCCTGTTGGGCTTACACACGGCCCTTCTCTCTCCCCCAATCACCTGCTAGGGAGTAGGAGAGGCCAGTGAGAAGCTTTAGACATCCACACAAAATTTTCTAATGCTCTCAGTACTTTCCCACTTAAATGCAGATGTTGGTACAGGTGCTATGGAAAACAATTTGGTGTATCCTAAAATAGTTAAAAATAGAATTACCATATGATTCAGCAATTTGCTCCTTAGTATATACTCCAAAGAATTGGACACTGGGATGCAAAGCAAATATATGTACACACATTTTATAGAAGCACTATTCACAGTAGCCAAAAGGTGGAAACAATCCAAATGTCCATTAACTGCTGAATAAACAATTTATCATATACTTAGACACACACACAAAAGATGTTATTCATTTTATTCCTATAAAATGAGTGAAGTGTTGATGCATGCCACAACACATATGAGCCTCAAGAACATTATGCTGGTGAAAGAAATCAGACATAAAAGTCATATGTTATATAATTCTACTTGCATGAAATGCCAGGATAGGCAAATCTATAGAGACAGAACACAGATCGATAGTTACCAGGGACTGAAATGTGGGGAGAAATAGGTAGCCACTGCTTAATGGGCATGGCTTTTCCTTTGGGGTGATGAAAATGTTTTGGAACATTTTCAAAGCCTTATTGGTTGCATGACATTATGAAAAGACTGAACCTCTCACTTTGAAATGGTTGATGTTATATTACATTTCACTTCAATAAAAAGAAAATCTAAATGTTCATGTGAAACACAAACGCATTTATAGAACCCAGGCACACATACAGCATATAGCACACATCAAAGTGAACAAGAATCACCCTAACAGCATACTGAAGTTGGGGCACTTGAGGGACAGAGGTGGGGGGAGGACAGAGCATGAGGATGGGGAGGGTGGGAATGAATAGTGGCAGAGGATATCTGGGTATATGGGTATCTTGGAAATAATTCTCTACCTGTGAAACTTCAGAGAGTCTTCAGAGTCCCACCCCACCTGCCAACACACACACACACACACACACACACACCTTTACCTGATAACACAGAGCAGGGGCCATCCCAAGTATCTGCAAGCAGCCACAGCAGATCACTTTACAAAGTGCAGGATACAAAGGCACGAAATTCTCCAAGGTCTTCATTTACAGAATTGTGCCTTTGCCAAATTATGTAGCTAGTTGGATAATTCTAACTCATAGAAATTCTCTTTTTAAAATATCTGATCTTCAAGGAATTACAGGAAAATGGGGATTTTCATAGTTTGTATGTATCAGCCTTGACATGTGGAAGATTTCAGATAAGCTTGGGACATGAGCTGGAGCATGTTCATAACATAACCAGCTGAGAAAATGAACAAAGAGATCTAGGGAAGGAGCGATCCATTTCCCTCATCCCCTACAACTAAGAAGTTTGCCAGTGATTTAGAGGAGTCCAGAGTTGACACTGGAACTTGATAGTAGTGTTGCTTTGTCCAAAAAATGAGACTACAGTGCACGTTGGTGGTTTAGTGGTGAGCATAGCTGCCTTCCAAAAAACAAGACTATAATAGCAATTTAACTATGCTCACATTATCAGTATATCATCTCGTGTCTATACACACACATATGTATCTGTACTCATACATGTAACTTCCTGTTTATTGCTAATTTGCTATGCTTAAGATAACCAGTTAATAAGATTTCCATTGTTAATTTCATGACATTCAGTTCTTCCCCCCATAAATCCTTTTCCCTTTATAAACTCAGGTTTAAAGAACACTTTAATTGCAGCTTGAAGAGGCAGCCTCAAAGCATAGAGTGTACAATGACAGTTTCAGACAAGTAATCCTTCATGAGGGTACCTGAAGGGCCATTTGCTTCTGGCAGCATCTTCTTTTATTCTTACCCTTCAAAGAGGCTCTCCACTCTGTCTTTTACTATATTGTCTCTGCCCTACATCTCCAGATTGGGTCCGTTTTAGAAAACTCAAACCACATCCCCTGGGAGCCATGGAGTCTTCTCCAATAACCCCTCTCACTGCTTCTCTATTCTCTGGAGAGGCCACTGTTCTCTACTAAATCATCATGTCAGTTTCATAGACCATCTTTTATCAATTATGATGGTTTCTGTTATTCTCTCCACCCAAGAAAATGAGCTCCTTGAAGTTCCTTCTGGGTCTGGGTCTGCATTCATTCCTGTGGTTGGTTTTCATTTGCTTTGCAAGTTTTTATTGCACATTTGGTATGGACAAGACACCATGAGGATTAAAAAGCATGTACCATGACAGTTTAGTTCTCTGAGAATTTAATTTCTGATTGATAAGAACAGTATAAGTGTCAAACCTCCACAGCACAGTTCTCATTGCAAGGCATTTTCCTTGGTGCATTATTTGTGGTTGGTTGATTGAGTGATTAAGAGACAACCTATCAGGAAAAAGCAAGTTAGAATGCAGCTCATCATTTTACAGAAAACCAAAACGTGTTTAAAACCCTCTGAAGTAAGGGCATATTTTTCACAGATCGTTATTGCCAGAAATCTTATTCAAACAAAAAACAAAATTAGCCAGCGTTGGCCCAGAGAGGGAATTTGAGCACGGTGTTTAACTTGACCTAGATATTAACAAGAATAGCAGTGCAGTCCTTGATGATAAGTCAGCAAATACAGAATGTTATTCTTTATTTCTTTGTACGGCATAACTCTGTGCAAATAAATTTAGTTCACGTTACTGTGCACACAGAATTGTCAAAAGCAGCCTGTTGTGTGATCATAAAAGTAATAATGAATAAATAAATCATCCTCTGGAAGATTCCGGTGACCTTTGGAAGAGAGAGGTGACTAACAATGCTTAAAATCTCTTTCAAGAAATTCTTCTTTTCTTTTTGTATTGTTTATTGAGATAACACAGGTTTACGTTGCTGTATAGATTTTAGTAGTAGAGACTCACATGTCTGCAAATATCTATTGTCACACCATGCCCACTACCAAAACCCCAATAATTTTCCACCATAGTCCATTGGGTCTCTTCCCGTCTTTGCTCCCATGGCTCAGCTCCCCATCTGACTTCTGCATTCAGATTTCTGGAGCTTGTTTTTGTCTATTACTTTACTTTGTTTCTTTATAGTCTACATATAAGTGTAATCATCCAGTATTTCCAGTATTTGCCTTTCTCCTTTTGACTTACTTCACTTATCATAATCCCCATCAGTTCCATCCATGTTGTTGCAAATAACAAGTTTTCATCTTTTTTTTAATAGTTAAGTACTATTCCATTCTGTACATACATCAATATTTTCTTAATCCACTCATCTGTTTTGGGCACTTAGGTTGCTTCTATAACTTGGTTACTGTAAATAGTACTCTAGTGAGTACAGGAGTGCAGATAACCCTTCAAATTAGTGGTTTTGAATTCTTCAAGTTGATACCTATAAGAGGGTTGCTAGATTTTTTGGTCCATCTATTTTTAATGTTTTGAGAAACATCCATACTGTTTTTCATAGATGCTGAACCACTGTACATTCCCACTAAAAGTGTAGCTTTCCTTTTTGTCCATACCATCCCTAACATTTGTTTCTGGTCTCTTTGAGATGGGTCAGTTTCACCAGGTGTTAGATGGTATCTCATTGTGTTTTGGACTTGCATTTTCCTGATGATGGGTAACGATAAGCATATTTTCATGTATCTGTTAGCCATGTCTTCTTTGTGGAAGTATCAGTTTAGCTCTTCTGCCATTTTTTGATTAGGTTACTTTTTTTTCTAACTGTTGAGTTGTATGAATTCTTTGTAGATTTATTATCCTAACACCATATTAGCTCCATGTCAAGTATATGAGGTAAAAATATTTTCTCCCACTTAGTAGGGTGCTTTTTTGTTTTAAAGATAGATTCTTTACAAAAACTTTTTAATTTGATGTATTCTCATTTGTCTGTTTTTTGCTTTTGCTCAGTTGTTCTGTTCTAAAGACATCGCTAAAGCCAATGCCGTGGAGTTTTGCATGTTTTCTTCTATGTGTTTTGTGATTCTAGGTCACATATCCAAGTCTTTGATTAATTTTTGTTATTTTTTTGTATGTCCGATGTGAGATAGTGTTCTAATTTCATTCATCTGCATGTATGTATCCAATATTCACTGTGCCATTTGTTGAAAAGATCTTTCTTCTCCATGGTACACTCTTGGTTCTTTTCTCATAAATTAACTATTCATGTATGTGTGGGTTTATTTCTGGGCTCTCAGTTCTATTCCATTGACACAGGTCTATTCCATTGACCTGTGTGTCTACTTTTATCCTAACACCATACTGTTTTGATTACTATTGATTTGTAGCATAAGTTGAACTCCTGGAGCATACTTCCATTCCTCTTTTATATATATATATATATATATATATCAGGATTTGGCTATTTCAGTAATATTTGCTACATTTTCTTAAAGAATGTCACTAGAATTTTAGTAAGTCTGTATATTGCTTTGAGTAAGATGGCCATTTGAGCATTGTTAATTCTTCCAAACCATTAGCATGAAATAGCTTTCCATTTCTCAGTGTCTCCTTTTATTTCTTTTAACAGTGTCTCAACAGTCAGGTGACTGGGACTCAAAAACCAGTATGGGAGGGTAGTCCAAGAACAGGGTGAGAGTTGAAGATCGGGGGGATGTGAAGGTTGTTGCGGCAGATTGTCAAGGACATAAACCTCCCTATGTGCTGCCCAGGGAGGAAGATGTAATCAGCATCCTGTCAAGGCAGGTTAGGCATCTCTACTACTGGTACTCTCCCAGAAACCTCAAACTACAAACCAAAACTATCCTTTCAGCTGTAGCCTAATTCTGATCTCAGCAGATTTGGTTTGCAATGCCTTTCCCCTGAGGCTTTGGGATGAACTGAGTGACCAGGGGACTTTGCGTTTGACCTGAAGATAGGAACTATAGAAATTTGTATAGTAGTTAGGCTGTCTTGATGTCTGCCAAGCCCAGAAAGGGGAAGAACTGGTGCGTCATAGGACCACAAGATAACCACCAGAATCCCTAGGTGCCATCAGCTCAGCTAAATGCTCATCTAGCAATCTGTGATCTCTTGGGGGAGGTGTGTGATGACCCCACTTCAGGATGATAAAAACCCCTGGAAGTCCTAATATTCATGACAGGGGAGAGGTGGGTGTCTCTCTTCATGTCCCAGTATTATTCTTGATGAGATCATTTCTCAGGATTTCCTATCCTTTCTGGTTGACTGTTTCATCTCCTTGCAAGTTCTCCTTGGGTATTTTTACTTGCAATTCCTTGGTTCTTCCAAGAGCAACTGCTCCCTCACTGGTACGAGTCTCTTCTGTACATGGTGGAAGAGATGACACCAGGATCTTTCTAGTCCACCATCTAAGATATCCTCGTTATATTTTTAAATTTGGTAATGCAAAGCATATGTTAGTCCCTGGAAATATACAGAATAAAATTGCACCTTGTAGTGCCATGGTCACAGATGTGCTTGAGCTTATTATCTGATACCATCGAGAGAATAAGAAGGCTCTTCTTTGGAGAGGCTTAAAGGAGGGAAGAAAATAAATAAAACCAAGAGATCCTGAAACTCTCTTAAGGAAAGAGGTTAAAAGAAGACTATTCAATAAACCAGAATGTTTGAAGAGGCTGATGGTGGATGAATAGGAAGAATGTGGAGGACACATCATACCAATAGTAAATTAACAGATTTCTTTAAGTAGAATTTGTATTTCCTGAATAAATATTTACAATTTCCTACTTGTTTTTTCAGGCTGCAAGAATTGTCATTTTTCACAAAATAATCACTATTTTTTAATGTCTTAAAAATAAAATAAATAATTTATCTGTGTGTGTGTACATGTGCACATATACATGGGTGTGTATTTGCATATATTTTATCCAAAATGGTAGTGTTATGGAGTTAATCAGAACCCTGTTAGCAGTTCTCATAGAGGGAAAATGGAAATGATATACCTATTATTGCAGGTGCAAAAGAGAGATTTTATACAAATCCTTGAAAAGTCAGCAAACTGAGATCACCTAGGATGATAAGAGGATGGTAACTCCAGAGATAAAGAACTGTAGGGAAGCAACTATGCACCTTTGGCTGGGGATCAGGACTGCTGGTTATTTGCAACTAGGGATTAATGTGTGATCAGTTAAGACCTGTGGATTAAGACCTGGTTGGTATTAATCAGAATATTTCACATCAGAATGTGAAACATATAACTAGGGATAGCCTTGTGGAAGTAGAATAGATCACCAGTGAGAAAATGATTTTAATTATAGAATAAAGAGAAAAGATAAAGCAAATAGAAAACAACATCTAGGAAATAAGTCTATAGAAAGCTGCAATCACTCATAAGGAAATGGAGCATTTACCAGGAGGGGAAAAAAAAAAAAAAAACAACGAAAAACCCAGCCAGTTGAACTGAAAAATCCCATCTAAATATGAAAGCAGAGAATGTGTTCTGAAGCTGGAAATATTCATCAATGTGTTAAATGTCACGCATTCTAAAAATATGAGATAGATTTCAACAGCCCTATAGTTAAAGACTGATGATTGGAATTTTGCTTTTATGATGCCATAGCAATTCAGATGGTTCTTAAGTCTCCATAGCAACAGCCTGATGCTACTTTTTGTTCTTCTGTGTAGTCACATGATGCCTGATGCACTGCTTGGAAACGTAGAGAAGCAGTTGATGGTATTTCCTAATTAGTGTTACAGAAAAGACACTGGGGGCCACAATGAATGACTGTGACTAGCATTGTTCCTGAGCCTTATACACTGGAGCTATCTCATTATAACCTTTTTTTTCTGTGAGCTGGCACTTACAGTGGGTATCAGCCATTGCTTAATGAACTATTGCTTTATCTCAGCAGTCTCGTTTCATGAGCTGTATGTCCATGTGGACATAATTCCCTCAGGTAGATGACCCCATCTATTGTGATGTCCAATTGTCTCAGAAGTTGCTGCCAATGTGTGTGATAGTGAGTGGAAATAGATGTTCAGTGAGAAAATAACTTTAATTATAAGGAAAAAAGAGGAAGCAAGAATGAAATAAGTATAAGGAACAATGTGGTTGCCATTAGCTATGAAAAGTCTACCATTTTGACTTTAGGATGAGAACAAACTAATCCGTGAGGACAGGGGCATGCTGTTGTATCATGAAACATTAGTTAGATCACTGTAATGGTCTGCACTTCAGTTTTCCTATCTTTGTAATGAAAATGATGACCAGAACCTTCTTTTTACTCAAATGGTAATGTCTACAAAAACGTTTCCAGAAGCTTTGTAGAATGTGATTCAGAAGGTGACGGTACATGTCCTAGTAACCTCAATTGCCATAAATTTAAGCATGAAACATGCTGCGATGCTACATGTCTTAACCTTGAATCAGGGAGATTACTAGGAAACTTGCAAGCATAAGTCAGACCCACAGAAGTCTCTCTTGAGCTCTCAATAAATTTGTAAATATTTTCTTACTGAATAGGGCTCAAGCCCCAAACACTTTCATCGTCTTTCTCATTAATGAGCGTCAGACAAAGTGAAGATCCAGCTAAGCTCACTTTGACATTGACTGTCTTCTAGTGAGATCAGAAGTTTATGGCTTCTAGTCCTGGTGGTGACACTAACATTTGTTATCCTCAATAAGTCAATTCTCTCCTTTATAATATTTTTTCTTTATAGGAACAGTCATATATAAAAGAATAAATAATGTTACCTTGTATATTAAAGGTAAACCAATAAACACAGAATTTATTTGACTTTTGATGGTGGTTACATCCCAATAAACCCATCATAATTTAAAAGTATAATTAGTGAAAGTGCATTTACTAAACTAACCTATCAAACATCATAGGTTAGCCAGGCCGACCTTAAACACTTTGAGAACACTTGTATTAGTTTCCACTTGGACAAAGTTAACACAAAACATACTTAATAATAAAGTGTTGAACATCATATGGAATATATTAAATGTTGTACTGAAAATGAAAATCAAAAGGCCTTAATTTAAAAAATTCAAAGTACTCTTTCTACTGCATGTGTATCACTTTCATACCACTTTAAAGTCAGAAAAAGCTATTGTCAAAACATCCTAAGTCCAGGGCTGTCTATGCTTGTTTTCTTCCTCTTATCTCTTTCTTCATTTAAAATTCTTGCATTTTTGCTATTTTGCTATGGGAGGTTAAAAGGTGAGGGGGTGATGCAAACATATTTGAAGCTAAAGATGACACCAGCAATGCTACAGCAGCATCCTCTTTGCAAGGCATTAAGCCCTTACTATCTGCAAGACACTGTGCATGGTGAAGGAAACACAAGGAGTTCTGAGACCCTGTCAAAATGCAGCTGAATGTTTAATGATAATAACAACAACAAAGCTAACCTGAGCTAAATGTCGAATAAATGAGCAGAAATCACCTGGGGTTGAGAGGAAATATCCTAAAGGTGGAGGAATGTATATGGATTTTGAGGGGAGCTAGTATTTACTGAGTTCTTATTAGGTGATGGACCTTGGACCCATTGTCCAATTTTATCTCATTAATTAAGGGGGAAGAGTCTCGATAAGAAGAACAAATTGGAGTATAGGGAATAGTGGCTTAGAAGTGATGGAATAAGTTTGGCAGGAGAGCAGGTAAATAGGAAAAAGAAGGATAGCTGACTAAAAGCCAAATTTACATATAGTGGAGAACCAGTGTACATTTTTTAGGAGGGAATGCTATTGTCCCCGTTGCATGGTTTAAAAACATTAAAAGAGCAACAAGGAGACTCCTGGGATTACCCAAGTGTTATATCATGAGAGCAGCACCGGAGTGGAGGCATCAGGTAAGGGTGAGTATAAGGTTGACTAGAAGGGTTATTACCATGGGTAAAGGCGTTTGTAAAGTCTTGAAGGGAGCTCAGTTGGGAGAAAGGTTAGAGTTGAGTTGGGGGTGGGGAGCACACATGTACATGGCCTTAGCGTCCAGATAAAATATTAGTAGTGGGGATGTTGCATTGAGGGGCTACTTAAATGCACCACTCCCTCCCTCCACACACCCCTCCTGGGAAATTGGGAGAACCTCTGCCACAGGCCAGAAGGCCAATGGCAAGTTCTATCTTCTCTCTCGCAGAATAGAGGATCGAGCACCACTGACATTCTGTTTGCTCTCTTGTTTTTCCGTACAAGTGCTGGGGCAGAGTCTTACTCAGTTTTAATTTTCTGGCCTGTATCCTAGGTATGTAGCATGTTAGAGGGGAAAGAACATCAGATTAGGAAGACTCAGGAGTTACATAATCTTAGGAAGTTCACTGGGGCTCAAGTTACGTATATGTGAATTGAGGGAATGGACTAGCTGCATGGGATTCAGCTCTAATGCCCTGTTCGTATATCATGGAATTAGACTTATGAGACCTTTGAGAAGTAACATCGTTGTATTGATAGAACGTAAGCTGTATCTTACTGTAAATTATTCTCTAAGGACACAACTTTCATCCAGGGCCACCCTGAGCAGTCAAAGGCCACAGTTTCCCTTGCTGAAACCTCTGGTTAAAAATACTGGGACTCACCCCGATAGCTGTAGTGTCAGAGAGTGAATCCCCTGTCCTCCCTTGGGAACACAAGAATATAGTTAAGAGGGAAAAGTACACAGCTTATTCCTGTGGGTGCTATTGAATAAAAGAGCAGAGGTGACTGTACCACCTTTACTTTGTGGGCCCTGCCCACACCCCTGCCTGTCCTACACCCCTGCTTCAATGCAGGGGATCCTCAGTTCCTGTTCCTTCATTACCCTAGACCAAGAATGGTTCTGCTCACACTGCGCTCCTGGCCACTGCTTTTGGGGAGCTGTTGCTAAGCCTGACTCTGCCCTGTTGCCGTTACCATTGTTCCACTGCACAGGGAACCTGGCCACCGCTATTTCTGCTGGGTCCCGCCCAGCTCCACCCCCATACCTTCCAAGACTAGTGTGGATTACACTTTGCTGTTGTTTTGGCTGCTATCAGCCTTCTCAACTATGCCACCATCGCCTCCCTCTAGAACTGCCGAAGACACCACTCCCTGATGCTAGCTACTGCTGCCACCGCTCCCACATTGCTGCTGGAAACATTCCACCTTGGCTGCCAGTGCCTGATGCAGGTGCCACTCATATCCAGGTCCAACCCTGAGAGCGTCACCAATAGGCACTGTAACATCAGTGTCATCTACGATAGCCAGACACACCTGTAAAGCAAACTGCTGTTTCTGCAACTTCGTCCCCATGAAGCATACTATTGCCCCATACATTGCACCTTTTTTTTTTCCCTGCCAAAATATACCTATAAGCTGTCAGTAATGTAGTTCTCTGAGTTTATGAACTTAGCTTGGTATCTCAAGAAGTTAACTTGGATCAGAAAAATTTCACAGTGTGATAGGACTTGCCAGGGCTCTGTGCTCTGCCTCTGTGCAAACTTCGAACCTTCAGTACCTTGCTTTTCTCTTAGAATGGCACCTCATTCCTCAAGACCGTGTTATAGATGCTGGGGTTAAGTCACCCTCCTAGCATGTGGCTGTCTAGGGCTAAGTGAAGAAATGAAAAGAACCCGTCTCTAAATTCTTCTGTGCCTCCCAAGAAGCTAGAGTCTTATGTGAGTGGTATCTTGAAGGCTTCTTGAAGTAGATGTGCTGATCAGACTCCCCATGAGCTGTGGCCTCCCCATATTATGCCCAGAACAGGAAAGGTAGAATGGAAGCTCACTTCTGACCTGTATTCCTAGGGAAAACCTTTCATGACTCAGGCAGAGGCTGACCAACATGTGCAATGACATTGGGTTAGTTTAACAAAGAAAAATGACATCAAGGTCGAGCAACCCAGATTCGAAGCATTCCTCTCTTCTGGACACTGTTTTCCTTCATTCCAAGCTCTCTGGTTGTATAGCTGTCTAAACATATTCAGACATGAAAAGGAAACACCCTAAATTACTTTCATGGTCGTGTTTGTTTATGCTCCATTATGCCCGCAGAGCTGTGGTCCTCCTCGCATGAGAACACGGTAAAGAAATCCAGCATTTCTTTAAAAAAAGAAAAGGGCCTGTATTCCCCTAGCTTCTCTTCTTTCATTTCTGACACACAACCCATGAGCCACACATCTGGGTGTTTCTGAAAGGTAACTTCAGGAGGTTTATTTCATTGAGAGGCGGAGAAGTTATGTCTTGCCCAACCTGGGCACGTGATCCTGTGTGCATCCGAGAGCCCCTCGGGAGATGGGCGTGGAGTCTTGCAGAGAGAACTTCAGTCTGTGGAGAGCAAATTAATTCACTTAAACTGGAGGGGGATTTTTTTCCAGGAAGGTTTTGGAGCATTTGAGAACGAGTAGTTTTCCCATTTTATATTTAAGAATAGAATGTCTGTTCACCAAGTTAGATGTAGGACGTGGATACACATGTCTAAGACTTGGCCATTTCGTCTTCAAAGGTCCAATTCCTCTCTCCAGACCAAGTGGTTGTTCTGTGACTATGTGTGGACATCATCTCAAAGGTTTAAAAGGTTTTGTTTTTGTTTTTTCTGGACTCTGCATCTCATAGTTTCTTTTGGTTCTTATGATTAATTACCATTATTTTAAAGTCAATACTTTTTATATTCCAAGTTGGTTCTGGCTTGAGGTTCTGAATTTTTTAAATCATGTGTTATTAGAATTGAGGCAAAAATATTGTTCATGTCTCGTCAGAATGCCAACAATTTTGTGACTTCAGGCACTGATGCCTCTTTTTGTGTTTTGAACAAAAAGAGAGTAGTTTTGCTTTTAAGGCATATTTTTAAATATCAAGGTTAAGATACAATTTGCAAAACAGAGAGCGTTTCCAGGCATTGATGCTCACTGATAGCTATCATTAATTTCATCATTTTGACACAGTAAGAAATTGAATCAAGCAATTATTTTTCTTTGTGCCTCAAGTCAAAACTGGCCAACAAAATTTAAGATGCAGGATTGATTTGAAAAACCCCTTAGAGGTATGAAAATAATGCACATTGAGGCATATTTATGGTTCGAGAGGTCACATTCTAAACATAATTTCACTATTAGAAGATCTCGCTACTGTTAATTAAAGAGAACATCAAGAACTGTGCAGCTTTGCCCACTTTTATGATTTAATAACTTAGAGGAATATGCATTCACAATATAAAAGAATCTCATATAGACTTTGAAATCCATGAATATACAACTTTTCAGGAGAATGTTGTTGCTATAAAGTGGACTAAGCCTGTTATTTCATTTGTGTGTATTGTATAATTTTTTAAAACAAATTGAGCTGCAAATAAAGTCACAAGAAAAACAATGCCCGAAGTCATAAAACCTGGGGAACATTTATCAGCACTCTGCAAGTCTCAATGTTCTTACCTTTCTCCTCAAATATCACATCATTTTCTGACTCTATTTCTCTTGTCCACGTTGGTGTCTCTGCCCGAAGTTCTCTGTCTAATCCCACAGTGTTCCATGCCCACCCACCATCTTGACAACCCTCAGCCCCAGTGTAGGGACCTCTTCCATACGGCCTTGAAACTGCAGAACAACCACCTCTATTAAGCCTAACCCACAATCCCAGGTGAACAGGTACTTCCTATCACCTTTTTTTCCATTTGACTGTCTAGCCCTCTATGCTAATTCTCCCAATAAAATTTACAGGATATAAGCAGTTTCATCTGCATTCCTTGGAATTCTGTGA
Organism: Galemys pyrenaicus; assembly: GCA_019455555.1. NCBI lineage: Eukaryota > Metazoa > Chordata > Mammalia > Eulipotyphla > Talpidae > Galemys > Galemys pyrenaicus. The sequence continues at coordinate 5,254,937 of JAGFMF010011694.1, forward strand.
GAACCATGACCAGTATTCATTATTTTGATGATCTCAGGGCAGAGCCTCAGGAAGGACCAGATTCTTGTTCTAGATCAAATGCTTGTGTCCACCCCCACCTGCTAGTTCATAAATTGAAATCTAACCATCAGTATGAGGCTATCTGGAGCCTCTGGAAGGTGATGACGCCATCAGGGTAGGTGGAGCCCTCTAAAGTAGGATTAGTTTCCTTGTGTAAAAGGGACCCCAGAGTTCCCTCGCCCCTTCCGCCATATGAGAATGTGGCAAGGAGACTGTTGTGGTGGTGAGTCTTCACTAGGCACTAAATCTGTGACAGTTTGATCTTGGACTTCCAGTCTCTGGAATTGTGAGAAGTTAATTTCTAATATTTATAAGCCACCTAGCCTTGGTATTTTTGTTATAGCAGCTCAAATGAACAAAGACACTTCTTAACATATTTGTGTGGTTTGATGCAAATCTGTTGCATTCTGATGCCAAATTTAGATGAACATAGTGTATTTTTACACCCCCAGAGTGCAGGACAGGCTCATTGGGGAAGTTCTTCTCTGTTTACATAGCTTGAGGGTTCAGATTCCCATCTCTGTAGATGCATGTCATTTTCCTCCCATTCAAATCCATATTTTAATAGTTAAGGGCAATTTTTGGAAGTGATTTATCAAAGTCCTGATCTTCCAAAACATTTTTAGAGAAATAGCAAGAAGAAATGTTTTCCTGCATAATATTCTTCAGTGCCTTCTTTTGAACTTTGAAATAAGAAACTGGTCTCAAAAATTGTAAACGAAATACCATCTTTGAAGGGAAGTCAATGGAGAGGGTTAAAGGAGCATCCTATTGCTCCCTCTCTGTTGGAATGAGAAAGGAGGAAAGTGTGAATATCTTCTTCCTTGCTTTCCACCTGGTACTCCTCTCAGCTTTCTCCTCATCTGTGCTCCCAAAGGTCTTCTAAGCAAACACTGGAGCAATGATCTGAAGCTACCACAGCTGTTGATTTCTTTTCTTTCCAAAAGCACTTAAAATGAAAACCTCAAAGAAAGAAATATATATACCTCTTTTCAAACACTTTGCAAGTTAATGTCTCTGTACATTATACTTTTTCATAAAACCCAGGGGTACATGGAGACCAATTTCCAACTAAAACTTGTACTATAATGAAAAAAAGGCAGTTTTGTTTTTCCCACTGTGTGGTACTTTTTTAGAAAGACAAGAATTGATGAAGGAAAGAGTCTCCCAGGGCTAGATTCCAATTAACCGCTGCACTGATCACTGATAACTTTAGGCAATCACTGTTTTTTAGAAAATGGGACAAAGACTCTGAAAGATCATAAAGAGGACTGATCAACCAAGGCACAGAACCTAACATTGCTTTTCCCAGTTTTCAGCAATTTTAGAATGGACTAGATGGAGGGGCATTGAGAATGGAATGTAATTGATGTCATATTTGATATTTTGATACCATAAAAGAGCTCATATGTGTGTCTTGATGCTCAGATATTGATTCAGAAGCCTGAAAAATACTTCTATAATTATAAAAATATGCCCTCAGTCTGCACAGATTACCTTCAGAACTGTGGGAAAGTAGAGAGAACTTGAAATTTGAAGGTAGAAGACCTGTATCTGGGGTTCCAGTTTTGATGCTCCTGTTCCGGAGTCCTGTGACCTTGGGCCAGTCATTGTGTCTGCTGGCTGCATGACAGACAGCCTGGTGCCACATGATGGCAGATGTAGGCCTTTCAGAAGTTGGTAGTTTTGCTGACCTAGACTTCTCTTATCTTCCTTTCTCCTGGAATCAGGGAACTAACCTGAGCATGTCCTTCCATGGCAGTTTTCTAGCTTCTGATTGTACCATGTTTGTTAACCTCCATTGTCCCAAACAAGCCATACTGCCAGAAAAGAGAGAGGGAGAATGGCAAAGTCTGTATGACAAATGGCACAGAATGCAAAATGCACAAAAATGGAAATTCATTGATTAAATCACTACAACACTGTCAATCTCAGTTTTTCATTTGTTAAATGGAAATTATAAACTATACCTATGAAAATTAAATGGAATAGTACTGAAAAGTAGTTCACAACCAGAAAATATTGACATTTTTTAAAAAGATTTATTTATTTATGCATATAAGAGCTGGGGTATAAACCAGAGTCAGGAAGGTGAGAGGATTCGCCAGAGAGAAGGGGGAGCAGAACTACTGAAACACACTGCTGAGGGGAGCAGCAGGCAAGGCAGGAGAGGTCTGCTGCACCATGTGGGTCCCCTCCCTGGCTGGGGATCGAACTCACACTGCTGTACGGTGGACGCTTCACAGTGCGGCGCTCAATCTGCTGCGCCACCAGGGAGGCCCCAGAAAATTGCCATTTAGTAAGTGCTACTTTCTCCCTATTCACTTCTCCAGCCTCCCAAAATAGAAATTAATACCTGGCATACCTAATAGGATTACTGTGCAGTTTTAAAAAGGTAACATGTGAATGCACTTTGAATGAATGTCAACCTCTATATATTTTTGTGTGTGTTTCAGCAACCTATAAAATGCTTATCCGTAAACAGATACAAACATTAATTCAAAACTTGCATGTTAAAAATACAGTTTTCATTGAGCACTTTAGGTTGTAGTTCATAGGGATTTTTTATGTGATGTGTTTTGATATTTACATTATAAGGCAAAGTAAAAATGTGTGGCCTTAGATGAGGGACAGAGGTGGGGAGAGTGAAGCAGGAAGGAGGTTTATGACCATAACTAAATAACTGCTAAGTGTTGCCCAAGACTACTGGAACCAGTCTAGTAATAAGGACTTATTTATTCTTTATCACCTTAAAGTCTAAGTCATAATGAAGATGTTCCCAAAATAAAGAGCGATTGACACATCACAGAAGAAAAATTATAAACGGTTGTAAGGTTACAATCCACAATCCTCTTACCTTAATAAAGCAAAAACTGTTTATGAAGCAGATAATCCCATCCTCACATAATGAACCCTGGTTGTGCAACTGGCTGTGGTCCCCAGTGGCTACAAGGAGCCTAAAAGAATTAACCATGAAGGTAGCAAGGATGTGGGAGCAGAAAGAACCAATGTTTTTAATGCAAGACAGGGGGAAGTCTGCGCCTCAATCCCACCATATCCCATGGCCTTTGTGACATTACCAGGAGCTCCTGGTTGAGAAGCTTATCATGTAGTGCTTTCTTTTTTTATGTCAAAGAGAAAAAGAAGGTGGCCCAAAGGACAAGGCCACTGGCTTGGTGAGGATTCTTAGTCTGGGGTTGGCCGCTATAGGTCAGAAACCTCCTCCACAGTGGAATTCCTGAAGTCACACTTTAGTTAAGACTCCCTTTCTCTGTAGTACAACTCAGTGACATTTCACCAGTTTCTATATAGTTGAATTTCATTGACTTTTTCTTCCAAGATCAGTACATTTCAAGAGAACTTAATTCTGCCCTTTGTGAAGCTAGTGTAACTCTTGGAAAATGAAGGTACAGTCTAAAGAAATCTGGGATGGAGAAATGGAAATTGTCATTCATGCTTCTGAATAATTTGGCAACACTGAGCATTTTCAAGTGGGTCAGGAAACCTAATGATCTGAGGAGCATTGTTCACTGATAACTGTACTTCCGGTCTCCCAGCTAAATCTCCCCACCACTACCACCTCTCCTCCTGCCCCTACCTGTCGCCAAAGACGTGTAAATACTTTAGACAAAAGAGGTGGGGTAACTGGTATTTGAAGGACTTGGAATGTCAGGTATTGCATTGACTGGCACGCCCTGTATCCCATATAACTTTATCTTTACTCAGCATAAGGTTTTATGCTTCATAAGTGTCTTCCATGTTAACTGACTTGAGGGTTCGTGAATCATAAGTGAATGAGGTACTAAAACTTAAAGTGATGGCCTAAATTAATACAGTTCAGAGGTTTACTTTGTAGCCCTTGACTAATAAAGAACAGATCATTAGGTATGCAATTAACTCTTCACATGGTGGAGATTTTTTTCACAATGGAATTGAATGAGAAGAAAACAGTGTTCTCACAGTAGCGAGCCCATTGAGGTAAATGTGGGTCCATTGTGAGGGCAAATTACTGCTGCATATAGCATTAAAATAGCAACCCTATGAGATGGTCCCTGTCTCATAGGGTTGCTGAGAACTAATGTGCGATCACTTAATTCAGTATCTAATGAAAAGCAAGCTTTTACACAGCTACCATCATCTTTATCATCAAATCAGCATCATCCCAAGATCCCAGATTGGTTCTGTGTTCTTCTATGTTATCCCAGGCTTTCAGTTCCATCAAGGTCTCCTCAGACCACAGAGAAAATACAGTGAATGACCCTAGAATTCAGGGGCTAGGTAGTTAAAGTATAAACAACCAAAAAAGTTAGCTTCCCTAAGTGGTGTGATGACACAAGGTGGTAAAAATTCCTTTCTCAAAGTTCTTCATTTGGCTTAGGAAACTAAGAATTTTTAGAAACCTGCTAGCCTTAATGTGTCATCAGTCTAACTATATTTTAACTTTGACACAGTGTCACTTCCCACTTTAAACCTTTAGGAAATTTAGGATAAGAGATAATAACAAGAAACAAAAGATGGTTGGTTATGCCAAAAGCAAAATCACCAAGGAGAAAACAAAGGGGAAACATTCACCAGGAGAAGCACATAATAGCTCTACCTTCTACAAGTCATTGAAGACCAAACAGGGTGAAAACTAAATGCGGTGTCTGTATTGAGCTTGCAGCAATAAGCAAGTAGCAAAGCCTACTTTAATGTCCAGTGCAAGTAGGTGGGGGAGATGAGAGCACCTAAAAAAATCAAAGTGATTTCCTCCCGCACCAAAAAATAAACTCTTTGAGAGGACAGAGGAAAGGCTTGGGGAAGAGGAAAGGGCATAAAATTAAAGCTTGGAGTGAGGACATGGATCTCTTATGGAAAAAAAATTGGTTTTCAGTTCCTCAGGGAAAGTTGATAGTAGCTAGTCCAGTCCGAGGCAACCACAGGCAGAGTGGACCTGTGTGGGAGAGCAGACCTCACGATGGGCGTATGACCCTATGGCGGAACACAACGGCACACGTGGAGGCTGATGTAAAAGATGAGATGGCACCTGTGGAGTCTTGATGAGTTGGTTGAGTTTTATATCAAACCTCCTGGAGAATAAACATAAGGATATGGAGACAAAGATTTTTTCTATCCTATTTCTATTATATCTGCAGAAATTAGAACCATTCCAGTGTATAGTAGTTGCATTACTACTTTTTGCTGAATGGCTAGATGAATAAAACAAAAGGTCAGGGTACCCCCAAACACTAGGATGCTAAGAGAAAACTATGTTTATGCCAATGAAGAGAGAAGCAAGGTCCAAAATCTCCCAGAAATGGCAAAAAAAAAAAAAAACTTTTCCATAAGGACAGAATGTTGTCTCCATGTATTGGTGCTACTGAAGATCTATCTGGATGTTAAGATTCTTGTCAAATAAATCTGGTTAAATGAGGAGTTTACAGTCATGCATCTGAGGTAAAGCAGGACATACTAAGGATAGATAATGGGATTAGTTGAGGTAAGTCAGGGGGTAATTTCGTTGGTGTAGACTGAATGCTGTAGGACACAGCTGTATGAATTCTGGAGGATGGTGTGTAGATCACCCCTTCTGGGAAACGTATTGAGAATCGGGATAAACACAGCAGAGAGAGGAGCAGTTCATTCCAGGACAAGTAACAGGAGGTCATCGGCTTTACATATCATTGATGCATTCACAGGGTTGTGCTTGTATCACGTATACAGTGAAAGGCTTTGCCGTAGCGAGATGCTCTTATGTACAGTTAAGGAGGCCATAGTTGAAATTATTTCCAAATAGAGAATTTCCCTAGCATAAGAGAGTTAAGAGAAGCGTCATCTTTTCAATTTCAATTTATTCCCTGGTTCAGGTCCTTGCATGCATATATATACATATATATATACACATAAATATGTGCACATATATATATTTGCATTTTTACAAGTGACCAACAATGCTGACTGAAACAGTTAATTCTGGCTTAGAGTCCTGGGTCACACACATTTATTATTCAGTGCTCAGTTGCTCTGAAACATGGTCCATAAATGTTTCTAAAACTTTTCCTAGGAAGAGACTAGGCCTATATGCTTCTAAACATCTGGTCACACAGCAACAATAACAAAAAATTCGTACTTAACTCTCAGATGTTATGTCGACACTGGGCTAAATAAATGGGTATTTAGAAATATCCAGGTGGCGAGATTTCTTTTTCGTTTTCTGCACACAAGCCAGAAAATCCGCTGAATAGAGGGGGCAACTAGACCCATGGCTGTCTGAGCCCGTTTCTTATGGGGGAATGAAGGAATGGCGAGGGGTGCCTTCAGCTGTCAGCTCCGGGGGGGCAGTGACAGAGCTGCCCCTGGGGAGCCAGGGGATGCCCGGGCGAGCTCAGCCCCCAGCCCCCTGTCCTGGTGAGCTGCCTCTGTGGTTTGGTTCAGTCACTTTTCTTGGCTCAAATGCGGCACCTGAGACAGGGATCATTTGTCAAATGAGCATGATACACACAGAGCTGAGGCAGATTATGGAGAGAGAGAGGGAGGAGAGAGAGGGAGGAGAGAGGGCGCAGGAGAGAGAGAAAGAGAGAGGGAAGAGGGAGAGGAGAGAGAGGAGCAGGCTTCTCTAGGAACAGAGCTTTTCAGGCACTGGGAATTCAAGTTAGACCGGGTGGTGGTGCAGCAGCGCCAGGGAGAGGAGAGCCACTGAGGACTCGGACATGGCTTTCTTCATGTGGGATGCTTAAGGACAGCCCGCAGAGCGAGTAACTTAGAGAAGAGCGAAACTGGCATGAGGATTCTGCCACAATGGAAGGGCTCCTGTCTCCGATGAGGACGAAGGTAAGGGGAGAGAATCCTAGTTTCTTTTGATTCTGCCTGGAGGTACGGCAAGGCAGCTGGGGTGCCTTGGAGCCTCTGTGAATGGGAGGCTCACTGAGCTTTTGTCTTGTTTCAGAACTCGGCTTGGGAACACAACCGGATCTCTCAAAGAATAGGCTCCTCTCAAAGGCAGCAGCAGTGTGTGGGGATGGGAGGAAGGGGGGAGAACCATCTGTCAGTGTGGACAATGGGAATCTTAGTGAATGAGTTCTCCCGCGGTTGATTAGACAGCCATATTTTAGTAGAATTTCCAGCCACTCTTCCTTGGGGTCTGTGCAGCCCTTGGAGCTGTTCGTTGCGGGAAGTACCAGTGTGTCAGGCTGCATTGCTGTTTAGCAGGAGGTGTAACATGTTTAAAGCGGAGCATATCCTCTTTCCTTCTCTTCAGAGCGAGAGGCCAGGGAGTCCTCTGTGGAAAGTAGGTTAATGCATTCTGGAAGCCAGCGTGTTCTCAGAGAGTGGCAAGACCTGCAAAAAAGCATCCGGAGCCCCGGACTAAACTGACACCTTGAACTTGGTCCTGTAATGTCTAGAACTGTGTGTGGGACCTGCTGACAGTGTCTTGGTGGTTCTGGGAACTTGTTCTCCTTGACTGGAGTTTCTTTTTTGCATTTGAGAAAGGGATGCCTTGAAAGGGGGCTTCCCATTGAAAGCCCAGCTGAGGAGGAGATTTAGAGTGGATTTGCTTTCCACTTAAAATGGGTGGTCCAAAAGTTCTAAATCATGGTAGGAATCTTACTTCTCTTCTTCAGAAATTAAAAAAAAAGTAAGGAGAAACTGGCTCTCTAACCACACAGCAGAGCTAAAGCCAGTAGGGCAAGGCTTTGATTTACCTCATCTCTTTGATGCTCTGTCTAGTGATTCCAATACAAACAGACTCTTTTGTCAGTGAACATTTTTTCCCTGCTAATTAATGAGCATGACCACAATGTTTTAAGAGAATGTTAGAACTGGGGTTTGAAGCATGAAAGCGTCCCCTCCTTGGGGAGAGTTCCCGATCTCCCTGTCGTGGTCACCAGTCATCTGCAGTCATTCATTAGAAGGATCGCCCCAAGTGACAACTGTCACCAAAGCTGCTCAGCACAGCCCCATGGCTGACCGACTGATCTGGGGGTGTCCCTCTGTGACCGTTAGTTCTCGCCGAGCAGGTGGCTGAGTTGTGCTGCTTACAGGGAGCGTACCTCAATCCAAGGTGCTGTGACACCTGCAGGTACCATTTTGAATATCTACAAAAAGTGGCAAATGGCACTGGGTTCCTATTGCCCTCTATCGACAGGCTGCGGTGTGAGTACTGTCGGGATGGCTCTGTAGTCCATTCCTTCGGCCAGCTTTTGAAATTGCTGCTCAAACACTAGCCTGGCGCTGTGCGCACGCGGATTCCCCTCGCATCTATGGATCTGAGCTCATAACCTTACGCAAGTGCAACTCAGAGACTTGGAGGGGAGTTCCCCATGCACATGATCCGGGCCCCAGGGGCCATGTAGATCACACTGCAGGCCCATTAGAGTGGCTGGCTGTGGCAGGGGCACAACGGTGCCAGTGGGTCAGAAGACTGACGTGCTTATCGGTATAACTGACATCCTGGCTGCTTTCGGAGCCACCGCATCATCTAATGAACATTGAAAGAAGGGGTGGGGGGAGGGGTCCAAAAAAGTTCAAACATAAAACATCTCCACAGCAAGCTGTCTCGCATCCAAACCTTTTAACTGGAGAGAGAGAGAGAGAGAATGTATATAAAATTGCTTCTGTGAATTCTTTTTTAATCTCTTTCTTCCCAACTCTGGCAATTAATGTTTCCATATTGAAGACCCAAATGACATTTGCGTTTGGTCACCTGCAGTATCACGTTGACTCAGGAGACGTGGCCTGACTGTGTAAGATTCGAAAGGAACCCCACCGATGAGACTCAGCTTCAGCTCCTAAACTGCTATGTCCTGTGTAGTTGAAATTACCCAGGGGATTTTTTGGTTTTTGACTTATCCAAAGCCTTGTCTCAGGGACAATGTGTTGCCATTCTTAAACTTTGATCCATATTATGTCTCATTAAGTCTATTCTGGACTATCCTCCCCCTTTCGTAAGGATTTAGCTTGAAGAAGTCTCTGATATCCAGGTGTCAGGATGGGCTGGACAAAGAAAGTCTCCTAGAACTACATTTTGGTGTGTTATCGTTACTTAATAACTTACTGACAGTTGAAAGCAAGTGTTGAGGTAAATTGGACATCATGCAGTAATTTCATTATGCCATGTAATAGACTTAACCGGTCCAAATCATGGGTGCTTAATGCATTTTTATCTTGGGATTTGCATAATTGGCACATAAATATGCATGAGATTAACTGGAAGTGGCAAAAGGGGGTGGGCACAATGTTCACAAGTATTAAAACGGAGGGAGTTCCAGAGGCACCTGAGCTGCCCGAAATCCTGGGTGGTGGCCACACTTGACATGCCTAGAAGCAGACAGAGCGGCTGCTCTCCAAGTCACAGTGTGCTCTCAGTGACACAGGGCTGAGCACAGCTTCTTGCTCCTGGCTGGATTCACTTGGGCTCACAACTTATTCCTCCTTTTAGATATAATGCAATCCCGAAGAGTCTCTAGGCTGATGGATAGACTTCTGACTGCCCTCCTGGCAGCCCATGATGCAGGCCTCCAGATTCTAACCATAACAAATGATGTTTGCAGAGGCAGAGGGGAGACAGAAAAAAGAGAGATGCTGATTGAGTCATTTCTCCTCTGGGAATAAGGGAAAGAATTTTATAATTAATCACCATTGCAAACTTTTTTAATGTGTCTCTTTTTAATTCGATTTTTAATCCTTCAGCCTCCATAATTCTCTTTAATCCTCTCTGCACTGCCTCCAGTGAATGAGGCTGGCAGCTTTCTCAGCTACTTGTGATGTGTGCTTGCCAATGCCTGCTGCAGAATTTACCATGAACACCTGACTCAGGTCACTTGAAAGCAAGTCATGCCTGTGCTTTTCATGAATGCAAGGAATGTGGCCTGGAGAGACTGCAGAGTCCAAAGAGGATGAAGAAGGGGGAAGAGGGAGAAAAGAGAAAGGGAGAGAGGTAAAAAAAATGGGAAGGGAGGAAAAGTGACTTGGTCGGGTGTTCCTCTTTTTATCCCCCTGCACTTTTATTGAGATATATTTGACATACAGCACTGTGTGAGTTTAAGATGTACAAGATAATGATTTGACTTACATATCTCTAAATAATTACCATAGTAGGGCCTCCCGGATGGCACAAGGGGTTGAGCGCCACACTGTGGGGCTTCCGCAGCCACTGCAGTGCGAGTTCGATCCCAGGCCAGGGTGGAGACCAACATGACTTGGAAGTCCTCTCCTGCCTAGCCCACTGCTCCCCTCAGCAGTGTTTCAGTAGAGATGCCTGTGCTGCCCTACTCTGTCTCTGGTGACTCCTCTCACCCCACCCCACACCCTGCGCCTCTGGCTTGTACCCTAGCTCTTGTATGCATAAATAAATAAAATCTTGGAAAAAAAAAGAAATAATTACCACAGTAAGTGTTGTGAGCATCCACCACCTCATGTAGTTTAAAAAAAGAGGGGGCTTTCCTTTGTAGTGAGAATTTTTGTGATCTTTCTTGCCAATTTTCAAATACACTCTTCAGTAGTGCTAGTCACCGACATCATGTGGTCCGTTACCCCCCAGGACTTACAACTGGAAGTTGGTACTTTTGACAGACACCTTCCTCCAAGTTCCCCTCATATACTTCAAGTCTGATCCCTTCCCAAATGAGCTTGTTTGTTTATTTTAACCCCATATGTAAGTGAGACCCTGCAGCCTTTGTCTTCTTCTTGCTGATTTAGGAAGAACATAATGTCCTCAAGACTCATCCATGTCATTGCCAGTGACAGAGTTTTCTTCTTTTTATGAATGAGTATTCCATTGTCTACATATATCACACTTCCTTTATCCATTCATCTCTTGATGGACATTAGGTTGTTTCGCTCTCTTACCTATTGTGAATAGTATTGCAGTGAATATAGGGGTGCATAATACATCACTTAGAGAAAGTAATTTCATTTCCTTAGGGAAAATGCACAGAAGTAGAATTAGTCATTTGGTAGTTCTATTTTTAACTTTTTGAGTATTTGGAACTCTATCTTTCACATCCAAACAACGTTACAGATAATTTTTATCAGATGCTTGCACAGTACATAAAAGTGAGTTGAAATTAGCCTCTTAGAAAGGATGGAGTTTATTACTTTTTTTTTAAAGATTTATTTATTTATGCATACAAGCACTGGCGTACAGGCCAGAGGTGTGGGGGGGTGAGAGGATTCACCACAGAGAGCAGGGAGCAGAACAGGTAGATCAACAGAAGCACACTGCTGAGGGGAGCAGCGGGCACAGCAGGAGAGGTCTGCTGTGCCATGTGGGTCCCCCCCCTCCCCACCCAGGCTGGCAGCAGGGATTGAACTCGTGCTGCAGTGGCTGTGGTTTGCTTCATAGTGTGTTGCTTAACCCACTGCGCCACCAAGGGAGGCCCGGAGTTTATGACTTAAAAAAATTTTAGTTTGATCACTTAGTAACTATTTGAGGTGCTGTTTTGGGTCTGAGTGATGTTATTTAGTGATGTTTGGGTCTTAGTGATGTTATTTAGTGATGTTATTGCCTTTGCTCTTAGCTCATTCCTCAGAGTAGGTGTTTTTGTTTTTGTTTTTCCTTTGAGATTTTTTATTTATGCATACAGGACAGCATTCACCATAGACAGAGTGGGGAGCAGATTGACGAAATACACTGCTGAGGGAGCAGTGGGTGAGGCAGGAGAGGTCTGCTGTGCCATGTGGTTCCCCTCCTCTGGCCAGGATCGAACTCAGTGCTGCAGTTGCCACAGAAGTCACACAGTGTAGCACTCAACCCCTTGCGCCACCAGGGAGGCCCCAGAGTGGGTGTTTTTTTATCTGTCTGAACCTCTCATTTCTGCCACAAAGATGCTGTGTCACTTACTGCACATCCCTTATTGTTCAGAAGGAATGAAACTGATTTGTGGCACAAGTAGTGTTCTAAAGGTAGCCCTCTGAAAGGATGAGGCCATTTAGTGAAAGGACACTTACAGGGAAATGGAAACTGAATTCCCAAAGGAGCATTTGAAGGTATCCCAAGAATTATGTTGAGTGAGTCCAGCTCTCGTGTGCCAGGGTGAGTGCCATCCCTCCCTACAGTTAGCTCAAGAATTATCTTCTTGACCACAGTGCAATTCTGGAAAAAATAGGATGCAGATGTAAAATGTAAAAATTCTAAAATTATAGGCAATATAGGTAGCAAAAGAAAGAATCCAAAACGTATAGTGAAAGGCTGTCTGGCACTTTCGACCAATTATCACATAGTATGTGAAACCCAGAAAGTCACTCAGAATACTGTGAAATCTGCTCGAAACATTGCCAGGACTCCGTGGAGAATAGTGCCTGAAACGATTTATTGTGTTCCACCTACTGGATACATGGATTCTAATAAAATATTGGAATCTCTCTTTTAAAGAGCTCTGTGAAATAGAAATCAGTAAGAACTAAAGAAAGGTATTGACTGAATTGAGAAGACTGAGGAATATTTGAGAATTACTTTCTAATATATACATTAAATATATACAAGATTATTCACCAGCTAAGGACAGGCTATCCTTTATCTTAATGGAGGCTTAAATAAAAGGAAACCTGCCAGAGATGGAGCATGACAGGTTTAGATTAAATTCAAGGCAGTGTTTCTTGTCATCAAAATGTTTTCCTGAGAAAAGCTGATATAGTTTCTAATCTGGGGGACTCTAAGATAGGTAAGGATAATCCTACCTGAGCAGCCAGGAGACTTATGACATTCCATGTTTTATGGTGCTGTGAATTTTTACTATAAAGCCAATAAAATCAGAAATAGATTTGTTTACAATTCCTTTACAAAGAGCTACTGTAATATGTTGTCAAACCACCAACTCAGTTGGGAGAAAACCAGAAACAGCTTTATTCTTTTTCAAACAACCACTTTCAAGGCATTTGTGAATTGTGGAAAGGAAGTTGAGGACTAAAGCACAATTCACTCGGTTAATGAAAAGGAGACAGGTGAGACCTAAAGCCTATCCTAATCAAACTTTCTGGGTTCAAACCCTAGCTCCCCACAATCTAACTTTTCTTTACCACAATCTAACTTTTCTAACCCTCAGTTTCCTCGTATTTGAAATACGTATAATAATAGACCTATATCATGGGGTGTTGTGAAAAGTAAGTAAGTGAATGTCTATAAGGTTTTGGCACATCATAATAAATGTTGGTGTGATATGACTATATGATCAAACATGTAAGGGAATATGTGCAGAAATACAAGTCTCATGACACATCTTTTATGATCTTGAATATATGTAGGCAAAGCACATCATATGCCTTCAAGATGATGCTATTAGCTAAAGCACAGGACAGTCCCTCCCCTCTGCAAGATCCTTCTGAAGTCAGGTGCTTCAGAGGGAAGGTGAAGAAGGTGCTTGCCTGGCAAGATGCATCTTAAAGAACTCAAAATAAAGCAGATGCCTTTGTAGAATCTGCTTCGTAAATTAGCTGTCATCAACATAGGGCCCATCACAATAAAAAAGTATAATATGTAGATTGCTTAGAAGAAAAATTTTTAGAGTCAGCTTAACTCCCAAAGCCTTTCTTTCTAGGACTTCAAGAAAATCACTTTTCTGCTCTGAACTTCAGTTTTACTTCTCTTAATCTAAAACACCTTAATTAAATAATTTTTTTCTTTTATGCTTTAGATCTTGCAAGAGTGGACACACATTATCTCATGTGATCATTACCACAGTAGTTACAACTCAGAAATGTCAAGCTACTAAGCAGGGCCATCCCTGCTTGGTTAGCTGGTTGTTACCCATTTGCCAGACTGTGACCTTCATGAGGAAGTTCAAGGGTTGTACCTGGACTTTCAGACTCATCATCACCTAACCTTCACTCACTCCTTCTGTCTCATGCCTCTTGATTCTCCTCCCTGACAGCCCACACTCCTGGCTAACCATTCAGATAATGTGAGAGTACACTAAAAGTTCAGATTCCTAGGCCTCTCCTCCATTGAGCTTAACTGTGTAAGTCTGAGATGAGGCCCAAGAACTCACCTTTTTGCGAAAGGCTGGGTCCACTCAGATGTGTGGACCCTTTCACCATGTGTTGAAGAAACACCACCTCCTAGCCTGAGGGAAGGCTTTGCAGTTCCCTGAACATACAAGGTCTTTGAGGGTGCCATTCCCATTGACTGAAGCACTGCCTTCACTACCCTGCCTTGGCTATCTACCCTGCCGGCTGTAACTGACCAATAGGTGACCGGTTAGATGCTGCTTTCTCTGGGAAGTCTTTGAATCCCAAGACAGGGGTGGACGCATGCTCTACTTTCTTGGCTCAAGGCTTCCTCATGCTCAGTGACCATTTGCTTCCATTTGCAATGACCAAGGAACATCTTGAAAGCAGGTTTACTCTGTCTTCTTCATCCTTGTCTACATAGGTCAGAGCATGGTACAAGACAACTCAGTACATATCTATTGACTACATGCAGGAATACAGGCACGTACTGTTCTCCAAGGGCTTATGTAAGTTCTGTAAATACAGGGTTGTAAGCAATGTCATGTGACCTGAATAACTGGTCATGACCAGAGGAGAGCTAGCTCCACAAAATAGGGTGGACAGATTCCACTGGGTGGGATCTCTAAGGTAGAATATTCAGAAATGAATAATAATAAGGAGTCATTCTTATGTTCTTTTTCCCATCATGTCTTTAGTAGTTACTAATGCGGCAGGTCCTCAAATGATGTCATTTCATTCAGTGTGGTTTCTGCAACATTCATGAGGGAAAAAAAAAAAAACAGTTCCCTGTTGTGCTACTATTTCTGTGGAATTTGAGTGTTCTCCCCATGTCTGGGTGGGTTTTGTCTCTGTGTTCCAGTTCTCTTCACATCCCAAAATCTGTGCACGTGAGATTCGTTGGTCTGCCTCAGCTGCCCCAGACTGAGTGAGCATGGGCATGCGTCACGTGCCCAGAGATGGAAGGGTGCCCGGTCCAGGGCTGGGTTCCTCCTTGTGTCCTGAGCCGCTGGGAGACTCTGGTGATTGCAACTCTGACCTGGAATAAATGGGTTGAAAAATGAAAGAGACAGAGAAAGGAGGGGTGGGAGAGAACGAAAGAATACAGGCTATTGAGTATTAGAAGTGTTTGGGATCTTTACTTGGGAGATTAGTGATGTTTTTGTGACCAGAAATATGCCATAGCAACTTATCTTTGGTTTTATACCAGTTAGCCTGTGGTAAAGTTGGTTTTGTATGTCACTTCACTTAAAGTTACAGTTTCCAAGAACCTGTTGGCCACACTAGGTAAGGACTTCCTGTAACAGCTAACACTGATGCAACGTTTTAGTAACTGCCAGAGTAAAGAGACCACAGATGGAGAAAACCAAAATGGAAGGCCACTACTGACCTAGGTTCCTTGTCACCCCTGATTTGCGCTCAGAGCTTTCATTCAAAAATGTTTTAATGACTCTACTTTTGTTGAAAAAGCACATGACTCTTTTACAGATAAAACAAGACTGTTTATTCTAGGCAAATAGGAAAAATGCTGACTGCTTTCTTTTACTGCCAGCATGTCACTATAGGGAGCATAAACTAGCAAAGAAACGGTAAAACGTTAATTCCTTGCATCATCACAAAACAATTATAACCAAGTAACTGGATTAACAACATATTGATACAGGGTATGAGTATATAAATATTATAATAGCTCTGACATTAATATATGAATTTTGTGTATATAAATATATTGATATAATATATTAGCATATTATTTATAAATATTGATATGGGTTATAAATGTAACAGTATATTAAAATACATATATTATAAAGCATAATATATGATATTTAATATTAATTATAAAAGTAATTGCCATTTATTGAACATTTAACATGAGGACCAGTAGTTTAATTTCTAAAATCTCTTACAATCTTTATAAGAATTTGGAAAATCATGTATTTTAAACCCCATTTTATATATGGGAAAAGGTTGAATCCTTTTCAATCCAAAAGGTTGATGCTTCAGAGCGGTGGAAATGATGAGTGGAGAGAGCAGGGCAGAGGTTAGATCTCTTAAACCACAGCCCATCCTCTTTCTAACATCACCCTGGTCCTGTTCCCATTAGAGCTGAGACTTGAGGAAGAAAAGATGCTGATTTCCCATCACCTACTAGAAACAGGAAAAATGGCAGGGTAAAAGACCCAATGTTAGCTTATTGTTTAATCCATTAGTTCATAGATTTTTAACCAGGATTCACCTAATTAAAAATCTCAGACAGCTTGATGGCTGAGAAAACCTTATCTTGGGAGTTACAGAAGTTACCTTCAGAATTGCCTGGGGAGCAGGGCTTATTGCCAGGGCTTAGTTGCCTGGGAGGAAGCTTATAGAACAGGCATGGGATGCTCCTGCTGGTCTCTCTAAAAGAGCAGCCCTCAGTGCCCCAACAGAGAAGGCTTGGGTCTTTGAGACCAGGCCTAGGCATGTTCAGGATGCAAGATTCGCTCCTGGCCCTGAAAGAGAGGTGAAAAAGCCAGGAACAGAAACCAAAGACCAGCCTGGTAACTGCTGAACTTTCAGAGCTATGTTTGGGAAAGAGCCTTTTCCCTCATGGGCCAACACAAATCGTGCTGGCCCAGGAGATTTCATGAAGTTGCCATGGACGCCGTGTGGATGGCCCTATGAAATGAGAAAATGCACGGGCCATTGGCTTCATTAGATGGGATACGGAGGTCACTCCCAGAGGCTATAGGCCAAGCTGCCTGGATACAAGGAGCTATTCAATGGGTGAAGGAAGACAGATGAGAGGCCCCCAGCCACTGACCTCATGCCATGTAATTAAACCGGAAGATGAGTGTGGCCTGTAAAATGTAACATGTTTGAGGGAGGTGAGAGTTTGGGAGGATTTCTGATATATAGAAATATAAGGAGTTAATTTAGTTGTGGTAATTCTGCTTGTTTTCTGGTCACATCTGTTCGCCACATCCCAAGTAGGAGGAGGAAAGAACTCTTAGCAGCGAAGATGACGAGAAGGGAAAGGCAATCTGGCGGATCTTCTATCTCATTTACTTATTCATCCAACAAGGATTTATTAAGTGCTCATATCGAGTGTCAGGCAATAAACATGTTTTCTTCTGTCATGGTTGTACAAACAAAAGGGAGAGTGTTAACAAAAGGCCTACAAACAAGACAAAGCAACCCTATCACTTTCCCGGGAAAACAAATCAGGGCGCTCGCTCTCTCTAGAAGCAGGAGAGAGTGATTTTTCCAAAGACCGCATTCCTCTTCTGTAAGTGTGATGCTTTTAATACAAGTGGATGATAGCAATTGAGTAAATTAACTCCACATTGATATTCAAAGGGAATTGTGTTAATGGTAATAACTGAGTGTCTTCGAAGGAATAAAACTGCCTTCAGGACGATCCCCATTAATCTTGTAAGGGTTCCTTTATCTTGCACAAAGAGCATGAACTGGGACATATTTTCTAAATGGAGAAACTAAAATGTAGTCATTTCTCCTAAGATTTCAAAATAAAATGCTGGACTTAACAAGTTGTTACTGAAACAGTCACCTTTGGAAACTAGAATAATCCGCAAGTACATATAGAGACTTTCTATTGTTTCGCCTCTCTAGACTTTTGCAGTTATTCATAGTGTGTGTGTGTGTGTGTGTGTGTGTATGGTTGTCATTAACTTTCAAAATTGATGTTTCTGAAGGTTATTTCAATGGTGGGAATGGAAGAGGATTTAGACATTACCCTGCAGACTATTAAAGAAACATTTAATTTATTTTACAGGCAGAGTAAATGTTGGTGAGCTCTTGAGCGGGGCTCCCGGGCAGGTCTATCCTGGGTAGATTAGAAAAATATTAACATTTACATTCAGTTACTTTGTTTTAAATTTTAGGGCTATAGGACAATAAAGCTTAGTGTTACCTAGGAGGTGTCTAAGTAGATGCCAGGAGTGAAGAATATTTAAATTTTCTTACTTAGTTGCTGTCCAACAGGAATATAATCTGAGCCAAAGTATGGGCCACAGGTATAATTTTAAATTTTCTAGCAGCCACATTTAAAAAAGACAAGTGTCAGTCATTTTAATAATGTGTTTATTTAGCCAACTCTATCCAATATATTATTTTCCCCTGTGATCAATATATAAATTTAAAAATCTATTTTACATATTTTTATAGTGTCTTCAAAATCTGGTGTGTATTTTACGCTTACAGCACATCTTAACCCAGATTGGCTACATTTCAAGTCCTCACTGGACACAAGTGGTTCGTGGCCACCGTGCTGTGTAGGGAAGCTCTAACTGATTTATTGGCACAACCAAGGAATCCATAGATCTGGGATTTGTCTAGTCAGCTGCAATCCCATTCTAACAGCTTCTTTGGACAATGTAGTCTCTCAGTGCCTCCCCAGTGCTGTTTTGTAACTGGGATTTTGGCACAAGCATTTTTGATGGGGTGAACACCCAGGGTGCTTTGACGTCTGCCATAAAAGCTGATGCTCATTCACAAAGAATAAATTAGCTCAGTGCTCTCATTGTGCTCGAGGGGACATGGGGTCAGGCCGAAGGGGGCGTGGGGACATAGGAGCACGGGACAGCTCTAAGCGGGGAGCTTGGTTGTTTTCCACACTTTCCTCCCAGTCCGTTTAACATTCATCTTGAGTTTCGCGCTCGCTGTCTGCCCACTCTGGCAGCATCCTGCTCCATGCTGCCTGCTCCACGACCCCACTTGTTGCATTGTGCAGCGCACTCCAAGGGTCGTTTCAGACTTTCCCCTTAGTTTACTCATGTTGCTGTAGACGTCAACGTCGTGTTGTCATCTGAGGGAGCCCTTCCCTCCCCTGTCCCCCAGTAACAAGTCCAAGTTCTTGGCCTGGCTGCACCTCATATGTGAAAACTCTGTACCTCCAGCCTACTTCTCAGCTTTGTGGCTATACACCCAATAAGTTGTTTGCTTTCATTGTTGTTGTTTTGTCACATGCTAGATTTTATGGAGGCATTTTTAACACATTGTTAACCTCTCATGTCCCTGCCAAAGACCTGTCCTCTCTCCTTTTTCGTCCTGTCTCTCAGTCCCCAGGTCTAGTTGTTCATCTCTTCAGTACATCTTCTGTACTGTCCCTTCCTCTTGACCCATCTGGTCGTATTTCTGGTGCAAGTGGCCATTTTTACTTAATTCTCACCACAGGCTCCCAGTGGGCCTTCTTGTCTCCAGGACTCACTCGCTCTCCTCTCAGTCCATACTGCCAGAGCCACTCTTCAGAAAAACAAATCTGATTGTGACGTTTTTCTCCTCAATTCTTCTCTGTCCATTCCCATGACTCACAGGAGAAAACATTTCTCCCAGTGTGACATTCAAGATCCTCTGTGGTCAGGTCTCTGCCCACCTGTTTAGTCTCCTTGCTGCTGCCACCTTTGAGCACGACTGATGCTTCACCCAAAATCCACAACTTCCCTGGCCTCCATGCCTTGGCGCATGAACCCTGTACCCAGTTTCTGCTCTGAAAATTACATGGTCCTCCTAAAGTTAACTGAGGTATCACTTCTTCCACAAATCCTTCCCCCATGTGGAGGGTAGGCATAGGGTCTCCTTCTCCTCTGTCCACATTACTGTGTCTGTTACCCGTGTGCACATACCCTGTCTCAGTAGCTGAGAAAGGCAAGGTGATCATTTAAGGATTGAGCTCTGAGGCTTCCACACAGAGATAGCAAGTTTGGCTAGAGGTTGACATCTCAATCATTAAATATCAAATCACTCTATGTGCATGCTTCACCATAAAATGCCAGTGTTCACCACAGATGCCCGGAAGGCCTGGTGACTGTCATTCACTTCAGCCAGAGCAGAACAGCTCCCTTGCAGCAGGGGCTGTGATACTGTGGTGCTGCCGGGGTTCCAGGTGGTGGGGCCATTGATGTCATCTGCTGAGTTCCAGCCTAGTATTACTGTATGAATTGGGTGTTTTCATTCCCATTTTATAGCAGAAGGAACTGAGGCTCAAAAGATTCAAGTAACTTTCCCAAGGCCCCACAACCATTAGGGAAATAGAACCAGGATCTGAACCTCTATTTGGCTACAAATCCCATACTCCTTACACTGTACCAAATGCCTCCTGATTCTGCTTTGTGGATGGTGGTATTTTGAGTGTGCTATATTGATAATTTCTCAGAAAGTGACAGTGATCTAGTTTCTCAGGAAGAGAAATGGAGGATGAACTTAACAGCAGAAGGTTCTGAGTTCCACATGGGCCAGATTAACAAAGAGCCATGAAGAAGACTCAAAGACTTCTTACATAAGGTTGGTATCCTAGAATGTTGGAGAAACTCCACTTCAAACTGGTCTAATATATGGGACCTTCTTCAGAAGGGCCTGGGACGTGCTTGCAAGTTAGTTTTAGATTCAGTTTGGGCTTTTATGGCCACTTTCAAACCAGAACCCCAAGATTCCAAGGAGGGCTTCAGTTTTGTAAGTGAAAATACCTGTGGTTGTGTGCTTTGCTTCTAGGAGCTTTTCCTCCATCAAATAAATGGGCCACTGACGACAATAAAACCAGTCACTTTAACACGGATATTTGCTTTAGAAAGCACTCATCCAGATTTTTGCAAAGTTGTTTTTTTGCTTCACTGGCTAATGTTTTTCATGTAGAGTCTTGATAGAATAACAAGAGGGTAAATAAACCTCTTTGATGGAGAAACCCATGAGATCATCAGGCAAGGTTTGTATGCAGGTTTACAAGCTGCGTTCTAGGAACCTCTAGGAGCCTACAGAAGCTTCAAAGGTTTCCATTAAAGTGTTTTCCAAGCAGAGTTGAGTTTTATGTAAGGTGACTGATTTATTAAAATGTTTTATTTATCATGACTTATCTTAGGTATATGAAAACACACAGAGTACGGACCTACCACCCAGCTTCAGAAATAAATCACTGTTTTTTTTTTAAAAAAGATTTATTTATTTATGCATACAAGAACTGAGGTACAGGCCAGAGATGTGGGGCCAATGAGAGGATTCACCAGAGACAGAGTGGGGAGCAGAACAGGTGGATCTACTGAAATACACTGCTAAGGGGAGCAGTAGACAGGACAGGAGAGGTCTGCTGCGCCATGTGGGTCACCTCCCTGGCCGGGAGTCAAACTTCATAGTGCTGCACCTTAATCCCTTGTGCCACCAGGGAGGCCCCAGAAATAAATCATTGTTGATGGAGTTGAAGGCCCTGGCATCTTCCCTAATTCTGTCCTTCTCATTCACTCCCAGTGAAAACCTCTATCCTGAATTGGTGATTGTCATTTCATACCTTCATTTACATTTTATTACAAATGTTTGTAGTAAAAATAAATCATACCATATGTATATTTTAGTGCTTTCCAGAAAATGTACCTGAATGTGTGCTTTCTAAGTGTATGTTCTTTTGTTCTTTTCATTCAACAGTCTGCACGTATCACCTACATGGATGTGTTTCAGTGTAGCTCATTCACTTGCTCCCCAGAAGGAGTTGCTGGACCCCCTCTCTTGTGGCTGAACATTTCTTTTTTTTTTTTTCCTTGCCAGTTGCAAACATTATCGCTCTATCCATTCTTATATACACCTCCTTGAGCTTATGGGGAAAAGTTGCCTGAGTGTCTTCACCAGGTGAAGTGCGGATCTCCTAATAGTCCAGAGACTTAATAACCACTGTCCAGAGACAGTGGTTATTAAGTCATGTTTTATGCCCCTTATTATACCTCCATCTTTGCTGTGTTCTCTGGCATGTGTATCTGGCAAATAAGAAATTGTGTAAATGTTCCTGTCTACATAGAGAGTGTTTATTGTTCTCACTGTGCTGCATCCTGAAAGTGGAACTAAGAGATTTAATTATGTTCCTCCAAATCCCCTACCCACTAATGTACTTACTACACTCACATTTATTTTCAATAGCGTCATCCCCATATCTTGGTAAATTTTCTAGTGTGCACTGAATTATGTGTATGATGTTAAAATATGTCATTCATCACTTAAGTCATCAATGGCATTAATCACTATAGTCTGATCATGAGTTACTTGATTTTATTTTCTTTACACGAAATTCATAAAATTGTTAGGAAACACTGCTGCCAAAACCAAGTTCCTGTGGGTCCTTGAAGGCAGTCAACAATGGGAAAGTCTCCATGTGAAAGGGACAACAGCTGATCCTTCAAGTTTCCTACCTTTTTCTTGAAGTCCAACTTCCCTTCCCTGGGGATTGCTCATTATTTATTTATTGTCACCACAGCTAGTGCCTGCCCCAGGGGAACTATTATTAATACAGTTTCTCAAGAGCCTCGCTAAGAATTCTTCAACACACACAGAGTGTAAGTAGACCGTGTCCCATCTAATGACTGCCTTGTAACTGAGTTCTGGCCCACAGTTGTACGGCCACCATACTTTTTTGGGGGGCGGGAGGGGGGTTGCTAAAGGGCAGAGAGCAGAAATGTCCTTAGTAATAAATGATGTGGTGTTGCCAAACAGAGCCTACGGGCATCACTCCATGTTAGTAAAGCTTTTGCAGAGGTTTGAACCTGAAAAAAAATGATAAAATTGACTCCTAAGTAATACATAAGGTAACAGTCATTCCACACCTGAGAGACCTGCCGTCTGGGAGTGAGAAGCAGCCTCATACTAAGAGTAGCAATTCAGTTTCAGCCAAAAAATTATTGAATTTGAATTTTATTGATTTTTACATAAATGTGTAAGATCATTATATATTGTCCATATATTTACATGTTAATATACATATAATCATGGATTTAATTTATGAATTTGTTTGGCTTCCAGTTTTATATAAAGAGCATAAAGAGATTATTTTTTATGGTTGCACACATTTAAGTAATTAAAATTACAATAAAAATAAGCTAAGTAGGGGCCTCCCTGGTGGCACATGGGTTAAGCACTGCACTGTGAAACATCCACAGCCACTGTAGCACAAGTTCGATCACCAACCTGGTGCAGCATACTTCTGCCTTGCCCACTGCTCCCCTCAGCAGGATGTTTCAGTCCATCTGCCTGTTCTGTCCCCTACTCTGACTCTGGTGAATCCTCTTACCCCCACACCTCTGGCCTGTACCCCAGATCTTGTATGCTTAAATAAATCAATCTTAAAAAAAATAAGCTAAGTAAGAAGTGCAAGTCTAGGAATAGACTGTTCTTGAATAGGGGTCACATATTTCTGAAGTGATCTCAGACCTCTCAGTATAGCTAAGAACATATTGAGATAACTTTCTAAAGTCTCAGTGATAACAAAAGGGAAGCAGGCATATTTGCAATGGTAGTCCCTAGAGGAGGCTGTGCTCACCTTCAGCTCTGGTCCTTGTGGAGTCTACTGTTTGTCTTCTTTCCTTTTTTGGCAGAGGTGGGCCTTCTTCACAGTCATACTGACAGCCACTCCCAAAGTATAATCCTAGAGCTTGAAGTCAAGAAAAAGACAGACCCCTCCTGCCCAAACTATCTGGGACCATTTCCTGTTTCAGTCAGGTATTTCAAACACAGATCACTTAAGACAGAGAATTGGTTACCCAGGTGCTTGTAGAGGTAGGAAGGTGAGCAGGAGATGGGGAAGCTACAGCAGGAAGCCATATCTTCAACTGTGTAAAAGGAGGTAAAATTACCTCAGAGGAGTGTGAACCATCTTCCAGGGGTTAAGAGTCTCAGTGGGGCTACCTGCTAAGAGCCAAGTTCATGGAGAAAGGGAGCAACCCAAAGTGGAGGCAGCATACCTAGCGAAGGGAGAGACAGTTATGTCCTTCCAGTCTTCCCACTTGCCCATGACAAGGTCAGTGGCGAGTGAGCCTGGGAATGGACTTCCCCATGACTCAGAGCAGGGGACAGGAGAGATACAGATGCATGAATTGTGCATCCTGGGTTCTGTCTTCTTATCCAACGACCCTGTACTGTTCTCAGATAACTGACAGTAGGAATGATCCTTTTTGAACAACTCTACCTTCTGCACTCTGATGTGTCCTCATCCTATGGTGGGAAAAGCCCATAGGATTCATATTTTGTGCCAGTTCTGAGTGATTGCTGTGACCGCCTGGAGCCACTTGAAGTTTCTGTGACTCTATGCATGTGTAGTCAGGAAAGAATGATGGGTGATTAATAATGTCTGTCATGAGTGAAAAAGGTGAGTTCAGCACTCATGTTTGGTACAGACCATCCCTATCTTCTGGTTTCCTCACCTGGTTTCACTGTTCAGGAGACAACATTCAAAAGTTAGCATTTACATGTAGTGAATCTGAGTCTTGGTCTATCTACAGACGCAGGTATGCAATAATATCCATTTCCTTACCAAATTAAATTAATTTAAATCTCAGTCTTCATCCCTTTGGATAAGCAGGGATCTCTAGAGTCTTCTTACATGGTGAATGGAAAAAGGGAGAAGACCCAGTCTCTCATGGTCATCCCTGACCACTCACTGTCAAGCCTGCATGAAGGAAGTTAGGGGGCTCTCTGTTTTTCTCCCTTGTGTGGGTCTCAGGATGTTTGCTGTGACCCAAACCCTTACAGTAGGAGGAAAGGAATATCTTGGTTTGGCTACATGTTTAGTTTTTGGGAAATTCTAGTGTATTATAAAGATAGGGCCTCCCTGGTGACTCAAGGAGTCAAGCACCACACTATGAAGCATCCACAGCCACTGCAGCATGAGTTCGATCTTTAGCCAGGGAGGGGACCCACATGGCACAGCAGACCTCTTCTGCCTCACCCGCTGCTCCCCTCAGCAGTGTATTTCAGTTGATCTACCTATTCCGCTCCCCACTCTGTATCTGGTGAATCCTCTCACCCCCCGTACCTCTTTTCTGTACCCCAGCTCTGTATGCATAAATAAATATTTTTTTTTTTTAAAAAGAAGATAGCATAAGTACCCTACACCACCTTCCCTTTATGCTGCTCAAAGTCCCAAAACCTGTCTCCCACTGAAAATCCTGGTGACACCTTTTTAGTGAGCTTAGTTTTAGGAAACTAGAAGCTGGGGTGGAAAGTGCTGCGGGAAGTTTCCATCTTTGGGCCATAGTAGAGACTTAAGTGAGGGAGAGAAAATACGAATAAAGGAATTAATTAAATATCAGCAAAAATTAATCCACAGCATTTCCAAGGAATGCAGCCTGAAAATGGGAGGTGGAGAAGAGGGGTCCTGGGGGTTGGGTTGGGGGAGTTGGGAGGGTGAGGGGAGCTGTTCTCATCCCAGAAGGCTTTGTTCCTTCCATCAGACACTCATTGTGAGGCAGTGGGCAGACACCGTTTAGGGCATGGGGGTTTTCCAACAAGTAAACTTAGGGGAGCTATCTCTTGCAGTTCTCAAGGAATTTCAATCACTTCAGCCTTAGCCTCTGAGTAGCATGTCAAATCCCTACACATGTGACAAATCCAATGCTTAGGCTATTAGGTATGATTCTTAACTGAGATTTCTTTAGAAAAAGCCCATAGTCTGCAATTACATGGTCTTTCCATGAATTAGTACAAAATCAGTAGAGCAATTTGTGGAGTAATATTTTAAAGTGCTGGTACATTTCTACCTTGCCTCACTAGATAAAGCTTATTGGAAGAGAAGGTGGGGAGAGAAATGTGTACTTTGGGGCTTCTGGCTTTGTGTTCCCTAGGAAACCACCTGTGATGGAGTGGTAGGCTCTCTGAAACACGAGAGAAGGAATGAGAAAGAGGAAGGGAAATATGCACAGGGAAAAGCAAAAATCATTGACTAAACCCCATGATTTTTAATTAATAAAGAAAACACTTGCTTAGTGAAATCTTTTGGAACTGCTGATAAAGTTGTGGTGGCGGTAGCATAGGAGAAATAAAAATAAATACATTGACTGGACAGGAATACAATTTTGTGCCATTAACATGCAAAAAAAAACCAATGTGCAAATGAAATAATAATATCACCTCTACCTCAGCTTCACAGTATAAATGCAAATAACAATCTAATTATCATCTTGGAATGAAGCTGATACTACTAACTCCTATCAGCAAGTCACAGATGTTAGTTTGCTTTTACCAGTGGAGCCACATATTAAATGTTTTTAGTGTTCATGCTCCTCCATCAACTTCCTTCTATGAGCAAAGGTGTAGACCCAGGCCCTGAATGAAAGAGAAGTGTCCAGGAGGCAGATGTCAGTGGGAGACAAGAAGCAGAGTGTCCTGTATCACTTAACCACAGGGATACATTCTGAGTAATGAGTTGTTAGACAACGAGTTGTTAGTTGTTCATTGTGTGACTGTCCTTGAATATAATTATACAAACCTAGAAGGCATAGCCTATATGGTGTAGCCTATCAGGACCAATGTTGTAATACAGCCCTCATTAAGAGAAACGTCGCTAAGCAACACTTGGCTGTGCTGTTAACTGTCTGTACATGCCCCTTCCTCCACCCTTCCTGAGTGTGGGAAATGTGCTGACTCCATCTTTAAGGTGACAAGAGAGATGTTTAAAGAAACATTTCCATAAAACCTGCTGCATATTTCTATGCCCCTAATGTAATTTTTAATATTTAAACATTATTCATGAAAATATTTCAACACAAAGGCTATAATGGGAGGCATCCCATTGCCTGATGAATATTGCCATTTATTTTTCAATTGAACTTCTGCTACGACAAGTTTTCTATGAAAGCAGTGACCTCTGGAAGGGTGTGTTTTAACTGTAAACAGGTGCAATTCAGTATGTTTAACACCTTGGCTTTGACTTGCCCATGATGTTTTTGGGTTCTTAGAATTATCCTTATCAATAATTCATTGTTCCTGTGCTCTGGCATGTGAACGAGGTTTATTTTCAGTGACGTCTATGCAATCCCATATTATAACGCATCCGTAATTAAAAGTGTATGAGTGTTCACATATGTCTGGGTGTATGTGTGAGGAATGGAATATTAGTGTAAACTGCTAATAACCTATGAATCACATTACTGCTATTAAGTCTTGTCCGAGATCTTAACCATCTCTGAATCTGTCAGTCTTTGCAGAAACAAGGGAGTAAAAATATTATTCTCATTGTTCCTTAGAAAAAGATCTCACAGCAAGTAGAGGAGCCAGGATAAGTCCAGGCGGTATGAGCCCAGCGAGCCCAGCATGCACACCCGTACAGCACTCTGTGGCTGTCTGGTTTGGCTTGTACTTTGGCCCCGGCACTCGGAGCCCACTGAGTCACCTCAGGAACATAATGGATGTCCACTGGAGTTGGCTCTGGACAGCCCCATCCCTTACCTGCCCGTCAGCTTTTCTCTTTCGTTTTGGCTCGTAAGCTATTCTTAGCTGCAGGTTGCATAAGGAGAAGAAAATTCATTTCTTTTCCAAAAGATAGCTTGACTGAGGACTCCTCAATCTGCAGTGTCCAAGCCATCTTTCAGTGGACTGACCTGTCTGGCCTTTTTGTTTATTTAGTCATAATTTATCCTGTGTCCAAAAAGGCATTGAAACAGCTATAATGAAGACATGCATACATGTTTATTAAATAAAAATAGAAAGCTACAAACCTACAAAGGAAATGAAGCAAATCAATGGTTACATTTACTGTAATTAAGCATTATATTTAATCATTCTCATTTACCCCAACTGATCACATGTAGGCAACTGTATTTTCTTCCCAACCTGTCAATTTGCTGATTTTTCCTGGAAGCTTACCACACGCTGGGCAAGTGCTAGGTGCTTTAGGTGAGACAAAGATGTTTTAGATATGGTGAGATGCTGACATTAGCCTCAGGGAAGCGCTGGCCCACACCAGCCAATACTGAGAACTAGACCACACTTTACGTGGTGACTTCACGTGCCATAAGTATTTTAAGGAACGGTTCTGAGAGGTTAAATGCCAGCCAAGTGTGGGAGAGCGAATCCCATTTTCAAGATCCTCATAGGTATCAGTTCTCTTGCTAATGGCCTTGGTAGAAACCAGCAACTATAAAATGAATAGAGAGCTGATCAAAATGCTAGAAGTTGTTGTACTTTTGTATTGCATTATATTGTATTGAACTGTATTGTGTTTGAACTCATAGATCATAGGAGAAAGTGTCATCCTACCTTCCCTACTATGTAGGAATCTTTTCCCTCCCGTCCCATGGTCACCTTGCTGCCACATGCACCATAATAGTAGAATAGTAGAATATAATGACAAATACAAGAGGGAATGTTTATTGAGCATTTTCTCTGACTCATCTTTTAAGCATCCCCCATATATCCATTCACTTAATCCTTACAACAGCTCGTCGAGGGAGGACCTGTTACTAGCTGCATTACAGAGATGAAAACATTGAGACACAAAGATGTTAGTAATTTTCTCAAGGTCATACAGTCAACAGAGAATAGAGCTCTTAATCACTCAATCTTTTGAGATGATTACTTTATTTCTAGATTGTGTAGTTTTAAGATTCATCTGAAATCTGCCATAAGTGCCCTGATCCACTGATCCTATTTTATCATATCAGCACAGAATAAGCCCACTCATCTTCCAAATGAAAATGTTCCCAGTCCTATGTCAGAGAGCTGAGTCCTTGCTCCTAAGGAAGGTGAAACACACCCACACTTCTTGGCGTCAGTTTCCATCTCTCTGTCTCAGTGTAAGCATGAGAGACTGGAGAGTCTCTCTTCTGGATCCAGGCAGTATCTGTTTAAATCCCAGGTCTGCCAACTTTTGTGATCCTGGAAAAATCACTTAACCTCTCTGTGCCTCGATTTTCTCATCTGGTAATAGTAAATATAATTTTTGCAGCTATAATTGCTAAACTAGTAACAATATCTGCAAAATCATCTTGTAATCATGTTTAAATCATGTGCATGTAAAAGAAGACTTTAGCACTATGTCAGTATTAAATGTTACTATTGCTTTGACTGTCCCCCAGGGGACCATCCTCTGAAGAACTAGATACAGATAGGAGCTGAGACAAGGAGAGCTCTTGATAAACTAAAAATAGAACTCATTTTATATCCACAAGCATTAGTTAATTGTATACATTATCTCACTGTAGAGCAGAGAATGATGAGTTTGATCTGAGAAGAGGTTAATTGACTCTTCCAAAGTTACTCAATAAATCAGTAGTAAAATTAGGATTACAGTTGTAGTTTCCTGTGGCTTTCTTGCTTACTTAGCAAATCTACTCTGGGCTTGTCACCCTCCTTTTGTGTGCTGTCTATGTGTTTTCCCCTTGTCCTTGTAGGTCTGCATTTGCTCAGAGTTTGTTTCAGTGTAAGCTCATGCCTGTTCGTGGTGCCACCATTCTCCAAGTCATGTCAGAAATGAGCCTTAGATTCCTTTGGATTCCTTTCCCTTCTCTTCCTCCAAAATCTAATCAGCATCTAACATATTCTCCAGGCCTCAGTCAAATAAAGGAGCAGCATCATTAGATAGTTCCGTCTATTTCTAAGAGTTCTTTTGTGTGTTTTTGTTTTGTTTTGCCAAAGAAAACTTAAGCGTTAGCAGTAAAAGCAGATTTTACTGAGCAACCACTGCAGTGAGGGAAATAGACCCAGGGGCATCAGAACTGGCTCCATTGTGACTACAACATGGACAAGCAGAATGTGACCGCCCAGGAGCAGGGTGGGTAGAAATTTACTAAGAGGAGACATCAGTGGTACTGGGGAGAAGGGGCTGTAGCTACACCAACTTCATGACTCATGCCACAACTTGATGACTCAGGCCCTACAAAGACATGGGAAGGACATGAATATGGGGACTCAAAGGAGCCTAGTTTGGTCCAGGACAGGCTGTGCCAGTTTCCATTCTCTGTCTAATTCCAGTCTTTTCTAGTTCCAGTGTTCCTCTTGCGCCCAGACCCTTCTCTGCAGTTTCAGACTCGTTTGTCGCTCTTCATCGTCTCACCCCAAACCCAAGTCAAAAGTGAAATAGGCTACTAGTTTTTTTCTCATTTCAAAGCCCTGCCTGTTCAACCCCAAGGCTTAGGAAATTATCCCTTTCTTTCAGACTCATAGGTGGCCATTCCATCTATCAGAACAAATTCCCACATGGCACCCCAGCATGATAATACCCCTTTGAGTGACGCAAATTGTGCTGAGACAATTACCAAACATATGATAAGGCCAGTGACAGTAAATAGAAAAATGCTATGAAGACACATTTACTGCCAATGGGATGGTTTAGAGCAGAAACCCATCAGGGTTTTGTGCTTTTTCATTTGGGGAATGTAAATTGTGTTTGATACAGAGCACTGATAATTATTTGTACTGCTCCAAAGATTCTCTTCAATACACTGTAGATTTAAAAAAAATCAACAGAAGCAAGAGAAATAAGAAAGAATTCTCTGAGCTGTTAGACTACCACTTTCCCTCCCTTAGAGTGATTCCCAGTGGAGCCCTTGACCCCTTCCCATAAGGCACTGGGGACAAGTGGTTGCTTGTGCTGTTACAGCTGCCAGCACTGGTGCTGATTTGTATTTTAACATAAACTCAAAAAATGAACTTCCAAGGAAAAAAATTTTAATTTTTTAAAACTAAAAATTTAATTTTTTAAAATCAAAGTCCCCATGCTAGTAGGTGGGTCTTTAAGAATCTCAGTCCTCCCCCAGAGCATGTAGGGCTCCCCTCTTCTACTTATGTTGCTCCACACATCTGCTTCAGCCTCTTAAAGCTTTCACATTTGAGTCCAATTCTTCTCACCTCCCACCCTTTGTGCTCTCCTAATGAAAAAGATACACATATAATACCTTTGTGCTCCATTTACTAGGCCAACAGCACTGCCTTGGCAACCAGATATGGCGGCCAGATGCAAGCACAGATATCTAGGAGGCTTGGGTTTTAACATAACTATCGAAATGCTCTCTAGTTTGAGTACTTCTCTGCTCTCAGGTCTCAGTTTCTCTCAGCTGTAAAGAGGGTGTTTTGTTATATTATCTCTCAGGGTCTCACAGATTGGAAAGTCCTTGATGCCGGTAATGATTCTAACATTGGTTTGGGGAAGCTTATTTTATGAAACTTTCCAAATCCATGTCCAGTTGAGAATGTGTATCTCAGTATTGCTGCTTCTCTTCATTCTCGTAGCATATGATGGACTTTTGACAGGACTTGTGGTCTAAGAAGCAGTCACCATGAGATTACAGCTTCTGAAGGGTCAGCATTTTACTGGGTCAAATTTTCTGCTTAAATTGCTTGGCAGTTTTCCTTAATAACTGACAATATGTTTTACTCAGAAAACCTGTGCTCAACAATTTAGAGACTGTCGCCAGGACATGTATAAATGATGCACAAGCTTGAATGGCCGTTATTGCATGACAGAGAGGAAGCATACTCAAGGGCTTAAAGATGAGAAAGCTGAAATTTTCTGACACGAAATCATTCCTGTGTGTAGCACCTCTGTTCAAATATTATTTTCCATTCCTTGTGTTGCCTCCATCTGTAATAGAGCTTTATCATATAACACTGTTCCTAATAAAAATTCAGTCACCTGAGTTTTTCATGAACCCTGCTTTATTCATGAACCTTCCTCTGAGACAATATAACCTATTGGAGAAAACACACATTTTTGTATATTATGAGATTCTTTAGGGAAATGAGATTTTTTTTTTTTTTAGTCAACCAAATTTTATTGAATTTAGACACTGTGCCAGGCATCAGAGAACCCAACTATACAAGAAACTGTTAATACTTTAAGGCACACACACACACACCCCAAACTCTAAATCAGAAAAACCACGTGCTAAGAAACACGGGAGAGAAGAAAGTGGAAGCAACCTCCACGTGAAAGTGTACGGAAAAGAAACAATTCATCTTGCTTGTGTGTATGGGGAGGGCTTCACAGGAAAGGTGTACCTTAGAGGACACTAGGATTTCAACAGTTGGAATGGATAGGGATGGAAATATAGGGATGGGAGTGTGGAGGAAGGTGTTGTTATGAGCAAGAGGAATAACTATGTATTAGGGTTCTCTAGAGAATATAGCCTTTCAGTTATTTGTATGTAAGTGTATATGCATGCACATATACACACATATACATATATCTCCTATTGTACATGTGCATATATAGCCTATTTCATAGACCTATTATAAGGAATTGATTCTTGGGAAAATGGAGGCTGACAGGTCTTAAACTCTACAGAGTGAACTGATAAGCTAAGACCCACAAGAGTTCATGGTATCACTTCAATTCTGAAGACCTCAGAAACAGAACAAGCACTATTGTAAGTTCCAATCTGAATACCAGCAACTTGAGACCCAGGAAGAGCCAGTGTTTCAGTTTAAGTCTGAAGGCAGAAAAAGGTCACCTTTTTGATGGCAGTCTAGTGTGCATTCCTTCTTGGGGGTGGGCAGCCCTTTGTTCTATTTTGGCTTTCTATCCTAGAAACAAGGCTTTTGGATTTAGTTGCTTTCTCCTACCTGCCACATTGTGAAATCCTAGAGAACAACACACATCTTGCAAGGTCACTTAGATATTGCCAAGATCTAACCGGGCTAGGCACATAGGAGTAATCAAGAAATGTTTGTGAATGAACAAGCTTCTTTTTGATTTCCTTCAGGATCCTCAGCTAGTTGAAAATTTTGCAATCCATTTCCCATTGCTTTTAGGTTAATATGACCCCCTTTTGGATTCTCATCTCACCTGGCAGGATACTGAGATCTTTGTATCTAACAACTGACTTCTTATTGTGAGAAGTATGCTTGCTCTGGTCATCATGAGTGCAGAACAAATTTGTACAAAGCATTTTGGTATCTTCAGTCTCCACATGTTTCCTTGGGAAAATTCACTTGGGACTTAATCCCATTTCATAAGAAAAGGAAAAGAAGCAGGTATGAAAGGGCAGCAGAACACATTTGCATATTCAGAAGTGGAAAAATACAGAAGCAACTGCATGATCAAGGACAAGAAAAGAGGCTGAAGGTGGGGGAAAAGGGAGACCCACATTTTGAGATTCAGTGAGAGCAGGTTCTTCTGAGCTGTGCAGCCTGCATTTTGCCATGCCTCTCTGTTCATCTCTACTCAGTTTCAATCACTTCACCTATATTAGGCAGGCAACTGCTTGACGTTGAAATCAGGGTATGCTGATAGCCCTTGAGTCACAAGGCAATGTTCAAAGGGTGGGAGTTTCAACAGAGGAAGAAAAGACAGGCACGCCAAAGCAACTCAAAACTTCTGTTCTGTCAAACCCAACCCCTTTGTCACTTTTCATCACCCCAAAACACATTCCCAAGCAGCTATAAAAGCCTAGCTCAATAGCTCAATGTGCCTGCAAGCAGACTACAAATCTTATTTCAGAGTCAGAATACACCCTTCTGCTGGGAATGAGGCATTATTCCCATAGAGGAAGATGATTTTTAATGAACTGAAGTCCAAATTATGTTCATTCCATTCCAGCTGAAGGGAAGCAAAGCTGAAGTAGTGAGATCCTCCTTGCAGGGGCCTCCTTATAAAAATTCACCCTCATTTGCTTACTTTTGAGAGATCAGGATAGCAAGACCCTTGCTGGGAATGGTGAGGAATGGTGAGGTTCCCACTGAGTTGGAATAACTGGCAAGTGTAGAGTGAGTGACATGAATCATGAGGAAGTTACCTGGCAGGGAGGTGGACAAGAAGCATGCACCCACAGGAATTCCATCGCCATTTGGCTTTGCCTCACTGGCAGTGCCAGAGTCTCTTTCTCTCAACTCCTGCAACATGCATAATGTTAATTATGAACACTGCAACCTACCACTTCCTGGGGACTAATTAGCAAGGAGATGATAGAAAAACCTTGAGCAGCCTGGCTGAAAAGGGCAATGAGAGGGTCAGACCTTCCTGATGATAAGAAGGAATTTGTTGGGAAGGATCCAGGATGTATTCACAATAAACTGAACATTTAAAATTCATCCTTTTCACCCTATACCTATGAGAACTTAAAAAAATAATACCAAATGACTGAATTTTCAGTTCAATACTGCAGATACTTATAAATAATTTTCTTATTTTTAAAAAAATGATTTACAAAAAGCTATTATAAGGATAGAATGATAGATTATCTATGCAGCTGCCTGGCCTGGAAAAAAAAAGGCCTTTAAAATCTCTTCGATTTCCCTTTCATATAATTGAAAGTGACATTGTATTCTGAGCTCTAGCATCATAGGGTTTGTGACCGGGTGTTTATAACCTTAGTTGAATTCTTCTCAGTTCTTTTTTTCTTCTATCTCCCTTCTCAGCAGTGACAGGGGTAGCGAATACTTTCCCCCTCACTGCCTAAATCTCCCTCCCTGTCTCTACCTCATTTATCTTTCCGCCTCTAGGACTGACCACCCATTCATTGATCCACCCAACCACCTCTGCAGGCTGTCAAAGTCTCTTTCCAAAAAGACTTCAACACGTGCTGGGCAACAGAATAGGAAGAAAGAAAGAAATACAGTGAGGAAATGGCTTCCTCTTGAAAGCCTAAGATTCAGTTCATCTATAGAAGTAGTTATCAGAAATCTTGCAGTAAAGATCACAAGGTAGGTCAGTCACAGATGAGACTCTACATTTTCACCCCCAGAGTCAAGGTCTTATCAGATGCTAACTTTGAAAAACCAAGTTCTTCAAACATTACCTCGTTTTCTCCTCTGCCCATCACGACCTTCTCCTGACAAACTCTCTGTTTCTACATCTGAATTCACCCTATGTGGGACCAATTTTTAATTCCAGAGGTAAAGACACAGGAGATCTTTTGTCCTCTAAGTGATGGGCTTTTATTCGGAGACTACAGCACCATAAGATATGAGCAGACAGGAAGCAGGCTCTCTTTCGAGCTATCTTCTAGTCTCAAGACTTAGTGGGGAAGAACAGGGTGGGTCCCAAACAGCAGGGGAACAACAGGTCATTGTACCTGCCTCTCAACATGGCGTGTAGCACACAGCAGACAGCACACGGGGAACTAGGTCCTTCTCTCCCAGCAACCATCAATGGACCGGATGGGTCCTGCTGGCTCAGGTTGTCCTTCCACTCCATCTCTCCCTCTCTGACCCATGATCCTATTTCTACCTCAGACAACCAAGCATCTAACTCACCTGATCCACAGAATGTGCTTCCCAGGTATGAGGAGCCCACAAATGCTTCTGAAACATATAGTCAAACATTCACCTCATGTTTACATTCCCACACGTCACTTTGGTAGCTAAAATCAAATTGTTTCATTATTCACTCCACTTTTATACGTCAGCTTTGTATTGAAAGCCTCCAGGCTTTCACAAGGTAGTATTTGCCGCCCCAAATAACAGTGTCCCAGGGACCTCTCAGCAAGACATCATTTTTTTCCTGTTAAAGCAACATCACTCAATTCTATCACACACTAGGTTGAAATCACATACATCAACAATGTTCTTCCTTCCATAAACAAATCTTGAACCAAATCTTCTGAAATTTGGTAAGAATTAACTTACTCAAATTTTTCTGACTCCTTACCCATCATCACCATTTCTTTCGTAACCTCACTGATGAGGGCATGAGAATAAAACAGGAAGACTAGCTCTTCATAAAGCACATGCTCCTCATAAATGACCCAACCAGGTGGCTGTCCTGTCTTGGGCCTTCTAGCAGTACATGAGAATACTCGTGCCATTGTTGCATCTACTTCAAATGGTGTTGGGTAGGTCAGAGGGTGGCCAGACCATGCCTGAGGCAGAAAACTAATTTCCTTCCACAGACCCTGTGACTCATGGAGGGAGGGCAGGGCTGGGTCTGTGAAATGTCAGTCTCACTCTTGTGGCTTCACACAGAGGCCACTCATAGCCGAATCTGGGTTGAGCTCCACTGTGGTGTATACATACACTGGTATGTGTGCCTCGCTCCTCCACTCACTGGGAGACACACTCACTGCCCACCTGCTGTGAACAAGTAAAACTGCAACACAAAATGCAAAAATCTAGGAGAGGAATGTGGCATGGTTGGAAATACTCAACACCCAGGCATCTTTGTCACTTTGGGCTGTGTGACACATTACAGACTCGATGGCCCAAACAGGACGCATTGATTCTCGCAGGGCTGGAGACCAGGAGGCCCACGATCAAGGTGCGGTGGATTCAGCATCTGGCGCGAGCTCTTACCCAGGTTTGCAGATGGCTGGCTGCTCTGTGTCCTCACATGGGCTTTCCTTGGTGTGTGCAGGCAGAGAGGATTGGGCCCAGGGTCAGAGTGGGTGGGAGAGAGACTCTGTGTCTTCCTCCTTTCATAAGGACTTTGACCCCATCATGAGAGCCCCTCCTCATCCGCTAATCAAACCCTAACCATCTCCGGAAGGCCCCATCGCCAAATATCATCGCACTGGATCAGGGCATCAACATCAGCATTTAAAGACTCACAAATGCTCAGTCCATAGCCCCAGCCATGTCTGCTTTTCTCTGCATTCTCCACCCATGAAGGGAGCCTCAGAAATCTCCCAGGCACTGGTAGGGGCGCCTCAACACACAGGGCCCAAAGGATCAATGCTAGCGAGAGGCAAGCTCAGCCCGCTGCTGGCTCCATGAGCCTCGGCAGCCACCCAGCCACAGCGCACGCGCTCTGCTCTCCTTGGCCTTCAATATTTCTCGGTCTAGTTGGTTGACAACTTGGAAAGGCAAGTGTGGCTCTCCGGGAACTCTCACCCGACTGCGTGTTTGAGTTTCATGCCCCATTGGTCAGGGAAAAGAAATTGGAAATTGCCTGTGTGACTGGGGCCCGAGGTAACTGCAGGGGTCTTCAGCCCCCAGTGCGGAGGTGGCTGTTTTCATCAGGAGTGAAGAGGTTATTGTAGTGGTTAAAAGGAAAGGACAGAGGTCCAGATTTTGACAGCTCAGCCCCTGGCCGTGACAGCATTTTGCAGGCCTGGCAGGAAAAGAAGCGTGAGGCTTCCGGGGCGGGTGAAGCACAGCAAATGACCCCA
Source organism: Galemys pyrenaicus (assembly GCA_019455555.1). Lineage (NCBI taxonomy): Eukaryota > Metazoa > Chordata > Mammalia > Eulipotyphla > Talpidae > Galemys > Galemys pyrenaicus. The sequence continues at coordinate 5,291,704 of JAGFMF010011694.1, forward strand.
TCACCGAGAGGTGCGGCGCCTGGTCAGCCGCTGCCTCCCAAGCCAAGATTTTTAAATGTCCTTTCAGCAATACGCAGATCTCTTGTAATAGATCAGAAATGCCAGCTGGAAGTCTCAAACCTTTGTTGTGGGCGCTGGAATGGCCGCAAGCTGAGCCACAGACACTTCAGTAAGTCATGCTGTGGGTTCTGTTCATGTTTTCCATCTCTGTCCTTTCCAGCAGCATCCAGAACAGCCCCACTTCACTGCGTGTCGTCTTCAGGGCTGATCACTGAATCGGTGACTCAGGAGAGGCACCCACTGCTTAGGAGACCGCAGGGAGGTGGGGGAGCAGCACTCGGTTATTAACTAGCAATAGCTGAACAGCCAGTAGGTCTGCTTCCCCCCCCCCTTCCACATCTATCTTCCGTCCACTCTGCAGCTGCCCCAGCGGCCCCTCTCTTTGGTGGCTTCACCAGTTCTGCTATTTTGGGTGTGGCATGATGAGAGGAGAGATTTGTAAACTGCAATTCAGTGTTTCCTTTGTTCTAGAGCAAGTATAATTTGGGGATTTGTGTGGGTAAATTCCGCATTACAGCTGCTGCAGTTGGGCGCTTATGGTGCAACAGGGCCAATTAGAGGAGCTCCGTGGAGACAGTGCATGAGGCTGGAACCCTCTCAGGGGCAGCTAACCTTCCTGAGAGAAGGGGCGCCCTGTGCTACCTTTCTCATCAGGTACCAGCCAGCTAAATCGCAGGGACCAGTTTCTGCCTTGAAATATTGACTTCTGACCACTGTTTCAGAGGTGACGTAGACTACACGTGGAATGGCTCCTTGGAGAATTTAGCTATTGTGGATCCCAGGCTAAAACAGATCAGAGTTTCCTGGGAGCCAGGAGGTAGGGGGTTTTGTATAAAGCTTTGTCTCCTATGTCAAGCACATGGGCTTATGCACCAATGTACGCCTGCAGACAGACAGCAATGCATAGACCCACTGTGTGGCTTCTTGGCGTGTTTAGCTACGTGATCCTGACGTCGTTTCTGAAATGTGAGGAGCTGCAGCCTGAATCCGGTGCTTTGTGCTTAATCGCACCACTCGCAACTGCTGTTTACAGATTTCATTGTAAAAAACTCTAAAGAGGAAACTTAACAATATTGACTGTGGCAAGGGACACAGAGAAAGGGTCTCTAGTTTGGTAGAGGACAATAGGTAATAGGTCTCTGGATATAATTATGACAAAAATGGCAGATGGGGGTGGTAAGAAGTGTAGATAATGACAAAAGGAGAAATGTCCCCCCCCATCAAGGCTGTCTCCAGGGTCCGGGGCGAGGACACCTGTGTTAGAGAGCAAGCCAGATGAGTCCACAAGCCCTGAGCGGCCAGAGTCTAGGGGCGGGACCACAGGCAAGGACGGCCGAGAGGGAGGACAAACCGGGCAACCAGGAGAACCCAGGGGTGTGCTGCAACATGGCAGGCCTGGAGGAGCAGCTCTCCAAAGCTGCAGCATGCACAGCCAGTTACCTGGTGCCCGCAAGACAGAGAGTTTGGCCGCAAGGTAGCAAACAGATTCACGAGCTTCACATATCAACCACTGACGTCTTGTTTAATGTTAATTAAAACTGTTAATATCACCCAGAGGTGAGAGTCACCATCGTATAGTTCGGGTACTTCCCAGGAGCAATGAAAGACGAGGGGTAGGAGTAGGTGAAGGCGGCAGCAGCACACAGCGCCCGCTACCCAGAGCCACCCACGCAGGACTCCGTGCAGAGCCGTTAGACTTGACCCTCCTCCCAGGTCAGTGATCCGCCGGTGCCTCTCTGACCTCTCTGACCTCCAGCGGTGCCGCTGACCTCCTGCCTAGCTGATGGGTGGCCTGGGGATTTTCCTCCCCTGTGGGGCTCTTGCTGAAGTCAGCCTGCTGCCCCGAGTACCAGAGAATTCTAGTCCAGTAGTGACCCTCTCTGTGACCTTAAGCTACTTTTAAAATTGCTCATTCTACGTTGCATTCCACAGTTCACTTATACCTAGGAATAATAATGGTGTCATTATAAATTATCCACAATCTTTAAGCAACCCTGAGACTCTCAAAGGGACAGTCTGTGAGGCGGGGTTTTTCCCAGACTTAAATCAAACGATCAGAGGAAAAAACTGTCTCTATGCTTTGGCTCCTTCCATTGTTAACCAGAGATGCTTCAGTATATGCTTCAGTAAGACGTGTCACTACCATTTACACTGGTGAAAGAGAGTCTGGGCTACTGAGTTGAAGCTGCTACCACTGGAGAGATCTGCCGTGTCAAGCGAGGCCTGGCTTTGGCGAGGACAGGGGAGGAGAGGAGGAAACGCACTATTTGGGGGAAGCTCCCGCAGCTTTGCAAATGAAGCTGATTTTCTCAGCTACAAAACTAGCAGTGTACCTTCATTCATGCATCCAGCACTTTTTCATGCTCGTGAGCTTATCTGACTCTCAAAGCAGTGATGACCGAATGTAGTGATGAGGAATGCAGATGAGGTCAATGAGGTTTTAGGAGCACTGACTCACGCTAGATTTGATGTCAGGCCTGAGGTGACGGCAGTAATGACAGTGGTGATGAAAAGGACGGTGATGGCAATCAGTATGCACGGAGGGCTCGGCCATCGACACCACCATGTAGTTTTCTCTTTTCAAGACCAGAAGACTTGTCTGCTGTAATGGGTGGGGACCCTGAGTTGGGAGGCAGGAACCCTTAGCTCCAGAGTTGACTCAGGGTGATATGCAAAGTCATGCACAAGCCAGCAAATTTATTTCCACAGGGAAAACAACAAAATTTACATCAGATTTGAATGCCTAGGATTCTTAAAATATAATGATTATGCAAATGGCCCTGGCTCTCAACTTGAGCTTCATATTTGAGTGAAGGGAAGAATCATGTGCCTATAATAATACCAGAAAAGGAGAAAACATAAGAATAGGGAAAGTGGCCCAAAGTATAAAAATTGAGCTCAGTAAAAGTAAAGATGGCCAGGGGGTAAGTGAGGAAAGCTAAATGGAGATGGTGGAAATGGTTTTTGGAAGAAGGTTGGCTTTTGGTAGGAGATGGGTCAGAGTTATTCTGGAGAGAGAAAATGCCTCTTGCAAAAGTGTGGGAAAGAAAACTGTGAACATGTTGAGGGAAGAAGGAGCAGTCTAGCTGGGTGACAGCAGAGGACACAGGAATGAGGGTTCTGAGTAAAAAGCCTGGAGAGGTAGACAGTTGGTTCAATAGGGAAGGACCTTAAGACAACATCTTCATGCCATTTTGCAGATGAGAAAATTGAGGCAGAGAGAGAATGTGGTCTAAGGCCAGGAGGTGAATCTGGGCAGTGTGGCTTGAGAAGCTATCCTCAAACGCCACACGGAAGCCTCTTACCAGCCACTGAACCTCTGCTCTTCAGCTTCCCCGAAAGTGGAGAGGTCTCTGCCTCATGGCCTGGTGGGCTTTTGTGCTTTTGGTGTCAGCTGTTGTGCTTCTGATGGGAACAGACCCCACCCCAAGCTAGCTTAAACAAACAGAAAATGTGCAAATTCACCAAACGAGAAGTCTAGAGGTCAGGCGATAGCCATCATTGGTAGATTCAGCAGCTCAACAGTGACTTCCAGCACAAGGCGCCACTGGCCTCTCCACTGCCCCATCCCCGTGAGTCCGCTCTCCCCAGCCCGGCCTTCTCCACCCCTGCTTTCAAACTTTCCCCACCCCAGCTCAAGTATCCCGTCTCAGGGCAACCTTGCTGACTCCTCAGGGGTCAACTCCACTTCCGCGGGGCTCTTGTATCACACGTGGCTCTTCTCAGGACAGGGCTGCCCTCACCCTTCTCTCTCCTGGTCCTGTCATCAGCATCAGCACTCCTCTTGGATGCCAGCTCTAGGAGGGAAGCAGCTCTACATCTTTGTTCGGTTGTCTGCTCCTCCTGTCTACCACACAATTAGTGAGTATGCGTGTGAGCGTCACATAGTGCCTCAGAACCCGAGAACCACAATGAATAGGTGATGTGGCCAGTGACTAATTACGATTTATTATTCTATAATGCCATTTCCCTGAGGCAAATTGCTATTAGTTTTCTCCCTAAGAAGTATTTTCCTCTTTGTCCTTCCTATAAAGCCCTGGTTTGTTCAGATAGCCATTCCAGTTTTAGAAGAGGGGCCCGATCATTCTACCTTGTGGCATTTTTCTGGGAACTGTTACTGGTCCAAGAGTTGCTGGTAGCCTGAGCTGCCAACGGAAGGACAGACACAGTCGTGTGGGTGACCGAGGCTGCCAGTTGCCCACCTGCCACTGCTGCTCATCTGGTAGCCCATGTGGGAGCAGCGGAGTTCAGAAACCGTGGAGAGGCATTTAGGAGGTGAGAGTGAGCAGGACTTGGTGATGTTCAGGGACATGAGGGAAAGACAGTTTTAGAAAGACTCTTTGTTTTCCATCTTAGACACTGTTGGATGGACGGGAGTTCCAATCACCGGGATAACAGTGGATAAAACAGACTCATCCACACCAGATTTTTATGTAATGTTCTATAATCAGTTCCATAAATTAAAGTGAGTTCAAATTCATCTCCACTTCTTGTTAGCTTCCACTGCACTCGGCTGGACTCTCCGCTGTCCAGTTTCTCACTGCATGCCTTGTATCAGACTTTATTTGCTAATTAATGCGGCCAAGATAGCAGAAGCACCACACAAAGGCGTGTGTGTGTGTGTGTGAGAGAGAGAGAGAGAGAGAGAGAGAGAAAGAGAGAGAGAGAGAGAGAGAGAGAGTGAGCGAGATTGCCTTCCCTGTGGCAAGATGATTTTCTGTCCCTAGTAAGTGACAGATAAGTATTTGTTGGATTTAGCTGGGCTATGGCTTTGTGAAGGTCAGATACCCACACTTCAGTAGAAAAGTTCTCTTCTCACCTTGGAGCAGACAAAGCACCCACCTTGTTATCAATAGCTCCCAGCCCTCTCTGTTGTGCTTTTAGAGGCTGCTGTTTAAAGAGTTCACCCACCAAGCTTCATCAAAAGCTTGCATTGGACCTCTGCAAGCCTCAGGTGGTTTGGCAGGGGGACTGCCTTTGAATGTCCCAGGAGGAAGCTCCTTGCCCTTTTTGCCTTTGGAAGGTGAGTGTATATGCTCTCCCTTCCTCGTTAATAGGTTTGCAATTATTTTGGCAGATCTAAAATAATATTTCAGAGCAGTGGAGAAGCAGCTGGGGGACATTACTTGTAATTGCTTAATTTTGTTATCACATTTACTTACAAGAAAAGAGAGGCATCCCGCCATCAATCAAGGGAGGGAATATTCATAGCCGGCAATCATAGTTCGTGCTTTGGACTGTCATGGCAACCGTCCCACAGACTGGACTTGATTGCTTCCTGCTGCATTCCCATTCCTAGCTGAGTTGCTTCATTAACTTTACTTTCTTCAATCTCATTTGTAAAAGGGAAGTTAGAAAAAAGCCCTACAAGCAGCTTCACCAGCCCCTGCTCTGAGAAAATGACATGACACTACAAAGTAGCCTTTCCTCTCTCTCTCTCTCTCTCTCTTTCTGATACAGTCTGTCATTGTATCAGAGACTCACTGGTCCTACTCTGGGCCACCAAGGTGGATCACCCAAACGTGTCTCTTCACAGTGAGAACAGCGAAATGAGGAGCACTGCTGGGTGCAAATGGGCCCCCTCACTTACTTCCTGTTCAGCAATTTAAGTCCATCTGGGCCTCAGTGTTCGGCCCTGTGAGATGGGCATGGTAATGCCTGCCTCAAACACCTGTTGTGAGAATCCAGCAATGAGCACGATAGAGCTGGCGTGCAGCAGGCGTTCAGTAGTGGAGTGCTGCAATTGTTATGTCTAAGGTCACAGATGAATCAGTGGGAAAGCTGGGGCTCAAACACGTCCCTGGGGTCCTGTCTGATTAGACTGTGCTGCTCTTTGAGTAAAGAGACCCTGCTGTCTCTTGGCTTGAGATACAGTGCCATTTATCTGTACTCGAAGATTAACTGTAGAGATTGCAGGGGTATCCAAACTGGGGCTGGCTGAGGGGTTTGGGTTGAACGTTTGTCCTAAACTGAGCTCTCTGTAGCATTTTATAGAGCCCTCTCCACCCCCGAAAGGACACAGGAAGAGCAGATGGATGAGTTGCAAGCAAAAGGGCCACTCTCAGCCTGAGAGACTCAGGGATTGCCTACGTGATGGCAACAACTCCAAACATACACAGACCTAAGTGGCGGCTAGGGGAGATGACACTATGCACAGCAGAGTAACGATGGTGGATATTTAAATGTGGACTTCAGACAACCTGGTGGATCTCTCTCCTAAGACCGGAACTAAAACATCAGAGTTCTGGAAGATTCTGAGAAGCAAATGGGATGTTGAGCATGTAGAAGGCTTTGCCACTGAAGAAGGGCTGTATATGGAGTGTGACTTAGACACCAGCCACCCAGGCTCCCTTCCCAAGTAGAAATAAAGATGAGGGGAGATGGGACAGAGCCCAGCAGCGTAGCCCCAGAGACTTCTGAGGAGGCACACACTTCTGGAGAAATCCTTACCAGGGAGATCGCCTGTGGATTTTGGCTTTGCATTCACAAAGTTATCCTCCTAGCTGCCTAGAGAAATGGAATTGAATACAGCTGCTGGAAGGTTTGCCAGAACCCCAAAGATGCTGGCACAAAGGGAAGCTTGTGGAGCAGAGCTAAAATAGCCGGGCAAGCCTGTGCTGGCTGTGCTGCCCGGCCAGTGGGGGGCATGACCCCGCTGCCTCCAGCAGGTTGGAAATCGCAGCAGGGCGGCTCCAGCTGATCACCTGCCTGGGGGGGATGGGAGGGTGGGAAGAGCAGGCCCCAATCTGTCGGCAGTCAGGTGTGCGGTTAGTACCTTTAGCAGCAGCTTCCTTTTGACTCATAATGCTTTATATGCACTTTCATTTAATCCCTGTTACATCCATATGAAACGGGACTTTTATTTCCATTTAACAAGTGGAGACAATGAAACTAAGAAAGGAGTAAACAGGGCCTCAAAACCCATTCTCGCACATTCTCGCAGTGTAAGCCATAGCCCGACCAGAGAACCATTCTGTACCTGGTATGGAGTTAACATAATACTGGCAACCACATTATACTGTGGGCACGTATATCACCGGCATCATCTCCACTTGACCCATGAGGAAACTGAGGCACCAGGAGGGTATTTGCTCCTTTGCACAGCTGGCGAGTGGCAGGCCAGGTCCAAGGCCAGCTGGAATGGCTTCCGAGGGCACGTTGTTGGCCCTGAGGCCAGTGGTCCCCAGGGAGTGGTCCCTGGAACCGTAGCATGGACAGCACCTTAGAACTTGTTAGAAAACTTGTTAGATTCTTGGGCCTCATTCCAAAACAGCCACGCCCAAAGTGTCCAGTGTTTCGGCCTTGCCTTTCACAGCGTAGACGGCACTGTGTCCAATCAGTAGGAGATTGCAGCTGAGTCTTAAGTGCTGGCTCCACAGGTGGCGGCATCACCTGGGAGCTTGTTGGAGCCGCAAACATCGGACTCCACTCACACCTGTGGAATGAGACTCTGTCTTAGCAAGATCCCAGGTCATGTGAACGCACACTAGAGGGGAAGCTCTACCCTGTGAGAACCGGTGAGATGGCGTCGCCAAACTGCCTTCCAGTCCCACTGCTGCTGAGACAGGAAAGATACTACGTCCCTGTCCCCCGGTCACATGGACGGATATCAACCAGCAGGGACACGAGGTGTGTGAGTCAGGTCGTAGTAGCCGCCATGAGAGACCAACTGTCCCTGTGACTTACTGTCCCTGTGACTTACTGCTTTACCCCGTCTGCCAGAAGCATCAAAAACTTGCTCTGTGCCCCTTCCTGGCACCACAATAATGAAGATTTATATTTTCACCCATTCATTGATTTATTCATTCAACAAACAATTGGTGATGCTGGTATATGGAGTAACATGGAATAAGAAGGTGAATAAAATCCTCCTTACAAAGCTCAGCATTCAGAGGGAAGAGGACAAGTGGGACTGGAGACTGTTGGTGTCAATGAGCAGGACTGCTCTGGGAACATGGGGCAGCAGGCAGGGACTTCAAGGAGGGCTTCCTGAAGGAGGTGACCCTTAGTTCAGATATGAGAGGAATGAACAAGGCAAAGAGAGACGTTTGAAGACTCCACACCGCAGGCAACACCTGTGAGTTTATGAGGACCTCGGGCCGGGAGCTGAGATGTTGGTTTCCTAAACAGTGTTCTCGGGGAATGATCAGGAATAAAGGAATACGGTTCCAAGGCTATGCGTTACCTGTCTCCTGGGAGATAGGAAAAAGTAGACCCGAGGTCTGGCCCATGCTGGCAGCAAAAGATGCAAACAATTCTGACTAACACTTGCATGTCACCCTCATGTTTAGTAGTCCACAAACAGTGACACACACACACATACTACGATGAGTTTTCACACTAAAATGCTCTTTGACTTTGCAAGCATGGAGGTGCAAGCTGCTTTAAATTACCCCATATTTTATAGTCCTGGAACAGCTGTCACCTGCCTGGCCCAGGGGAGCTCATTACTTAGAGAAGGATATGCAGATTTCCCCAGTCTTGGGTGGTGCTGGGTTTTCTGAAACTGTATCTTCTCCAACCTGTCAGGCCTAAATATGTCCTTTAGAAGGTCTTTGGGGCAGAATACGAAGTTCTGTCCTTCCTAATTTAGGAGTGATTAATAATTTAATCAGAACAGAGAGCAGCACACACGATGTCACCTCCTCTCATTTGTTGGGCTACCGGCCCCCATTAATCACAGAACATTCTGAATGCAAAAAGAGACAGGTTGATTTGAAGCTTAGCATTGGGGTAACCTCGCCACTACTCCTTGATCTGCTCCAAAAACGTCGCCAATATATCATCACTGTCACCGGCCCAGCCTTTCTTCCTGATGAACACTCAGGAAGGGGAGGAAAGATCTGCTCGTGTGGGGAGCTTGCCCCATTCCCCCTCCTGCCATTGTGGGCCCCAGACCTGGGTGACACAATGCACAGGGGAGGGAAAACCCAAGGAACCCAGCATGGGCTGGCACGGTCTCCCCAAGTCTGCAGGCACTTGTACTGCAGGGTCCAGTCTTGTTTGGAAGGATGATTCCTCCTCTTCTGCCCTTCTCTTCCTCTCCTAAGGATGCACTTGACACCTGTTTTTCTCACCACTCTGAATACAGAAGGCTACACAGGGTCCGAAGGGCTCTCCTCCCCAGTGTCTGTCACCCTCCGAACCTGGGCGCTCACCTGCTTCGCCCTGGCTGCTGGCAGCTGCATGCCCATCGGTCCCTCTCCCAAGCACCTCCCAGAGCTGCATGCTCAGGTAGAAACCAAGACCTCCAGTAAAAGACCTGTCCGTCAGCTGGGGCGCTTAGCTCCTCAGGTACGAACACACCTGGCGGCTCATACAAGCAGGAAACCTGTTGGAAAAAGGCCACATCAGAGGTTAAAGAATTTCCATGATACAAGCGAATTACTGGGATTCAGGGTCATGTAGGCAGGAAAGAGACTCCTAGTCCTACCATCACACGGCTCCCCTGAGGATCCCCCCACCTCCACACCAAAGCCCAGGGCTGCGGGTCACACCCCAGAGGACACCAGCGCCCTCGCTGGCACGGCTGCCACCACCGCCCCAGCACCACTGCTCACCTGCTCTCCACTTTTGCTGCCGCAGTGTTGCCTCCCGGTGCCAGGACTCCTTCCCCAGACAGGAAGAAGCTTAGTTGTTGGGCTGTTCTGTTTCCGGCCTCTGCGGGATGAAGTTTAATCACATCAACACCGGGGTGGCTTGTAACATTATTCATGTAGGCAGGTAACACTTTCAGACCCCACAGTGGGTCCGTTGTCCATCCTTCCTACCCCCCCGCCCCCACGGTCTTAGCTCATGAACATCTGTTGTCTGTCTTCCTACCTTCCTGTCTTCAGGGCCCGCAGCCTCTGTCACTCTGGGTGGCCAGGGGAAGAGAACTGGGTGTTTCCATTCTGTATGGTGAGTGACTAATGTTCTTTCAGTTAAATTTCTATCTGTGGTCTCCTTATAATCTCAAGTGCATTTTGTCACCCCCCCACAATGGGCTCTGTCTCTCTCTGTCAAGATCACCAATTAATTGTAGTGTCTTTAACTCTGCCATGCACACTTAGGGCCAAGAATTTTTTGGATGCCTTTTAAAGTCAGATCCCCAGGACCTACATCCAGAGATATGGTGTGGTAGGGGTTTGCTAAAACTGACTTAGAGGCTCGAAGTTTAATTTCTTTGGCAGTTCTGCAGTATCGCTGAATGTTGCTCTTTTGCACATGTGGCCCTTGATGCTTGAATACTTAAGTCATTTGTGTCGCTTCTGGACCTAGACAGGGTCAGCTCTCTTAGTCAAGGGGATGACACCAGCTGTCTTCCGGGCTACCCTGAAGGTGGTGTGGCGTGTCGGGAGTCTGCTCCATGGAACCTGGTCGAGGCTGGCTTTCCGTCAGTAGTAGGTGTTCACACTCGTGCTAGGAGCTCTTCCAGCTCCACTTCTACTCTCTGCTTCTGCTGCCTTTTCCCAGGACACTAAACCTGTCTTGCTTGGGGTTGATTTCCATTTTCACTTTGTAATATTCCTCTCTTGGGTGAGTAGAAAGGAAATGTTCATTACCTAATGCCTCAAACTCCTACTCAGTGAAGTAGCCTGCTAAAGTCTAAGTTAGAGTCTCAATCCCAGAGTCGTTGAGGCCTCAAAATTTTAGGCAGTTTCTCCCACCTTCTGGAAAAAGGGTCCCTGCTACCCTAAGAACAGAGGGCAGTGGCCGGTGGTTTACCCAATGTCATTAAAAGATTCATCTTCATAGCGAGGGCCACTGCCTTACCTGTCTAAGGATCTCTCATTACTCATTGATACCCTCACTCAGCAGCTAGATGTGCACTGCAGGCCCTCTTCAGGCCTCTTGTCTTGTCCTGGGCAGGGGGAAGGAGCCCGTGTGTGTGGTGAGCATGACTGCCAGACAGTAAGACAGGGCTCCCGCTGCAGGATTATGATTAGGGGAAATGCCAACATGAAAGGGAGGAGCTGGGAAAAGCTAGGAGGGTCCTCTACAGGCAATGCGAGCCTGACCTTGAGTGCAGGAGAGAGAGAGGTGTTAATCTATGAATGACTGTGTCTCCCCTCCCCACCCATTCACATGTTGAAATCCTAACCCCCAGAGGTGGGGTAAGGGATAGGTGGAGCCTTGGGAAGGTGCTTAAATCATGAGGGTGGAGCCCTGCTGTGTGGGATTCCTGTTTTATAAGTGAGGCTCCCAGGAGGTCCTAGGCCTCTGTCATGAGAACACAGCAGAGGTCAGACTGGGAGAGCCCCCGTTGACCATGTTGGCGGTCGGATCTCAGTCGTTCCGCCTCCAAAACAGAAATACACTGCATTTGTTTCGAAGTGCATCCTGTTGTATAAGCTAAAATGTCCATCTGTGATGTTCTGTAAAGCAGCCAGCACAGGCTCGGACAGGGAGAGCAGTCTGGGTAGAAGCCTTCGGAACTACTGTGCAGATGCAGGAGCTTCTGAGCCTTGGGGGAATATTTGAACTTTAGTTGGCCCTCAAGTGAGTCCAGCATTTCCAAAAGTGGGCTCCCTCAGCATCTGCACTGCACTCTAAGAGCGGGAGCAGACCCCAGGGTGCAAGGCCCAGGGCAGCACAGCAGTGAGTGTTTCCATGACGGGGAGGGCTCAGATCCATTTCAGTCTGCTGTAGGAGGTCAGTCAGAGGCCTCTTCCTGGTGGCCACCGAGTCATGCTTTTAATCAAAACCAAAATGAAAAAGGGAACATGAGTGAATTTTGGCACGAGATCAGGTCTAATATGAGGAAGTAGCTTCTATCTTCCTGGCCTGGCTTAACTTGGCTGGGCCAATAGCCATTTCCTATCTCCTAAGACAAGGAATAAATTCTGGCAGGTACCTATACATGATGCCAGCGCTGGTTTCCTCTTATTTATGAGGAAAGGTAGACTGGGCAATTCTTTTGAGATGTGCTGTATTATGAGAAGGCTTTTGTTTACTGCTTGTTTATAAATCTGCTACAAATGAGGTCTTGCATGGTGAGAAACTGAGTTCAAGGACCTCCAAACTTCCTTTCTACCCAAAACCCTACTGTCAGAAGCCCGCTCTCAGCCCTCTGCCATCTCAAATGTCAGGGCTTCTTTAGTTGCAGTATCAGAGCTGGGTGGTTCCTAGTATGAACAAGTATTGGGGTGATTCTCAATATCAGCTTTCAGATGAGGTGGAAAAACAAGAGGCATCACACTTGATTAAGTCTCTTCAACCCACCAGTTCCAACGGGTCCAATTTGATCTTCACAGAGGAATAAGCATGTAAAAACCACCCACCAGTGTGCATTCTTCACTTGAATGAGAGGTGAAAAATAAGCTGTTGTGGCAGTTTTCAGGTTTTCCAAAGAGATGCTACACACGATTCCAGAGTGAGGCATGTCCCTGTTTTCCTGTGTCAGCTCTGGTTCTTAATAGGACAAAGCAATGAGGCAGGCCATGAAATTTTCATAACCAACCCCTCCATTTACATGCACCAAAGCTGAGATCACCTGAGGAGAAAAACAAGTAATACACGCAAGATCGGAGGTGTTTCTGAACGTCAGTGCCATTTTCCTGGTGCTTTGAAATTGATAAGTGCGGAGGATGTTTGGAAAATATTTCTTGTCATTGATTCAGAAATATTAAGTGTTTATTATGGGCAAAGGTGTTTTGAGGGAATAAGGCAAGGCCAGAGATGTGGACAGATGAGGAGGTGGGGTGCAGGGAGGGTAAGTGGAGTTTACACTGGTTTCTCTGAGTGAGATAAAGGAGAGAACTATTCTACAGGCAATTCCTTAGTCTCTGGTAAGAAGGCTGCATGACTAGTTGTTGATGAGTACTAAGAGTATTATTTTTCCTATTTTTTTTTTTGGTGTGTGTGTGTGTGTGTGTGTGTGTAATTTCATGAGAGCTCCAAGATGAACTACAAATAGTTCAGCCATAGATGAATTGGGACTCTTTTTTTAAGATTTTTTTTTAATGCATACAAGAACAGGGGCACAGGTCATAGGTATGGGGGGAGAGAGGATTCACCAAAGACAGAGTAGGGAGCAGAACAGGCAGATGGACTTAAACATACTGCTGAGGGGAGCAGTGGTGAGGCGGGAGAGGTCTGCTGCGCCATGTGGGTCCCCTCCCTGGCCGGGGATCAAATCCGTTATTCAGTGGCTTCAGATGCTGCAAGGTGCAGTGTTAACCCCTTGTGCCACCAGGGAGGTCCTGAGTTGGGAATTTTGTATCTGAATGCCACCACTGAGTTGCTGGATGTCCCTAGACCCACTCCGCAGAGCAGCAGCTGCTCACCCCCGCGGAGACAGTGTCCTTGCAGTGCGCCTCATCTGAACTGTGGTGCTCTAAGGGTAAACTACACCCTGGGTCAAGGGCATGGCTGCTCTAGACTTCAGCTCCCAGGAGAGGGTTCTTGTGCTGCATTCTAGGAATGCAGCACAATTCCTGGAATGGACAACATGGTGAGTTACATATGTGTCACCACTGCTACTGAGAGGCAGGCGCTGGTTTATTATGTCACACGGCACCCATTCAGTCCCCTCCATAGTGCTTTCGTAGCTTCTCACCAGTCCACTAGACTTGCTCTATGGCATCTGATGAGCAGTTTACCATCATGAGCCTGTGTGTGCACCTGTGTGCACACCTGTGCTGATTCTGGCAGCTTCAATGGGATTTTGCAAGCAGAGGCACCTACAAATGGATCTGTGAGATTCAGAAACTTCTAGAAAGGGGCTTACCTCTGTAGACTCAGATTTCTCTGTCTGCTTTTTAGCCTCTTAAATTTCTCCAAAAAAAAAAAAAGTGTTGTCTACTGAAAGGAATATAGTGTGTGTTTTCTTTTACCCAGTAGTTTAATGGCTGCCATTCCTGTTTAGAATCATTCTTCCAGCTACTCCCTCATCCCTCATTGTCAGGTTTCCAGTGGTCATTTCTTCCTACTCTTCATGTAGCTGCTGCTCCTAAATTATAGACTATAAATGGACATTTTAGAATTGTGTCTAAAAATAAGAGTGAATCTGTTCCCAGGGAGGTCTTGAAAGGTCATCCTATAAATGATAGACATAGGCGTTGGAGCACAGCCTCTATGTATTTCTGTTGGCCCTTCCTGGAGCTTCTGCTTACTGCTGGCCCCCAGCTGCCCTTGAAGTAAGTGCTCTTGCCAAGGAAGTAAACTGTGAAAGACGTAGTTGCTTCTAGCATAATGCAGTATTTGGACAGTTCTAAAGCAATTGGGAATGACGTAAAGATAGATATTGGCCAGATCTGCCTAATCACACCACCAAACATGCACGGAGAACCAGAGTGATGATGAAAGATGTCACTGCTGGCCAGACGAGGGTCTCCTGCTCAGCTCTAGAGCTCCATGAATTAAGTCAGTGACCTCAGGGGAATCTCCCTTGAGCTGGTCCCTGAGTGGTGTGATACTGCAGTAGGCTCCCGTGCTGCTCTCTAAGTCCTACTGGCATCTTGGAGAGTAGGGCCCAACTTGTAGAAAGGCCAGAGCTTACCCACCGGGAGGAGGGCCCAAGGGAAAGAATGAGGGAGAATATAGAACAGATCTCCCCAAGTCTGGAGAGACTATAGAGTGCACAATGGACTGAGTCAACTTTTCAGAGAACTCTTGGGATAAAGACAGAATTTCCAAAGAAAGCCACACCCAAGCATGCTGAGAGAACCAATCAGTGAGATTGTAAGCCAACCCATGTACTGGAGTCTGGCCAGCACACAGTAGGTCTCAGCATCCTTAGTGATAATGATGAGTTGAAGATGTAGAAGAACAACCTTCTTGACCCTTTATCATGAAGGTCAAGGGGTCTGACTCCAGGATTATTCAGTAAGAAACAAGGGTGTCTTCTGCAATAATATAATAGAAACCTAGTGAAGAAAAAGAACTATAAACATGTATGTACATTTCTAATTAGAATTTTGCTAATTTGTTTTAGATTGAGATAATCTCAATTATCTCAACAAGTGATTTCTGAAAATGCCTTTATTATGTGTAGTTGTTTTTAAAGAAGGTTTTCTTCAATGATGATGAAAAGCTAGCAAGCAGCCCACAGCCTTCTTTAAACTGGATTTGCCTTAAAGTATGCAGAATGTAAGTGTTATTAAAAGGGATTTTGAGCACTAACCTGTAGTAACTAGCAAGCTCTTCTCCTAAGTGCCAAGTCATTCCTGATTGTCCTTAGTGTATATTCACAATCAGCTTGCACTTAAACAGAGCAACTCCTTAATGACCCCTTTGTATGTTTTCTCAATGATCATAATTACACCCATTGAGTAAAGATGAAGATGGAACCCTAAAACAGGTTGTCCTTTTGAATTTGGAAAGAAATAAAATTTAATCATTTCTTCCAATAAGCCTAACCTAAAGTGTGAAGACAGTCAAGTCCCAGTGGAGCGATTGTTCTCTCTTAAAGGCCATCTCATTCTTTTGAAATCAATTGAGAGAAAATGCAGACACAGCCACATGTAGCCCACCACAAAGTGCTCGCTTTCTTCCACTGTCTTCTCTGCACTAATCCGCTGCACATACCGGCCAGATGAATTCTCCTAAATACCACATTGATCATGTTACTCCTGCTCACATATCTTCAGAGTTCCTAATTACGTAGATAATTAAATTTAAAAAGGGATACAACTGGTCCAGGCGCTCCCCAGCAAGCCCCATGTTCTCATTTCTGACCTTCATCTACAGGTACCCACACCTGTGCCCTCCCTGCGGACAAAACTGTCTGCTTAATGTTGCTCAAATAATTTGTGAACTTTGACCACATTAACCCTTCGCTTACTCTATACCCCAGGCCACACAACTCTCTTGTCATTCTCCTTGCTTTTTCAAGTCCTACCTGCCTGCCTTCTCTCGGTAAATTACTGAGCACCTACGATGTGCCAGCAGCTGTGAGTGACCCTCCCTCTCAGCCCCATCGGCCCTGCAAGACATCATCCTTCTCCAGAGTCCATAGCACATAATTTTTTGTTACTAGTTTGTGAGTTAGTCGTAGAATCTTGCAAAGATGTGTTATGAAACTATATAAATAATATGTGCTATCATGTAATCTAAGGCATATTACATATGCCTTAGTCTGTTGGGGCTGCTAAAACAGAATTCCATAGAGAATACCAAACAACACCATAAGCTAGGTAGCTTATGAACAGTAGAAATTTATTTCTCATGGTCCGGGAAGTTGTTGAAGTTCAAGACCAAGGTGCTGGCAGCTGGGAGCACTGTCTGGTGAGGGCTCGTATCCAGGTTCCCAGACAGCAGTCTTCTTGCTGGATCTGCACATGGTGGAAAAAGAAGGGGAGCTGCCTGGTGTCTCTTTTTTAATGAATAGGCACTGGTTCTATTCATGAAAGCTCCAGCTTTGTGACCTTATCACCTCTCATTAGCCTCACCTTTTAATACCACCATATTAGAGATTAGGTTCCAGCATATGAGTGTGGGGGGGAATAAATAGTCTATAGCTTACACTGTTCATTCATAACATGCTTACTTCATCTCATAAGGCTTCAAGTTCCTCAATATGAAGGTCATCACTTATTACTTTCGTTACCTGATGCTTTGCCTGTGATGGGTAAAATGTCTTATATGGATGACCTAATTAATGAATTGGTTTTATTAAAAACCATTCTTAATCATTTCTATACTCTGCTCTTTCCCGCAGTAGTCTGCTTGGTAGTATTTCAAGCTTAGAAGTCTCTAGCATACAGAAGCAATGCTATTCCAGTAACAACAAGAAGAGAGGGTATAAAAGGTAGCATATCCCTGAGCTAGACATTTGTGCACTTTTTAACTATTCATTTTGAATGACAAAACTGTGATCTAGACCATGGCTTGGGCTATTATCCCATAATTCTCAAAGGATCTGTGCCTCAGGGAAATGCATGGCAGAGAGAACTGTGATGTTTTAAAAAGCTGAAGTAAAGGCGTTAGAATGTTTCCTGCGTAGCTGGAGTGCTAGCGGGCAGACTGAGGGACACCCCAGGACCCCTGGCCTGCGCACTCTGGGTTTCTGCCATCTACTGCACAGAGACAAAGCGTACTCTCAGTATTAAGAACTTCAATAGATTAGTGTATGTAGACAGCGAAGAGGAGAAAGAGTACAGTTTGCCAATGAAACACCCAGACTTACTGGGGCTCGAAAGCTTGTCACAAGTCCAAGGCACCTCCCCACAGGGAACCACAGGAAAAGGGCATAAGGGACCAGGCTAGTCTTAGACAAAAGAGGCAAAGATAAAGAACAAATCAAGACAAAGGCTGCCCTTGTCAGCCTCCCTGTGTGTCTCTCACCCACGTGTCTTTCAAGTGTCTCTACATGTCTCTACTCCACGTGCCTCCCCCAAGTCGCCCAAGTCCCTGGTGCAAGTCCAAAACTGAGAAGCAAGAAGGCCTTTCTTCTCTATGTGTCTCTCTGTCTCTTTCCAAGTGTCTCTCTTCTGGTCCTGTGTCTCTCCAAGAGTTCTCTCTTGAGCCCACCTGCCTTCCATGTGATATAGCTTTACCTGGCTGCTCAGCTCCGCCCCTCATTAGGTGGGGCAGGGAACAAGGTACCTCCCCTTTTATGGAGATGTCTCTGTTACAGAAAGATATGCTAAGTGAAATAAGTAGTTAAAAAAGGAGACATACTGTATGATTCCACTTATATGAGCTACCAAGAGCAGTCAAATTCAGAGACAGAAATTAAAATGGTGGCCACCAGAAAGTGGGGGAAGTGGGGGAAGAAGAAGAGGGGGGTCCTGTGCAATAGGTCAGTTTCAGTCTTGCAGATGAAAAGAGTTCTGGAGATTGTACAACAGCATGAATATACATAACACTACTGAACTTAAAAGTGACTAAGGTGGCAAACTTTGTGTTTGTTTTCTCACCATTTAAAAAAATAAACCATTTAAAAGAAAAAAGTCTCTGTGCATGATAATGCTGAGAGTTATGTTTGGCAGACAATTATCTTAATAATGGCAAAAAGAATTCTCTTACATATTGATCTTCAGCATAGGAAGGGACTCACAGGTTCATATCAAAATAAGTGAGACATTTGCCTGATTAGAATTCATGTGACTAGTTTGGGCCTTCCTGGGAAGGCTTTCCAATTTTAACTTTTCTATATATATTTCATTTGCATCTCTCATTTGCAGTTCACAAACTCCAACCTCACCATTCTGGGTCTTGGAGCTGGTTTGTGGGAACAAGAGTGGTCAGAGAAGGCTCTTGTCTTTCCAACTTCCTCACCTTTCCAGACCAGACCAGACTGGGTTCAAGTAGACACTGGGGATGGGATCTTTATAACATTACCTCCACTCTTCTGGGGAGCAGCCTATCTTGGAGGAAAGAAGACCTGTTTAGGGACTAGATTAGGGCCCTGGACTTGAAGCATTTGTCATAGCAGAGACTGCTGTCTGCGGTGCTCAGAGCTGTGTGCTGGACCATGAAAGTGAGCATCTCACAGAGACTCCCATGGCCCATAAATGCTGAGAAGCACAAAGAATGGAAGTTGGGATGAAGAAAGACCTTTGTCTTAGCTGATACTTGCTCCATTGCACAGCAAGGAGGAACTAGAACACTGTCATCTTTTATACCTGGTTGTTTTAAGCTTAACTGGAATTGTTGAGTATAATTCTTACAGCTAAAACTGGGTTCTATAATTTCTAGTTCATCAGTTATTTATGAAATTTGTAGTTTTTAAAAAACTAGGTATTATATGTGTGTGTGTGTGCGTGCGTGGCAGAATGGAAGGAAAGAAGGAAGGGAGGGGGTAGGATGGAAGGAAAACAAATATCTGGTTGTTTTTCCAACTAACCATTCCAGTAAAAATTGTGTCATAGAGTAGGCAGAAAAGGTCGGGCACCCCCTTAGAGTTGCTGCCTTAATTTAGAAATGATGCATTAATTGGAACCTGGCACTTGAAAGACACTAATTGTGTCAGTTATGTTTACGTTCAGTTGCAAATAGGAAAACTGAGGCTTACTAGAATTTACTAACAGTGGTTGGAACAGGGTAGATATTTTTCTCCCATGAAAAAAAGAGCATCTGGAATAGGTCGTACAAGCCTGGGGACTCTGGCTGGCAGGGCCCCAGGCCTCTTGTATTTTGCAACTCCACCATCTCCAGCATGTCAGCTCATGGCCCCAAATGGCTACTTGAAAGCCAAATATCACATCTGTATTCCAGACTGATTAAGGGAGGGAGAGAAGGTGATGTCCCTCCTGTTAAGGAGACTTCCATTAGCATCGCATTACGCAAAGCAGTCACCAGACGCACTTGTGTGGGAATGCACTCACATATCTTAGATGAGTACACTGTTATCCCATTAGAATACAGAGTATTAGAGTATTAGAATACTCCCATTAGAATAGAATAAGTGGATGAAGTGTGTTGGGATTGACACTAGTCTTTGTCACTTCAGCAGTAGAGTTTGCTGTTGTGTAAGATACCTGTGTAAAGGAGAGGCTTGTGCCTTAAAACCA
Organism: Galemys pyrenaicus; assembly: GCA_019455555.1. Lineage (NCBI taxonomy): Eukaryota > Metazoa > Chordata > Mammalia > Eulipotyphla > Talpidae > Galemys > Galemys pyrenaicus. The sequence goes on from JAGFMF010011694.1 coordinate 5,311,203, forward strand.
GACAAGAAAGATACCCAGATAGAACAAAAAACAAATCATATCATACTCCTCCCCCAACTTTTTAAAGTTCTTGATTTTCTATAGGCTGTGTCTAGAATTTTAGAAAATAAAGCTTCAGGAAGTAGCTGTGACAAGTTGCCCTGCATGAAACCTGCGTGCACATAATCACTGTACCGGATATAATTGGGAGCTAATTTCATATTTCCTGCATATCATTGGAAAATTGAGCTGTCAGATCTGTTTAAGGGCTACATGCCAAATGAGAACACCCAAGCCCTGATCTTTTCAAGACTTTTTTTTACCCCCTCTTTTTAAGACTTAATAAAAACACTGTATTAGAAGCCAAATCCATCTAAGAGTAAGATTTTCAAGTTCAAATACTTGTTGTGTTTAAAATGTAGAAAATATGCAGAGGAGTACAGAGCTGAGGGATTCTCCCCCGAGTTCTCCTTTCCTGGGGAAAAAAAGTCCCTTCACTTCCAAAGCTTTTTAAATTGTGCATTGTAATACCACAAGGTATTATTCATTAGGTAAGGTTCAGTTAGTTCCTGATAATCCATGGTCAGGGGGCCTGGACATTATCTGTGTAATGAAAAGTTTGGTTAATAAGAAAGAAACGGGGCATGATTCAGTCTGTCTCTTGAGAGAGGTCAAGCTACGTGTTGTGAAAGAGTGTTACTGAAGTGTCTCTGCTGGTGCGGGGGAACTTTTGGTCTGTCACTTACCAAAGAATCTTCCAGGCTGTGGACTACCCCACTTAAATACTTTTCCTATGGCTTTTTCTGAGCCTTTTTGCATTTTGTATTTTTAAAAATTTTGCTGAACTGAGAGGAATTTTGTGACTTATGTTCCTTGACACCACAGCAGTCCACAGGATGAACTAAAATCCAGTAGTTTGATTTTTTTTCATTTAGATTCTAGAAAGAGTTGAGAGGATGCTCATCCAACATATGATGGAAGTATACTTAAAGTTAGAGGAGACCTTGATAGGAAAAACCAAAATGAAGAGATATGGAGGAGACAGAGAATATTCTTCTTTTGCTCTGTGAGTAGTTTGTGGGTGTTCTTCATGAGCAGAAATGGGTGGACATGGGTTAGCAGTAGAGGCAGGCTGACACTTGCATGTAGACACTCGAGCCTGGGGCTGGGGCACACTGACCAGTTCTGAACAGGACGAGCATGTGAAGTAGGCAGAAGTAGGCAGAACATATCATGTGTTTCCTCTTCATCTTTCTTTAGCATCTTGCTCACCATCTGATACATTTTCCCTTAAATTATCAGTGTCACTTTTTCCTCTCATCTCAAAAGCATCTGTTAGAACTAATTTGCTCCTAAATGATAAGAAAGTATGAATGAATTCCATTGGACTTTCAGTCAAATTTGAGGATCTTTGTGCAGCTGATGTGTAGTCTTTTTTATTACCTACTTATAAGACTAACTGGGCAATCAAATAATTCTTTTAAGAAAAAAGCCTGGAAAGTGTCTCAATAGAGTTAACTATTGTAAGTCAACCCCACTAGTTCATTGCCCCTAAGAAGGATGACTGTCAGGTATTCTGGGTGTTCCCGTAATCTTCATGGTATCTAGTATTGACAGAAGGATGATGTAATTACATTTATCGTCCCCTATCACCGAGATCACAGGTTTTCAAACTTCTTTTTTTTTGTTGTTGTTGTAAGTGGAATATTTTTAATAGGAGTTGTAGAGTGGTTGCTAACATGTAAAACAACTTTCTGTAGAAACCCCAGAGGACCTAGGTTAGGGGTTGGAAGAAGAGAGCATACACCAGAGCTCTTGCAGGACCCATGGGGTTTGGAACCTAGAATTTGCCATCTAACCCATAGATTATAAAGATCCAGAAGCTTGGACTCAGATGTTTCAGATACTGAATCGGTGTGCCCAAAGTTACACAGCCAAGATGGAAAGAGTTGAAACTCCACCTAACACTCTAAACTTCTAGGTCAGGGTTTCCCCCATAACAGTGAACAAAATAGCTTATTTTCTTTTAGGCTTTTAAAAAGTTACTATTAGAAAGCCCAGAAAGTTAGGAAACACAGAGTGAAGGAAATGAAATTAGCTTACCATTCTATGAATGAAAAAAGTTATATGCTTTATTTCCATCATAAAATAATCTTCAACAATCTTAAACAGACTTTGCTTTTTTCATGTTGATGCAAATGTGTGATGACTTCCAAGACCCATGAGTATGTAAGATCAGCTGTCGCTGATTCTTGATCAAACTGCACACAGAAAGTTTGTGCTGTTTCATTTATTTAAATTTTGTGGGAGGGAAAAGAAATGGTAGAACAGTCTTTTTGAAATCTCTCTTCCTAAATAAGTTTCCCAGAAACCAAACCCAGTCTGTCCTTGTAGAGAATGATAGAACAATTGGAAAATATAGACAATGGGATTTTAGGCATTTGTCCCACGTGTCCAAGTATATCAAGCTCTGACTACAGCTGAGTGTTTCTAATGAGTTCTTGAAGCTTCAGCATGGATACTGCTGCAAGTGAAAAGCTAGCAGCTCTCAGCCTTAGCGCCATCTTCTTAGAAGCCTCTATGTCGTGAGGACCAATGGCGGAAGAAGTAAATGTGCAGACCAAAGCACAAAAGGAGAAAGGAGGCAGAGGTCCAAGTAAACAGGTCCAAGCACCTGTGTAAACCTAAGAACAAAAATAAAGCCAGAATCTAGGAATGCTGGTATAAATCGTCATATTAATGTGACATTAATGGAAAATGAAGCTCAATCTCCATCTACCTCAGCCCGATATGCCAGGTATCCCCAGAAACACAGATCTAAGAAAGCACACAGACTTCCCCAAGGAAAATGAAAATAGCTTCCAGTTCCTAAATACTGGATGCTATGCATTCTGCTAGGTGTACTGCATCTGCTATTTCATTTAATGCTCTCTATAATGCATCTGCTTGTTTTCAAATGAAAGAACATGTTTAGAGAAATTACACAATTAATTCCAGGTCACACAACTGGTAAGTGGTAGAGCATGGAGTCCAGCCCACACACAGGCGACTCCAAAGCTCCTACTCATGCTCACGGTGCCATAATGCCTCTAGAAGGCAGGTCAAACTGGGGCCATAGCGTGAGCAAAAAATCTTGGACCTTGTGAAGTGAACAAAGGTTTTCAAATGGTTCAAGGGATGCACTAGGACATGAGGCTGGATCATGGGGTCCTGGAGCATCATAATCAGAAGAATTTATCAGGCAGATGAGGGAGCCATTGAGAGCTTTGGGATATCAGAGATGACTTGCATTTCAAGAACATAACTGTACTGGCAGCCTATGCAGATGGATTTGTTGGGCCGGTGACAGGAGTTAAGGCTGAAGACTTTCCCCTTCCTAAGGCTAGTTAGTCTTTAGTTTTATAATCTACTAGATTATTGTGGTCTGGAAAAATGGGAATAGATATTATATATGTAACTAGATACCTAAGGCAGAATATATCCATAAGTGTACTAAGAGCACCGACTTTGTCCAAAGTTCACATCTCAGTTCTGTCAGATACTTATTTAAACCTGGGGATTCAACTCACTCCTTTGTAAAGCAGAGGTTATGGTTGTTTAAGTCAGTTTGAGGTGTTATAGCAAAATCACCTAGACTAGGGGGCTTTAGCAACATAAATTGATTTCTCACAGTTCTGAAGCCCAGACCACAGTGTCAACAGAGCTGCTCTCTGATAAGAACCCTTTCCTTGGTTGTGGCCTGCCAACTTCTCTTTGTGTCCTGACATTGCAGAAAGAGGGCAAGCAAGTTCTTGAAGTTTGCGGTCTAAGGTCATAAGCTCTACCTTCTCAACTTAATCACCTCCCAAATACCCTGGCGTCACATTGGGCATAGGATTTCAACATATGAATTGACAGGGGGCGTGTATAGGAGACATAGACATTGTCCATTGTGATGATATTATCTTACAGAGTATTGTGAAAGTCGAAATTTAAACACGAATCGTTTAAAAGCAGTTACTATAATTGCCAAGCACATAGTTGGTGCTCAATAAATTTTAGCTACTTGATTATCACAATAATTATTGGTATTTCTTAGTGCCTTAGTCCTTTCTGTCAACCAGAGAGCCGAGGTCCGCAGAAAATCAGAATCAGTAAGGTTTTAAACTTTTCATTATGATTTCATTTGAACAATTAAAATGTTTCAAAAGTCATATGTTTAACATTTACAGACCAGGAAGGTAAAGAATGTGAGGTGTGGTGAGCAGGTTTGGTGTCTACCTGTAGATACGTTTTTTTGTGCTTCAGTGAATTTGTTCTTCAGTGAATGAGTAGAATGCAAAGCAGCCAAGTCGTGTTGCTAGCGACCTCCGCTGGAGGGGGTGGGAAATGCCACCTTATTGTAATATTTTTATTTCACTGCCCATGGGGCTCATACCCACGTGTTACCTCTGGGTTCCCAATTCCTGGGTAGTCGAAGGCCAAATCTATCTGACACTTCTTATGACTGCAGGGTGAACCCATGCAACACTCATTGCTTAAAACCTACTCGAAATGACAGCTCTTTTATAACTTTGGAGGGAAATAGGAATATTTTAAAACTTCTCCATTGGCAAAATTATGTTAAAAAGTAATTTTCCCCAAAGTTGCCCAAATTTCTTTTAAGTCAACTCCCTCCAACTAGTGGGATTTGGAGAGCACAGCCTCTCAACGTAATTGCCAGGGAATGAACTAATTAGGAAGATTTGGCACTATTTTTCCCTAAGAACAGGATGGCGAGGGTTATTTTTATAGCTTTTCTCAATTGGGTACAGATGATCCAAATTCATTACTAGTTCTTTTTTTTTTTTTTTGCTTCGTAAGTCTTGTTCTCTTGGCTTTATTGATCCGTGCAGAGTAAGTGCTCTGGCTGCTTTCCGTGGTGCACTGTTGGCTTGCTCCGGGGCGGGGCTGCTAAACCTCTGGAAAATACCCAGTGTGTTTAAGCTCTGGAAGAATCGTTGATTTGTGGAAAGCGTGTTAACTGTGCTTAGCTATGTGCCATGTCACATATGGGCCACCACCCACTTTTGTGCTCTTTGTTTCATTGCTTCATGTGGAGTAAGGATTGGATCCACCACACAGGCTAGGAAGGGTAATTTTGGAGAAATGGATCCAGGGATCAACACTGACCACCGGCTGCAGAGTGGTAAAGTTGAGATGACCTTTCAAAGTACATATGTAAGACAGTTCAATCTGAGCGATCCCCAGCGAAACACTTAGGCTCTTTATGCCTTGCTCTATTAATAGCTCGTGTCTCCACGGATAGTGCAAGCATTCCTATTCAATTGACAACTGTAAATTACAATACAAATAGCATCAAATCAGCAAGTGGCCCAGTGCCAAATGATATTGCCACTTTTGCAATGGGGTAAATCTGTTCTGAGTGTGAAAGTTATTTCTAGCAGGAATCATTCAACAGCAACATGCAGAATCTTTAAAATCTTGAACTAATTCCTGGAGAGAAAAACACAGACTGCGAAGGGGAGAGATGTCGTGAGTTGACTGGTCGGTGGTCTCCTGAGTGAAAAACTAAACCTTAGTTTCATTTTGGTCTCACTTAACTATTAAAATCACCAGGTTCTTAGCTTCAGAGCCAGATAGTTTTACCATCTCCTTCACTATATCACAGTCATTTAAACTTACCCCTCAGGAACAATGTGCAATAAAGACAATGAAACTGAACGTCATCAGCCCTTTAGAGTCTGCACACATGTGTACACGTGTGTATATACAACCAGCTGTGTGTGTGTCCACACACACACAGATTTCAATGGCAGCAGCCACTGTCAAGCTTCAGTGTTTTTGCCTGCAGAGGGGTGCACCCAGGTATTGTTCCCCAAAGCTGAGCACTCTGCTTCTGCGATGTAGGCACAGAATATGGGCAGGGCTGAGGGTTGCCACTAGCCCAGCAGAGAGGGACAGGATGGGTTCTGTGGTTACAGGGTTCTGACAGGTTACCCAGATTGAACCACACTGAATCAGCACTCATGCCCCCCACTCTCTTGTGGTTCGTGTGGAGAGACAAGAACAAGCATCCTCAGTGCAAGGAGGTCCCAGCGATGGGGAGGAGAAGGCTGCCCTGACCTGCTCTCGATTCAGATTACAGCCATTGTGTTTACGGAGGGGAGACAGACCCACAACACAGTTGGGAGGAGGAAAGCTCCACATTATTACATTTCCATTCTAATTACATTTCCTTCACCGCTGCAATCGTACCCCCAGGGGGCCTCGTTAACATGGCTTTAATGCCTCCCATGTACACTGGATCACTCCAAATACCCTTTTCTGTATCAAGGGCCTAACATGTGCAGCGGGTGGGCACTGCCACACGGCGCCCGTGTTGGGTTCAGTCACAGGGCAGTCCCAGCAACAGACTGATTCTGTGGAGTCAGTCCTGCGGTGGCAGTCAGAATGCTTGTGCTGTCACCAACTGCTTACCTCAACCTGCTCTTCCCAGAAGGCTCCACTGGACAGGGGGCTTTGTTTATGTTCTGCTTCGATGAGTTGAATTGCATTCTCTCTGTCCTGGCCATTTTGGCAAGCACTTCCTCCTTCCTGCTCCAGGCAGGCATTCCAACTTGACAGTTGAAACCACTGATTAAAGCTGTTGCTTTTAAAATACATTTCCTCTGCAGCTCTTGTTTCTTTCCCAAGTAAATTCACTAGGTGGCAGTGAACAGTGAGGGAAAGACAGCCACTTTTGCAAGGCATTCAAAGACAAGTACAGTTGAACATTCTAGAATATCGAGTTGTGAATGAAGACCTCCCGTGAGGCATGGGCCCTGACATACATCACTGATAAAAGACAAACATCTGATTCAGACCAAGTTCTCATTAACTCTTAGCAACTCTGCTTATGATTTCTATTGTCTTCATAAAGCTGAAACCAAGGAGGTTTCTCTTACCCCTAAACATATCTCCTTGAACGAAAATGGCTATTACAATTAGATTCCACTCAGTCAAAACTTGTAGAGTGTGTGTGTGTGTAGAGGGTCATTGGAAGTGAGTTTGTGTGAGTATGTGTGTTTTCTTTAGAAGGCAGAGAGCCTAATAATTAAAGATATGTTGTGTTTTGATCAGTTTCTTCACATTATCATCATCTCCCTTTCTCAGTCAAGAAGTGCCCTTCAAGTCTGTGAAACTCAGGGCTCTAATTTCCCCAGCAGGTAATATCCAAAATGTAATATCACCTCTGCTTTGGGGAAGTCTTAAAACATCAAATTTTTGAGAGGACACTGAAATCTTAGTGTTTACACTGTCAGTTCATGTGTTTATAATGCCTGGTTTTTAACCTAAATACGCTTATTTCAGAAGAGAAGAAAACAATCATAAATCAACTGGAAAGTCAGTTTCCATAAACTATTGAGTCCTGTCCGTAGCCAGAGAGGTTGACCTCCAGGGGTAAGGAATGCAGGCATTTTAAGTCCATGGCCTTTGCACCCCTTCTCTCCTGCCATGAAGCTCAGTTCCTACACTTGTGTCAGTTCTTGGACACAAGTGTATCACTGGATCAACCTTGTCTATCCCCATCTTGCCCTGCCTTCTTCTTACTAGACCCTGTTCAGGGCTACCTCTGTCTCCCCTCCCAGTCCTGGGATACCATAATCTGATGTCAGACTCTCCACTAAATGTTTTTTAAAGATTCATTTATTTATGCATATAAGAGCTGAGGTACAGGCCAGAGTAACGGGAGGTGAGAGGATTCACCAGAGACGGAGTGGGGAACAGAACAGGCAGATTGACTGAAATACACTGCTGAGGGGAGCAGCGGGTGAGGCAGGAGAGGTCTGCTGCGCCATGTGGGTCCCTTCCTTGACCGGGGATTGAACTCGCACTGCTGCACCGCGGATGCTTCACAGTGCGGCGCTCAACCCACTGTGCCACCAGGGAGGCCCTTCCCCACTAAATATTAACTTCTGGGTCCCAAGTAGTGTTTTCCGCTGAGCTATCCATATTGTGTGTGATCCCACATTGAATCTTTCCAAGAGGAGCAACATTAAAAACTTCAGCTTGGTCTGACGTCTGTACTTAGAGAACTCTCTGCTGGTGTCTATATGCTAGGCCCCTAGCTGGGTGCTACAGACACAGTGGAGCTAAGACCGGGTCCTGTCATCAGAGGACCCTGATGACATGGACCCAGATCCATGTTCTGGCCTGGCATGCTCTCCCAAGGCCAGCAGCAGCGTGCTCACTTCCACCTTGGCTGGAAGATCCCTTTCTAGGTCCCGGTCAGTCTACTCCTGTTACTGCACAGTGGTTGATGGTTGCTGTGTTTGGGATAGCTCAAAGTATTCAGCTCAAAATCAAACCTCAATAGTTGTCAACAGGTGGATCGGGATTGTTTTTATTCAATATAAAAAGGAAATTCCAAGTACTGAGTTGTTAGCCTGTCACTGCTTCCCTGGGTCTTTACTGTGGGGGTCCCCGCCAGCAAGTGTGACATGGGGGAGACATGAAGAGCCTGCCTGGCATGGGCTGTGAAGACTGGATCATTCCCATTCTGCCTGATTGCCTGATGAACTTGCCGTGGCGAGAGTCATAGGTCAGGAGTGTGAAATTGCCCCTTCATTTCCTTGAATCATGAAAGTGTTGAGGAGAACTTAAAGTGCCTGCTGATGAGAAGCATCTAAGCTGTCCCTTGCTAAGAAGGTGGAATCATCTGCAGCTAAGTTCCTGTAGGTGGTGGACAGCCCTAACTTCAGAAAAAGCTGTGTCTGTGACACTGCGTTAATTATTTGGTAAATGAGTAGCCTGGGTTATTAATAATGTACTTTTCCATGTAGAGACTTAAGGCTACACATAATGAACCTGGGTGATCTATTAGTGGGAAAGCAAATAAGTAAATGCCAAGTTCTTCTTTTGTTCTGCCTTTGGAGTGAAGCAGACATGGAAAAATACCCTATTGGCGAAACTAAGGTTGGAAAGCACAGTATAATTTTTTATGCAGTTATCTTCTCCAAAATTGAGTTCATGGTAGTATTATGGGTTTTTATGTGACTGATGCCTTTTCTTCTGCATACATATGTGGACATGTGTGTATGTGTGTGTGTGTATCTGTATACATACCTATACACTTTATCTTTTTAAAATGTACAGTCACCCCACCTGATGGCTTTTTAATGCAGTTTTAAAAGATAAAATTATTTAAGATATTGAATATATAAGGAAATCCCTGTTAGCAATCTAAACATTCTTCCCTCTCTCTGGCAGTCTTGTCTACGTCTCTCAGTTCTACTGGGATTGCTGTCATTTCATGTTTTGCTAGTCAGGACCAAGTGTAGTGACTTCAGTATTAGTTTGGTACTTCTTAGTGATACCAGAAATTTTAGAATTGATTAGAATAAAAGAAAAGGGGCCCTCCCTGGTGGTGCAATGGGTTAAGCAATGCACTATAAAGCAAACCGCAACCTCTGCAGCACGAGTTTAATCCCTGCCCTTGGCTGGGGAGGGGACCCACATGGCGTAGCAGACCTCTCCTGCCTCGCCCACTGCTCCCCTCAGCAGTGTATTTCTGTTGATCTGCCTGTGCTGTTCCCCACTCTGGTGGATTCTCTCACTCCCCGTACCTCTGGCCTATACCCCACCCAGTGCTTGTATGCATAAATAAATAAATCTTTAAAAAAAAAAAGAATAAAAGAAAAGATTAAGTTACTGCAGCCATTGCTACAAGGCACACGTGTTGTAGTTCAGAATGGTGGAAATTTAGACAAAGTTGGCAGCAGTACCCAGGCCTGATGGCTGTGTGAGCCCAGCACCAACTGATAACCCTGCTCTCTGGGCAATTAATGTGAGTCACACGCAGCCCCAACTCTCCTCCACCCGAGGCTGCGTTTCCTGCCCACGTCTGCTCTGGCCCAAGCAAAATGACCCTTTCCTGAAGCCCACTGTCAGGACGAGTGCCCTCGGGCTCACGCTGCAACTCGCAGCATGCAGTGCAAAATCCCCCAATTATTTTCCTAATAACCCCACTACCTCCCTTCCTGTTTTCACTTCCTCTCTGTCAGATCTCTGCAGCACAGAGCTGTCAGAGGTGTGAATTCCGTGTGTCCTGCAAATATTCTGTGCTGTGTTGGGTGGATCCACGGCCCTCCAGGACTTCAGACAAGAGCACGAGTACCCTCTAGACTGTGTTATCTTGAAAGGCCATCTCCTGTTATTCAGAAAGCTCTCTCTCTCTCTCCAGTTATCTCTAGGCTCTGTTATAAATACTCTTCCAGCGCCCCTGCAGCTCTACTATTTTATGCTTGCTGTTTGGATGGCACCGCATGGAATGCCATCCCTTATAGAGCCAGTTGAGCAAGTCTCCTCTCTGCCTGGGAAGCTCAGACCTATTTTGTCAGAGTAGAGAAACATTTATTTAAGACTCACCCAAAAAACTGCGCAATTTATACAAAGTAATCAGGAACCTGTCAGTGCATGAGGCTTAATCCATGGACTCATAAAAAGGGTGGAGGAAATAAGACAGGGCCTGGAAATTACCTGGACATCTGGACTGCGAGCTCCCGCTCTGTGGAGCTGGGCCAATCCCGCCAGCAGGCCAAACTGCCGGTGATAGCTTCTCTCAGGGGGCCTCAGAGGTATTTTCCCACAAGTGAAGTCTTTCCAGTAAAACCATAGCCTGGGTTGTTGTTTTTTTTTTTTTTTCAAAGCTCAAGAAGGTGAACTCTTTCCGTCTACAATAAGTAAAGCTTTTTGAGGCCAAGACCCCAGTGAGACCATTGTTGTGAAAGCAGCCGCTAAAGCCAGCATATTTGAAAATGTACTGAAAACACAGACGGGCTGGCCCTGTTCCCAGTAGTGTAGGTAAGAGGTGGGAGAGGGTCTTTGTTTTCCTCTGACAGGTGAAGGTTCACAGGGGGAGCAGCCCATCTTCTCTGGGAACCTCGCTGATATGTGGGTACATGGTTGACCCCAAGAGGGGAAAGAATGAATAACGGGGTGGGAAACCAGCCAAGGGTAGAAACACTGTTCTCTGTTCTCTCCCCGTGGAAACAGGACCTCTAGCGAGCCATTGCCAGGAGGCTGTGAGAAAATAGGTCCAGTTAGGAGCAACCTTTGTGGTTATAAATTAGGCGGGAGAGTAAGGAAATGGACTTCAAGCACTGGGGAGGGGCCAAGAAAGAGCTTTTGAAATGGATGGTGGTGAGCAGAGGTGGCTGAATGAGCCCTCCTGGCACCCTGAGAAATGGGGACACATCTTATGGGCCTTTCCCGACACGTCCCAGCTCATCCTGCCCTTGCTCGAACCCTCTCCGGTAAAGCCCGCACAGCTCTGGGCCCCTCCCTGCTATCTGAGCTGCACGGTGACTCCTCTCCAAGTTCTCGGTCCTCATGGGCAGCACTGAGCATCTTGCTGGGTGCTCCCAGAAGCAGACCCTGAAGCCAGGATCGGAATGGAAGGGACTTAGGAAGCATGCCAGGAAGAGCAAGAACAGCTCAGGATGCATAGGACAAGTTGCCCACGAGGCCAGTGTGGGTGTCTGGGACTCCTGGTGACATCCCAGCTCCAGCCCAGTCCCCAGGGAGCCCTGGAGTATGAATTGTGTCCCCGAGTTGACCCCCAACCCCTGAGGAAAGGGCTCCAGGCTTTGTACCTCTCTGCAGTTAAGTCCATCACAGGCGTGAGCTGCCAGCCACGAAGCCCACAAATCAGGGGTGGGCCCAGCAGAGGGGTCTGCTACCCCGGGGGATCATGACACTGATGTGAGGACTCGGTGTGTGAATTCCTGCAAAGCACCTGCCTGAGAGAACCCACATAGCAGACTTTCAGCAGCATCATGCCTCTCCATGGCATGCAGGGCAGGACCAGCGCCCCCATATGGTTAAACATGCTTGTTTCAGGGGCTCGAGTCCCCTCCTCAGGTCAGTGATGACAGACAACTTCAGGAGGGTGAGGGAGCCTCTCTATGGCAGAACGAGTGTCCGGAAGGACCAGCACAGGCGGAACAGTGGGTGAGCAGGAGAGACAGAGGCTGAGCAGCCCTGAGTGTGCAGTGAGTGTATGGAGAAGGCTCCCCGTTTCGCTGACACTAAGCCCCGTGAGTCACCGCACAGTGGAGACTATCAAAACCGTGAATGGATGCTTGAGCTCCAATAGTGGGATGGCCTCCCCCTGGCACTTCTGACTCCACACTCACCCAGCCCCCTCGGAGTCTTTATGAGCAGTTCCTGTCACCACCCTCAGGAACAACATGGAAAGTTGCATAGACACCTCTGAGACGTGACGGGTTCCGTTAAGCCACTGCAATAAAGTGAAAGTCACAATAAAGCAAATCACAGGGATGCTTTAGTTTCCAAATGCACATACAAGTAGTTTACACTGCCCAGTAGTCTACTAAGTGTGCGCCATCGCAGGTCTAAAAAGCAAGGCACTTCCTTCATCGAAAATAACTTTGTTGCTAAAAACTGGTCTGTTGGAAAATGGCATGGGCTCACTTATCTAAGCAAAGTTGCCACAATCTTTTAACTTGTACAAAGCACAGTACCTGTGACAGGCAATAAGGCAAAGGACAAGTAAACAAGGTGCACCTATTCTTAGATCAGAGAGAGTAGAAGAGATCAGGGTAGCGAGTTGGACAAGAAGATTCTAGGCTGTCAGGACAGGAAAATGTCTAGGCTGTGGAAACCTATGGAAACAGGATAGCTGTTTCCACATATTCAAAAGAGAGAAGACGAGAAGCAATGAGGGGAAGTTCCGATGTGAGGAAAGTACATGGTCTTTACGGTGACCCTTCACTCTGTCAAAATGTTCCAAAGACCTTCTGATTCCTGGACATTTGGCAGAACATGCTTGTCCCCATTACCTGTGGCACCAGTGCAGGTGCTGATATCAGTGGAGGGGACTCAGATGTGCAGGAGACAGCTTCCTAACCCCAACTTCCAAGAGTCCTGTGGTTATGAGGGTCAACAAGGAGTAGATAAAATGGATGATGGATCGAAAGGTTAGAGAGCTTGGACAGAGGGAGACATGTCTGGACAAGCAGGTAGACGGAAGGGCAGAGAGATGACTAGACACAGATGACTAGCTAACGGGTAGATGGATAAAGGAATAGACAGATGGACAGACAGATGGATGTAGGTCACGACATCCAGTAGAAATATTAAAAAGTTTATCATAACTAGCCTTGCTCTGGGGAGACGAAGGTGTGGGAATTTAACTACAGGTTGTGAAATGTTTTGGGTTAGTCACAGCCCACTTCCTAGAGACAGAATCCACAGTTTTGAGCTCTGAGCTCGGCGAGACATGCAAGAAGGTGGTGGGGGGAGGGCAGTGTCCTGGACACCCAGGCTGTGTTTGGTTTGTGTACTCTTGGCTTCTACTTTCCTATTGTCTCAGTCAAGTCACTTCACAGCTGCCCTATTTTCCTTCCCCTTCCTACAGATAAGGATATAAATATTAGAAAAGGCCAAATAAATTAGCATCCCAGACTGCTAAGTAGCCTCTGATAGGTTCTGTTATCCTTCTACACACCAAGGTGACTTTTGAATATAAAGGAGTCTGATTCCTCCTTTTGTGAATGACAAACAATCCCCAGCTAGCATTTGCCTTTCGGAATCCAGCAGAAGCCTCTGCAACAGGAGCCTTCAAAGGGGATCTCTTAGTCTCATGTCTGTTTCCTCTCATGTTTTAATAATGTGATACACACAGCACTGGTGTTTAGATTAATTATTGACTATAAATTACTCTGAAATCCATGCTGTGTATAGGCTATCTAATCACTGCCATCTTCTGAGTTAGGACTTACAGCACCATCCGAAATGGATCTTATATCTAATTCCTATTTGCAAGAGAAATAAGCTGAGGTAAATATATAGGGTGGGTGTTTGTTTATCCCTTCAATTCTGGGAACTTGCGGACCCCTCAGGATTCCAACAGGACCCAAGCACTCCATTCCCTCTCTGAGTGTAGGTGCTGCTGCCTCATGTACAGAGTTGCTGTGAACATAAGATACATATCTCCAGTGTTGTAGAAACACTTGTGAAAACAATAACATAGCTAATATTTACTTAGTGCTTTTGACTTAGGTACCACGTTAAGTAATTTACCTTATATAATCTCATTTTTATCCTCATCCCAACCCTAAGACCCTAAGAGTTAAATACAATTAATTGACATGCCATATGACTCTCTCTCTCTCTCTCTCTCTCTCTCTCACACACACACACACACACACACGCCAGCCAACTTGTCCTGTTTTGCCAGAAACTTTCTCAGTATTCCCACTAAAAGTTCCAAATCCCAGGAATCTTTCATCTCATTTCTATGCCAACAAGGAAAGTTGGTCATCACAAAACACTAGCACAAGGAACCAAACAATCCCAGAATTCCAGAGTTGGAAAGGTACAAAATATACCCAAGAGATCAGGAGGATGAGCTGGGAAGCAGGGAAGTCATTTCCCTGACTGCGTAGTGGAGGCAGGACTCAGGGGCTCAGAGAACAGAAGAGCAAGAATGAGTCTTCTCAGTGATAGTTTTTTCCTGCCTGTAACTCTAAGAAAACACACAGTTTAAAATAAACTTTCATAGGGGGAGTGATGCATAAACGATTTTCAGTATTGACTTTCATGTGACCCTGGACTCCAATCAAGAGGGTCCACAAACTCCACCCAAAATATGACCCTGGAAGAATTGAAAAGTGGGAAATCAGTGTTGGAACCAGCCATTTCCTTCTGAGCTAAAGATGAGGAAGTTTATGATAAACTACTTTAAACTAGACTTGATTATCCCAAGTCTATTAGTGGGAAATAACTCCATTTTTCACTGTTCGAAAGAAAATAAGCTGCAAATTATAAAAAATAAACTTTGAAGAATGTTTTAAAATGAGTTTTTTTCTGATCTTTGTTTAGAATACATGAAAAGTGAGTCAAGTCTTTTATATTGACAGACTTTACATTCATACTAATGAATTTGAGGCAGTCAGAAGCTGAATTATCAAAGATTAAATGTTCTGTCTACTAAGGCAAAAAAGCCATGCATTTAAAAGATTTTTTGTTGTAAAAGCAGTGGAAACCAAAATGAGCTATTTAGCCTTTAGTTAAACAGATAATTAAATTAATCAGTGTATCCCATTCCCCAGCTCACTTAATTAGTTTTACTTCTTTAGCGATAAATAGAAAAGTATACTCTTTCATTTACTCTACATGTATTCTGTATGTTTACTGGAGAGTTATAGATCTAGGGTAGAAGTAGATGCCTTTAAATGTGATGGAAGAGTACTAAAAGACCTAGGTGCAAAAGCCTTTCTGCCAATCGCATTCATGGCGAAGACGGGATATTTGCAAAAAAGAAAAATTGGTCACAATGCTAATGAAATGCCAGAGCCCGTGCATCTCTGCTGGAGTCCCCAAAAGGACAGATTCTCAAAGCTGTGAAGTGGATTGATTATTCCTGCTGCTGCAATGAACTGGTGATGCAAATCCCGCCAAGTTCATGAATCACATTTGGGACTAGCCGGATCATCCCTCCCCAGAGCCATCCCTCCATGACTTTCGTAGAGAGGAGGTTTTCACAGAACAGTGAGCTCAAAGGAATGGATGGGAAGATGGCGACCCACCGTCTCCTCTGTCCTCAGGCTGAGCTCTCTCCGGTAAGGCTGGTGCCCAGTGGAGCACGTCGTCCTGTGTCCCAGCACACCCCAGGTCGAAGGGCAAGTTCCCTGGATGAGCTTCTGAAACCTGTTCAAACTCTCCGCCACGTCACTCTGTAATGCGAGCGTAGGCTCCCTGCACAGCGCAGAGCCTGGCCCCAGGGTGGGCCTGCCATGCTGGTTGTGTAATGCCTGCCGGAATCCCACGGCGTGAGGGGTCCTTTACACTGTCTGTCTCATTGAGGCCCACAACCACGAGAGGTGGCTATTCACATTGGCCTTTACAGATGAGAAAACAGAGACTGGCGGGAATAACTGCACGAAGTCACACAGCTAGTAAACAGGAGTTGGGATCCAGTCCCTCCTTTGTCTCCACAGTCAGACACTTGTCCTAGAGCCCCGCAAGGCAACCTACTGTGCACGAGGAGTTTCAGAGCGCGCGCTGAACACTTTGGTTTAGAAATGGAGAAGCGGTTGCATTAATAAACATTAGAATTTATTCTAGATTTCAGTAAGGAGGTTTTTCAAAATGTGCCCAGGGTTTTGACTATTTTCAGGGGTGGTGAGACCCACAGAGGAAGAGAGGATTGCCAATGAGAAGACAGTGATTTACAGTCTCAGGAAGAAACGGGCGTCGTGTGCAGGACCACACGGCAGAGCATGCGGGCCCATCGGGAGGCAGAAGGAGCAAGGGGCCGGCCTTTATCGTGGGTCTCTCCGGAAAGATGCACAAAGAGGGTGAAGACTCGAGCAGGCTTAGGCCTGGATAGGTGAATACTTCTGGCAGGCTCTGGGCTGTAGAGGGCAGCTTTAACTGCTCTGTACCTGGCCCTGGAGTGATCTGGGATAGAAGATAGTGTCCTAGGGAGGTGCGGGCATGGATTTGGAAGTGATTGATTTGCATGCCAGGCAAATGGCCGGCATGTCTAGGGATGAGCTAGCCCTGGGAGAAGTGGTCTGGTCTCCTTTCCGTAAGGCACCAATGTGTCAAAGCATCATACACTAGAGAAAATAAAAAATATGATTAGTACAGGAAAGCACATAAAAAAATCCTCTGCACCTGTCTTTTTACTTTCCTCTGTACCAACATAAACAGCGTCGTGGCTGTGAACATTTTATGGAGTGTTTCTGCCGTTCTCAGAACACTCTGCTATGAAATGTTCACAAGTGTAAGAGGACGGAAACGTGCCCATTGACAATTTCTCTGGGTTTAGCCTCTCATAAATGAGTCTTTATTAGCTTGGAAATATTAGCTTGGAAATAGGATCATCTGCTTCTTTAACCATCAAGGTTTTCATTACCTGAAGTTCCAGCTGGACAAAGGTAGGGAGGAGATGCCTAACAAAGCTACTGAGGCTGTTGTGAACTTTTCCCTTTTTTCAAGATTTATTTATGCATACAAGAACTGGGGTACAGGCCAGAGGTGTAGGGGGTGAGAGAATTCAACAGAGACAGAGTGGGGAGCAGAACAGGCAGGCTGACCGAAACACACTGCTGAGGGGAGCAGCGGGCGAGGCAGGAGAGGTCTGCTGTGCCATATGGGTCAGCTCCCTGGTCGGGGATCGAACATGGGCTGCAGTGGCTACAGATGTTTCATAGTGTGGTCCTTAACCTCTTGCACCACCAGGGAGGCCCCTGTTGTGAACTGTTCAAGTATGGTGCTCCTAGCCAGTCTTTCCTGCTTTATTTTGTCTTTTACAGTTGTGTGCTCTCCATTGCCATAAGTGATGGCACTATGGCTAGTGGAGGAATCTGTTTTAAATGTCCTCTCGTCCACTGGCAGACACTGAGTGGCAGCAGTAACTTGGTGGAGACACTGTCCCATCCTCTGTCAACTCGCAGCCTACTTCTGCCCTGGGGCGTGTCCCCAGGCAGAAGCCTGTTCTGAAGGGACAACTCTGGCCCTTCACCTGGAGGCTTAGAGCAAGTGTTCTCAACACAATGATTAGGTTCCTGCACTGGCTCTGTACCTTTCAAACTCTCTGACCAAGGCAGGTCTCCCAACTCCTCTATGTTCCAGGTTTTTCTGTCTGCTGTCTAGATTACAATGATAGCACCCATGCACAAGGTTGGTAAGAGGACAAAATCCTCGGTCATCCAGAGTTCCTGCCAGTTCTGCTTCCGAGGACCTTAAGTCAAGGTGGCCTGGCTGTCTGTCTGCTGTCTGAGCTGTCCAGCAGGTGCATAGAAGGTCCCTATGCCATGGCCCTGGGAGAGGCAGAGAGACACATCCACTTTATTCCAGGTGCCTAGCACAGAAAGTCGATGAGTATCTTGCAAGCTAATTTTCGTCTTGTTACTCATCTTTCATTTTCATTGCACACAATGTGCAGAGGGAAGTCGATATAGAAATGACAGTTCAGCAAGGACCAAAGTTAACTCCTGTGGCTTTACAAATTCTAGAAGATGTATTTTTAAAAAATAAATTGATGGCTAAAAAGGCCTAGATGAAGCCCATAAACTTAACAGCATTTGTTAATTTATGGGTCCTTATTATAAGATAAGGAACATTTATTTACAAGTAGCAACAGCTGTGATGTGGCTGGGACCCACCACCACCACCGCCTGAGCCAGTTTAGCACCCAAGGCACTTCCACTCCCCAGCCCCTTCAACCAGGAAGCCTCTTATCCAAGCGTCTTTCTGGCATGGCACATTTATCTCATTGCAATCACTTCTCACTCTGATAACAGAGTCCTGGCAAGTGATCAGGAAGGGGGGGTAGATGAGGCATAAAGAGACCCCAACTTGGCATTGATCCCCTGGGCTCCTCCCTAATTCAACCTCTTGCTTGCAAGATGGGCCCCTTCTCAGACTTCCGTTTCCTTATCTGCACAGTGAGGTGCTTGCATTCCTGACTTCCAATATCCCTCACATCATTGCAAGCGATGCCCGGGATCCGGAAAGCCATCTGGTCCAGCAAGGGGTCGGCAAACAATCCCAAGCCCAACAGGGGCTCATCACCTTGGCCCTGGGTGTGGACATGGCATAAGGAAAGAGCCGGGCACCACGAAAGGAAACTCCTGCTTGTCAAGTTGCTGCTCCTTTGAATGGGGTGGAAGAGGGTCTGAGGGGCTGGAGTGTTTACAACACTGTGGCCAGGGCTTCCTTCCTAGGTGAATGCTTGCTCGGGAGCCAATTCCAATAAGCTGCATGCAGGAGAGAAAAGGGAAATGTAGAACTTCCAAAAAGCCTTCAGTGGGTACATAATGAATAAATTTTTAAACAGAAAAAAAGCAGAGAAAGTAGATTGTTCGGCAGTGCCTTTTAGTAGGCAGGTGCAGGTGCAGGTGCAGGTGCAGGGGCAGGAAGGAATACTGGAAGCTCAGAATTCTAGCACAGTACAGCCATGAGCACCAGAGAACCTCGGGGCGCCAAGGACACAAATCCAAGTGCACCTGCCTAGTATTCTATGAGCACAGTAAATCTGTTGCCTAAAAGCACTGTAGATTTCACCCATTTCATTAAATACCATTACTATAGAGGCTTCATTATCAGAAAATTTGTGCTGCATGTCAAAAAAAGGTGAAATCAAGAACCATAATCATTTCATTAATGGAAATACTAGAAAACATGTCTTTCATTTTTATCTCACTTTCATTTTTTGAAATGTACACCTAACATTTATTGAATGCTTTCTCACTGCAGCCCCTGCCTTCAGGGCTTTCTGTGGCATTGCAGGTTTAATCCTCGTGTTGCCCTCATGCCCTGCTCACTATTCTGATCCCCTTTGTAGATGGGAAGTGAAGCAAGGAGCGTTTGTATATATAGTGCCCAGTGACTGGGCCATCTGAACCACCTGCAGGGCCTGCTCCTCTCCTCTCCACCACACTTGGGCATAGGCTCCTAAGGTCTGTGGAGGGGAAAAGCCCAAACCTCCTGGTGCCTCGAGTCCTCCGAGATGACCAAACTCTAGAAACTCAGCCCTGTCCTCTAACTGTCCCAGTCTTCAGGGAAATCCTTCAAGACTAGGCGTAGACACATTTCTTTCTTCCAAAGAGAAAGTCAAAGGACTGATCCAGAATGACGCCTCGAGCTAACAGCCAACTGGAAGGTGCTGACTGAGTCTACACCATCTCCTCAGAGAAGGCCAGTAGCTAGAGCAGTGAGAAACTAACTTGGGAGAATAGAAGATACATGGCTTGGATCCAAAGGACCTAACTTTGAACTTTACTCGCCTAGTGTCTTGAAGTATCATTTACCTGATCCACCAGAGTGGGTTCGTGACCAGGTAAAGTCGTTATGAGGGTCACGTGAGAAAGCACGTCAGATCCTATAAAATTCAACCTGTCTCAGAGTACCTGATGCCTAATAGGGGCGAACTCAACGACCATTGGGTGAGGCAGTTTCCTCCCTGGCAGATCATCTGGTCTCTGCCCATATCTGTTCTGAGTGGGGAAGAGCTGCTCTCTTCCCTGTGCCACTGAAAATGAGTCCTATTTCCCTGGACGTAGCCTGGCCCTGACTAACCATGACTAATATTTAGCACACTCTCAGAAGACTCTGACAGCGAGCAGTTTAAAACCTCGAGTTTGTTCTCACAGGGATATCAAGGTGGTTCCCACCCCCATTTGGTTTGGTGTCTGGCTAATCTGGCCTAAGAGTAGAGACAAAGCAGAGTGGCCCTCCAGTCCCTTCCTACCCTCCGGGTTCCAAAGTAATAAACCTGAGAATGTTGTTTATTCACTCAGGTCCAACCAAGCGGACAGTGAAGATGACCTTTGGCTTGTGCTTATTATGTTTGTGTTTGTTATGATTGTTCATTGTTGGAAATGGTCCCCTGCAATGAGATGCTGTCTGACTCAGAAATGCAATGATAAGGGTCATTAATCTTTAAAGCCACAATGATCATCAGGTGGATTGAGGCTGAAATTATTCACCATCATGTAATATTTTGCACAATTGGGTTCATTTTATGAAGCCTTTTCCTCATTTTCTCCTTTTCCTATCTACCCCACTCTTTGCAGGTGAGGACTTGCAAGTACACGCATATCACACAATGCATACATCTCCCAACAAGAAGCAATGCGAACATGTGAGCTGAATGTTGAGTCCCTACTGGAATGGGATTCGTCCCGAGTAGGTCATAAGATGCAATCTATGATTTAATTGTAAAATATTCTAAGCATGAGACATAAAACCTCAATTCAAACAAGAATGTTTCTTCTTGTGTTTGCTTCTGAAAATGAATGCATTCATCAAACTTAAGGGAAAATTCCTTAAGTGCATTGTTCCTTACAAGGTGTGGCATCAAGCCCCCATTTTGCAAAGAGCTCTCAGAATTGACACAAGTGACCTCCTAATAGGAGAGTGAAGAAAAGGCTTTCAGTCAGATGGGAGTACAAAGGTTGACACCTTGCCAGTACTGGCAATGATGACTCATACGTAGGGCACACTGTGGAGTTTCTGAATTACCTTCACGTGCACTGTCCCCTTTGAGCCTCAAAACATCCTTGAGAGGTCAGTGGAGTAGGTATCATTACTATTATTGCTGTCATTACTATTATTGTTATCATTATCCTCAATTGACTGTGAACGCAGAAGCCGAGGTTGCACAGGCATCTAGTAACAAAGGAAGACCCTATTTTCTGGCCGACGAGACCCAAACCTGACACCCCAGTGAGAGAGAATAGCTTTTGATAGAAACAATTTAGTGCCTAGAATGCGTACTTTAGCTTATTAAAATTTCCTGTCTCATGATTGTCCTCAGTCCCAAGCAGTATTTTCAGTCCCTACTCAGAGACTGGAAGAATCTGGGGTTCAGGCAGCTCTTCTCCTCTCTAAGTGTCTGAGTGACACCAAACTGAACATGATGGAACCTGCAGGCCTCTGATAGAGGATCAAGGTTACCTTCTCCATGTGCCTCTGACCCCTGCCCTGCAACATACAAATATATATTGCCTATTTTTAAAACCTTTGCATCATATATACCCAGTGAAACGTCACTTTTTTGTAGATAAAATATCCCAGCTTAGATTGGTTAAAGCATATCCTGTCACTGTTGGTTTTCAGAAGCCACATGGTATGCTGGGAGTAAAAAGGCATCAGCACCAGGTAGAGGTGGCTTCCAGTTCTTTCTTTGTTCTTAGTGACTGAGAAAGTCACATAAGCTCTTTAGACCTAGGTTTTTCTTGATTTGGAAAATAGAATTAATAAGTGCTCATACATAGTATTATTGTAATGACTAAATATGAAAATGGAAGCAAAGTATCTCATAGGTGCCTGAATTGAGTAGCTGCTAAGGAAATAGTACCTTTCCTCTTCTCAGTATAGTATACTAATCAGACAAGCAAGGATTTCACCAGGATGTAATGTGCTTACTAGGGGGGAAAATGTTTAAGAAATATAGACCACTTATTGTTTATATGCAAATATGATTATAGTTTATATATAAACCATAACTAGTCACTGATGATAATCCTGATAACCTTTTCTTGGCAGTGCTATATTAGCTAGAAGTTGATGTCAGTTACAGTTTTTCTTTCAGTTACTAAGGGTGTCTTTCTTTACTACATTCTGTAGACTATATAGACTGTCAACTAATTTTCTCTCCCTGTCTGCAGGCTTCAAAGCTCTGCAGGACTGAGATTAAGCCACCTAAGTTCCTTGAAGTCAAGACCCACAGGCTACTCTCTTATGCAGCCTCCATCACCCAGTCCCATGTCACTAGCCAGTGCCTACCGGTGTTATCATCCTAAAACCCCCTCCTGTCCTGGGTGATTCTTTCTTTCCCAGTGAAGTCACCTTTGTTCCAACTACATGTATCCATATTTAAGCAGATAGATTAATTCCTGGACATTTTCCAGAAACAGTAGGGACACAAAAAATACTTTAAGGGTAGGAGCTAGTTTTGTAACCAAACATGTGTGCGGATCAATCCAGCGCCCTGCTGGATGAGACATTTCCTCCTCTCTGAGTTCATTAGGCATGAACTCTGACAGCATTAATCCCCGTGGGCATTACAGCAGGACACGGGAAAGCTGTTGTTCCACCGCAGCAATTTACAGCCTTCACAATAGCTGTGGTGTCTCCTCAGCTGATGATTTTGATTGCTGTTATTTTTCTCATCTGTGTCTAACCAACACTTCCTCTAGGAAATAACTGATAATTTATCTTGCTGAAGACCCCTGTCTTAAACCTTTGCACCATTGAATCAGTGTTCCTGGAAGGTTGGAGCACAGAACCTAGGTCGAGGGCCAGTCAGCACACCTTCGAGTTATATGCTCTTCCACCATTCTTCCCTTGCTCCCTATTTTACTCTGCTTGCTGAGACCCCATCCTCTAACCTGAACCCTCACAACGTGCCTTGACCACCATTCCACTAACCATCTAAGCAGATGGTACTTCCTACTCAAAGTGTCAAGGGACCTTTGATGACCCAACTTGTATAGGACAACTTCTGTCATCCAGTGTCTGATTTCAAGAGTTCAACTTGAATCATTGGTTGTCCTAGGATGATGGTGATGGTGACAAACTCCTGAAAATGGGGTACTCCTTCCCCTCGCTGCTTCTCTCTCCTTCCCCCTACCATAGCCGCTGGGCAAGTCAAGACATCACGACCCCATGAACCATCTTCAGAGATCTTTTCGGTCATGGACACGAGCCCTGACATATCTGACCTCTAGTCCCAGTTATAGTTTGGTTTTGGTATGTACATTCAAGGTCCTTTGTGTCTATTTTCAACCATAAAATTACAAAACCAACCATGCAAAGAGGATGGACATATTAAGTGAATCATCTGGGAATTTGAGATGTTTCATTGCTCTCAGACATCCTAATAAATCTGTCTTTTCATGCTTTAAAATACTTCTTTTTCATACTTTCATCTCCTCAGTTTCTTGGTAACCTCTCCCTCCTCTTCATTAGCAATTCAGCATGCAGGTCACGCCTGCTCCCAGGAAGATCCTCAGGGAGGGTTTGGGTAATGGCACTACCTGGTACCACAGTCTAAGTTAAGAGATGGAGGACTCTAGGTTGCCTGAGAAGCTGGTGTGGGAGCAGGTTACAGTGTCTTCATAAAACAAGCTTTGTCCTTATTTCCTCTCTCTTTTTCTAATGCCATTATTTTTCCTCAATCCTTTTTGTTTGGTTCTTTCTTTCTTTATAAATTATATACCTAGATATATTTTTTTCTAGATCTCAATCCCCCTAGGTCTTCTTATCAAGTCTTGCATGGAAGAGACAAAACTTAACTTGGGGGTAAGGGGTGAAGGCTAAGGGAAGGGTGGCAAAACTTTTTTTTTTTAAAGATTTATTTATTTATGCATACAGGAACTGGGGTACAGACCAGAGGTGCAGGAGGGTGAGAGGATTCAACAGAGACAGAGTGAGGAACAGAACAGGCACATGGACAGAAACACACTGGTGAGGGGAGCAGTGGACGAGGCAGGAGAGGTCTGCTGCCCCATGTCACCTCCCTGGCCAGCAGCAGGGATCAAACACTTGCTGCAGTGTCTGTGGTTTGCTTCACAGTGCGTTGCTTAACCCATTGCGCCACCAGGGAGGCCCTACCAGAAGCATGTTTTGTTGATTTTATGACTCACATAGCTCCATCTCACCTCACTTTCCTTTAATGCTAAATATGTAGCAAACTTCAACACATTAATATGGGATCTCTGTGGGGGATGAGTGGAAACAAAAAGCTTATTACCATAGTTTCCTCTCCTCTAAAAAAAAAAAAAATCCTCCACTTTCCCAAAATAACTGATAAATGACCCTTTGTAGTGATGGTGGCAGTGCTGCTTCTGCTGCTGTCAAATGCCCCCTTCACATCTTGCTGAAAACTAGGACTCCATGCTCTGGCCGGCAAACTCCCCCTTTGGGGTAACACTGCTGAGGCTCAGGAGGCGCTAGGTCTTAGAAGACTAGGTGACTCCAAGCCACAGAATTTAAATCTAAAAAATACCTGAGATTTTTAATTGAATACTTACAATTTGAAGCATAAGGGCTACATGATTTCTATCTTGTACCCAAAAAAATTGCATAGCCATAGTTGTTGTACTTGTCTTATTCCTCCTGATAGCTCCTTTATTTGACCCTTTGAGGACGTTGTCCCACTCAAATGAAAACTTTCTTTTCTTTTTTTTTCCTTTATATATATTTGCCATCAATTGTAATCCCCATGTATTCCCCATCACCATATCACCAGTGACCATCACTTCAGTCCCCCGTGCTCCCGTCTGCCCTCCACTCTCCCCTCCCCACCAAGTGTCCCCAGTCTGTCCTATCTTTCCATTTTTGGTTTTGTTGTGTCTTTATTGTTATTATTGTTGTTGTTGTTCTTATTCCTTTCCTTGATCCTCATTTGGTCCCCTTATATTCCTCCTAGGGGAGGAACCATCTGGTATTTTCAAATGAAAACTTTTGACTCTGCAAGTTCTCAAACTCAGCCTAGCTTCTTGAACAGAAATTGGCTTGCCTCTGCTTATCCATCTGGTCATCAAACTCTAACTGGTCAGCTCATCTCAACTATAGATCCAGAAGAAATTAGACATTAAATATTCATCATAAAGAATGAATGGTCAATTGACTTGAACCTTCCCAAGAGAATTGTTATTTTAAGGAGGAAGTCACTAGCATAAATCAGTGTAAATTGGGTCAAATTTCAGGTATAGACATCAACACTTACTGGAAACTTGTAAAATGTTCCTAGTCCTTTGTGCTTTGTGGCAAACTCAAACATTAAGAGAAACAACTTTGTGATACAGGCAAAGAAAGCCTTCCTAAACATATATCTTTCACTTTCCCTCTCATACCAGCTAGCAGTTCCTACTCCTCCAAATGTCTACCCCTCTCCCCACCATCTCCCAGTGCTCTCATCAAATCTTATTCTCCTTCATTCAGTACTGACATTGGGGAAGATGGTCTATGAATGTGTATCTTCTTGTGCATGCACCTGGTCACCTTCTCTGCCCTGTTACCAACCATATTTTAAGCTACCAAGAGCACCCAAATCCCAGCCCATTTATCAGAGTTTAGAAACAATAATGATTTGGATGTTAACTTTTTCCTCCATCTCATATTCTCCTAATTTACAAATGTTTTCAAATTAAGTTGGTTCTTAAATTGGTTATTTACATGTGGTATTTTCAGATACAAATTAGTAGGTCACTTGCAAAGATTTTTCTGTTTTAAAATTTTAAATGTAATTCATCATAAATCAGATTTTCCCTGTGTTTTGGTAAATAGGCATGATGTATGAACAATAAACCAACCCGTCAGATGAAAAAATTGAAGCTTATCCAGTAGCCAGTGTTAACAGGAGCTCTGTTCAAAAACCATCTGCATTAAATAGACTTCCTCTCTCACTGGCTCGAGAAGCCAGTCTGATTTAATTTTGGTCTCTTAGAGAATTGGTTTCCTGCCTGAATGTGGCATGTAGTTTGCTCTTTGGGTTTTATTTTGGGGGGTGGTAAAATATTCAGTCTTGCATTTACATTTGCTCTTGACTGGTTTCCGAGAAACTGAGGCATCATGTCCTCCCCAGGTCAAATGGCCCCATGGAGAAGCAGAAAGGCAAATTCAGAAAATGAGAAAGGGCACCAGTGTTCGATGATCTGGGCTCTTGCCCTCCTAAGGGGTATTCGCCTATGTATGCCAGTGCTTTTGGTGGATGCCATTTCCCTAGAGAATAATTACTCAAGATTCATCACTGTGGATCTTGTTTTACAACTTTTCGATTCCCTTTGATTAGCTGCGTCAATCTTGGTCTGAAATCCTTATATCTCCTTTTAAGAAGCTTAAAAAATTGCCTTTGGCAAAGAATCCATCAATTCAATGATCCTGTAATACACTGTTATTCTGGATCCTGCTGATTCAGTGTCAGTGTGAATTGTCCATGTTTGCAAACACTGTCTGCATTTGTTTGCTGCTCTATACCAGTGCCTAGCAGTGTCTAGTACTTCGTGGGCATTCAGCGCAGAGTTGTTGAATAAGTGAACACATCAAAATATAACACTACAACATGGATGACAGTCTAAAGGAGAGGCCAAGCCCTGAGCTATATGAGTAGCCCAGTCTTCTGAAACTCTAAGTGGACAGCGCTCCATCCTCAAACCCATTCTCTTTCAGTCTAAAGACCAGCTCTTCCTCTCTCTGCCTCTTCAACACTCACCCTCTTGACCCTTTTACTTACCACTACTACTTCTCCAATTGGTTGTCCTTCTGCAATGCTAATAAAGTGTTGGTAGGAGAATAATACTAGGGAAAAAGCAAAATGTTGGTGCTCCATAGAACCCATTGCATTGATAGAGATTAGTCACTTGAATTAAATATATCAAGGGCTGCAGGTTTTGCCATCTTTGTGTTACAGCTGTACATACTAAGACATCACTTTCCAGTAAATATACATTCTATTGCCATGAGAATTAGTGACAGACCAAGAAATGAAGTTCACATGACCTCAGTTCAAGATCAACTGACCCAAACTCTTTAACACTGTGAGAATATAACATCAAGGGCAAAGGATATTTCCTCAACAATACAGAAGAGTAAATCAGCAAATCAACATTCTCCCTACCCTGGAGGCAGGATTGGGGTTTGGGAGTTGGGACTGTGAGGGTGGGGGGATAATTGAGAACAGTGACACTAGAAAGAGAACAAAAGCAGTGCACTTTGACATGAGAGAAAAAATACACCCACAAAACATTAAGGATATTTTCAAGAGAAAGACAGCGTCCTTCATTTCACTTAGCTTGGAAGAGGGGTGGGGAGCAGAAGCTATTCCAGTTAACCCTAATGAAATGTATGTTCTATGTGAACATAGGTTCTATGTGAAAATTCTAAATTCAGTTACTACCCATCAGTTGATGACAACGTATGTGTGAGAGCTTCTAGTTCATATATACCTCAGTGATATGAAACGTATTCTTGTTTCTGTACACTTTAATTATTTCCAGCAGGGGGAAAGGAAGGAAAAATTTCCCTCTGTCTTCTATAACCTTTTGTAAACCCCAAGATTAAGAACTCTGAGTAGACCTACTTAGCACAGCCCTATCAAATTTGAATGCAAACATAGCGAATAAAATACAGTAATAGATAATAAATTTGCTAGATTGTAAGTCAAGCTTTTCCAAACCAGACTTTTCTGTACCACACTTGAGTGGTACAGAAAAATCTCAGGAAAACAAATACTGAGGCTATTACCATTCTTGATCATCACTAATTGTCTCCCTGTTCCCCTCACTGTGGTATCATCACAATCCAGAGAAGCCATGAGTGAAATGGGTCAGTGATCCTTCTATTGACAGCAGCCGAAGCTTCACTCTCCCTGGGACCTGAGCCTACGACAGGTTGATTATGACATTGCCCGAAATTCCTGTTAGGGTGTTAGCGACGTCACATGTTACTCCTCTCAGGCCAGATTATACCCTGAAATTTGATCCTAGTGACCACTCTACTTCCTTTATTAGGAAGCAATTTTAATGCTAGGATTTCAGATGGAAGGGGAAGGGAGGGAAGGTTTTATAGTGGAAGGAAACTTTGCTTGTGCAAATTAAGTTTTGCTATGGTGTAATTATTTTTGATACCTACATTTAACCCTGATTCCAACTGCTACTATTACTACTATTACTATTACTACTATTATACACAAACAGGTGATGATTCTGTTTCTGTATACACATATGAGTGTGTGTGTTCATACCAGTATTCTTAACAAGGCAGCAGGTCAAGGAATTGATATGTTTGTGTTATTTCCTCCTTCCACTGTCAAAGAAACTGATTTTTCCCCAAGTCTAGCTTTTCTTTGTTTTATTACATGATGTTTTAATGTTCCTCTTTCTCCTCTATACTTATATTTATTTGAACATTTGGCATTAATTTTCATGGAAGACTGTTTGAGATTTTTGATATCACAAATTTTTACATGGATTCCTGAGAAGGAGACTTCCTCCTTGCAGGCAGAAGGTGAAATACACATGTATTGACACATCCATATAATTGTTAACATCTTTCTGTACTATCATTTGATTTTGTCTGTTCAGTCAGCTGCTGAAAGATATGCTTCTAAATCCCTAGTAATACTAATACTTACTTATCTTTATATTTTCAATAGTTTTTGCTTTACTTATTTTTGTATTGGATTATTTGCTTACATACAGTTTCATGATTTTTTTATGTCATTGGTGTTTAGAGCCTGTATCCTTTCCCAGTGAATCTTTTCAACATTAATTCAGAGGGAAACACACAGATGTAGTCTCTACCTTCAAATCCTTCAAACTCTGGAAGGTCTGTTCTTGTTCGTCTGTGTGCTTTTCTTTATAGTCTGTCCCCAATACACATCCATGTACTTTTTATTCAGCTTACTTATCCTCTCTACCATTCGAATTTCTTTAACAAATATTGTGTGTCACATAAACTACAATCAATCACATTTCTACCTTAAGGTGCTGAGTTGAGAAAATAGACATTCACCCACCTGTACCCTGAGCACACAGACGAGCACCCCATCACCTCCATGAGGTATGGTTCATGAATGCTTTGAGAGAAGGACAGTCCCCCATTCTGATCTCCAATAGGAGTAGCAGGTCAAAGGGTAAGCCTTCCCACCTAATCCCTAGTGCATCTCTGCTGTTCCAAGGCAGGTCTCCTATCTTCCATCTCCCAGGTTTCTGCAACTTTGAATTAATGGGGTATTCTAACTAGTGTCTCCCCTTTATGTGCTTCTAACAACCTCTGTCCATCATATTTCGTGTCCAGTGGCTAGACCTCCCAGAAGACACTAAGCCACCACCAACTGTATGCCCACCTTACCCTTCCTCCCTCCCCACACACACATGCCCACCCTTCTCTCCACTTCACATCTCCTTATCTGTTGTCTTCTGGAAATCACAGGATGCTCACACCAGTATAACTATGTTAGCAAGGGGAGTGGGACCTAAGACTCTCATCACCACTAACCTGTTCCATGTAAAGGAGAATACAGTGGCCTTCCATGCTTTGTTCAGACTCTGAGTCTGCGTGACAAGGAGACATACAAAAAATAGGGCTTCTTTATTTCATCAAAGTATAGTTAGGCCATCATTTATTTAAGTTTAATTACAACAGCCTTTCCAAATGTGGAAATTTCTCTCAGGTTTCTGTTTCTTGATGTTTCTATCTTGGGTGTTTAAATGACTTCTGATCATTTTCTATGACTTAGGTGTTTTGGGGGTAATTGGGAGAGATGACGGTTGTGGCTTCTACTCAGATGCTACTTGAAACTAGAAATGGAAAAATAGAAGTTTTAACTGAATGAGCTAAGTTACCATTCTCTATCTCCCCTCCTGTCACTGGAAGAATAAAGCCTCAATGGGTATGAGCAAAGGCCCTATCAATGAACAACATGGGTTTCAGAGTTAGCATACACTGCACTCAAGTGAGTGGCAATATGGAAATGCTTAAAAACAGTATGGGATTTGACAATTATATGGTGGCATTAATATAATATGCTATTGTCATTGGAGTTTTGCATTCTAAAATTGCCCCTGCTGCTGTTTCAATGAATGATCCATTTCCTCCATGTTAAAAATAAGCATCATATTCCGACTACTGAAGTTCACCAGGGGCACCGCAGTAACATACATCAGCAAAGTGCCTTTAAAAGTTCACAGAAGAAATCATCATGTACCCAGACTAAGCATTTATTGTTTTCCAAAGGCAAAAGAAAAGCTTTCCTCTCCAGTGACCACAGCAATGTCAGGCAGAGGAATTAGATACTCAGATAGGAGCTTTCTCATGGCACTGATTTACTATAAGAAATATTTCTGAGACCACTGCAAGGGGCTATAACGACATGTAATTTAAAAGCACTATGGGAGGAAAAGTGGAACTATGAACACATGCATTCTTTCAGTGAGGCTGTAGTTAGGGAAAACACCAACATAAAAATATTCTATTTTTAAGACCTCAATATCTCAGCTTCGTGAATGCTTCTGAGTCATATTTTATGAGGACGACACATTGGCTATTGTTGGACTGTAGCTTCCATCCAACTGGGGGCTGTGGAGGGGGGATTAAGTGACATTCCATTGCTGAGCACTTCCCAGCAAAATTGCTCGTGAGCTTCTGATTGCAAAATCTTTACCCTTGGTATTGACTTAAGTAGCAGGAAGAACATGACTTGATTTTTTTTAAATCCCTGGTTGATGTACAGTTGCTCTTAAACTTTTGAACCATTCAGTTGGCCTCAAAAACCATTCAGTTGGTCTTAGGGAAGCTGTGAAATTTCTATCTTCAGATTCTTAATTTTTAGCAGGCTGAAAACTCATGGGACAATTTTTTAATGACATATATATAACAAGTAGACTTAACTCTTATGTTTTGATTGCAGTGTCTTTTTTTTTTTTTTTTTTAACTAGGGCAGATAGGGAATACACTGGCAGGAGAACTAAAGCCAGATGGGAGTTTGCTAAATCCACGTACAAGATTGTATGGTTTAAAAGAGTGATCCCCAGTCTATCCTAGTTTGATTGGATAATGGCCAGAGAGCTGTTAAGAGGTAACTACAGGCTCAGCATTTGGTTGGGCCCTGGTGGGTTTCAACAGAACAATAAAAGATACCACTATTTGAAGGATCTGCAGGTAACACATATGACACTAGAATTTTTAGAAAAGAGGGAAGGGAGCTTTGTAGAAAGAACACTGGCCTTTGCTATCTTTAATCTGAAGCGTGTTATTTGACCTTTCTGTGCTTCAGTTTCATGTCTTTAAGTTCTCCCAAGACAATAAAATCAACATAATAATCTTGTTAAGAGAGTGTGCCATATACATATAAATGACATAATAAATGTCTGGCTCATCTTGATGAGGCAAATCAGAGCTGAAGCCAAAAGAATTTGGATCCTGCCTGTGCTTTGGAGAATCAGAATTGATTCATGTGAATGTCCAGGAGTAATCCAGGTAGTTGAGACAGATATGCGATAGCCATGTCACCCAGGAAACCAAGACACTATTAGTCTTAGTTTAGTTTTATAATTTTGGATTGATTGCTTAGAATGGGGATGCTTACATCTGCAAGATAAGCCCATTCTCTTTTATTTGAAAAACTGTTAAAGTAGTGTTTGTCTCTATTGACTAAACTGCTGGGAATTAAAACAAGGAAGTTGGAGGATTAAAGTGAGTGCTGGCACAGTGGGGGCTAGTGGACACTGTAGTGTGCCCCCCACCTTCTTAACATTTCGTGATTATGTTCTGGGTAGCCAGCACTCACTAGAGTAATGCACCCCCAATTTTGATGGTACAAAGTTGGACTAATTGCTGGAAATTCAAGTACGGCAGTGGGGAAATGGCTAAGACAGGAAGGGAGTCTGTTGGGAGGCTATTGGAGAGAGTTCCCAGAAGCAGTGGCCTCTCTTCTTTCTCTGGACAGTGTTAGTGTTGCATATGTTACTTAGAACCTCTGCAGGACTCTCCAGCAACCAGAGGATGAATCCAACACCCTAAGGACAGCCGAGAAGAGAGATAGAGAGGACTGGGTCTTTGATGAATCAATCACAATTGAAGTCCACTCTAAAACAGGACCTGCGTTAATGGGGGAAACAATCTCCCCACTGTTTAAAGTTGGGGATTGTGTAACTTGCAGCTGAAGATATGCAAACGGAAACAAATGACACCAGCCTAGATTGATGTACCATTTCCCAAGAGGAAGTTTTGCCAATGAGAGCAGAAATATTTGAAGTTTACTGACTACCATGCTTAATTTTATTTTTATCCTCATCACAGAAACTTGCCATTTGGTCAAAAATACTTGCAGTGCAATGGCTAAGAGGCCTGTGCCATGAACTCTGGCCACAGAGATGCCCTCTGTGTGTCTCTGGGTGTGTGCTCCCCTGTGTGTTCAGGGACTCAGCAAACCCCGCCCCCTGCTCTTCAGTCTGCTGCACATAGTTTACACAGATGAACACTTACCAATATATGATTTTTCTTTTTTTAAATTTTTTATTTATTTTTCTTACAATGTTTGCTCTCTTGTCTAGGTATAGTCCCCAGAGAATTCCTGCCACCCACATACCAGCTCACCCGTGCACCATCACCATAGTCCCTTGTGCTCTTCCCACTTTTTCATAACCTGATTCCCCCCTGACATTGCCTCCAATCACAGTTTTTGGTCTGTGGTATAGATCTATATCATCACTTTATTGATCATGTAAAAGTAAACTACCCATGTACTTTGCTGTTCTCTTTTTGAAGCACATGTATGTGGTTTTGGGGTTTTTCACTACTATAAATACTGTGTGGTAGGTATATCTCTGTGACTCTGTCTAATTATGTCTTTGAGATAAAGATATAGAGATTACATTTTGGTTTCAAAGGATATGCACATTTTCAGTTTTGATTCATTTCATCAGCATTAGTTCAGCTGTAAAAAAAAAAAAAAAGGCGATCCATTAAAGAAGTAAGACAGTAAGGAACGAGTTATGTCACATAGCCAGAAGCTTGAAAGTAAGGGCATCCTAGGGTTATCAATAACTCAGTAACATGCCCCAAATATAAGTTCTTTTTCTACCTAATCTAGTGTCAACAATGTATTTGCTCTCTCCTGAGGCTTAACCCTCATGGTCACACAATGGCATCACAGGTCCAGATGTTACATCACAACACCATTGTGAAGAAGAGGAGCATTTCCTTCTATGTATCTCTTTTTTCACGAGGACAGTGTTTCCCAGAAGCTCCCAGCAATTTCTCATGTGTCACTTAGGGAATGAGCTTGACACCTCATGGAAATGGGTCATCTATTAGCTAAGAAAGCTCTTCGAGAGAGGAAAATATTGACCAACTACTCTAAAGAGAGATTTGTGCACTTCTTTTTTCATGAACAACACTTAATTTTTCATTATAATACATTAAAATAGACACCTTGTGTTTAATTTATGTGATTATTGAATATATTTTCAAATGTTTTTTGGCTGTTTTGCCTCTTCTTTTATAAAACTTCTTGATTATATCCTTTATCTGACTTTTTTTTCCTACTAGTTTAATGATGCTCTGGGTTTATTAGTAAAAGTAAATCTTGTGTACTAGAAAGATAGATGTTGCTAATTTTTCTACTAATTGATTGGCTATTATAGTGAATATCACCATGCTGAATTTTTAGTTTTTGTGTAGTAAAATTGATCAGCTTTTCTTTTATGATTTTAGACTTTATTAGCATGCTTACAAGTCTATAGCAACACAAAGATTAAAAAAAATTACCTGTGTTTCCTTCTAATAGTTTATCTTTTATAATGATTAGCCATCTATCCCAGAAAACATCGATTAAATAATCCATCTTTTCCCCACAAGTTGGAAATGCCATTTTATGACATGGTAAATTCCCATATATGGAAATTATTTGTACAAGTCAGTCAAAAATGAGACATTCAGTAAATATTTACTGCTTTTTCTCCAATGTTGAAATCATTGTCTGGTTCAGAGATCAACTGGACCAGGTATTCAATCATGATAGACCTACTAGTGAAGAGGTGGGCACTGGACCAGAAATAACTGATTTGATTCACTTATAAAAGCAGTGACTTCATATGAGCTTAAGTCCAACATAGCCTCACTGAACTTCAGGGTTTTTTTATGTAATATAGGATAAGTGTAATAGTATCTATTTCATAGAATTGTAAAATTAGTGAATTCCTATAAAATACTTAGAGTCTGGTATAGAAGGAGGACATTATAAATGCTAGATGTAGCTTACACTTAGAAGTATGGCATCATAAAAGTCAAAGGCACAAACCCTGGAACCAATCTGCATGGGCTGAAATCCTTCTCCCAACACACAGGTAACTTTAGGTCACTTACTGAACCTCACAATGCTTCAGTTTCCTTATCTGTCAAGTGGCGCTAGTAATAATAACGTCACCTACTTCATGGACTTGTAATTATTAAATGAATTGATACATGTACAGTTCTCAGACTAGTGTCTGTCTGGCACATAGTTCTTGCAATATAGGGGGTATTTTTATTATCCAAAGGCTATCTTGCTTGATTCTAGATGATTTCAGAGCCTCACAGTTGACTAGAGAAGAATGCACATGATTGAGACGGGGTTAGGGGAGGATTCATGGGAACCTTCTTTTATTGAGTCACCCAACTGAATGAGCAGAGGGATGGTTTCCAAGAAATCCCACCTCTAACTTCTACATTTTCTTTGTGGGGGGTGATGACATTAGGACTCCAGAGGACACAGGAGTTTATACAGCCACTTGGTTTCATTTACACACGGACATTAAACTTCACAATGACATTCAGAAAATGTAACTATTTTAGATTCAGACCAGATTTGTACTTACCTTCAATCCTGGTATGACTTGGAAGACTCGGGATTTTAGTTGTGTTTTAACTAAAATTACTGGATAAACTAGGTATGCATACACTTCCTCTCTTGTTTTCTTCAACCTCAATTATATCCAAATCCATCATTATTGCTTTGATGACAAGAAACATTTTTAGTTTTACTAGGGCATTTTTCCCTCTGCTCCCACCCACCTTCTAAACTAGGGGTAAACTTTGTACATGATTATGGCAACCCAAAACTTCACATGTGGTCTCCGAGTTCTGCATTTGGACCTGTGGTTTTTCTGGTGGGTGTGTTTAGGCATGCAGAGTCCGTGCGCACTCTTCGACACCCTGCAATTGCAGAGAGCGCTGCGGCATGTTCCCTCACCAAACGCTTTGTTCTGATCTCAGAGACAGCCGTGCTGGGAGGTCGATGGCATTCCCTCTGGTCCACCTCTTCTGCTCGCACAAGGACTTGAGAAAGGACCATGAGAATCCAATCTTTGCTCACCAAGAGTAGCCTCAGTCAACAGTGAATATCTGTGTGTTTGTCCTTTTTTTGAAATGTAATCACTTTTTCCCTTTGGCTTCTATCCAACTATAGAAAGTGGAAAGTACCAGATATGACAAATTAGCAGAGATGTTTTAAAAATACCTTTTCTGTGTCTTTTCCATCCTCTGTCAGTGTTTTATTGATCCATACTAATGTACCTGAAAGATAAATGGAAAAATGACTCTAGGCTGAGAAATGAAGTTTTTTGAAAGTATTTCAAATTGCATATATCTAACTGCAATTTGTCCTTGGAAAAAGCGGAAGGTGTGTAAGCTCAAAGTTCAGATTGACCTCAAGTCAATGAATTCTATGTGATGGATAAATTCAGTCTGAAAATAGCCAATATCCTTTGCTTTCTCATCCCTGAGGGTTTGAGAGAAGGAAAGAAAGCTAGTCTTTGGGGATGGAGTATATTAGTTAACTGGAAACCTCCACCCTTCTGTCCTCCCTCCCTCAATCAAGCCTGAATTTTTCTAATCTTTTCTTTCCAGTCCCATCCATTGAAAGAGCCAGGAAATATAGCTCTGCCAGACTCATTTGAACATCTAGGTAAAAGACAATGGATTGTTTCATTTGTTGAAAACTAGGTATTACTTCCCTGATCAAAACTATTATTTCTGCATAATTCTTATTATTATTATGTTGAATCATATCCACTATCACAGATGAGCAAACTTGAGTTTGGTTCCAGGAGTTTGACCCATTCATGACCCAAATGACAGTCAAAAGTATAAAGAAAAAAAGTCAATGGGGTCTCTTTGTATAAAAATTCACCACAGCATGCATCGACTCTTGTCTGGTTTGGCACATTTCCCTTTCCTTGAAATTTCTCAAGTTGAAACAATAATGCAAAATAGCCAGAGACTAGTGTTTATTACTGTTTTGCATTTGTCAACATGACATATTCTCATAAACCCAGCTTTTGGGTGAAGGCAATATATGAAGTAGATACTAGATTCAGATTGTGTTGAGAAGATATCCTTTCTCTTACTGTTTTCATTTAATTAAGAATGTCGCTGTATTTATTGGAATTTGAAAAGTAAGGTATCAGTCTGCTGTGTCGCTGTCAGGCAAATAGCTGACAGTCAAGAAACTGTAGTGTCAATATTACATGGCATCACTTCCACTGACCTAAAAGCAAAAATGCCTTAAGAGCATGGCTCTTTGAGTCTTCTTCCCCAAGTCAGACTGAAAAGATTTGTGCATTTTTTATATTCTGATGCACCTTAGATATGATAAGCCAAAAGAGATTTAAAAATGCTTTAATCCACTGGCTAAGGCTTGGAGGTTTTGTGACAAAGCATAATGGGTCAGACCTGGCAGGTACTTGGAGAGAGATGTTGGGAACAATGATTTTTCAAATATTCTCTAAGGGTCACATCTTTAATTTTCCTTTTGAATTTATGAGGGACAAAGTGCCAGAAGTCTAACATAAGCTCTTTCCTCTCCCTGGAAGAGACAAAGAAGCAGCAAAGAGCTTAGCTGTGCATTTGAAATGCCTGCGTATTTGCACACAGTCAATGAACCCCAGCAGATGGTGGGGAGTCTCTTGTGGGTGCAAATCTGGATAAGGCAGAGGATGAGTGAGTAGCAGTTGAGAAAGCCAATAGCAAATCAGTGACTCCTTACACCTATAGAAGCCCAGGGAAGTGGTAACTGGAGCTGAGCCTGACTCGAGAAATACTAGAGAAAATCGTTTTTTAATTTTTCAATTTAAAAAAAAGGGAATGAAGTGGTATGTTAAAACTGAGAAGTAAAAATTCTTTTTTAAATGGAGGCAGGCATTATGTACTTTTTAACCCTTGGATTATAGTGTTAGACTATAATACCTTTTGCTTTCTGAAAAAAATCTTGTGATTATTCAGTGCCTACTATGTGTATGAAGTTCATGGGAGTCAGGTTTTGTGTGTGTGTGTGTGTGTGTGTACATGCAGCTGGAACATTTTTGGGATGGCAGACACAGAAAAGTCTTAAGAAAAGGAATTAAGTCTTACACTCATTAATGAACGTCTGTTGTCTCGGTGTGAACACAGACCATACAGACATGAAGATGAACTTGACATCCGGAAAAGGCAGATTCACTAATACATATTCATATAGGTTAACTTGGTAACCTAAGCTCCTCAAATCTTGCTTGGAAGAAAACAAAGCATTGCTGTATTAATAAATTTATTAACAATGAGACTATTGTTGAGGTGCTGAGGACAAAGAACCAGATGATACTAATGGGGCTGGAGGTGAAGTTGTCTCTGGGAAGAATCAATACCCTCATTCCCATCTTCTGGGGGAAAGACAGCAAAGTGGACTGGAGATAGGAGACATGGGAATAATTCCTCTCTTTGATAGGGGGAAGCAAAGGGCACCATACCTAGCATAGGAATCTACACACACACACACACACACACACGGGATAAATGCATGTACACACTGTGTGACTAATGATCTGTTTTCTTTAAAACTCTTGCTTTAAACTGAGCTTCTTGCCCGATGATGCCCAAAGGAGTGCCAGATGTTGACCCCATCGGCTGAACCAGGGTCAAGATAACCGGGAGGCTGATAAATTCCGGGGACTGAATGCAACGAATACCAGAAAGGCCAGCTGCGATGGGCTGGTTCAACGGGCTGTTTGCTAATGACTGTCTGTGTAACTCATTATAGAAAGGCGAACTCAAGATGAGATGGCAGAATGACCCCTTCCGCGTGATATACCGACCACTCTCTCAAATCAGTGCTTATAGATTCAATTCCTGTCTCTGCTTACTGACTTTTTGGTAGCAACAGGCAGCCGAATGGAAGCCTATTCCCGATGACATCATGGGACCAAAAAAGGCAGTTTTTCCTGGAACTGAGACCAAGAGAGACTTGGGCCTGGAACAGTGCTGGGTCCTTGCTCTCTGGAGAGGGTCCAGCACCGGGTAGGATGCAGGCCAGGAACCAGACTTGAGGACAAGTCTACATTTGTAGAGCAATTTTAATTTTCTTTGCATTATCACCGAATCTTCAGTGATAGTTTCATCCTGATCTCAGTTGTGGTTTGAAAAATTAGGGCAAGGCTTGTGCCCGTTCTTGGGACAGATGTATGCAGGAAAGAAACAACAGTGTCCCTGGCCCCACATCAGAACTGCGGGGACAGGAGGAAGCCAGGAGAAATAATCTGACAGCGAAGGAAGTGGTAGGAGCAGCATGGTGGATGAGAGGACGAATCCAAGGGGTCCAGCTGTTTCTTGGAGAACATTCTGAAGGCAAAGCTTTAGAAAAACACTCCAAAATAGCAGGGGTCTTTTTCATGTCAGTGGGTTTTTACCATGCTAAGCTGAGTCTAAAGAGCTGATGTAATTTTACTGAGAAATCAATGGTGGGTGAAGCCTAGGATGTGAGTGCAGCCAATAAATAACTAAAGTTATGTACTCTGTGGTATAGACACAATATGACCCCAAGATTTCATATATTGGAACCTTACCCTCCCCCAATGTAATAGTATTAAAAGGTGAGGTCTTTGGGAGGTGATTGGTATTAGATGCGGTCTTGAGCATGGGGCCCTGGTGAATGGGATTAATGCCCTTACAAGAATCACAGGACAGATTGCTTCCTTTCTCGCCTCTCCATTGTATGAGGACACAGCAAGGAGACTGTAACCTGGAAGAGGGTTCTCACCAGACCAGACCATGCTGCCCCCTCAGCAGGGACTTCCACCCTCCAGAACTGTGAGAAAGAAATTGCTGTTTATAAGCCAAACAATCGATGGTATTTTTGTTACAGCAGCTCTAAGGACCTGAGACTTTCAAAGAACTGAGAAGCATTACCTGAGCTGGATGAGGATGGAGAGCTAAGGATCATGGGAAAAGGGAATCTGAAGTAGCACTCTGGAACATACAGGACATGGGCAGGAAGAGCCTCCCAGCTTCCTGCTGGGGGAAATCTGCAGGGCTGGGATCTGCTGATAACAGAGCCATATGACTTATGGGATTTTCAGGCTGCACACGGTGCTTCCCCACACCCTGGCCCAAGAGTTGCAGAGTTTGAAAGGTATTTTCTTAGATAGCAGCAGAATTACAGTGATCTGGAATCATTCTTGGTGCAGCTGAGCAGCCATGCTCTGCCATCCTGGGTCAGGTCATAGGTATGTTAATATATCACCGTGTAGAGACAAAGTCCCCAACCTTCTTTTCCTTGTAATTAGTATTATCCTGCTAGAATGAAAATTAGAGAATCCAAAAGCAGTGCCTGTGTGCTGCTGGCCCCATGACCTCTGCAGAAATTTCCCACATTTCCCCATGTGTTTGGGAAATGCCCAGGGCAGTGTCTCAGGTGTATAGATTAGTTTTATTAGTTTCCTGGTGCTGCTGTAACAAATCACCACAAACTGGGAGTTTAAAACAATAGCCATTTTTTTTTATCTCACAGTTCTGAAAACTGGAAAGTCAAAACCAAGATGTGGGCAAAGCTGGTTCCTTCTGGAATTTCTGAGGGAGCATGTTCCATTCCTCTCTCCCAGCTTCTGGTGCTCATCAGCAGTCCTTGGCATTCCTGGGCTTCTAGATGCTTCCTTCCAGTCTTGGCCTCCATCGTGTGGACTCCTCCCCTCTGTTGACTGTCTTTCGATCTCTTCTTACAAGGCTACCGGCCTACCCTGTCCCAGCAAGACCTCATCTTCACTGATCACATCTGTCAACAACTCTATTTCCAAATGAGCTCATATTCTGGGCTTCTGAGGACAAGAATTTGGGACGGGGGAGGAGCACTATTCAGTCCTGCACAGACTGTAAATGAAATGGTTTTCTCGACAACTCCCTGGCATTAATTTCCTTCCTGCTCTATTCAGGGCCCTTTCCCTGGAATGACCTTACTGATGATGGCACTGAGGTTACACTAAAGCTGCAGCTGCCCTGTGCAAGCTCTCACTGCCTGCACATCCACTAGAAACTGCTGTGAGGTCACTTTCCCCCCCGCTGTGCCAAGTCTTCCCACCCCACCCCACAGAGCCTGTCCCCACTGTTCTGTAGGCTGCTGAATCTGCTGGTGGCAACGGTGGAGGTTTGACTCTATGTTGGCTGTTAATTCTCAGCTCCCTGGCTCCCAAGTGGGAGTCCCTAGAGAGAGGCCTGAGGACAAGCTGGGAGGCAGACTTACTGTCTCACACACAATCCTCCCGATGCTACACCTGTTTTCTCTTGCAGAAGGTACTCCCTCCCATAGTATGTTTCCAGGCGGCGAGTCCATATCTCAAACATGCCCACCCATATCTCTTCCATTTACTGTGGTAATTTTGCTTAGAAATCAATGGTGGGCAATGCCTAGGATGCAAGTGACACATGAGAGATACAACCAGGATCAGAGCACCAGTGAACAGGCACACAGAACCTGATCCCATGACTGCAGAGCTGGCACTAGGATGGTGAAGTTCCCATGTGAAAGAGATGAAGACTCAGATCAAAATACCTAGAGACAAGAGATTAGGGTTGGACTATTTAACACTGCTCAACTCTGCAGATTTTCCAACACCAAGTGTCCAACAGAGCAGTTCAGTTCTGGTACCATCTACCTGGAGTTAGCATCTGACCCTACAAGTTAAAGGACAGTTCTATGAGACGGTCCCCACTTTAGATGTCAATCACAGGGCCTGGGCTTCCCAGACTTCTGATCTACTGGTTATTAATCCAGGGTACTCATGATTCCCTCAGTTTCAAAATTTGCTAGATGTACTCACTAATGTCAGGAAAAGTCATGTGTACTAGTTTATTGTAAAGGCTATAACTCCATAATAGTCAAATGGAAGAGGAGATGCATGAGGCAAGATTTTCAGGGGTTGGGAAAGGAGTAGAGAAATTCCATGCTCTCTCTTGGGTGTGCCACCCTTCCAGTACCTTCATGTATTCATCCACCCAGCAGCTCACTGAGCTCTGTTGTTAGGGGCTTAATGGTGGTTTCTCTGGGTAGGCATGGCCGATTACATAACTGGCTTTGGTGATATAACACAATCTCTACTCCCTTTCCCCTTCTCCAAAAATCAAAGGTAGGGCTGAAAGTTATAATCCTCTAACTTTGACTTGGTGTTTCTGGTGACCAATCCCCAACTACCTAACCTCCCATCTCATTAGCATACATAACACAGAATGGTAAAGATTTTGAGAGCTTCATGTCAGGAAATGAGGACAAAGATCAAGTATTTTTTATACTGCAATATTTATTTATATATTCTTACATTACTGACTGTTTTTATCATTTCTGTTAGTCTTTATATAACCAGAGCAGAACCTAACTTCCCTAAGCCTTCCTCATCAGCACAGTGGAGATTCTCATAGTTCCTATCTGGGGGATCTTTGTGTGATTTAAATGATTCATGTGGAGCTTTCTGGAAGGAACAATTGAAGTTCTGCCTGAAGTACCTTTTCTACTGTTCTGAGTGCTTTATGTATATTAGTTCATTTGCTCGTCAAAGCAACTTGGTGAAATGAATACCTTTAGCCCCAATTTACACATGAGAAAACTGAGGCTGAGAAAAGTTAAAGAACTGGGTGGCCCTCAGCAGTTGGTTGGTGAAGGAGCCAAAGTCTGCACTCAACAAGCACAAAAACTCCTTTACAAGAAGGGGCTGGGAGAACCTTGCTGACATGAGAAAATAGGCTGGAAAACATGCTCAGGGCAGTTGTGAACAGAGGATCCACTCACAAAAGCAAACATTTCCTCGTGTTGAATAAAATATTCACACAGTGAAACCACCTTTAAAAAAAGATAAAATCCAAAAGCTCTGAAGAAAATTTGGAGGTGGGGGGAAGGGATTGATTTACACTACAGCACATGATTTATGAGCAGTGGAAGGACATGATTTGACTGACTTCTTTCCTGATGCACCTACCACCACGTTGGGGGATTCCGGTTATGAAAGGTCAGAGCCCACCTTTGGATCTTTCTGGAATGCTTGCAGCATATTGCTCCAATTTTCTGTTCTCAACCTGTCTTGAAGACTCCATCTATTGTGAAACTGTACGTTTGAGCATTAATTTCTTTTGCATCCTGACAAGTATCTCCTCACACACCACTTCCTCCACCTCCCTTGCACATTTGTAATTCTAATGAGCTTAATAGCTATGTTTACTATCTTTAAACCACTTTATTTAAAACATGTGAGAAAGGTCTCAGGTACAAATTAAAGTGACAGGAAAGTAGATCAGGAATACTGCTTGGGCAGCGCCAAACCTCTGTGCTGGAGAGGCTGGCTTCTCAATTTCTTTCCACACGATTCAGTGTATCCCAGGTTGTTCTGAATGCAGAATGCTGGATCCCATGCTGGAAAGTTAATCTATCAACAAAGAAGACTACAGCAAAGCAAAGCCTTTTCAAAGAACGTCCTAAGACTATGAAGAACATTATATGGGAGCCAAGTTGGGCTTCTGAAAAACGCAACACTGAAGAATTTTAAGAC
Organism: Galemys pyrenaicus; assembly: GCA_019455555.1. Classification (NCBI taxonomy): domain Eukaryota; kingdom Metazoa; phylum Chordata; class Mammalia; order Eulipotyphla; family Talpidae; genus Galemys; species Galemys pyrenaicus. The sequence continues at coordinate 5,354,009 of JAGFMF010011694.1, forward strand.
AGAAAGAGTTCTGTATTATTTAGAAAATAAATGTTCTAATAGCCCAATTTTAGTATGAAAAGAAAACAAGAATCTAGCATCATTTCTATACCCCATGATTTTTTTTTCAAAGAGCTACTTTTTTGAAGTTCATTATGATGATATAAGTCATTTGACTTTCTCACAAGGGAGCCATATAATTCCTTTAATTAAGAGGAAGTAAAATGATTATTCCACACTAAAGGCCTGAGCATGCTACTTCACAGCCTAGAGAAATAGATATTTATGTAGGCCTCTTGATCAGACATTTTTCCATTCCTTCTCACACTCCACAGATTCTATGTCAGTCACCTCTCATCAATACCTCATTTCATGGACATCTGTGTGAGAAGGGAGACGCTGTAGGGCTCAGCTTCACCTCCTCTGATCCTGGTGCCTGTGGAGAATGTATTTGAAGACTGGGTAACAGAGATGTCTGAGCTCACCTGTGGCATCTGAGAATTCCACAGTTCTGTTCAAAAAGGATGAAAACAAGAACATTGCACCCGAAAGCACATCTGGGTCCAGGTCGCCAGTTCCAAGCAGCTTTTAGCAGACAGGCCAAAGGAGGACAAAGTCCCGAGGCCTGTTCTCTCATCTCAAAAATGGAGTTAACCTCACATGAATTTTACACTCCTTCCAATTTTAAGAATCGCATCACTGTATGTTCTTTGCTCCAACATTAACTTCAACTAAATTCCTTTAGTACCATTATTGAATCTCTCCATTACACAATGGAGATGCTATTAAGATTATCTTGTGAATACCAGACATTTTCCAGTAAACATTCCCTGCTAATACCACTATACTCACTTCTTAACCAGTTTTGCTTCCTCACAAGAACTCTTTCTGTTTCGTTCAACAGAAGAGTGATTTTCCCTCTGTGACAGGGAACAAGTGATTGTTCACAAAACTAGAGTGTTGCATACACACAAGCCCGGGATAGTGGTGATATCACTGACTTGGGAGCCAACAGGCTTGGGCTCTTATTCAGGCTCCAACATTTGACTGACTGTGTGACTGTAAATAAGAAACTTAACCTCTCTTTTTCTGAGTTTCCCCATCTATAAAAATGGGGATGGAAAACATGATAACCACTTCTGTGTGTATTAAAATAAATTTGTATTTATAGAGCACTTAAAACAATGCCTACTACAGAGAAAAGATTAGGTGATCAGACAGACAGACAGACAGACAGACAGACAGACAGACAGACAGACAGACAGACAGATAGATAGATAGATAGATAGATAGATAGATAGATAGATAGATAGATAGATAATAAGCTCTTACTTGGAAATTAAAAATGCAAATTCTTAAATGGGTAAGACCTGCCTCAACTGTAGCATATATCGCATCCACCCCATTATGAGCAAAAAACGATATTACTACACAACAGAGTCGGTGGTGTAAGTACAGGCCATGTTCTATAAAATAGCCTTCTAACAATTCATTAGTCTAAGCCTTCCAGCCATGGGATTAATAGCTTATTGCCTGCCATATATGACAAAATCACTACAACTACAATGCCAACTCAATAGAAAACAACAAGCTCTGTAAATATTTAATATGCTTAATTAGGCTAAATTAACTTAATTCATTATTTAGTTTGTCAGCTGTTGTTCTCTAATGATTTTTTTATGTATCTAAGAAACAAATAGTTTCTATTCTGTCCCTTTCAAAAATGTTCAAAGAAGTTAGGCCAGAAGATCAATATTATTATCGTTTTCTCCAAACACAGGTAGTAAGCTGGAAACCTAAACAGAGATTAGCGGCAGAGTAAAATTGAGACCCATCATAAATTTAGTGAGGCAGTAGGATCAGCCTTACTGATAAAGGGCGTTGTTAGCGAGTCTTTGCTCCACAAAGTCACAGGGTAATCTGCAGCCACACTTAAAGGTGGTGACGCTGTCGTATATCTTGTCACACAGTGGTCATTCTGAGGACCTTTATTGCCTCCACTGCTGATTGTTTTTGAGATTAGCATCTAAGCTTGGTAGATGTGAAATTGAGTAGCTGACAAATGTTATCAATTTTACAGAGTTCATATCTGATCATCTGCCATGGTCCAAAGTCTTTCACAATCAAACTTTTCATTGCTTTGGTATCTCTTCTCAAGGCCAAAGGGAAATTTTGCAATAGGGAATGTTTGCATGAATTACTCTTCGTAACTTACTTTGCTTAGTATGGTTTTAATTTTCACTCATTCTAACAGGTGTGTTTTGGGGTATGTAATATAGAGATGCATAAGGAAACCATTAGTAAAGGTTTTCTTAGATTGCCTTTAAATGTGGACTTCAGTGAATAGATGTGTCTAACCTTGTTCCTAATCATTATTTTATGCCCATTATTGGAATGTTTATGAGGTACAGCTGGATCCATTTGGATCAATGAAGCCTTGGTTTGAAAAGGAAATAATAGCAGGGAAGTTTTGTAAACCAGTATTTTCACCTAATAAAAGAAGTTAAAAGTTGAAATAAAAATCAGATACCATTTTCAGCATTACTTTGCCCAAGATTAAAAATATGCCATCACATGTGACTGAGTGAGGGTACTGTCTGTTAGGGTATAAATTGATAAAATCTATGAAGAGTAAAATTTAAAATATGTATTTTTTTAATGTACTTGACCTCTAAGCCAGAAATTCCATGGCTAGAATCTACCTTACAAATATGTTGGCGCATAAGCAAAATGCATTTACATCACAGGAGGATATAGGTTCAATGAAATATTTCCAACAATAAAATAACATTTCAGTTGTAAATATATAATATGTTATACCTGAATCAGAATTTCTGGAAGCTGTAAAGGTCATTGCCACTAGTAAGATTAACTTTTTATTTGTACTCTCTTGTTTATTTGAAATTTTGTGCCACCTACACATAACACCTATTCAAAGACCATTAACAATGAGTTTCAAAAAAGAGGATCTAGGGCTTGTGGATAGAAATGGGGTGGCGCTCTCTCAGGCAAATGCAAGGACTTGGGTTGATCTAGAAGTAAAATAAGCATGCCTGCATCCCTCCTTGACCTGGCATTTTTCTTTCTCCATGCCTCTCAAAGTGAAGGCAGTGTTTTCCTGCTTCCTGTCTTCTTCCTTGGGTTGATATGGAGCTGGTGTGGGTGACAGAGATAAAACACATGGAAAGAAAGAGGATCTGGCTCCAGTAATTCACTCATAGTTTGCTCCTGCATGTCTTTAGTATGTATTTCAGTAGCAGCATGAAGATGCATTGAGAACTAGAGATAAACCCATAGATAGCAGAGCTGAATTACAGCTGAGGATCCTCTGGTCCCAGCCACAGTTCCCTGATCTTCACATGTCTATAATAAGGTTCTCGCCAGTCGGCAATGGGGAGAAAATACAAACAACAGAGGGAATTCTCCATCTGGCTAAATTCCTTGTACTTTAAATTCTGAGACTATGTCTTTCCTATTTCTTATATGTAATACAATATATTTTCTTTCATAAAATCACAGTGCTGGCAAGTGGTAATGGGCTTGTTTAGTTTGTGTTTAGTGCTCCTATTTAGCAAATGAGTAATTGACCACCTTAGGTCAGTCCTCCCAATATTTAATTTGTTGTGGAAATTATAATGGTCCAGAATGCCCAAAGTTTGGAAAGTCCTATTTAATCTCAGCCTGGAACCAGACACAGGAAACTGATTCAGAGACAGAGATCCCTGAGTCACAGGCAGGAAACCCCAATGTCCCTCCTGCTTCAGTGGCAGTGGCACAGCCTCCCTGTCCAGGCTTGGCATTGAGGGTCCTGCCACATCCACCCTTTACCTGTGATGCCCAGTTCCAACCCAGCCAGCCCACTGGAAACCTAGTTATAGCCAATCCTGGCAGTTTGTGAGGCCATCCCTGGGATAAGTTCTTGGATCATTCTCTCCATCTAAGTCAAATGCCCTTCTGCAAACAACTATAAAAACTTGGAGGGCCTCCCTGGTTGTGCAGTGGGTTAAGCAACACACTATGAAGCAAACCGCGGCCACTGCAGCACGAGTTTGATCCCTACCGCCAGGCAGGGAGGGGACCCACATGGTCCAACAGACCTCTCCTGCCTCGCCTGCTGCTCCCCTCAGGAGTGTATTTCAGTAGATCCATCTGTTCTGCTCCCCACTCTGTCTCTGGTGGATTCCTCTCACCCCCACATCTCTGGCCTGTACCCTGGTTCTTGGATGCATTAATAAATCTTTAAAACAAACAAAAAACTTGGAGGGGAAAAAGCAGCAAGTGGAAATTTTCATATTTATGTATCATAACAAATAATACAGTCAATAGAGCATCTGCTATTAAAGTTTCCATAGCTTACTATGCTCTTGTCTTAATGTGACCAGGTTTTTACTTTTATCCTATTTAGGAAAACATTTTCTTCCTCCTTGCTCAAGTCACAGTGTAGTATGAAATGAGATTTAGCAGAGAAGCACATTCTAAACACACCTCCCTTCAGGGAGGTCACCCCAGAGTTGTAGTTGTTTCGGAAATGTTAGCAAGCCTGTGGTGGGATGAGTGAATGAAGGAAATGGGAGTATAGTGCCATCTTTGCCAGATAAGTTCCGATCACTTCACATCCCTCTCTCTGAGGGCCTAGTAATTCACCCAAACTTGATTGGGGATTTATGATCTGCACGAGAAGCTCAGGTTATTTCTTGATTGAGACTATAGGTGGGTAGGGACCTACCTGAAGCCCAGGATCTGACAGTCCTCCTTCAGAGGTCTTCAAACCAAAATATTTATTGTTATTTCTTTCAACAGCATTTTTCTTAGTGGTAGGATTACATTCATCTCAAGAAGGCTAAAGGTCAAGGGCTGTTATCCCATTACCAATTTTCAGCCAGCTGTCCTCAGAATGCTCTTCCAAGTTCTGGCAGGGTTCTATCAGCTGAAGGACCAAGCAATGGTCAAGAGCCAATCTCTCTGGATTCTCACAACTGTGAAGTTTTAGCGAGCTCCATTCACTTGCTGCCAGTTTGTCCCAGCTGACCTACTTTGCAGCCTGGGTCAGAATGGGACAAGCACATGCAACCAATGCATTTTGATGAGCACCTGTGACAAGTCAAGGGGCAGTGTATTAACCCCCGGCCTGTCACCGGTGGAGGAATGTAGGAGAAATGTACGGGTTATGACAGAAAGCGCTTGCAGTCCAGGGACATAGTATCTCAAGAAGAACGTGCTAGTGATTAATAGCTACTTAGTCCATTCAGGCCTGTCTGATTATTATTGCAATCCCCTAAATTATTCCTGATTTCGTCTAGAAACACCAAGTAAAGTTGCTAAGCCTGATCAGAAGGCGCTTTGAGTCCTGAAAATCACCCCTGCTTGCTCAGACATACACAAAAATATTTCCTACAGTCTGTTCTCGCTCTTTTATCACTGGTCAAACAAGCTCAGGGAGACTGCACCCCAGCTCTTTTGCCCTCCCCCAGCAACAGATGAAGAGAAGAGGGATGGCACAAGGCACACACCCACGCCATTGCACATCTGTAGCTGTCACACACACACAGCAAGTAAGCAATAAGATCAGTTCACCACGTTTTCTGGTGTAGTTCAACACTACGTGTAGATATTTACTCATAGTAGTTGTATTTGATTATAGATTAATTTTATTTCTTTTACATAGCAGAGAATTGAGTTCATAAATTACATTATATGTAAATTTAATTTGAGGACAAAAGGGACATTCTAAAATTTTTGTCATAACAAAAGATAATTAAGTCTGAAAGGGTTAAGTGTTTTTATTACTCTCAGGTAACATGAGTAAGGCTTTGGGGTACAGAAAAACCTCAATCTTAGCCAGAGTTACTTAAAATGGAGGGTGGTCCTCCCTGGGTGATTTTTTCTTTACTGCCAGCAGATTCATTTATTTTGACATGATGCAACTAAGCAAACTCTCGTATTCAAAGGTCCCCAAAGTGGTGTCTGTGTAACAGTGCTATCAGTACTTTTGGATTCATATACCAAAAATGCCATAGGCTGGGTGAATTTATAAATAAATGAATTTATTTCTCACAGGTCTGGAGAAATAATGTTTCATTAGTGTGGGTAGAGGTCTCAGAAGTCAAAGATCAAGACATTGGCAGGTTTTGTAACTGGTGAGGACCCACTTCTGGTTCATAGAAGAACATCTTTTCTTACTATATCCTCCCTTGCTGAGAGAGGAAGAGAGTTTCTAGGGTGTCTTTTATAAGAGCACTAATCCTCTTCATGAAAGCTCTACTCTTTCACCTACTGAACTCCCAAGACCCATCTCCAGATGCTGTCACACTGGGACTAGCTTTTCAACTATGAACTGGGGGTGGAGGGCACCGATGCCCAGTCCATAACAAACTATGCTTATCAAATAAGCAGAAAGATGAAATTATTGCTATGCTTTCAAACTGCAAGTCAGGAAATTCAAAGCTAAAGGAACAATGAGTTCTGAACTGCTCACAGAATAAGGAATTTTTATGGGTAACTACAGAAGTTCCTTGGCTTTTCTGCTATTCGTTGTCTAGTCTTCTTCTCAGTTGAGTCAGTGTCAAGGAGGAAAGGGAACAAGGAGGCCAGGAGGTCCAGAGGTAGTGTGAACGGACTTGACAGTTGGGATTGGCTGGTGTCCTCAGTCCGTGAGAAGAGTTGTAAATTCCTGTTAAATGAGGTGAAGTTTCCTTGATGTGCCTATGTCAATTGTCCTTTTTTTGTTGTTCCTGACATAAGTGACTCCATTTTACTCTGGTTATACATTACAAGTAGTAACCAAAGAGTTTGTGCCCCGTTGCCTCTCATTTCAGACTAGCTTTAAATGCTTTACCCAGAGCTATCGTGTTCATTCGCAAATAACCTTGAAAGGCATGGAAATCTTTAAATCCTGTGTAATATTTGCAGAAGAGAAATAGTCATCAAAAGCAGCTGCCAAAGATTCAGGAGAAAATGGTGAGGCTCTATGCTTCCACAACCTGCAAAGTTGAAAGCAAATTGCCTTCGGAAGCACAGGTAGTGTGATGGACATGATGATTCTTGGCACATTCCCAGTTTGATCTTGGATGTCTACAAGCGTCTTGGACTCCAAATGGCAGAGCAAGTGACAGGTGGCAAGACTGAACGATCAGGCAGCTTACTATGTGTATCTTTCCATCGTAAGCCCAGAGCACTACTGCACGTGCCTGACACAAATATCACTGCCTGTTAGTTTTGAGAATCTTGAAATTCTTCCTTGTGACCAGGCAGTAAATGCAAGTGTGGGAGGCAGGGCTGGAGTAGGGTGGGGGAGCAGATGAGGAGCAACAGAGCCTTTGTACTTGTCAGTGGTTGTCAAAATTGAAAATGTGTTTTGAGTGGGGAAGAAAAGACAAGGTTGGCTGTGTAAGCCATCTGACACAAACATGGCAAGAGCGAAGGCAGACACTGAGAGCGTGCCTTCCAACTCCACTGCCCTCATCCACGCCAGTGCCAGCCTGCCGGGGGCCCCATAGAAACAACTCTTTAAATTAATGTGTCTGTCCTCTGAGAGACAGCTCGAGCAGACAGGCAAGCCTTTATGACTAAACCCAGACAAGCAGCTGTCTGTAATGCCATCAAAAGAGCCTGTTTTATTTAAGCAAGCATCTCTTTAAAAATCCTTTGTCTAGGGTTAAGGTAAGGCAAAAGCTTGACAGACACAGGTATCAATAGGACATCAACAGCAGTCACTCTCACGTGTGTCATTGTAGTTTTATGTACTCTAACCGCGGCTGTAGGACGTAATTGAGTGATTGAAATTAAAGCCACTGTTTGCTTTTAAAAATCTGAGTAATAATTTTATCAAATTTCTGCTTGGATTCACCCAGTGGAGGCACTAAAATGGCTAACTAGGTTATCTTTATGATCAATTCTAACAACTGAAAATCGGTCTGATCCTCTGCTCTGTACATGAACTTAAAGTGATTTTGTTGAGTAGAAAATCACTATGCAAGGGTGAAAAGTTTCCAGAAAAACATTTTTGCATATTCAGTTGCCTACTGCCTTGGGCTTGTACATCATGGTCCTTCATAGAGCTTGTTTGATTATGAATGAGGCTGTGATCTAGTTGAACCAAGGACCTCAGCTCTGTAAAATACTCATTTGTTTGAAGTGGATGACTTGGCAACACAAAAATATAGCACTCTCTAGAAGAATGGTTTGCCCACTGTGCCCCTGCGTTGGACTGTGGAGCAACTACCTTTGTGTCTTACAGGAAATAAACTAATTGCCACCCACTTAAATCTTGTTTTTACTTCCTGAGTCCACCACCAAAATGTTGAGCCTCAGTAAGGAGACATTTCATAAGTGTGGGTAGAGGTCATACAGGAGATACAGACAGAGAAAAACTTGAAAAGTTCAAACATACCTACAATTTTATTTAAATGTGCAAATAAATTCTAGTGCTTGCCTGCCATGTCAGGTTTGCTGCTGATTAACTGTTCTCAGGAGATGAGCTCCAATATATGGTGTTGATGTCAGGTACTTCTCAGGTGACCACGCAGCTCTGGTCAGTGGCTGAAGAGAGGTTTGCAGGATGTTGTCAGAATTTTGTGCTGCCAGTAATGAGACTGTGGCTGTTACCGGCTCAAACCCCAGGACCCATTACTCCCCCAGTCATGGGTTCCCTTGCCACCCAGTGCTGCAAATCCTGCCCCCAGGACTTACACTCTACACCTCACACACATGCTCACTGCCATACACTTGGGATGAAATTAATTTCCACCTTTATCAAAGAGCTCCTTTTCATTCCCACGTCACAGAGTGTGGCGTGCCTCTGATAAGAAAGTACACTCTTCTTTCATGTCTTCCAGATATAGTATAAAATTACTCCAGCACATCCTTTACATCCACTGAAACTATGAGGTCTTAAAGAGGGTGTCTTCATCTTCTTAGCAGAACTAGTATCCAGCCGAGTCTCTGGTCGAGATGCTAAATAAATATTCATTGAAAGGATGCTTGAATGTATGAACAAATAAGTATGTAGATTTGATAAGCATCATAAAACTTCTCCAAATTATCAATAATGTAAACCAACTTGGCATAAAAGAGTTACTAAAAAAGCCTTAAGGTTCAAGATCTGCCAAAGATATATTTTTTTTAAAAAAGATTTATTTATCCATACAAGAGCTGGGGTGTAGGCCAGAGGTATAGGGGGGTGAGAGGAGTCACCAGAGAGACAGAGTAGGGAGAAGAACAGGCAGATTGACTGAACTACACTACTGAGGGGAGCAGCGGGTGATACAGGAGAGGTCTGCTACACCTTGGGGGTTAGCTCCCTGTTGGGGGATCAAATTTGTGCTGCAGTGGCTGATGATAGCTTCATAGTGCTGAGACTTAACCCCTGCACCACCAGGGAGGTCCCAAACACATACTTTAACTTACTATCATATTTGGTAAGCACTGAAGCCAGTGAACTGCCTTGCAGCGACGCACGTCCAACAATTTCCCTGCCTTAAGTCTGGTGTGGTCCTGAAAAGATACCCAATTCCAAGTGACTTATCGGTACACTCACACCAGCATTCATAATAAACAGCTCCTGGGGTGACAGCCACAGTCCATTACTACTTCCTTATTTTTTTTCATCCCGCCCTCTTCTTGTCACTTTCTGGAGATTGTGGACATGACTAGTAACATCAATGAACTTAAACAGAGTGAATTTTATTTAAACATAATAAAGAGTACATAATGTGAATTTTAATGTTGATTTAATATCTCCTTTAATGACTATTTTACTACAACTAATGGTTTTTTCCAACTTAAAAAAAACTTTGGAGATAGAAAAAGAGAAATGGCATTTGCAAGATTTAGTGTATATTCTTTAACTGGCAGAAACTTGAGGAGTTGACACAAGCGATTGAATTTTTCCCTTGAAATTTATCTACTCTGGTAGAAGAGGGGGTGTGAAGGAGAGGATGGGGGAGAGTGTAAGGGATCTAATAATATTCTGAGGAAAAATTTAGTATCCCTACAACTTTTGTTTCCTTGTTTTTCACAAGACTATGTGCTTTTCTGTCAGTGTGTACAGAACAAGGTCTGATGCGTTTTTTACAAAGAACTATTGATGGCATGTCTGTGTGAATTGCCCTAGCATTGGTCACAGCCAACTTCTGTGGGACCCACTGCCCCGTTCTACAATACACTCCAGTGTGTTTGGCCATTTGTGAAAGGTCAGAAATGAACTGAGAAATGGACTAGAGTCAAAAACATGTGGCCCTATAAATATCAGAGTCAGACGGTTTATTCCATTTTCTCTAGCTCTCCCCCACCTCATGTGTGCGCACTCTCTCTCTCCTTTACTCGCTCTCTCTCCCAACTGTTGAGGTTCCCTGCATTTCCCCAGCACCTCAGAACGGGAAGTTTTAAAGAGCAGACAGTGGCTGGAATCTTCACCTTGTGATATCACTTTATGCCTAGTCTGGCCCCACAGCACCATTTCCTTTTTTTAACCCTTTAAGATATCTAGCTAAAAACTCTTTTAGAAGAGTCTGCGATGTTCTGTTCTGTTTAAAAGGTTTCCACTTCCCATTAGTGGCAGTTCTACCTCGTGACTAAATTTGACTCCAGCCTCGCTTTCTGAACTGAGGAGTTTACAGGCTTGGGCTGTCAGCAGGGCCTGAGAGCAAATCTGGACGTTCATTATGACTTTAGCTGCCAAACTGGAAGACTTTGAAGTGACGCTGGAGCACCTGCTCATGGACGTATTTGTAAGTAAAGGCTTTCACTTACTCCGTGGGCCGCAGCTCCTCCTCCACCGCCCCGGCATCTTTGTGACTCTGTTCCCATTACTGAATCAGATTCTATTCTGCCGTTGTCCAATTCTCACACAATGTTGTTGTTTCTTACTCACATGCCTAGGGGTGGGGAGGAAGAAAACCATAAAGGTGTCAAACACCAGAGTGGTGTGGCATGGTCTGTACGGATTACTAGAAAGCAAGTGGTTTTTTAAATCAAGTAAATTCCAGAAGTCTGAATGAATGGGGTGAAGAAATAGAAAACATTTGCCAGAAGAGATAAAAGCAGCTTCAGTAGGCAGTGCCTGAGAGAATCATATTTGTTTGTGAAGTGCAATGAATATTCCCCCCCCAAAAAAAGAAGGGAGGGAAGGCTCAAAAATACTGTACTTTTTCAGATGGAGATTGTTCAGGGCAGAAGAGCAGGAACTCCACTGAGCTGCCCAGCGTCTGGCTCTTTGCCACATGTGTGGGTATTGGGTTACTAAGACTTCCTCAGGAATTGATTTTATGGGATGAGACTGTTTGAGTGACTCATTAAAAAAAAAAAAAGCAGCAGACATAGACTCTTCTTTTTTCTAAGAAGATTTTAGAAACACAGCCTTTGAAAAACTCTGGCATTCACTGCAGCCTAAACATCATTTCGACCCCAAGCCAGCCACAGCCATTCTTAATCTTTCCTCAGTTTTCTGTTGGTGATACGTCTGTTTTGTGTTATGGATGGGGGTTCAAGGAACTACAGACTGAGTGAAACGTGCAGGTGGTCACACAGCTGAAAGGTGTTCTCCTTCCAAGAACAACACCGCGCTACCCTGGGAAAGGCAGCTGGGTGCATTTTGAGGACAAACCAATCTACATCTCGAATCTGGAAAAGACCACGGAGGGTTGGCTCTTTCTTTACTACACATCACTGAGTCCCTTTCAGAAACCTTTCAGGGAATGATGTGTTTTGGCAGACATGAGAGTCTGGGACTTTTTTTCTTTATTAATTTATAATTTGTCTCCAAATTGAGGCAACATTGTGCTGGCAGAATTCCCAGAGGGCTGGGGACCAGGACCAGACTTGCATTCATTCTGACCGTAGGAATATGTCAAGAATGGAGAGCATCCTTCTGGATTTCTAGGGATGGGAGAGTTGCAGCTAGGGTGATTGCTTTATCTGAAGTGTAACTAGAGTTGGAACAGGAGAGGGACATTTCTTTGATGCCTGGTGTCCTCTTCCCAGCCTCCACTGCCGCCACATCAGGGCTGAAGGCTGCTGGAAGGTGTTGTGTGGGGTTGGCCTTTGGCATAACAAGTGCTTAGGGGAGGGGGGGAGGGATGTATCAGTAATTACTCCATTTAGATATCACAAAGACGTTAATGTATTCCTCTTCTCTCCTTAGGTGTTGCCCCCTGCCATTATGCAGTCTGGGAGTTTAGAAGCTCCTAGATACACTCTTGGAAAGGGGTGTAGTCACACCTTTCATCCTCTTCTATAAATACAACTCCTAATTTCTTGGTCCTGGTTCAGGTATCTGTCTCTAGGACTGTCTTAGTTATCCTCCTGCAACCACTATCTCTACTCTGATTCATTCTACCATTATCATCTCCATATCAAACTCCCCATAATTTATTTTTTCATTAATAGTGTGAATATTAGATTAATTTTTGGTTCACAGAAAAATTGGAAGTAAGTACAGAAATTTCCCACCTCTGTTCTCACACCCCATCTTCACACACTCACAACTTACCCAACTATCACCATCCTGCGTTAGAGTCTGTGACAGTCAATGAAGTTAAATTCGTCGGTGTCATCACTAAAATCCATTATTTTATAGTAGGGTGGTTTTGACAAATGTATGATAATATGTTTCTACCATTGTGGCATCACAATGCAGGATAGTTTCAATGGCCTCAAAATCTGTGCTCCAGAGATTTCTTCCCTCCCCTCTAATATCTGGTAATGACTAATCTTTTTAGTGTGTCCATAGTTTTGCCTTTTTCAGGGTATCATATAAGTTGAGAAAATACAGAATATAGCCTTTTCAGATAGAGTTCTTTTGTTTGGTAATATGCATTTACATTTCTAACATGTATTTTCATGGCTTAATAGCTCATTTCACTTTTTTTTTAAAGATTTATTTATTTATGCACACAAGAGCTGGGCTACAGGCCAGAAGCATGGGAGGTGAGAAAATTCACCAGACAGAGTAGGGAGCAGAACAGGCAGACTGACTGGAACACACTGCTGAGGGGAGCAGCAGGCGAGGCAGGAGAGGTCTGCTAGGCCATGTGGGTCCCCTCCCTGGCCGGAGGCAGGGATCGAACTCATGCTGCATTGGCTGCAGTTTGCTTCATAGTGTGTTGCTTAACCCACTGTGCCACCAGGGAGGCCCGAAAGCTCATTTCACTTTAGCACTGAATAATAGCCCATTGTCTGGATGTACCATAGTTTATCCGTTCACCCGCTTGCAGACATCTTGGTTGCTTCCATGTTTTGACAGTTATGAATAAAGCTGCTGTAAATATCTGTGTGCAGATTTTTGTGTATATGTAAATTTCAATTCATTTGGGTAAATACCAAGCTACTCAATTGCTAGATTGTATAGTAGGAATACTTGAGTTTTACAAGAACCATCAAACCAGTTGTGCCATTTGCATTCTCCCCAGCAGTGAATGATAGAGTTCCTGTTGTTTCACATTCATGCCAACATTTGTTATTGTCAGTGTTTTGGATTTTGCTCACTCTAGTAGGTGTGTGGTGTGAAGGGTATTGTCGAATGCTTGCTCTGAATCTATTGATATGATATGATCTTGTGATTTTTCTTCTTTGACCTTTTGATGTGATGGATTACATCAATTAATTTTTGAGGGTTTAAATAGTTTTGTACATCTGGGATCCCACTTGATCATTGTGTGTAATTCTTTTTACATATTGTTGGACTCAATTTGCTAATATTTTGTGGAGGATTTTTACAACTCTGTTCATGAGAGATGTGGGTCTACAGTTTCTTTTCTATTAGTATCTTTGTGTAGTTTTTGGTATTAGAGCTATGCTGGTCTCAGTGAATAACATAGAAAGTTTTACCTCTACTTCTATCTTTTAGAAAGGATCATAAATAACTAGTATAATTTCTTCTAAAAACATTTGGTAGATTCATGAGTGAACCCATCTGTGCTTGGCTTTTATTTTGTAAGGTTACTAGTGATTGATTTTATTTCTTCTTGTGTGAGTTTTGGAACATAGTGTCTTTCAAGGAATGGGTCCAGTTCATCTAGGTTATCACATTTGTGAAAATAGAGTTATTCATCGTTTTCCTTTATTTGCTCTTTAGTGTCCAAAGGATCTGAAGTTACATAAGTTATATTCCCTTTCTCATTTCTGACAAATATTTGTATCTTCTTTTTTCCTTATTTAGGCTGGTTAGAGCCTTGTCCATTTGACTAAACTTTTCAAAGAATCAGCTTTTGGTTTCATTGATTTTCTCTATAGATTTCCTGTTTTCAAGTGCATTGATTTTTGGTCTAATTTTTATGTTCTTCTGCTTAGTATACATTAAATTTGTTCTTCTTTTTCAACTTTCTTAAATAGGAAACATATTTTTATTTTTAGATCTTTCTTTTCTAATATATGCATTCAGTGATATAAACTTACGTCTAAGCACAGCCTTCACTGCATTCCCCCAAACTTAAGTTGTTTTCATTTTCATTTAGTTCAATTTTTAAATTCTCTTTAGATTTTTTCTTTGACCCAGGTGTAATTTAGAAGTTTGATATTTAATCTCCATATATTTCATGGATTGTCCTGCTACTTTTTTTGTTGCTTATTTTTGTTATTGACCTCTAGTTAGTTCTGTTGTGATCTGAGAGAAGACACTTTGTGATTTCTAATCTTTTGAATTTGTAATGGAATGTTTTATGCCTCAGAATGTTATGTGAATTCTTAAGTATTTCATTTAAACTTGAGAAGAATGTGACTGTGCTGTTGTTGGGTCATCTGTAGAAATCCATTGTATCCAATTGATTGATGGTGTTGTTGAATTCAACTCAGTTTTTACTGGTTTTGTAATGGCTGGATCTGTCTATTCATGCTATGTAATGCTCCTCTTTATCCTTGGTAGTTGTATTACTTGCTCCGAAACATGAAATTACTATAGTAATTACTCCCGTTTTTATTAACATTGGCATGGCCCATCTTTCTCCATCTCTTTATTATGTTGTCATCATATGCAAGGTGAGTTTCTTTTAGAAAACATATAGTTGGGTCTTGTTTTTGCTCCACTTTGACAATCTCTGTTTTTTAATTGGTATATTTGGATCACTGACATTTAAAGTAACTGTTGATATAGTTGGATTAATATTCATACTTAGGGCTGTTCTCTATTTGCTGCCCTTTATTCCTTCTATATTTTTCCTACTATATTTTCTTTAATCCTTCTAATTTTTCCTTCTATATTTCCTTCTACTTATGATATTGAATATTTTATGTGATCCCATTTTCTCTCCTTAGTATATCATTTATATTTTTTAAAACTTTTTTGAGTCATACTCTAGAGTTTGCCATGTACACTTACTAGAAATCCAAGTCTACTTTACCATTTCCAGGAAAGAGTCCATACCTTATAATAACCTTATAATATAAGTAATCCTAGTTCCTGTCATTTATATCATTGCCCTCGTTTATTTCACTTATACAATGAGCTTGTACAGTTGAATATGTTGTTGTTATTAGTTTAAATAAACTGCTATCAATTAAATCAATTAAGAATAACTAAAATATTTCATTTTAACCTCATTTATTTTCTGATGTATTTCCCTTTTTAATGTAGAGTCAAGTTTCCAACCTACATAAATTTCTTCTCTCTAAAGAACATCTTTTAACTTCTTATAAGATAGTTCTCCTAGCAACAAATTCCATAATTTTTTCTTTGAGAAAAATTTCTACTTCACTTTTGAAGAATAATTTCCAAGGGTACAGAATTGTAGGTTGGTATATATATATAGATATATATATATTTTTTTATCTCAACACTCTAAATATGCCACTCCACCTTCTTTTTGTTTATATGGTTTCTAAGGAGAAGTTTTATCTTTATTTCTCTATAGATCAGGTGTTCTTCCCTCTTCCAGTTTTTTTTAATATTTTCTCCATCTGATCTTCTGAAGATTGTCTATGATATACCTAGGTTAGTTCTGTTTGCCTGTGGGCATTTACATGGGTTGGTATTCTCTGACTTTTCTAGATTTGTGATTTGGTGCCTTACATTAATTTGACAGGTTCTTCATTATTATTGTTTCAAATCTTGCTCCTGTTCCCTTCTCTATACGCTCTACCTAATCCCACTATGTGTATGTTACACATTTTGTAGTTACACAATCCCTGAGTACTTAGTTCTGTTTTTGCCATCTTTACTTTTCACCTTTAGGAGTTTCCATTATTGCCATAAGCTCATGGGCTCTTTCCTCGGCCAGGTCTAGTCTACTAATGAACCCAGAAAAGTCATTCTTCATTGCTATTATAGTGTTTTTCTCCTCTAGCATTTCTTTTGATCCTTTCATAGAATTTCCTTCTCTCTGTTGACATTATCCATCTGTTCTTCTATATTTCTACATATTCCATTGAAGCCCTTAGGGTATTAATCACAGATTGTTTTTTTAATTTCTGATCTGATAATTCCAATTTTGCTGTCATATCTAAATCTGGTTCTGATGCTAGCTCCCTCTCTTCAAACTGTATTTTGCCTTTTTCATGCCTTGTAATTTTTTTGTTGAAAGGTGAATATGATGTACTATGTAAAAAGATCTGCATAAAATAGACCTTTAGTTTCATAGTAGTAATATGTGGAGGGAAAAGGGGTGTCCTATATCCCTATGATTAGTCTTAGTCTCTTAGTGAGCCTGTGATTTGGGGCAGTGAAATTCACTTGTGCTTCTCAGGTTTCCCTCCCTTAGCTGGAACAGGATGGATGGAGGGAACTGAAGTTGGGTATTTCCCTCCCCCAATTAGGATAGATTGTGGTGAAGCTCCATTTGTTTAGGCTCAGATAAAACATTTTCTCCTGACAGCAGGCCTTGTTAAGAACAGAACACTCTGAGATAAATCTACCTACACATGCCTAGCAAACGTTAAGTATAAGCTAGAAAGTCATATGGACTTGCATCTCAGTGCTAGCTAGATTGTACTCCTGGTCATGTGCCTGTCAGCAGGAACTTAATTTTTCTAGGCCCGATTTCCTCATCAGTAAAATGTTGCTAATACTACCCAGCTTACAAGGTCACAGTGGAGATTTAAGGGTCATTTAGAACAAGTGCACAGCGCCATGCCTGATGTAGCAGAGGCACTTAGCGAGTTAGTCCTCTTCCAGCCTTTGCCTTCCCCTAGAAAAGGCGTCTGTTTTTAGTCCCTAAGTGCAAAAAGTAATTCTTTGTTCCTAAATTTCTCTCTCACTGTTACCAACTAAACATCCCTCTTGAGTTATCAGGGGGTTTGGTTCTGTCCAAGCACAGCATTTACCCCCTGTCAATCTGTGGCCATTTCTCCTGTCTGCTGTCCAGGCGGCAGGAAGTACTTGGTCCTACGCTCTGCAGATGCCAGGGGGGTGAAACTCTGAAGAGCAGTACTGTGCTCTGCACCTTCTTTTCTCCACTGGGCTTCCCTGGTAGGTCTCTGGTAAAGGTTACTTCATGCTACCTTCCTAGAGTCACCTCTCAGCAGAGTACATGACAATCTACCGGGTCTGGAAGGATAAAAACTCCCTTAAGAGTGAAACAGGACTTGATGTCTCTAGGCCAGTGTCTCCCCTCTCAGGAACTTCAGCTTTTCTCACATGATGATAATTGCCTGAAAGAAAATTTGCATCAGAGTTCCACGAGCCTTGGGTTTCTTCTTTAGCTCCTAGATGCTCATTAGGATGTCATCCCACTATCTCAAAAACAGCAGTTTCCATATTGACACTTCCCTTCCAGGATTGCAAAGGGCCAAGGGACTGGGGATTCTGTGGGAATGTAAGACTTCTGCAAGATGAGATAACAGGACATATCCAACCTGGTGTCTCATAATTAGCTGTCACCACTCTAGGATTCCTGTAGCTGCTGCAATGCTGCTGGGTTCATGAGAGAAAATAACACATATGTGCAGGTGTACAGGAGGTACATAAATACAAATACACACACACAAACACACACATGATACCAAAGGAAAGTGCATAAAGAGTGTGATCAAAATGCTTGAATGTCTCTTCAGGACTGGCTCTAGAACTGGTAGCAGTGCCTTTGCTCATATACTTATCTCTTTTCCTTTTATCTGTTCTCATCTTGGGGCTTTTGTTGTTGTTAAGATTATTTTTATTTATTTATGCCCACAGAACTGGGGTCTAAGTCAGAGGTACAGCAGGTGAGGATTCACCAGAGACAGAGTGGGGAGCAGAAGAGACGTGTCTAGTGAAATAATACACTGCTCAGGGGACCAGCAGGCGAGACAGGAGTTGCCTGCTGAACCATGTGTGTTAGCTCCCTGGCCAGGGATTGAACTCATGCCACAATGGCTGGCCCTGTCTGGGGATTGAACTCATGACTCAGTGGCTGGCTATAGCTTAATAGCACTTAGATTTTAACCCCTGAGCCACCAGGGAGGCCCTGTTGTCATCTTGTTTTTAAAGGATTTAAGGTTTCATATCCTGAATTTTATAACTCTATGTGTTCCTGGGAGTTAATGATTGCTGAATGTAATTTTTGCTTAATATTCAATGGACCCATCAGTCATTTTTCTCTAAGATGTTCAGTAGAGCTGTGTATCTCCTCTCAATCTGGTAAACTCATCCGGTACTCAACACATTCTATTTCTTTTCCTTAAGAAATCCTTCCTGGCTCCCTCTATCATGAAGCACCAATTAAACTCATCTCTTTCTAACTCTCTTGCATGACTGTCTTCTTGAGGATCCTCTCTTTATTCTGAAAACTCCCTTTTTATCTCTTCTTTGATAAGTTCTTTTGTTGGTGTGCATGTTCCCCTCTTTGTATGTTTAACATTATTTTTATTGGAGATCATCTTCCTGAGAAAATGTACATGAGAAGTAATTTTTTGTGCTCCTGAGTGTTGATCCTTATACTTGACTAATAACTTGTCTAATAGTACTTATCTCCTATTGAAATCCAGAGATACATTTCCAGACTTACCTCTCTCCTTAAGTTTTGACCTTAAGAGGTCAAAAGGTTCAGAGCTATTCATTATTATCTTCAGAAATCTTCCCTTCCTCTTTTGTACTTATCTCCATTAATAGGACCATCCTTTCTCTAGTCCCTCAATCTAGATGAACATTGTATACCTCCATACTCCATTTGTAACTCCCCAACATCTTGTATCCAACTTCTTAATACTGTCCTAGTTCTAGACTTAATCATCTCTCACTGGGATAATTGCAGTAACCTGCCAGTAAGGCTCTCCTTGCCTCTCATATGTTTTGGCTGTCCATTCTGCCATCATCCTGTATCACTCTAGTTCAAAAGAAAATTCAGATTCACTGTATCATCCCCTTCCAAATAGTAACATTTAATAACTCCATTCACAGAATAAGGGCTAAAATATATTCTCTGTAATATACAGGTCAAAATCTGGTCTCAGTGTCATTTCTCACCACCCTTCTTCTCGCGTACGTCATTTAGTTTTTGTGCTAAGTCTTTTGTCTGCATCATATTGTAGAGATTTAAAATTCAATAGAATGGAGTACCTAAAGCAACAGTAACAGATAGAATTCCTTACCTATCCTCAGGATTTTGTCCACTGAAGACATTTTCCTGTTCTAGCTATGACCTTCTATTGGGAAATACTTTGGAATTTTGATTTATGGGCTTCCAGGAGTCCTCTAGGGTAGACTAAACATAAACCTTATTCCCATGATGTGAGGTGCATGTCTTTCTAAGGAATTCAAATGCTTTCTTTTCTCCTCTTAGGAAAATTAACATCATGTAGCTCTTCCCACAGTTTACTGGGCAACTAAGGAGGTGCCCTTAGGAGAAATATTTTTCTGTGCACAAGAGAGGTCATCTGATGGCCTAAAGGAAAGTCATCCTCCTTTGCAGTCCTAGAGGGATTATTTAAACCAAGATGGACCATGTTAAATTCTGCAAAAAAAAAAGGAAGCATGGAAATTAAAAGCAGATTTAAAGCTTAATAATTTGCCACCAAATGCTTATCTAAATGCCTGAAATTTAAGAGCTACCCCTAATAAAAATCAAAAGTCAACATCCATTGACTATTTGGAAGTGTGCTATATATATTTGGCTAATCCTGGGTAGTCAATACCATAGATAAGGACATTATTTATTTTGCCATTCTAGGTGCAATTACACAGTTTACCCTGAGCAAACTGCACTTCATAAATATGGCAAATCAATGCTAGTTATCAAAATCCATGCACAACAGATAGCACATAAAAAAGAGTTTTGCAAAATGGTTTTGAAAGCCAATCTATGCAGCAGCCCCACACAGGTCAGCTTATTACCTGCTTAATCACACAGTATCCTGGCAATCTTATTGATTCCCCAGGACCTGGACATGACATCACTCCTAATAGCACATGCAATAAGCCATTACCACCATGCAGAAGAGCCATTATCCCAGACTGCAGTCATTGATTGCCCAACTTAGCTTCATGCTGGGAAGGGTCAGCGTAGCTCTGATGGGAGCAAATCATATCAAGGCCAATTGTGAAGGACCTTCACAGAGAGGAATAAAATCTCTCTGATACTTGCAAGAAGGGTCTCTCCCTGCGCCCTCCTTCTGTGGTTGAATAGTTGAATAATCCTGCCAGCACACAGATGAGCCTGGCTTCATTTGATGTCCATGAAGCAAGAGATGCCAAGATAATGCTCCAAATAGGCCATTAATATTTTCCACCTGAGATTTTCTCTATGACTTGATCATTGTAAAGATTGAATGAGAATCTAGGATGCCTGATTTGCATGTGAGGTTTCCATCCAGTCAATGCTGAATGTAATTCAAAATGTCCTGGAAGAGTTTTTGAGTTGATGGGGGTAGGAGACCTTATTCATTGTCTACTCCCAGTCACTCAAATGAAATAACCCAAATAGCAAGTTCTCAGAGGTTTAAGAAGAAATTTCTTTAATATCCAAAAATATTATTGTACTGGATGACCTTCAAGGAATTCAGGTGGATGAACCATGGAGATGATAGCAGGGTATGTATGAAGAGGGACAGAGTTGGATGGTGAGGTCCAGGAAGACTGTAGTATAGACAGAGACGACAGGAAAACATACTCATAACTGAGAGTGAAAATTAAGTGTGTGTGTATTTATGACAAAAATGATTTCGTTTTGTCCTACTAGGTATGTGTTCGGTACCTTCCAAGTACAAACTCAGGTGTAAGTAAGTGTACTTCACTTCACTATAGATGTGCCATCATGGAAAGAATATGAGTTTGAGGAACAAAAGAAAACTTCCAAAAATCCCTTGTATTCTTGAACAGCACCTGGTATAGTAGCCATATAGGAGAGAGCAAAGGTTAATGGACTTAGAAGCATGTAAAATGTGACCCTAGGCAATTGCTTCATTTATCTATGCCTCTGCCCCTTTATCTAGGGAAACTAAGGATAGCTATTTGATAAGCTATTGTGAGATTTAAATGGATTAATATACTGAAAGTCTTTATAATAGTATTTGCAACTGAATCTACCATGTAAGGGGGTTGCCTTCATCTCACTGGACACTCAATAAAAATAACTGTGAATGAATGATGGATATGGCATATGCAATAAAAGGAAAAGTAAAACTGATTTTGACAAGGTCAGTGGCATAGAGCTTAGTATAGAATATAAGAAAAGCATAGATAGCATCATCGCAGAAAGCTGTAATAGACTCATCCTGGTTCACCAAACTTCTGTCAGCAGTAGTAATCAAGAATCAAAGTGAACCATTTTGTTTAAATTTCTTTTATTTTCTTTAACTAACTGCTCATGAAGAACTATTAAATGAAACCCAGGATGTTGCCCAACAAGGCAAGAGAAACTTGAAGGAAAGTAAGATGGAGAGGTGAGAAGAGGAGGGGGTAGGGAAGGAGAGAGGAGAAAAGAGAGGGAAGGAGGAAGAAAAGGAGAACAGGTGAAGGAAGGAGAGGTGAAGAGAAAGCAAGGAAAAGAAGGATTTAGCAGATGAAAAGACAAAGACAAACTGGGGACACTTGGTGGGGAGGGAAGAGGGAAAGGGTGGAGAGCAGATGGAAGCATGGGAGACTGAGGTGATGGTGCACTGGTGTTACGGTGATGGGGAATACATGGGGATTACAATTCATGTCAAATATATGTAAATTTTTTAAAAATTATATATAAAAAAATGAAAAAAGAAATTAAATAGAGAGACATGACATATAGATGTGATGTGGAATCTTAGATTGGGTCTTGTGTTCAGAGAAAAAAAGCATAGGAATAAGTGACATTATTAGATGAGATTAGAAAATTTGAATTTGAATTTTATATAAAACTTAATAAGATAAAAATTTTGCATCAATATTAACAAAAGAAAAAAGGATTTAGCAGGCGAAGGAAGATTTATTAGCTCACCCAAGCTAGCTGCAGTTTCTTGAAATGCCATCAGAGGAGGAAAGGTTCCTGCCAGGAATTACTGTCTCCATGAAAACCCTAGTCAAAACCCAGAGGAACCTAAATTGTTCTGCCTGGTGACTGTGGATGATCTCCAGGCCCTGGGCATGTGAGGTCTGGTGATAACAGCGTTGCTTGAGATCTTCGTCCTGGTCTTAGGGATATTGGATTTCGTGTTTGGCCTAAATTCCAGCCTCTTTTCAAACATAAAATGATGGATGTAGACAGCATTTCTGTTTGCGTAGCCACAGTCACAGCTTACTCTAATAAGACATGACATGAATTACCTAGGCAAGCTGAGTTGGGAGCTCTTGGAAATAGTGATGGAATCTTGAAAAAAGACAGGGCTTCTCTTCCAAACTTTCTCCCTCCTCCTCCTCTAGAATTTTATAAATTGATTAGGAATATTTTCTTCCTGCATATGTTAGTTCCAACTCATTCTAGTCATCCTATCACCTGTGTTGTGAAGCAGTTGTAAGCAAATCCAGCCTTCATGCACAGCTCCAGCTTCTGCTCTCCCCCAGCTCAGGGCTGGTGTGCGAGTTCCCAGCTAGGAGAAAGGAGGATGTGTGGGCTGCTTCTCCTCTTCCTCTGCTTCTTCCACTGCTCCTCTCCATTGAGCTGCCTCCAGGAGAAATGAGGGAAGGCAAGGATCTCTCTGGGATTCAGTTATTTAACCCTAGCTTTTATCTTTGAGGAACCTATCTTGAGCTCTTTACAGCCCTATCTCTGTCTCCCATTGCTAGTAATGTATCACTTCGATTCCCTTTCACCAAGAAGGCTCACTTCCAGTCATTTATTTAAGATCCCATCCTTTGCCTGAGGTCCCCACACCTAGCCCTTTCATCTGGGATTCCCTTGCCCTTCACACAGTGCATAGAACACCTTAAAAAAAAACAGGCCTCCCTGGTGGTGCAGAGGTTAGTCTTGGTGCTATCAAGCTGCTGCCAATCACTACAGCACAAGTTTGATCCCTGGCCAGGAAGTTGACCCATATGGTGCAGCAGACCTCTCCTGTCTCTCCCGCTGCTCCCCTCAGCAGTGTATTTCAGTAGATCTGCTTGTTCTTTCTGCTCTCCACTCTTTCTCTGGTGAATCCTCTCATCCCCTGCACCTCAGGCCTAGACCCCAGATCTTATAATCTTGTATGCATAAATAAATAGAATAAATCTAAAATAAGAAAACAAGACCAACATCTGACCTAAGACTATAGGATCGAGTTACTTTCCATATCCCATTCACTCCTTCTTTTTTACCACTACCAGCTGCTTCAGCCAGCCCCGTTCCTGTTACAAAATTCACCATGCCCCTTCCAACAGGCTCCTTAGGACCTACCCTCTCACCTGGGTGAGGCTGCACAGGCTTTAACCCCCCACCCTCTTTCTTTGTCCTCCTCTTCCGACAGCCTGCAGTGAGGTCAACTTAGACTTCAAACTGGTCCTCAGATCCCTCCTTCCCAAGCCCTCCAATGGCTGTGGAGTAGGTGGGAAGGGTTGAGCCTGTTGTCTTGAGATATTTGATAAAAGGGAGATAGTCCCCTTTTAACCATTGTAGGGGCACAGGCAGGAAATTTCCCTACCCCTCTGAGTTCTTCTCAGGCTGGTCAAGCTGGCAAATTATCAGACAAATGAGTAGAAAAAGAACAAATGTAATTTCATATGTATATAGAACTGGCATGGATATAGATTCTAAAGTAAATGAGACTGACAGAAAATCTTTACTATTTATACACCGTGGAATACTACTCAGTTATCAGAAATGAAACTCATGCCATTTGCAGCAACATGGATGGAGCTGAAAGGGATTATTGCTGAGCAAAATAAGTCAGAAGAAAAAAAGAGAAATATTGGATGGTTTCACTTACATGAAGTTTTTTACTCTTTAACTAAGGACTGAGAAAGGGACTGGGATGTCAAGGAGAAGGAGGAACTGTCACATGAGAGGAGAGAATGACATACGTCACAAGACACTCTAGACACTTTCACTAACTCAAGATTGGTTCTTCTGATAGGAAGGTCATTTATGGCGATGACCCTAAATCAGAGTGACCTTCATTCTACATGGTCATGGTAACAGTTTCTCTTGAAGCCCACAAGGCCTCCACTGACCTTAGTGCCACATGCCACCAACAAAGCCTTCCAAGGTGTCCAAAGACATCCTGGAAAAAGCACATCTAAACATTTTGAGGAGGCTAATCCTTCAACATCCTGCTGCATTCACGGGAACTTATAACTCGACATGGATGTTAAAAGAGGCCTATGGTATTACCTATCATCTTTATTTCCTTAGTGTAAGCCAAATTTCACTTTTACCAGAGAAAAGTGAAATGAATGAAAGGCGGGGCTTGTGTTTTTCAGATTCTGCCCTTCTCCAAAAAGGTGCTTCAGCCCACTCTTTCCAGCACTTCTCAACTCACTGCCCCTTACCCCTGAGTCCAGGCACCCAGTGCCCTGACACAGGCTGCCCTCCAACCCCCAAGCTTCATCCTGGCACCCCTCTACCACAGCCAAAGCCTTCCTCCCGTGACCCATTCTTTAGCGTCCTGCCAAATGAGCACAAGAAAGCAGAATGAGTGAACTTACTTAGTGCCAGGAGTTACCAGGCTGAGGTACAGACACAGACATGTGGTCCTCAGGGCACCATGGGGCTAGCCACCTCTCGTGGCTATGTGGGTGGTCCAGGCCCATTTTCCCAGTGATAAAACAGGATAAACAATGGGGCGGGTATTCAAGACTCACTCTGAGCAGGTCGCAGTGATCAGTCCCTGTTTCTGTGCCAGGTCCAGCCTTCTCTCTGCGACCACCCATCTTTCCCATGCATTGAGTGTGCGCTGGCAAGGCAGTGGCTTGATTAGCAGGTCAGCTGTTGTATCCATGTACACAGAACACACATGGGCCCCGGGTGCATTCCCCCCCATCCCCCACCCCCCGCTGCCCCTACTCGTCCCCTGTGCTGTAGGATGCCCTCTCTATCTGACAGGCTGTCATCCCCACACGCCCGTCAACTCCTGTTGTCCGTGACCGAACACCCATTTGCTTTGATGCATCTTGCTTTGGTGTGTCAGGACCATTGATTTTCCTGAAATGTGGGTTACTCCATGCCCGTGCATTTTCATTCTGGAATTTGAATGTAAACATTTTCACTGAGACGGAAGGAATTGTTCAAAACAAACAAACCAAAAGAAAAGACACTCACCAGCCTTGAGTGCTCTGTTCCAAAGCATCAAGAGCAGCAGCTCGAGGGACTATAGAACTGAAGTGTGTCTTCTCCACCCACTTCCCACAGGGTCATTGGCACCCCTCCCGAGCCTCCTCCCCATCTGTCTCTGGAAATGCAGGGGACGCCATCACCCACCATTCTGGCAAAAAATGTGCTCTCTCCTCAGTGACACTCTTCCAAATGTTTTCCTCTTGCCCTCCTGTTCCCTGTCAGTCCCTCCTAGTTCACAGTCTCTGAGTCCTTTGTTCCCATATCTCTGCTCCTTCAGTGCTAGTCCTGGGTAATTTCCCCCTCCTTCCCTGCTCCCCTGCCTATTTTATTACCTCCATGGCTCCATGTTAATTGGCTGGCTCCAGTGCATGGAAGATGCCAGTGGGAGACTAGACGGAGTAGGAAGGGAGAAGCCAGGGCAGTTCCCCCTAACCCCCAGGTCTTTGCTAACAGCCCCAGCTGTGGTACTCAGGACTAACCCAGAGCTTCCAGCCTCTGCCCGCTGACTCTGGCTCCAGCCTTTGGTTACCAGCTCCCTGCCTAGGGCCCTCAGGCCAGGGACTGTGCTGTCTGCCCAGCTCCTGTGAGCGTCTTCATACTCTTACCACTTTCTCTTAGCGCTAAGAAATATCAAAGCAATGCCTCCAAGGCTCTAAAACAGCTCAATCTAATGCCATTTCCTGCCCCTTTTTTAATGTTTTTCACCATTTTTTTGTACTACCCCATGCATCTGCCTCCTTTACAGATTTCCAAACTGCTGTAACCTGTTAAAATCTGCTCTGACAGTTGAGAATATAATGGAGCAAGCTCTGAAATCTAACAAATTGACTTTCTTTTTTCCGATAAGACAGTTCTGGCTGTGTGACTTTTGTCAACTTACTAAACCTCTCTGAGCCCTTTTCACCAACTAAAATATGGATAATGAAACTCTTCTCTGCCATGGGGTCAGCCTTTGGTAATCTTCTAGCACATTACCTGGAACGTGCTAGGTGCTGAGTTTCTTCCCCTCACCTCTCCTACACTGGCCATACCTCCAAAGAGCCTGTCCTCCCTTGGGAAGCATTTGTATGGTAACAGTGGCCTTCTGGAAACAAATACTTTAGAGTCAATACTTAATTTTAAATGTGTACATGCAAACAGACAAGATAATCAGAAAGGTAGTTTTGAACAAGCGGTCCTTCAAGAGAACTTTCAAATGTCTTTGAGGAGATGGCCACCTATTTTTCTCTTCTAGGGACTCTAGAGAGTTCTCAAACGCCATCTCGCTCTTCCTATTAGCTGGGGGGAGAAGCAAGGAAAGCGATATGAGAAATTATCCAGCCCCCCACCCCCAGGGGGTGGAATGTGTGGTGCTAAATGTGTGGGAGTCTGGCCTAGGGTTATTTTTGTTTCCATTAACATTCTCTTCTGTATGTATTTTAACCTTAATCAAATACATATGTTTTTGTTTTATTTGTACTTCATTCATCAAAGTGTCCCTTATGATCTGAACTATGCCATGAGCCTTAAGCTTGTCAGTGAAACTCATTAATACCCCTGGGAAACAGGAAGTTGCATTTAGTCAAATATAAATAAATTCAGCTCCCAGGGGCTTTGCCCTGCCTGGGTCAGAAAAGAGACAGTGACTTCTCAGTTGATCAGATCCATTGCTGCCTCTCAAACTGCTAGACGGGAGGAATCCCAGATAAGTGTTTTGAAAATGTGCCTGTCCTTTGTTCAAAACCGTTCCATAGTCAAGTGGGCTTTTATGAAGCAAAGAGATTCTACTGATTTGGCCAAGTAATTGGGGATCATTCCAAGATGTGTATCCACCCCAAAATAGTTTGAAAGACTGCAGTGCAGGAAGGAAGCAAGAAAGAGGGGGAGGGGGAGAGAAAGCTCTATAAGCCCCAACCACCTCACCAGAGACCTCTGTAAGTCACACTGAACAGTTTTCCCTCTTTCCTTGTCTCTGCCCTTCTCCCTCACCCTCTCACTAACTCCAGCCACACATATGGAACCAATTATGAACAAAGCCCGATTGTTGTATATTTGGAATTTCCCACATCAACTTGATGCTCGCTTTAACTGCCTCTTAATGTGTGTCTGCTTGGGGGACCCCCCCCCCACATTTCCATCCTCCCACCGCAGCCCCGCGAGTACCAACCCCCCTTCTAAGAGTCTTTTTCCTGATCCATTTTCTAGCAGTGTAAAAAGCTGCTTCTTCCCTTTGTACCCCACCCCCACTTCCTATTAGCCCCTCTGAATAAACAGAACTTTCTTTACCATCGCCTTAATGAACTGGTCTGCAGAGAGTAAAGCAAAGCTGGGTCGCAAAGCATATGAGTGTTATCAGGCGAACACCAAAAAGCATGGGGTTACTACGAAGGAAATGGTCAGCCCTTTCATGAGACCCAGAACAAAGAGGAGCAGTAGATGTAGGAAATATTAAAAAGAAGAAAACTAAAACACCTCCAGTCTTGGAAACCCTTTGCTCGTTTTACTTTATGGTAATTTTCTCTGCTATAGGAATAAGCAGATTTAGGGAAGAGTAGAGATGGAAGTAACACACAGTTAAACAAAATATTACAGAAAAATTTAAATTTTAGACCATGTGTATCCTTCATCTGGGAGGGTTATCTGATCTGGAATTAAATAAAATGATAAGAAGAAAATAGGCAAATGGGATGGATAAATCCGAGTGTAGACAGCTCTTCTCAAAAAGCCTTGCAAAATCAAGCATAACTCCTTCGTGTTTACGGGCACACATAAAATAAATGTTCTATAACACAAACATTTAAATAGGAGGTGCCAAATGCAAATCTGTCTGGTATATTTGATTTGATTCATCTGAACCATGTGATACAAACATTTTTCCTTCTCTTCTCTTCCTTCTCTTGCACTTTCTCTTTGTGGATAGTGTTCACATATAGAATTAATTGTATGCATACATTTCTGTCCAGTGCCTTGGTAAGCAGGAAGGAAGCAAGCAGATATGCCTGTCTGATGCTCAGGGTCATTCGTATAATTTATGAGTTCGAAGAGAGATTCCCCCCAGGTCCCCAGTGTGTTATGTCACTGGTCTTCAAATATGTTCCTGTGTTCAGAAGAGAGTGAAATCAGAATGTAGGATTTCACATTAATCTCTGCACCAGATGGTGATATTCCAAATAGTCTTTTTAAGGTGAGCATGTGACCTACTGTACGGCGATGGGCTTTGGAGTCACGTGGTGGAATAAATACTGCGTCTGATAGGGCTTTGATGAGACAACTGACCTGGTTCCAGCTGCAGCCACCAGAAGCAAAGTTGACATTTCTGGATCACTCTCCCCAGAAGTGTCACTTGTGCACATCTGGGACATGCGATCTCACTGAGGAACAGGCGCACGGGGGCAGAGGAGGGAGCTGAAGTTGTGCAGCTGAAGGCACGCTGAAGTTGGAGAACTTGGACTATTTTTCTTCTTCCCCATCCCCCCACCTCACAACAAACCACATCTTGACTCATATGGTTGAAAGAAAACTCTTTCAGTTATTTGATATTCAGGAAACCTCCAGGAGACCATAACTTAGTTTTCAGGCAGCCTCCCTCTCTCCCTTTGCTGAGCAAACAGACACACACACACACACACACACAGAGCTCTACATCATGGTGGTTCAGGCTGCAGTAGCTCCGAATAGAACCCAGAGACTTTTACTGAAAATTCCTTATGGATCTCTGAGAAGACGCAGCGTGGAGAGGGTGAGCTACGTGGCGGGCTGTTTGTAATCCTCCCCCTTCCCACCCTGGCGGTTGCTCCAGAGAAAGGGAGATGTGTGTTTTCACTGTACATGCATCTCTCCTCGTAGTCCTGTTTTCCTGGGGGGGAAAAAAAACCTTGGGGCTGTAGAATAGTGTGTCATATGCAGTTTTTCTCTTAACAGATAATGATGAAAAATTCAGAATAGAAATTTATGTCCACTGTGCATGGGGCTGGGGGTGTTACTGAAGATAAAATATGGGGGGATGGATATGGAAGAGGTGAGTGCTTGCTGAGAAAAGCACCGGGCTGCAGGATCTGTTTTCTTTCCCCTTTAGTGAAACAGATTCATTAGAGCAGAGTGTAAATTTCTTCTGCTGGGTGCTGTCTTCAAAGGAGGCAATGGTGACTGTAAGGAGCTTTGATGCTGTGAAGGTTTAAATTATTTGGTCAGTTGATTAAAAGCCCCCTTGGTTTTTGTAGATGATGGTGTTGTTTCAAATGCCTTGCTACCTTGCTGTCATTTTGGGCGGTTTTATAATTCTATGGATTTTGCTTCCCAATCACTGTTAATTTTCTGAAAACACTCTTAATTTACAGTAGCCCCCGGCAAAGATGACCCTGTAAAACAGTAATAAGGATTTGCCCTTCTCCCAGGTGACTAAGGCAGTTTGGGACATGATTATGCTTAATGTAAAGCTGGTTATTTGGGGGAATGTTGGGTACATTTGTGTGGGGATGACAGCTACACCCATGTCATGTGGGTCTCAGAAACCCCAAGAGCCACTGCTTTCTTAATGGAGCCCCTCTCTGAGCTACAGACACCCACTTAAATGTTTTGGGTTAGGTGGTGAAGTCTAAGCCCTCTCCAGGCAAATGCCCTAACCAGGGTCCCTCTTGATAGATGAACAACTTGCCAAGTCTCAGGAAGGGGGACAGTTAGATTCAAGTGACTTTCTTATACACTGAAAGAATACTCAGCGAATTTAAATTTAAGAAAACCTAATTCTAGTTTAAAACTACGAGGGGCTAGTGGTGTTTATTTTCCTGCCTCTTGTTGGAATTCCCATTTTCCTGCCATTCGTGTAACAAAAAAAAAGACTTCGCTTTGTTTGCTGGGTATATATAGGTCCTTATTCTGAACTATATTTCCTATGCGCAATAGCAGGATCGTGACCTAGTATGTATTAAGTGCCTACTGTGTGTTCCCTTTATGCTGGGAGCTTTAGGGCAGAGGACCCACAGTTAGAGCAAAATTTAAATAGTTATTAGGCTTTTATTGTCTGTGATTCAAAGTCCTTGTGAAGTTTTTTTCATCTATAGGGTCACTAAATTTAGATAATATTCTCTATTCACAAAAGCTCACTTGGTAATGTGAATTTCTCCCCCCCCACCCCCCTGGAGTAGCAAGCACTACATGGCGGTGGTATTATACACTCTGTGTACGGGCAGCAATAATCCACAGTAACCTGGTAACCTCTAGTTAGCCATGAGAATCTCCAGATGGATGGTCAACAAATCATGTAAGTTTAATAAATACAAATGTATTCAGTTACTATATCTGTGATTCAGTATTTACCAATTTAAGAAGCACTGACAATACATGAATGCAGTGCTCTGTATAAAACACGTCTCTTGTTGCCTGTGTTGGTACAGATTTGCATCCAAAACACACAGACCTACTTTCTGTCCCTGGGCACACACTAGTGTTGAACAGGCTGATCTGAAACCTTTTGGCCCTTCCAAGAAGTACACCCATCATTGGCACATCAGACATCCTGTCAATCTCCACGGCTGTATGGACAGAGATGGGACTGAGATAGAACTAGTCGTGAGGTTGCACTGGCACTCCCATGAACCTGCCACACCATGCTCCCCCGTGAGGCAGAGAGGGACTAATTGGAATATATGATCTCATGTCAATTCCAATAGAGCACTTTCTACCGTTGCTGATTTTATGACAATTTTCAGAATCAGAGTCGTACATTTAAATAAAAGGAAAGCAGGGAAGGTGAGTAATGGCATCTGCTTAAAGGGCAGACAAGAGAACCAGGGCTCTTTTTTTGGGGATGCCCTTGATTAAAAGCAATAAAGTTCTTTCAGTTGTACCAGTGGCCTAGAGGATGACAGACATCGTGGTTGGCTTCTGTTGTCTCACAGGCGTTAATGATGTGAGGGCCTCTCATTTCTCTGACACCATTACTCTAATGGCACTTTCATTTCTGTTGCCTCACTTTGTGATGCTGGGTTGTTCGTGAGACACAGTGAATGGGGGTTATTACCCCCATTCAGCAACATAGTACGGAGAATTTTAATCTCCACTCTAGAGGCATATAATTAACAGCAGAGCAGAGCCTAAATCCAGAGACTGACGAGATACCTCTGTCTCATTCCCTTTGCTCTCTGGAGGTGCTTTGACACTGCAGCCCAGCTCAGCCCTGAGAAAAGGGTCATGACCAACTTGTCACCCATACTTCACATGACAGGAAACAGAGAAGACTTCGAAAGCAGACATGCTAATGACCAAGGAGGACTGTTGATGATTTCTAGGGAAGAGAGTCCTGTGCCCTTACTTGTCAAGGGCAAGCAATGGCTTCTGTTTTCTAACTGCTGCGAAGTTAAAGTAATGAACCTTCTTAATTATGCTACTTAGATAGCCTACAAATCCTGATGCCAGAGACTTACTTGATTTTGATGATCAGGTTTAGTTCTTGTTCCTATGTTGTTTTTTTGTTTAGATTTATTTAATTATATTTGACATCATTTGTATTCCCCAGGGAGTACCCACCACCATTCCACCCGTGCACCATCACCTCAGTCCCTTGTGCTCTTTCTGCCCTCATCCCGGTCTCTACCCACCCACCCACCCCAAATGATCCCTTTGGTTTGTCTTTGACCTTTTGTTTTTGTTGTGTTGTTTGTTTGTTTGTTTTAGGCTGTAATTGCTCATTTCCTTGGGCTCTCTCTCTCTCTCTCTCTTTTTTTTTTTTTTGTAGTTGTTGTTCTTTCACATTCCTCCTAAAAGTGAAGCTATCTGATATTTTTCTCTTGCCTTCTGACTTATTTCACTGAGTATAATTCCTTCTAACTCCATCCATGTTTCTATAAATGACTCTAGTTTGTCATTTTTGATTGCTGATTAGTATTCCTTTGTGTATATGTACCACATCTTTTTGATTCAGTCATCTACTTATCTACTTTTGGACATTTGGGTTGTTTCCGGGTCTTACCAATTATAAATAGTGCTGCAATAAACATGGGGGTACAGGTACTCTTTAGGATCGGTGTTTTTGTGACCTTTGGGTAGATCCCTAGGAGTGGAATTACTGGGTCATATGGTAGCTCTATTTTTAGTAGACTGAGGAACCTCCATACGGCCCTCTATAGTGGTTGGATTAACTTGCATTCCCACCAGCAGTGTAGTAGAGTTCCTTTTTCTCCACATCCTTGCTAACATTTGTTGTTGTTGGTTTTTTTGATATGTGCTGTTCTTACTGGTATAAGGTGCTATCTCATTGTGTTTTTTTAAGTTTGCATTTCCCTGATTGTGAGGGATGTTGTGTCCTTGCTCATATGTTTTTGCCAACTACCAGGAGCCCATCACTGTGTTGGAGAGGGCAGAATGAATAAAAGAAATGTAGAATGCTGTGTTTGTAATATAGGAGACATTAGGGACACTCCCGCCTTCATTTACATAAATGAAATGATTAGAAGTCCACGATAGGACTATATTCTGCTACAGAATAAGTAATAAAGATAATTTAGGTGTTGCCAGAGGCAGTCAGATGCTGGAGAAAGTAGGGCACAGCACCCACACTGTCCCAAGAACAGGGGTCCCACCACTTATTAGTTTGTGACCTTGGCAGAATGACCTAGGCTTTCTCAACCTGGGTGTATTCCTTTGCAACATCTACTCTTGAAGGTGAATGTTAAGGACTGACTATAGGTAATGTGCTTAAATGTTTAATATCTGGCATATGACAGGCATATTTTATTAAGTTTACCTATTTTCAAGTGCAGGAGCACTTGGCTTATTTTTCCAATAGCTGATGCCCCTTTTAACACCTCTCCTCACACCTCAGGGTGGCCCAGAGAGGGCCTGTGGGATAATCACCTGATAAAGCCAAGCAGACAGTATTTCCCGGAGATAGCTTCCCTTTGATGTGCAGCACTTGGAAAAGGAAGTGTTTCAAATTCACCACACACAGATGCCAAGTAACTAAATTTATCTAAGTCCACACAATTCTATAGGGCCTCTTCTAAAGCTCAGTATTTTTATTCCAGAAGTAAATGTGAACTTAATGAAAAATTCTAATAAATGTAAGAAACAAGACACATAAATGAGTTAAGGAAAGAGCAAAGGTGGGCATTCTTTTGGGGCATCTGCCTTGGGCCGAGGGAATGCTCTTATCACACTATAGCCCTACAAACACGAGGAAATGGTTTCGTGTTGGAGATTACCATTATTGGGTTAAGACCTAGGAGTAGTAAAGCTTTATGGGGTCTAGCTCTTGTGATCTTGGCAGAATGACCCAGGCTTTCTCAACCTGGGTGTATTCCTTTGCACCATCTACTCTTGAAGGTAAATGTTTAAGGACTACAGGTAATGTGCTTAAATATTTAAGCACAACATACTATGTTGCATGTATATTGCTGATGGTGCCTATCCCCTGGTGATATATCCTCCTCTCCACCATGCAAACCCCCAAATCTGAGGATGGGCTGGACATCACTGTTCTCCTGAGTGCCTCGGCACTTCAGATTCAGCATGGCCAAATTGTTATTCACCATCTTGCCCACAACTCTGCTCCTCTGTCCAGTACCACCAACTACCTCAATGCCCAAGCTAGAATCCAGGCATCTTCCCTGACTCCTCCCTTTCCTTGGCCTCCGCCTTCCAGTCAGTTCTATCCCCAGAACAGCTCCACATGCAGCTCCTCCTTCCTCCCTATTTTGTGGTTCAGCACCCTATCATCTGTCCTTTCTAATGGTTGACAATCTTGTTCTAACCCAAACCCTGCTCTGTGCATTAGCCTCTGTGATCTTTCTTAAAAGTAGGTGTGATTGTGTCTACTTAAAACCCTTAAGTCTAAAATCCTGGCTGAAGATAAGTACAAATGGGTAAATGCAGCTATAGGGCCCTGCTTACTTCTCCAGGCTCATCTCTCCCTATACCTACTCTGGGTATGTGATACTCCCACCTTCATGAACATGTTTACAGTTCCCCAAACTACAGGTTTCCCCTTCATTCCAAAAGGAGGACCTTCTGTGGCATGATTTGGTAAGTTAGTTTTTGGGTTTTGAATGCTCAATTTTTTTTCCATATAAACAAATGTCATTAGCTTTCCCAGACTCCTCTAAAAACCTACCAAATAGGGACATTCTACTCTTGGGTAATAGGAGAAACCTATACCGTGCTCTCTCATGCCTTAGGACCTTTGCACATGCTTTTGTCAACCTGACACTATCTCTTCCCTCCACCTCCTTAACTTCCCATTAACACCCTTCAACCTAAGACTAACAACCTGTGGGAAGCCTTTCTATATGCCCTCTTGCCACCCCAAGTCTGAATAAGTATCCTCCCATCAGTCTCCCATAACAACCTGCATTCCCTGTAGCGCAAAGCACATTGAAAGCTCTCACTCTATTTCCATCTTGTCTCCATCCTGTCCATCCTTTGCATCATAACAAGCTCCTTGAGCACTGGGGACTCATCTTGGCCCCTAATTTTAATAGGAGCTCAATAAATATTAAAAATTAGATGAGAAAATGAATTAAACTCAAAAAATTTTTGAAACTTGCACCAGTGAGAAAACTGGGAAAGAGGATCAGAATTAACACATAAATAGAAACAACCTCTTAAATCACCACAATCCCCATTATTGTTGGTCAAAAAAAAAGGTGTTCATTCTTACTGTTAATAGAATCTGAAGAGAACAGTGCTCTTCTATTTATTTTGAACTCTGAGACCATGCCCTATGTATCTTGAAGTACAACAACAAAGTGCGTATGTGAGCAACCAACCCAGACTCAGAGTGTATGCCTTTTCACAGAGTAATGTACATCCAACATTTTTAAAGAAAAAAAAGCATTTCCTTTTACCACAATTATTTGACTATCTAAGTGAAAGGGTTTTTTTGTCTTGGAAAGACTGAAATGGTGTGATATTTCTGGAGCAGTATTTTTAACACAGTATAAATTAAACCTTCTTGCACCCACATTATTCATTATTTGATGTGTTATTCCAGGTTGACGTATTGCCAGTCTATTATTTTGCAAACCATTACATTATCACAGCTGCTAAGCTGCATAACTTAAGAATTCAGACTACAACAGAGTCTCTATAGTCGAATGCGTGGTGCTTACATTCTGAATGTATTCATGCAGGGAGGAAAGTGTGAGACTTTACCAAAAACACACAGAGCAGACGGCTTTTAGTGGATATTTATTACCATTGAAAGCAGACAGCCAAGAAACTGTTCAGACAGATCAGTGTACTCATACATATTATTATCCAACTCCCTCATCCTGTATTAGGTCTTGTTCATTCAATAAATACGCACCTCTCTGGAGGAGAAAGACATGGACAATCAGACACACCAATTCCCTGGTTCTCAGGCTGTTTTGAAGGCCATTCTCTCCAGCTTGCTCAGTTCCTTGCAATTTTAAGTCATTCAGACTTGGAGACCCAACACTTATTTTATTTCTTACAACAACTTACATCCACTTAAGCCAATGTTAAGTGAAAACGATCCTCAATAAATGGTGGCTAAAATTATCTGAATTTTTTTTTTTAAGAAATCCTGAAAAAGTAATGTTAGAACAATCACACTGGCTGTAGGAGATTGCACTGGAGCTCTGTGCCTCGCACTGGTTTTCACATGGTCGGGTCCCCATCCAGCACCACACTGTGGCTATCAAGCTCAGCATGAAACCAGGCTGCATTCCATTCTTTAGGCCCCTCCTCCCCAAGTCCCAACTCCTTAGCACTCTCACCAGTATAGGTCAAATGCCCGCTCACCCCAAAGCAGTGCTTCCGTGAGGAGCTCTGAAACTCCCACTGTCCAAGCTACCCCCAGAGCAGTGGATATCAGCATCTCTGGAGAGGGGAGGTAGGCATGAGGTTAAAACCCCAGGTAATTCTAATGCATAGCCACCCTGAGAAACTGCTCCAACGTAACATTGGGTATCTAGGCAAGGTGTTAGCTTAAGGAAATTAACTCATTATCAAGTGTTGTGGTATCTTTGTGTGAAAAAGGAAAAGCTGAGTATATTATGTTGAATTTTAGTCAAGAGTGTCATTTGCAACAGGAAAAAAATGTCAGCACCTTGGAGTTGGGTCCATATTCCAAGGTACCTATGAATAGGCCAGCACTTGAGGCTGCTTTGTGGCTGTTGAACCAATTTCTGAAATCACAGAAACCAGTGTCATGCAGACTTTCTCCCAAGCAATTTGAGATCAGAAACAACCAGTCCAGCTGTTCTCGCATAATTCTTCTCCACTGGGCAAAGTCCCTTTGCTGTGTCTTACGTCCCGTCTTATAACTATGTTCAAATATCAATCTGTGTTCTTAGAACACTTTCTACAGGTGTTTTGAAAGCAGATCTCTTAGAAATCGCTCTAGTGACGTGACTACTCTCTACCTGTGTAATATAAGAGTTTCTTTGATTCTCATGTATTGATTCATGAATATGCTTCTGAGAACAATATTATATACAGAAGCTAAACAAAGAAGAAATTAGGCATGGATATTTATTTGCTTTGTGTTCTGGGAATGAACAAACCACATCTATGGACTTTTCATTCTTTTTTTCTGTTCTCTTTCTGGCCACTCAATAGCTAACTATATCAAAGAACTTGGGCAGTCTTTCCACTGAGCCTCAGAGCCTAGAACAGTGCCTGGCTCATATAATTGGGAGGATAAATGTTTACTGAATGAATGTGAATAGATGAATAAGAAGAAAGCCTTCTGGTCATAAACTAAAACTTTTGATCAAACAGAAATGCTCACCAAAGGATAATACTGCAAAGTGACTGCCTGTCTTTTGCAAATAAATATATTCATGGCATTATCAGTCATAACAAAGTGACTTAATTTAGGATGCTCTTTTTCTTCTCTTGGTAGAGAACTTGAAAAACTGTTTGAAATCCTACTACACAATGAATGCCTTTGAGTGTGTGGGAGTCCTTTTCCTTCCCAATCAGAATCAGTGTGTGGATATTTGAGATACTGTATAATTTGCCTCAGATCATTTTCCTTCACTGCTTACTGACCTTTCATGGAAAATGCCAAGTCACATTTACACATAGACTACTTCCATATGATTCCTCTAGCCCCTCCATTGGAAAAATGAGGAAAATGATTACGACTTATACATATATAGATCACCTCTAGGAAATGTGGTCCAAGTTCAATCAAACAAAAGCAGTTTCAGAATATAAATACCCCTGGGGATATAATACCCTGGACCCACCACATTATATTTTAGTTCCACCGGTTTTTATTTAACACCTACTACATGTCAGACAGTGTTCTAGTCCCAAGGAACATCTGTTTCCATGAATAAATTATATGTTAAGTGGTGATAAGTTCTCTTAAGAAAAATAAAGCAGGGTAAGGAGTTATATAATGTGACTCTCTCTTAAGATGATATTTAAGCAGAGACATGAAGGAACAAGAGGTAAAGTCCACTGTCATCTGGGTAAAGAATGTTCCAGGCAAAGGAAATTGCACTTAAGTAGTAGAGCATATTTGATGGATCTAAAGAACATCGAGGAGGTAGGCAGAGCTGGGGCAGAGTGAGGGGATGGAGAGAGTAGAGAAAAGTGTCATCAGAAAAGTGTCAGGATGCCAGAGAACAGAGGCCACAGTGTGGGCCATGATGAGGACTTTGGGTTTTACTCTGAATGAAATGGTAGAAGATGAGTAGGTAAGAATGGCATCTGCTGACATGTCACTGTGACAACCAAGTTGGCAGAGAACTAGAGTGTATGGAGTAGCTCATTCAGTCATCAGTGTGATAATCTTGAGAGATGCTGATGGTTCAAGTCAGATGATACAATGAAGGTGGAAAGAGGTGAATGGATTCTGGATTTATCTAGAAAGTAAAGTTGGTAGGGTTGGCTGATGGCTTCCATGGGGAGTGAGGGAGGAAGAGAAGAATCAGGAACTAGCTATAGAACGGAGTAGACACTCACTCTCATAGGAAACCCTGCAGGAAGAGCTGGTGGTGGTGATGGCAGAGGCAGGGAGATGAGTAGTTCTATTTGAATGTGTTAAACCTGAGGTGATTATTAAAAATTGGAATGGAGAATACTAAAAAGCAGACGTTGTGTTTAGGCAAGAGGTCTGCACGGAAAGTATAAATGTGGATGTCGTCAGGGATGTGCTGGGCTGACTTACCCCAGCTCTCCATTGCAGATTACGTGAATCTCTTTCCAACTCCACCGTCAACGACTACATTTCGGTCACTTGAAATGGGCCATGGTGGGAGAATTTACACCAGGGAAATTGGTAAACATTACAGATCATGGATGTTCTTTCTCTAGAGAGTCACTGGTTAAACATTTACCAGTATACCACTGGAAGACAGGGTTTAATGCCACAGGGCTAGGTATAGCCTCTGAGGGACATGTGTGGCTAGGCACAAGGGAATGTCAAGACTAGAGTAAGGTCACTCTAAAATTTAAAGGTCAGCTCTGTGGGGAGGAACCAACCAGCAAGGAAGACTAATAAAAAGCAGCCAGGGAGGTGGAAAGAATTGAAAAGACATTCTCAGAAGGGAATGTTGAGCTGTCAAATGCTACTGATACTCAAGTAAAATCACCTATTTGCCATGTTATGAAAAAACTGTGTGCAACCTGTGTGGATCAGAATCACCTGATAATGCAACTAAAAACAGATTATAAACTCAAACAATTTTTCTCAACCCAAGTTTAAGGAAGATGTCTACAGTGACTCTCACTCATTTGTACTCTAGAAAGTGTTCCTGTTTTGAATAACCTCCCCCGAAACCACTATGTCATAAAGAGGAGACACAATTGTCCATTAGAACTCTTCCAGGCAAACAAAAGAAAAAAAGACAAAAGAGAAGATGAAAGACAGATCCCAATATCTTATATTGTGACCTGTGTCAAAAGTCAGCCCTCCATCCCTAAGTCTTAGTTTCCTAAGATCTATCTGGGAAAAAATTCCTCCTTTGTTTTCTTTTGTCTTACCTCTGAAAAAAGAAAATTTAACGAGTTAACGTAACCATGTGTCAGGGTTTGGTAAGCCAGGCGAATCCCAGAATATATTTAGAAGGTATAATTTAGGGTTGAGCCAGCCACCAAAAGCCTCAAATGAGCAAGTCCTAATTTGAACTCTGAATTTAGCAACTGAGACCTATTCTGTAAAAGCAAATGGATCTTAATTGAACTGAAAGAAATGTCTTTGACATAAGGTTTATTGACTCTTCATAGAGTTTTATAGAAGAAAATCTGCGCATCTCTGCCAGTTGAGTTGAAGGAAAGTAACCACATTTAGCAATTTGAACATAGGCCTTTCTGTAGGTCCCGAAAACAAAAGGTATTTTATTAGGGAAAACAGACTATATGCCGGGTTACAGAATACATAGTTCCCCTTCACCAC
Source organism: Galemys pyrenaicus (assembly GCA_019455555.1). Lineage (NCBI taxonomy): Eukaryota > Metazoa > Chordata > Mammalia > Eulipotyphla > Talpidae > Galemys > Galemys pyrenaicus. Next base: position 5,393,894 of record JAGFMF010011694.1, read on the forward strand.
CCCCTTTCATTTTCATTCCAGCTGGGAAAGAGCTTCTGACACTTCATAGTCACACAGTGAACGAGAAGTTTTGAAAGTAGACATGTTGTGAATCCTTCCCACAGTTCTGGGCTGATGATAGTGAATGAGTCTATTTCATTTCCAGAGTGGAGTTAGCGAGCTTGGGGGTGGGCAAGGCTCCTGGGATTTGAGAAAGCACCTCTTTGCATCCTTGCTTGACAGCCATGGCTCATGACCAAGCCCACATGGCTCATCCATGTGGGCAGCATTGTGAGCACTGGATTTGGGGAATCTTTTATTAAGATGTCAAACTAGTGCAGAAGGAAGGAGTGGGAACCCCATCATTCTGCTGGACCCCAGCTTGTGTGGTGGCCCCTTCTGACCAAAGGTATCTTCAAGATACAAAAGTATCTTCAAGACTCTATGACTTCCTTGTTCCTTCAGTCCAATTAAATGTGCCTGACCTGGGGCCTCCCTGGTGGCGCAGCGAGTTGAGCTCCGCACTGTGAAGCATCCATGACACAGCAGTGCTGAGTTCGATCCCCGGCCAGGGAGGGGACCCACATGGCACAGCAGACCTCTCCTGCCTTGCCCGCCTCTCCCCTCAGCAGTGTATTCAGTCGATTTGCCTGTTCTGTTCCCCACTCTCTCTCTAGTGAGTCCTCTCACCTCCCATGCCTCTGGCCTGTACCCCAGCTTTGTATGCATAAATAAAATCTTTAAAAAAAAACCTGCCTGACCAACATGAACACAGGGACCCCCATTATGTTAAAGGGGAAATCCCCTTATGCCCTTTTCAAAAGGGCCCAAATGCCTGCATGCACAAAGACAAAGAAAGCAGATGTTTGGTATACTCAGAGACCATTGATTGGTGGAGAAAAAGGATTTCAAATAAAAGTCTCCTAATCAAACTGAAATTATCCACCCCCTCATCGGCAAATGCACAGTCAAACAGTCTCAGGCCAAAGCACGAGGCTGAGGCCTAAAAGCACCAGAACAATTCCAATGCACATGCCAGTAGGAACCACAGGAAAGAGGTAGGTCTCAGAGAGCTGAGACAGAAGGAGAGGTATCACCCACCATGAGGTCAAGATAATGACTGTGTTATCTCTGCCAAAACACTAGAGCTGCCAGGACCAAGGACCAGAAGTAGCCTCTTCACATGTCTCTACCCATGTGTCTCTTTTCTTTCCACCTTTGTTCTACCTCAGTTTATATATCCATCTCACTTCTTCCTCTTCCCTAGCTGCCTCCTTTGCATCCCCAATCATGAGGTCTCATTCACGGCATGCTGAGAATTGCAGTTCAAGGTTGAGATCTTGTCTGCTTGAAAATGGGGGTAGTTCAGGATATCATTCACTAGCTCACAGTTTGTTCCCCGCTGACAAAAATGATCTTAAGGTAGCATGAGAGAAACCTGTATAATGTGTCTTAGCATATGGCTGTGAAGGCCAAGAGTTTTTCTGCAACCTCTGCGACCCACCAGTCAAAAATAGACTATTTCAAGAGTTTATATCTGTTTTCTATCATACTGTTAGGATCTAACCCTTCATCTTAATCCTCTGTGAATTCTAGTCATCTTATAAAAATAGGGCCGCACCTACGCATTACACTCAAATACCTATGGGAGTCAAGCAGTCACCTAAATGTAGGACAATAAGAAAAGTGGACATTGCAAATAAAGGACCTCCTATCTTAGCAAATAAATGAAGCATCTACTACTCAGCTTGAACACGGAAAACTAGAGCTTGTGTTCTTGGATCTTCTGACTTTTCACAAGAAAATATTTGTGCAATTTTCATTTAATTAAGGAAATATATATACATGTAATGAGTGTGTTGGAGAGAGATGAAATATCTTAATTTTTATATGCTGCCAACTAATCCAAGCTTAACGATAAATATCACATGCCAAACCAAGCATGTCTGCTGGCCCACAAAATGCCAATTTGCAACATCTACAATAAAATGACTGCCACCCTACTCCAAATATCTATGTCGTCTCTCTTCCCTGTGTCGCACTTACTGCAAAGGAAACATCTCAATAAAAACAAACACAAAAAGCCACACACACTCTCTAGTCTTGGAATAGATCCTCAGGCCCTCCAGCTGGTGTAATAATCCTACTGCTAAATCAGAATTTAAAAAAAAAGTCTCTTGACAGGTCAAATGCAAATTTTGAAATACATTTACATAAATTCAATGCGTGTCCTCCAGCTATAGAAAATAGGAAGACAGCATCTTCTTAGCTTAGCATGGGTTTATTGCCTTGCAAGAGAATAGAACTTAAGCAACAGCTTAACCATAGTCTAATTATTGCCTGATAGGGCAGCTCACGCTCAGCCACATTCTTTTCCTTAGGGCAGATGCTCCTTTGTGTAAAAGTGGACCATATTGAATAATTTCATCCAATGAAGCAATAGGTCTACCAGCCAGAGGTATCTTTACTGTTAACTCATATTTATAGACCAGCACTAAAAATTCTACTCAAAACAAAGGTAGCACAAGAAACAAAATGAAGTTCTTTTATGAACAAGGTAGTTGACTGCTAACAGTTGAACTAAAACTTTTAATTTTAAATCATCTTCTTTATGCTAGATGGAGGAGAATTTTGGGCTTACACCTAAGTCCTTGAACAAGAACTTGAATGAATTCACATTTCCTTTTCTGATAAACAGCATTGGCTCAACCCATGGGAACTCTTGATCTTAGCAGGACACCAAGAACTATCTCCAGCTGGGGAGAATACAAGTCACACCTCTGGCCAGCTGCTCTCACTTGTCACATCCACAGCAGAAATTTCTCTCTTTCACTTTAATTTCAGAATATCTTCATTTCTATGTTTTTCCCTTGATCCCCTATATTCCTCTTATATTCCTTGATCCCCTATGTCCCCTATATTTGTACCGGATGAGACCATCCATTACAAATAACAACAACAAAACAAAAATAAACAGACAACTACAAATCAGAGACATTCTGTAGGGAAGAAGGAGGGATTGGGATTAAGGCAGGGATGGGAAGAGCACAAGGGACTATGGTGATGGTGCATGGGGGCATTGGTGGCAGAAATTCTATGGGGCTATACCTAGAAAAGAAAGCTAATATTGTAAGGAAAAAAAAAAAATAAACAACTGTTACAGGGCAGGGAGAGGAGCACCCAGAAGCCCCAAGTCTGCCCTCTCTGGGTTCTGCCATCCGCCGCATTAAGACAAACATACAAAACTTTTAATGGAAAGGAACTTTAATACAACTAGGGTACAATAAAGAAAGAACAAAGAATA